>CM022300.1:76644630-77244630 GCA_011799875.1 Thinopyrum elongatum | reverse complement strand
GGAGCAGGTAAATCTCAGTGAGGGCACTAGTCCCTCCAACAGCAGCTATGATGAAGGTAGCAGAAGTACACCCAGTAATTTGCCTAAGGCTGCTACTAGGCAAAGGAAGAAGAGAACCTCAGATTCAGAAGATGAGGATTTTGTTGTTGAGGAGGAGGTGACCTCCAAGAAGAAGGTACTCAAGAAAGAGTATGCAGCTGTTGCTGCAACCAAGCCTGGAATGAAGATAAAGGCTCCTGCTAAGAGAGTGCCTATGTCAAAAGCCAGAGCCTCCACTCAAGGAACCATGGAGTTCACTATTAAATCAAGAGAGGATGAGGCTGCTGGAGGAAAGAAGAGGAAAGAGAGAGTCAAGAAGACTATTGCCAAGGTCATTGGCAAACCATCTATGATGAGAGAGTTAGATGAAGAGGAGGAGGACGAGCCAGCTGCACCACCTCCAAAATCTCAGAAGCTCATGGGAGATGCTATCAAGTCTGGGGCTGCTCCATCTAAGCCTAAGACAGCTCCCAAGCCATCTGACCAAGCTCAAACTCCAAAACCATCTGCACCCAAGAGATCCACCAGAAACATCCCAGCTGCAGAGAAGAATAAGGCCCCAGTGCCTGAAGCTCAAGAGGATGAAGAACAGCAAGTGCTTAGAAAGCTAAAACCCAAGATTCCAGATCATGATGACAATCATCCAGTTGCTGAGAATATGAATTTAAGAAAGGATGCAGATCTCAGATTGTGGAGACAGACTGATCCATATGCTATAAGGAGAAGAATTGCTGTTGATTATCGCTTTCACACCAAGGAACAACAAGACTTCTATGAGACAGTCCTGTTGGACAAGAAGCCAATTGTCAGTGACATGAGATGGGTTGATTGGAAATTCATTGATGACAATGAGGATTACTTCCCAGGAGTTCATGAGAGTTTCAGAATGAACGGAGTTGACAAGTTTGTTGGTCAAAAGTTGACCAAGTGGAATGATGAAATGGTAATGCAATTCTATTCAACTGCTCATTTCTATCCAGATGGCAAGATTATCTAGATGACTGAAGGCACAAGATATCAATCGTCAATTGCAAAACGAGCCAAGTTGATCAATGCCCCTGTAGAAGCTGAAGAAGACACAGATGTGTATGCCAAGCCCAGAAATGATCACAACTCTATGGCTCACATGTACAAGCCAATTCCAGATGCTGCTTTGGCAACAAACAAGTTTGGATCCATCTATTATCTGCTGTCAGGTCTAACCACAATAAACACTATATTGAGGCACACTCTGTTGCCCAAGTCAGGAGATCATAGGATGATCCGTGGTCACTCAATCAACCTGCTTCATATGTTTGATGTGCCAGAGAAGTTCAAGGTGATGAGTTTAATTGTTGAAACTATGAAGAGAACTGCTGTAGATCAGAAAAGATCGGGTGGATATGCCACTCACATTCAAATGCTAATCAACTCCACGATGGAGATAGGGACATTTCTTCTTGACAAAGAGCATCTTCCCCTGAGGCCAGATTTTGAGGACAACGAGGTTGTCATGGATGCAGCACATCCTACTTCAGTAGAGGCTCAGGAGAAGCAAGAGAAAGCAAAGGCTGCAAAGACTTCAACAATGCCAGATGCTTCAGGTATCAATCTCAAGACCAAGCAAGATCAACTCAGTTATCTGCTTGAGGCAAGCGTGAGAATAGAGAAAGGACTGGCCACCCTGACTCGAAATCAAGAGAGCCTTGAGAGGATCTTTGAGACCAAACTTCATGATTTAGATGTGAAGGTCATCGAGATTCAAACCACTGTTGAGAAGCTCCAGGAAGAGGTTAAAGACAGGAATGATAGACCTACCACCGACACTTTTCAGCATGTGCCAAGGGCACCAAGGTCTTCAGCAGTGCCAGCAGTCAGTGACACGAGGACTACACTCTCAGCACCTGCAGAAACTGCCACTGTTGTACCTCCAATCTCAACTCCTCCAGCTCCTCGGACATCAGCAGAAGCTTTTGCAGACGGACTCCTCTCCACGCTATCTATGCACACCGGAGCAACCAGCCAGAAGACCACTTCAGGAGCTCCCAGAGATCGTGCCTAGAGTGCCGCATAGCACTATGCATTTTTGAACTTTTTGGTAACTTGTTGCCAAAGGGGGAGAAAGTGTATAGATCATTAGGCTTCGAGAGAGAGAGCGTTTTGCCTTTTGTTGCCTCTTTTGCTACTTGCTACTTGATTGTTTGTTTGCTACTATTTGTGCTTATGTGTGAGATACTCTTATGATCATGTGTTTGATCATATTATGCTTTATTGTGTGCTTGAATGATGATATCTGAATACTTGTGTATGATCAATCATGTTTCCCTTGGTGATGAGTGCATGTTGTTTAATTCTATCATTTTGAGCACTCCATCAAGATGTATGTGACATGGAAGAGTGTCCCATGATCCTAATCGATTGTGCATCTGCATTTAAAAGAAAATTTTAAATAATGCACAAATTTAGGCGGAGCTCTTACTTATCACATACTTCTCAAAGCGAGGATGTATTTCCTTCATATTATCATTTGTCGAAGCTTTGATCTATATGCTGTCATCAATTACCAAAAAGGGGGAGATTGAAAGTGCAACTAATCCCCGGGTGGTTTTGGTAATTCACAACAACATATAGCTCATTGAACTAATATCCTTTCAAGTTAAATATTTCAGATAGTTCAATGATTGGCATGGCATGGACTAGAGATGTGGACCCCTCAAAATGCTAAGGACAAAGATTGGCAAAAGCTCAAGACTCTTCATTTCTATTTTAGTGATCCAAGATCACATTGAGTCCATAGAAAAAGCCAATACTATTAAAAGGGGATGAGGTGTTGCATAATGGTCTACTTGCTCAAAATGCTTAGTGATATGCTCCAAAGCCCTCAACCACTTTCTCATTTCCAAATATGTCCAAAACCTAAAGTCAAACTCGGCCCCACCGATTTGATCTATCCGGTGCCACCGTGTTTCTTTGACACAGCCACTGCCAGAAACCCTAATCAATTCGGTCACACCGATCGGGATTTTGGTCTCACCGAGATGGCAGTGCAAACTCTCTGTTTCTCTTCGTAACATTTCGGTCTTACCGAAATGAGCGATCGGTCCCACCGAGTTCGCAATGCAAACTCTCTGTTTCCCTTCGTAACGATTCGGTCTTACCGAAATGAGCGATCGGTCCCACCGAGTTTGCATGACCAACTCTCTGTTTAACTCATTGCTGAAATCGGTCCTACCGAGTTCATGCAATCGGTCACACCGAGATGAGGTCTTGCCCTAACCCTAGCATATCGGTTCCACCGAGTTGATTATATCGGTCCCACCGAGATTCCTAACGTTCACATTTTGAATTGAATCGGTCTCACCGAGTTCTTCTACTCGGTCTGACCGAGTTGGGTCAAATGTGTGTAAAGGTTGGATTTTGTGTGGAGGCTATATATACCCCTCCATCCCCTTCTCTATTCAAGAGAGAGCCATCAAAACGAGCCTACACTTCCACTACTAATTTTCTAAGAGAGAACCACCTACTCATGTGTTGAGATCAAGACATTCCAATCCAACCACAAGAATCTTGATCTCTAGCCTTCCCCAAGTTGCTTTCCACTCAAACCATCTTTCCACCATAGCCAAATCTGTGAGAGAGAGTTGAGTGTTGGGGAGACTATCATTTGAAGCACAAAAGCAAGGAGTTCATCATCAACACACCATTTATTACCTTTTGGAGAGTGGTGTCTCCTAGATTGGTTAGGTGTCACTTGGGAGCCTCCAACAAGATTGTGGAGTTGAACCAAGGAGTTTGTAAGGGCAAGGAGATCGCCTACTTCGTGAAGATCTACCCGAGTGAGGCAAGTACTTCGTGGGCGATGGCCATGGTGGGATAGACAAGGTTGCTTCTTCGTGGACCCTTCGTGGATGGAGCCCTCCATGGACTCGCGCATGCGTTACCCTTCATGGGTTGAAGTCTCCATCAACGTGGATGTACGATAGCACCACCTATCGGAACCACGCCAAAAATCTCCGTGTCTACATTGCGTTTGCCTTCTCCAAACCCTTCCCTTTACCTTCATATGCAATGTTTGACTTTCCGCTGCTACACTCTTAGGATTGCATGTGTAGGTTGATTTCTTGACTTGTGCTAAGTTGCTAAAATCTGCCAAGACATAAAATTGGGAAAAGGCTAGTTTTTTATTTGGTCAAGTAGTCTAATCGCCCCCCTCTAGACCTACTTTCGATCCTATAGTTGTTAAGGCAATCTCGTCCAAACTGCCTCATGATCAAAATATGCAAGCTCAAAACAATGTTATATCTACGCTCCAGATACGAGTCCATTCCCTAACAGAGACCCTTTGTGAAACAAGGACAGCCATTGTTCGATGTCGTCAAGATATGCATAGTTTTGAGACCAGACTATCAGATATTTGCTATGTTGTTCAGGAGCCTAGGAGAAATGAAGGCGAAGGTTATGGTGCTCCATCGGATAGTACAACATGAAAACATAACAGTCAGGTCAAATGAACCGAGCTTCTGAACTTCTGGTGGTGCATTTATCTGCCAGACTGTTAACTTTTATGCCAACCTTCCTTTTGTTTTATGGTTATAATTGGTTTTGTTGCGATACAAATTTTTTTCTTAACGTGCTGCCACCGGCTGAAGAAAACAGCAAGCCATTTTTGTATAGTGTAGGGTCTTCCCTATATTTGCACTGGTGGCGAACTTTGATGCCCAGTGGATGTAATCTGGGCAATCGCCTTAATAGCCTAGCGTTAGTTTCTGCCTTATTTATTTCCTAGTCTTCTTTTTCCCTGGTTTGCTAGTGGCCGCAACAACCATGGGCCATATACGGACTGTGGTAACCTTGAGCCTGCTACAGGCCGTAGGATCCATGGGCCTCCTACGGGCGGTCGGATAAATGGGCCTCCAACGGGCCATAGAATTGGTGGGCCTCGGGCCATCGGATAAATGGGTCCACATGGTCCGTAAACGGGCATAATTGGTATTGGGCCAGCACGGTAACGGGCCGTTAACAGGCCAGAAGATAGCAAAGGCTTAATTCTGTCACAGGCATAACGGGTCGTTAATGGGCCAGAATATAGGACGGGCTGGAAACGGCGCAACGGGTTAACAGGCCAAAAACGGGCCGAATTTGGCCCATTAGGGGAACAGGCCAGTAACGGGCCGGAAGTAATCGAGGGCCGGAAAGGAGCCCAAGAACGTATGTGTCGGTGCAGTAAACAGGGAGTGTTCACTACCCCTGGACACGCACCGGCAAGTCGTAGCCTCCAGGCGGGAAGGGCTTGGCGGAGAAGGAATCCACTCATGGGCCGGTTTCCGGCAAGATTTACTTGCCGGGAATAGGTCTACGCATCGCCGACAAGCTCAGGCCCGGCAAGGTCAAGAAAAACATCTCAGGAAGCAAGCCGGGATTTCCCGGCGAGGTATCCTCCACACCCGCGGCAATGCTTGCCGGGGGTAAGCTGGGGAAGGTACAGAACAGCGAAGGCGTCCGAATCAGAAAACGAGAAGAGCTGGAGACCGAAAGCCAGCCTCCCTGGCAAGATCTTGCCGGGGTGGCCTGCGACGCCCGGCAAGATTTCGTGCCCGGCAAGATTCGGCGCCCGGCGAGATTCATCGCCCGGCAAGATTCTGCCACTGTGCCACCGCTTCGGCACAGCAACAAGCCTGACATTCTGGGTCCTTCTCTGGATGCGTGGCAATGCGCCAGTGGAGGAGAGCTTAAGCGGTGCTGATGGGATAGCCCCTTTTTCCATCCCCAAGAAAGTGAGGACACCTAAACGGACACCTCACGGTGCATTAAATGCATTCGTCCTAATCCGTCAGTGGTTAGGTATGATAACCCTGTAGCTACTTTACACCTCAATGTATGTACATTTTGCCACTGTGGTGACCCCTTTGAACGTATAAAAGGAGGCCCAAGGCAACTGCTACAAAGGAGGGGAGGATCTTCTGGCCCATTCTGCATGCGTAGCTGCTCTTTGAACGTACTGTTCATTGCAAGCGCTCCTGGAGCCTGGGCTCAAGAACATTCATAATAAAACAAGGCAGGAGTAGGGTTTTACGCTGATCAGCGGCCCGAACCTGGGTAAAATCGCCCCGCGTCGATCGTTGGTTCTGCTCTTTGCGCATACCTCTCTCCCTGCCGAATCGTAAAGGGATCCCTTGGGGGTCCCATAGGTGTCGCACGCTGACATCTTTGGCGCGCCAGGTAGGGGTGAGAGGTTGTGTGAACCTGATCTAACGGTCAGCGCGTCAGCTTCATCGTCCATGGTGACTTCGCTCCACATACAGAAAGCTAAGTTCTAAAACTTTAATGCTTTTTGGTGATTTGATTTTATCCTTGATGATGTTCTTTGCACATAACCTGTGCGCAAAGGAGCACTCTTGAGACATTCTGCGCTCCGTGTTGTTCGGGTCTGCCTAGCAACACCTGTGCAGCCGTGTTTGCTCTTGGAGTGTGAAGCTCTCGAGGAGGCGGCGTCCTCGATAGGCTGCTAACTAGGATCCATTCCTAAGCGCCATTGACTAGGACGCGCGCGATCGAGATGCATTCCGGCAAGCGTAGGGGACAACTATGCAAAAACAAGATCATGTGGAGAAGAGCTCTAAATAAAGTTACGCACAAGTTAAAATGCTTTTTAAGATGCTAATTAACTTGTCGTATTTAGACGCAGTTGTGGCCCGGGGGCTAGCAGCGTCCTTTGGACCAATCTTCTCGATGTCGAGAACGATGAAGTTCTCCGCCATAAGCCTTCCTGGCAACAAGCTTGCCGGAAGCCAGCGTCGAGAACGACGAAGTCCTCCGTCATGAGCTTTCCCAGCAACTCCTTGCCGGAAGCTAGCGTCGAGAATATCAAAGTTCTCCGCCAAAGTCAAAAGTTTCCCGACAACCAAATTTTGAGCAAAAAATAAGCTCGGGGGCTGGCAGCGCCCTCGCAAGAAAAGCTAAGTTGCAAAGATTTATTACATTCATTTTGCTATCTTCACTTGCTTCTTATACCTACACGCGAAGGAGCCTTCTTGGGACTAGTTGCGCCCCTAGTTGTCTCGAGTCCGCTCGACAATTTAGGTGGCTGCATAAGCACCGAGGAGGTAAACCTTTTTGGGAGGTGGCGTTCCCGGCAAGCTGCTTAGGACCCGTTCCTCAAGTGCTGCCGCCCGGAGCGTGCACACCGGAAAGCTTTCCGGCAAGCGTGGGTCTCCTTGATTGATTCTTCGTCCTTGTACGTTAACCTGCACGCAAAGGAACCTCGTCGTGGTTAGCCCGCGCTCTAGTTTCGCCTCGAGTCCGCTCGGCAAGCTTAGCAGTTGCGTTCTGACCCAGCGAGTCGCCTTACCGGCGGCAGCGTTTCCAGCAGGCTGCTAAAGACCCGCATCTAGCGCTCGCAGCAAATGTGCGCACCGGCAAAGGTTTCCAGACAACATAGGGTTTAAAATATGTGCAAGGACTGAATTAATCAAGGGGGAAGCCTACATTCATTTAGCATAAAGAAATATCTCTTGCGCCATACAGCTTGGCCTAATTAAGGTAAATTGCTTCTTTATATGTGCCATTGCAGCAACAGGTATAAAAAAAGTACTATAGTCCCGGCGACACGCGGCAAGGCGTTCACAGTAGACGGTGGCAATGATAGGAATGAGTGTATGAATCGAGCATTGCACCCGTAGTACCCTTTATGGGGAAGCCTTGGGGGCTGGCTCTTCATCGCACAACGCGGCGCTCCATTTTAAGCCCGCAACCTCTATTGTCATTCTACTCTGTACGCCCGCTCCACCGGCAAATTCAAGACCCGGCAAGACCCTTTGAACGTACTCCGACAAGCGCGCCTCTTCAGGAGTGCTGCGCTTTCGTTGAGCGCGTGCCAGAGGGGTTTTCGACAAGTTGCGACCTCCAGGCGGGAGGAGCGGCAGGGAACAGATCTACATGCTGCCGGCAAGCCCCAGGCCCGGCAAAATCACAAGCTCACATGCGCCATTCATTGGCGCGCAGTTAAAAGTCATGAGCGGCGGGTAATTCTTGCCGCGCGTGAACCGGTGCATGTTCTTAGGCCTAGCCCGGACAAACACCATGCATGCTTGCCCAGCCCAGGCCCGGGGGCTCCTATCGGTGCAGTAAACAGGGAGTGTTTACTACCCCTGGACACGCACCGGCAAGTCATAGCCTCCAGGCGGGAAGGGCTTGGCGGAGAAGGAATCCACTCATGGGCTGGTTTCCGGCAAGATTTACTTGCCGGGAATAGGTCTACGCATCGCCGGCAAGCTCAGGCCCAACAAGGTCAAGAAAAACATCTCAGGAAGCAAGCCGGGATTTCCCGGGGAGGTATCCTCCACACCCGCGGCAAGGCTTGCTGGGGGTTAGCTGGGGAAGGTACAGAACAGCGAAGGCGTCCGAATCAGAAAACGAGAAGAGCTGGAGACCGAAAGCCAGCCTCCCCGGCAAGATCTTGCCGGGGTGGCCTACGATGCCCGGCAAGATTCGGCGCCCGGCGAGATTCATCGCCCCGCAAGATTCTGCCACTGTGCCACCGCTTCGGCACAGCAACAAGCCTGACATTCTGGGTCCTTCTCTGGATGCGTGGCAACGCGCCAGTGGAGGAGAGCTTAAGCGGTGCTGATGGGATGGCCCCTTTTTCCATCCCCAAGAAAGTGAGGACACCTAAACGGACACCTCACGGTGCATTAAATGCATTCGTCCTAATCCGTCAGTGGTTAGGTATGATAACCCTGTAGCTACTTTACACCTCAATGTATGTACATTTTGCCACTGTGGTGACCCCTTTGAACGTATAAAAGGAGGCCCAAGGCAAATGCTACAAAGGAAGGGAGGATCTTCTGGCCCATTCTGCATGCGTAGCTACTCTTTGAACATACTGTTCATTGCAAGGGCTCCTGGAGCCTGGGCTCAAGAACATTCATAATAAAACAAGGCAGGAGTAGGGTTTTACGCTGATCAGCGGCCCGAACCTGGGTAAAATCGCCCTGCGTCGATCGTTGGTTCTGCTCTTTGCGCATACCTCTCTCCTTGCCGAAACGTAAAGGGATCCCTTGGGGGTCCCATAGGTGTCGCACGCCGACATCTTTAGTCCCGGCGACACGCGGCAAGGCGTTCACAGTAGACGGTGGCAATGACAGGAATGAGTGTATGAATCGAGCATTGCACCCAAAGTACCTTTTATGGGGAAGCCTTGGGGGCTGGCTCTTCATCGCACAACGCGGCGCTCCATTTTAAGCCCGCAACCTCTATTGTCATTCTACTTGGTACGCCCGCTCCACCGGCAAATTCAAGACCCAGCAAGACCCTTTGAACGTACTCCGACAAGTGCGCCTCTTCAGGAGCGCTGCACTTTCGTTGAGCGCGTGCCAGAGGGGTTTTCGACAAGTTGCGACCTCCAGGCGGGAGGAGTGGCAGGGAACAGATCTACATGCTGCCGGCAAGCCCCAGGCCCGGCAAAATCACAAGCTCACATGCGCCATTCATTGGCGCGCAGTTAAAAGTCATGAGCGGCGGGTAATTCTTGCCGCGCGTGAACCGGTGCGTGTTCTTGGGCCTAGCCCAGACAAACACCATGCATGCTTGCCCGGCCCAGGCCCGGGGGCTCCTGTCGGTGCAGTAAACAGGGAGTGTTCACTACCCCTGGACACGCACCGGCAAGTCGTAGCCTCCAGGCGGGAAGGGCTTGGCGGAGAAGGAATCCACTCATGGGCCGGTTTCCGGCAAGATTTACTTGCCTGGAATAGGTCTACGCATCGTCGACAAGCTCAGGCCCGGCAAGGTCAAGAAAAACATCTCAGGAAGCAAGCCGGGATTTCCCGGCGAGGTATCCTCCACACTCGCGGCAAGGCTTGCCGGGGGTTAGCTGGGGAGAGGATCTTCTGGCCCATTCTGCATGCGTAGCTTCTCTTTGAACGTACTGTTCATTGCAAGCGCTCCTAGAGCCTGGGCTCAAGAACATTCATAATAAAACAAGGCAGGAGTAGGGTTTTACGCTGATCAGCGGCCCGAACCTGTGTAAAATCACGCCGCGTCGATCGTTGGTTCTGCTCTTTGCACATACCTCTCTCCCTGCCGAATCGTAAAGGGATCCCTTGGGGGTCCCATAGGTGTCGCACGCCGACAGTATGGGCCATCAGAAGGCCGAAAGCTAACACGGGCTGGAAACGGCCCATGTGAATCATGGGCCGTTAATGGGTACAAAGAAATTTACTGTTCATTATGGGTCAGAGTCACCATGGGCCACTAAAGGGCCTAAAGATACGAAAGGCCTTATATGGGCCGAAAGACGTCGTGGGCCATACATGGGCCAAAAGTGAAATGGGCTGGTGTTATATTCGACGGCCCACATGATGTTGTTGGGCCGATTTCGGGAAGGCCCTAACGGGCCGTGAGTTAACGGGCCATAAAATGGGCTATATGCGAACAGACCATTAACAGGCTTTTCATGGGCCGGCCCGCTAACTTTTGACCAAGTCAAACGGGCCGGCCTTTGTAAGCTAAATGGGCCATTGTTGGGCTGTCGCATGTGTCGACATATCATAGGCGCCTATCTGACCCACTGACGAGCTGACACGTGTTTCCTTCGGCCAATGAGAATTTTACACGTGGAAAATCCCCATTGGTCCGGGCTGTTAACGGGTTATCGGATCCAAAATCGGACCCGATAGCTTAACGGCGACCCGTTACGGTGGATGCCACGTGTCGGTTACCCTTGACGAAAGCACTTCCATGACGCGTCATTTATCGTCATGGAAGTGAACACTTCCGTGATGATAATTTTGGTATTGTCATGGAACACTTCTACGACATCACAGGTATGACTATCTTGATTCTGTCATAAAATCGTCATGGATGTACATACATGACAGAAAACATGACCTACTGTGACAAACACGTATCATCACGGAAGTGTATTTTTTTTGGTAGTGTAAGGACGAGGAGCGAGAAGCGATACGGGCTGCTGGATATACTATAACTAGGTGTCCCACGGAGGTAGCATTCAAAGTTATTCTCACACTATAGAATGGTATAGGAATGTGGAGAGATTTGGTTGATTTTATATCGCTGAATAATATAAAATATTATGAGTGCAGACGCTCCACCGTGAGGTTCCTTGCACCTTCTCGGTCGTCGGGAATCTATGTTCTTCCACTCTTTTTTTTACGTGACCTTTGTTCATCCTTTTGCCAACACGCGGGACATCTAGCATCAAGGTGCATGTGTCATGCAAGAAAATGGAGATAAGCAGTGCGTAAGTGAGTCATGCACTTCGATGGCACGTACTACGCAATATTTTTTCTCCTCGATGGCATGTGAATAGTGCATGTACTCAATGACGGAGCACGAGATGGTAACCATGGACATGGTCGGCCCTTTTTGGAGAGAGTACTAAATAACTTTGATGTGTCCCGTCAACTCGCAGAACGACGAGAAGCTTGCTTACTACACCTTCTCCCTCGCCCACACGTGCGCGGTGGCTCGCAGCAAGAGGAGAAACTTTCGCTTACAACCGGTGGACGTGCAGCAGTTCATTTGGTGTCAGATTGCCAGAAGTACTACTGTAGTACCATCATTATTGTTCGACTTCCTAAAGAGGCGAAGAGCCAAGCGCAAGGTCACCTACTAACCTAGTACAATATACTATAGCCAAAGCTGGTCCACCTTTTTAGAGCATGGTTAATTAATATAGGCGGTCCACCTTTTTAGAGCATGGTTAATTAATATAGGCGGCTCTTGCAGCGGCACATCATTTAGAGCAAGTACTCTCTTCGTAGGAACTTAAAACACAGGAATAGAAAAAATTAAGGATTGGAGTGGCATGTCCACTTGAATCCCATAGCATTAACACAGTGTTCCCCTAAAAAAACCAGAGTATTTGACACAGGAAAAACAAAGGAAGTGAAAAAAAGTTGGAGTGGATGCTAGATTGCCAATTAACACATGATTTCATAGGACAAAAAATCCTATAGCATTCTATCCTATGAATCAAACGACCAATGTAGGAAAATTATGAAGGGGGTCTCTCCAACAGTGTTCCTCGGCTCGCACCTAGCATCACGGTGGTCGAACTTGGAGTCATTCATCTGGTACACGTGGCATCTCAGATCTGCACACAAGGTGACGTACACCGTCAAGGTCCATTAGGCCTTGTTTGGTACTAAGGTTTTTGAGGGGATTGGTGGGGATAATCCCCATAGGGATTGGGTGAAACCCCAACCTTCACCCAATCCCTTCAAATCCCCATTTATCCCCAATACACTAGGTAGGGGTTTGGAGAGGAATGGAGGGGAATTTGGCTTGTACATGATTTAATCCCCCACAATGCCTGTTAATCCCCGTTAAAACCCCTTGAACCGCACATGCCCTTAAGGTTAAAAATGACCGGGATTACAGAGGACAGGGTACAAACTTCAAGGATTTAAAGGTGAGGGTTTGTTTCCGACTAGCTCTACAACCTCAAGGTTTATAAATCGGACTTCACTCTCCCCTCACGCACACGCCCGGGTACACTCACGGTGGAGCGCATTTGCACATGAAAAGGAAGGTAACGTGACAATTTGAGACATCTAGTCGTCCACTTAATGTGGGGTCTGGGACCAAATGTCAGCCATACCAAGTGCGACCTGAACGCGGTAGCGCGGTTATTGATCGAGTTTCTTTTTACTGGTTTGTTAAATGAAAAAATTATGGCTGCGCGCGTATTCAATTTGAAATGATCGCTACAGAGGGAAAAATAATTACTACTCCACTAGTCCACTTCGGGACTTGCTTGCTAGGGTTGTTCTCTTCTTCTCACTCTCTCACCCTCTCCAGATCTAAACAAGACCGTGGTGTCCACTCTCTTTGTCTCTCTCTCTCTTCTCTTCGGTTGACACAGATCTGGCCGAATACCTTCCACTGGTGGTCGCCGGTGGCGAGGGAGGAAGCCGACATGCGTCGTCTTCTCTGACCTGGCGCCGGCGTGGGAGGTCCTCCTCACCCTTGCTCCCTGCTGTCGAGTTGGCAGATCCCGCCGCCTGCCTCGCCACATCCTGCTGACCGGGGGTATAACTTTTTTTAGAACTGGCCTTGTTCTAATGGCCCAGCTCCCCACGTCGCTGCATCGCTTTTTTTCATCAAGTTAGGATTGCTCCCCACGTCGCTGCATCCTGCATGTGGATATTCTTCTAGTATTACAAAGCTCTCCATGTAGCTAGCTCCGTCGGCTTGTCGAACACTCGAACACCACCTAAATTTTTACTATTAGAGGAAAAAAGGTACTACAGATACTGGCTAACGAACCGATCTCTTGGTTGGAAAGGGAAATAAAGATGCTGGCCTGATAGGTCTCTTGGTCAAAAAAGGACAGAAAGTGGGGGGTGTTGGGTCGACAATGCAACCGTGAATGAGCACAACTAGATTTCTTGTGGTCACTTAGGAAAGGTCACTGACGAGAACAAAACATGCACAAATCCAAACATGCTTTGCATGTTTGCCGCACTCGGCAACACCTCTGCCTCACCACTTTATGCCTCGGTGGATGTAAAACGTGCTTGTGCCTCCCCTGTCCCTATGCCCTTACTGCTACTATTAATCTAACATCACATGTAAAATGAAACAATGCCACTGTTAATGTGATGTCGCTGTTAAGTAATGCTGCTGTCAATCTATTGCCATTGATAAAATGAATCAATGCCACCACTGTTTTGGGCCGTAACATAGCTGCATCTCTGTTGAACTGCACAAAATTTAATTGCACAATGGTTGACACGACGAGGTGTTTCTCCTTTCCGTATCACCCTTTGTTAGAATGATCGTTCCTGTTAACCGTGCATGTACGTACTGATCAAGTGCTACTCCCAATCTGTCATCACATAGTCATAATGCAATTGTTATGCATGTTAATGTAAGCCCCCGTTAATCTAGTGCCAGTGTTGATTTGATGTGATGGCACTTCTTAGTTAATGGCACTTTTTCATACTATCACTGTAATGCCATTGATAACATATGAGATGCTGCTGTTAATAATATGCCGCTGCAAAAAAATGACACTGCTTAAATAACCCTGTTACATATTTGTGCAAACTGGGTTGTCTATCTCCATATGGTGTCTATTTGTGCAAACGGAAGCACAAACCTCAATTTTAGTGGAACCTGCTGTCAGCTGACCTCATGGTGCTCCAGGTATTCCTACATTCTTAACTAGGTAGAATGACCAATGCAAGATGAAATAAGCTTATTCGTACGTTGACTTGCTATTTGCAGTGTGGAACGATCCTATCATGTGTGGAGGAGCAAACAAGCACTACAACCGCTCCGTCAACGCAAGATAAAAGAGACCGAGTCATTGATGGCTTGGCCGGCGAGTAGGGGTCGTGCAAACAACGGTGCATTATTCTAGTGGAACTGCACAAAAAAGATATTGGGGTTAGTCGGACAAATTTTCTACAACCACACGGAAGAAATTGCGCTCATCGATTGCATAGAATTTCCTCTGTGCCATCATAGGAGATCCCAAGGTGGAAATCAACTAACCACCTATAAAATTATGCATAATCTTCCTCACGTAGGTCAGTATCCCCTTCGTCCAGATGATCATGTTTTGTCATGCCGTGCTATTGATATCTGCTACTGTTTTGCGACACCGTTTAAGTACAACGCTTTCCTATCTTTTCACATTCAGGACAATGAAGATGATTTCAGTGGAACTGCACAAAATGGTCTGATGTTGAGTGATCTCTATTACCTCCTCTATTTGCTGCAATGTGTGAGCGTAAATTGCAAGATGAGCCATCAAGCTAGCTGTGGAGTTGCCAACATGCTCAAAGTGCATGCAACATTGAGCAGAAAGAAGCATGCCCAGGAAATTAATGCGTGCGTAGGGAGGCCCTTTGCTCAGAGAAGCATCTATCATTTTTTCTTTATTTCTACACCTTCTCACAGCTTTGTCTTGGTAATAGTCTTGTGAATCATTTAGATGTGTAAACATGCTGAACTTAAGTTCTTGTGAATATTAGCTAGTATGCATACCGTATCTTGTGAAGCTTAGTTTAGTGTGAATGTTAGCGTGTCAACCTTTACAATCTATGTATATTGTGGGCATGTTATTTGACCCCTCATTTTGCCGCGCTACGACCAGCGTGAGTGTCTGTATGCAGTACACCATCCTCTAATTTGGTGAATGCCAAGTCGGCCCGAAAAGGAGCTATATCTTTTTTTCAAGTTGAAAAATGTTACCGATGAGGAGCCATAATTAAGCTGGAGGCGTCACTTTTTTTCTTTCGAATGGGCAATAAGCTGGAGAGGTGGAGAGTTTCTCTAATGGGCTGCCTCTAGTGTTAAGGCCCTCCAGTATGAAACACAAGCAGCCGACTGGGCCGATACAACAGCCTATCCATCTTAAAGCCCATTTGTTTTTGTTTTTTGTGAGGAAAAGCCCATATTTCTTAAAGAGGGGGCGATCCCAGAAAAACCCTCCTTCCTCCACGCTTCCACTTATACTCCAGCTCGCTGGACTCTCCCGCTTCCGTCGCCCCCCAATTCCCCCCGCTCCCCATCTTCCGAGTATTTAACAAAAAGCTACCACATTTCATGGAACCGTGCCTACAAACTACCACTTTACAAATTTGAGCTGAAAACTACCACTTTTCACTAATCTTTGACTAAGAACTACCATGTCGGGAATGTGCCCGATTCGCCTCTTCTAAACGCCTTTCTAACAGGATGGGCCCACAAGTCAGGTTGACCATTAACTTTGAGCGTTAAGTTGACCGTTATTACAGGTGGGGCCCACCTGTCAGCATCAATCTTCTTCCTCCTCCTCCTCTCTCTCTAGCATTTCCTCGAACACCTCATGTGCACTCCACGCTCTTCTCCATGGCGACGCCCCGACGAAGCACCTCTCCGGCACTGATCGAGACTGGAGCCGCCTCGGCCGTGGTGGGCTCCTTGACCAGCTCGGCCACGGCCGCAAGCGTGCAACGCGTTGCGCTGGCTTGCATGCTAGCTTTAGCCTCGCGTGTACTGCTAGCTTGTGATCTTGCTGGCCGCGGCCTTGCATGTGTGCGCAGCCGCAGTCGCCACCGCGTGCTGGCGTGTTCGGAGCTGTGCGCGCAGCCGCTGCCGCCGCGTGCTGGCAGGCTAGCCGCCGTCGCCGGGAGCGTGCGTGTGCGGAGCCGTGAGTGCAGCCGCCACTGCGTGCTGGCCGGCTGGCCGCCATCACCGTGAGCGTGCATGTGCGGAGCCGTCGTCGAGGAGCTGCGTCGGGTGGTGGCGCCGATGGCCTGGGAGGAACTTCCGGCAGCTTCAGCGGCCGCTCCCACAGCTCCAGTCGCCGTGGTTGCACCACCGTTCCAGTCCCAAACCAACGCCAGGGAGGTGTCTCCCCGCGCGCGGTGAGCCATTGGGCAGCGGCCTGGGCCTCCCCACGGCGCGTCCCGGCCGGCATTACTCCGGCGGCGCGGCCGCCGACGGCCTGGGCAGAGCGGCGTGAGCGGTAATATTTGGTTAGGTGATGGGTTAGTGGGTAGGTTAGGGATAGGTTAGTGGTTTGTTAGCATTAGATGGGCCACTGACCACTGGGCCTGCGGTGTTATATTAGCCTAACTAGTTGTATTTAGGCCATGTTTCTTGGAAAAAAAGTAATTAGTATGGTCATTAAAAACTTGAGAAATTTAACTAACACTGACATACAGGCCCACATGTCATAACGGTCAATCTAATGAAGTTGACTACTGTGCCATGTCAGCGCCTACGTGTGGGCCAACCCTATCATAATCATGTTTAATTTCAGTCGAAGCAGTCACTAGTGTTTTTGGGGAAAATTAATCAAAAAGTGGTAGTTTTCGGCACAAATTTGTAAAGTGGTAGTTTGTAGGCACGGTTCCATGAAATGTGGTAGTTTTTTGTTAAATACTCTCATCTTCCTCACTCGTACAGAAAACCCCCGCTCACCTTCTTCCTCACTCGTACAGAAAACGCCTTCTCCTCTTCTTCCACTCCTACAGAAAACCCCAGCCCTCCTTCTTCCCCACTCGCACTGCCACTAGGCTCGTCTCTGGCTACTCTACTCAAACCCGTGAGCTCGGCGCAACGCCCGCAAGGAAAATGGAGTCGGCTGGCCCCAGTGCCAAGAAGATGAGGCTCCTTCCAGCAGCAATGCCGGTTGTAGATCCCGCACCCGGCAACGTGGGGAGAAGCGGCAGGCCCCCACTCGATCTGAGGAACCCGTAGAATCTCGGGTGGACCGCATCAGCGATCTCCCGGACGCCATCCTTGGGGAGATCATCTCGCTTCTCCCCACCAAGGATTGCTGCCGCATCCAAGTCCTCTCAACTCGGTGGCGCCCTCTAGGGCGCGCCACGCCCCTCAATGTCGACTGTCGTCAGCTATCTGTCATTCATGATTTTGAACTCCTCAGAGCCATCATCTCCTCCCATCAGGGCTCCGTTCAACGCCTATGCATCCCGACACGCTACCTACTGTCCATACCTTGCACGGTGGATGCTTCGCTGACATCCCCTGAATTCGAAAAACTCCAGCAGTTTGAGTTCTACCATTACCACGAAAGTTTCATACCACGAACCGAACACCAAGAATTTGTGCCCACACCACTGTTGTCCATCTCGTGGTTTTCCTCCTCTCTCCACACCGCCACCTTCGCCCAGTGCCATCTACCAGATGATCTGGTACAAATGCTTCGACTCCCACTGCTAAAAAAACTTTCGCTTGTGGTGGTTTATCTGTAGAGGCCTCACTGCACAGCATCATCCACTCCAGTTGCCCTACCCTGGAGCGCTTGCTGATTGTTTTGGGAATAGAAATCCGTATCAGTTGTCTGCAAATAAAGTCACCTCACCTTAAATGCATTGGAATTTGTTTTGAAGGACAGCAGCTTATCATCGAAGATGCCCCTTCACTTCAAAGGTTGCTCCTTCATTATTGTTATATACCTTCACAAATAACTGTCGTCTCTGCGCCCAAACTAGAGACCTTGGGTGTAATTCGTGATCCGTTTAATGATCACAAGTTGGTGTTTGGCTCCACACTTATTCAGGTACCGTATATTATCATCTACACATTTGTAATCATATGCTGCATTTTTCATTTGTGCGCATAAGTTTTATATCATCTTGGAGTACACTTTGGGTACTAATATTATATTATATGCTCAATGAAGAGTTCGTCCATGGATAGCCTATCAATGCTGCTGGATTATGTCAAGATCTTATATATCGGAATGTTTAGTTATGATCTGAACATAATTATTGGCTTGCTGTGATGCTTTCAATGTCTGGAGAATTTATATATAAAGGTGATGATTTCATGCACATTGAAAGCCTGTATATATTGTACTAGAATTAACCGTTCAGCTGTCGCTCTTTCGACATACTCTTTTTTCAGACCTTAACTATTTTCAATCTTCATGTCTATTTAGGCACTAACACATGGAGAAAAACATATAACCAATCGGTGGCGTAATAAGCACCGGGATTTTCTCAGTTCTCATGACATTCGTTTGAGGACAATAACGATGGAAGGATATGCATCCAACCAGGAAAACAGAAGCTTTGTCACATTCTTCCTGATGAATGCGCGGTTACTATTGTCCATGAGGCTTAAGTTTTTCAACAAGAAATTTCTCACGGAAGGACATGTTGAACAGCAAAAAAAGAAGTTTCAGGTGGACAAATGGGCTTCTGAACGTGCTCGGCTTCTATTTACAACAACTTTTGGTCATGCTCCAATAAATTTTTTGGCACATGATGTTGATTTTATGGATCAGACCGATCCATTTGTTTGTGACTGCCCAAAACAGTGGTTGGGTTAGTTGTTATTGCCATGTTCAATCTGGTTTTTGTCTAAATTTGATGAACAATTAATCCTTGGGCTTTTGTACCGTTTGTATGCTTGAGTTACATGTTGTTACCCTCGTACTCCCCTTTTCCTGCCACTACACTGCCGCATCTTCCATGGCTCATGTTGGTTCCCGTCCGAGGCCTCGCCGTCGTTCTTCGCCTTGGTTCGCTCGCTGTGCCCGCCGCCGTCTGGCGTTGTCAACATGGTCAACAACCGAGAGGAATCAGGAGATGACTATACGTGGAGAGGCTGACAGTAGGGACCCACCAGGGTCATGGCATTACGCAAGCAGGTGCCTCATTATTACAAGCCAAAAAAAATACTTCCTCCTACTTGTTTGATAACTAGGTCCCACGCCATTGTCAATGTAGTCAATAAACGAGAAAATTACACAACGAGCGGCTAACACCAGGGACCCAGCAGCTCGCCTAGTTTTTTTTGAGAAGCAGCTCGCCCAGTTGTTTTTTAGTTTTAGAGACGGAGCTCAACTACGCGTTGTGCGGGGAATGTGGCCCGTCTAGCCCACGCTTACGCTTTTATTTAAACACATGACGAGCCCAGTTGATATCTTTTTTCTTTCTGAAAATGGCTAGCCCAGTTCTATTTTTTTGGAGAATACCCAACCAAGGTCTACTTGCTTTTCTCAGCCCTGCTGGGCTGCAAATCTTTCAAGATGAGGAGGGATGTATTCGGCTTCCCCAGAAAATGGGCTATAAGTAGTAAGAAATGGGCTGTAAATTTTTCAACAAAAGCCAACCGGCAACTACATTCAAATATCATTTTTTCTGGATTTCAAGATTTTAAATTTCATTCAATTTTTTGCGAAGAATTTTTTTTGAATTTTATTTTGATATAATTTTTAAAAAAAATATTTTGAACGTGACTCAAAATTTTGTGATTAAAGGAGTTTGGACCCCACCAAAATATGCAAAATTTCGTTGAATTTTTTAGCAGTGCCCAGAATATGGTCTGTAATGCTAATAAAAAGAATATGGGCTTCAAAATATCATTAAGAATTAGCAAATGGGCAGTAAATTATTGAAAATAATGGCAAATGGGCTGTATGCTATTTTCCACAGATTTGGAGGCTGTATTCTGGGCCTACTAGGTTGACGATGACGCTGTCCTAAAAAAAATTAACGCGTACGCAAGGCTTTGTCAACTTAGTTAACACAGAGCAGTGACTGTTGGATGTCCATCCAACGGCCGTCGTGCTTCTTCAATCTCTGATCTTCCTGCTCTAGCCACCCAAACCAGCGCCGGCGGGACTGCCAGCTCCCTCCTCCTGTGGCCGGCTATGCTGCCGCCAGGCCATCCCTCTACCCACCCGCACATCCTGTTATTTTTCGGTGACGCCAGCCTCACCCCGCAGCCGACCAGTCAGCCCTCGTACTCCCCTCAGTGTGGGCATCCGCTGCTGTGGCTTCGCCGGCTCCGGGTCGTTCCCTTCCTGGGCCTCACCCTCGTCCACCGCATGGTCAACATGGTCAACAAACAACAGCCATCGAAAGAGGGATGTAAGTGGAGAGGCTGACAGTAGGGACCCACACAAGTAAGTGCCTCCTTATTACACAAAAAAATGATTGCTCCTGCTGACAGCTGGGACCCATCGGCTGTATCTTCGCACGGAAGTTAGTGCCTCCTTGTTATGCGAAAAAAACTATTCCTCCCGATGACAGCTGGGATCTGGCAGATTTGGTGGCTGACTTGTGGGCCTACCAAGCTGACGCGTACGCAGGGCTTTGTCAACTTAATCAACAAATGATTCTAGCAGCTGGACCATTGGATGTTAATCCAACAGCCGTGCTGCTTCTTCAACCTCTGTTCTTGCTCCTGTCTCCCATGGGCGGCAGTGCTGCCGCGCACCCGAACCAGTCAAGTTTCCCACTCCTCTCCATCTGCAACTCCACTGCCGCGTCTTCCCCATCTCTGGGTCATTCCAGTCTGGGGCCTCGCCGTTGTCCACCGGCCTTGGTGTGCTCAGCACGGTGTGGTCAACGTGGTCAACAAACGAGAGTCATCGGAAGATGACTGTACGTGAGAGGCTGACAGTTGGGACGCACCACGCCCATGGATGCATGCATGCAACTGCATCCTTTTTACCCTGAAAAATAATGTTTTCTCCCACTGACAGCTGGGACCCACCAGCTACATCTTCGCACGCAACAAAATGCGTCCTTATTACGGGCAAAAAAATTGAATTCCTCCCCCTGACAGCTGGGACCCATCAACTATATCTTCGCATGCAAGGAAGTGCCTCCTTATCCTCCCTGATAGCTGGGACCCACCGGGTCGAACTGTACGTAGGGTTGTCTCTCTGGTAGCGAACGTGTACGTACATACTGGTCGATCGGTTTCTCTGCAAGGATGAACCGTGGCCAAGCAAGGAGCGGCACATGTGACGTAGCAGTTGAGGCAGTCCTGTATAAATCATGTACACGTACGTACAGCCACGCTGCAAGAAAGTAAATACGGCTATGTATGTACATACGGGCGGGGTCTTGAACATGTACGAGCGCATACTTACGGCCAGGGCTCGTGTACATGGAGAGGCAATGGACGGTAGCGACGTCGTCCTGTTCATCGGCAGCTAACCGGTTGGGTCAGAATGGAGGAAACAGTGTCATGTTCACCGAGAGCCAAGTGACTGGGTCGGAACACGTCCTGTTCATCGACAGCGAAGCCACTAGGTCGGAACGCGTCCTGTTCATCGGGAGCCAACCGTCTTGGATGGAATAGCTAGAACGGGGTCTGGCATACCGCAAAACAGAGGAAAACGGCCTTTTGTTCGACCGCATACGGTCGAAACGGGGTCCTGTTCATCGAGAAGGATCTGGCGTACCCCAGAACAGAGGAAACAGCCTTCTGTTTGAGTGCCTACGATCGAAATGGGGTGCTGTTGATCGGGAGGGGTGTGGCGTATCGCAAAACGGAGGAAACGGACTTGTGTCGGAGCGCCTACGGTCGAAACGGGGTCCTATTCATTGGGAGGGGTGTGGCGTACCGCAAAACGGGAATCCACGGGCTACTGTTCAGCCACTGTCTACTGCCTCGCTCCAGCCTCCACCTGCTACTGTTCATCCACCGTCGACTTTCTCCAGCCTCCACCAGCTACTGTTCAACCACGGGGTCCTGTTCATCCAGCCTCCACCGGCTACTGTTCGACCAGCCCTCCATGGGGTCCTGTTCATCAACCCTCCACCGGCTACTGTTCATGGAGCCTCCACGGGGGTCCTGTTCATCCACCCTCCACCAGCCTCCTCGATCGGGGTCATGTTCATCCAGCGGCAACGGCCTACTACTACCATGAGGTCTTGTTCATCCAACCCCCAACAACGGTCACTGTTCATCAAGAGGCAGCAGGTTCGATCGACTTCAGTTAGTAGCAGTAGCGAAGGAATCGCTCGATCGGGTTCAGTTAATAGCCAGGGATCGATCGATCGTCGCTCGGGTTCAGTAACGCGTAGCCACTACAATCGCTCGGTTTCAGTAAGCGAACGCCTTGCTCGGGTTCAATTAGAGCCCAACGCCTCGCACACACACGCGTACGTGTACGAGAGAAATGCGCAATCCCTCCATGCATCGCTCGGCCCCGACCACCAACCGTAACCGGGAACTCCCCGATATTTTCCTCGCCCTCGCTTCTACCATGATTTTTTCCGTCATGGATGGCCCAAAGAATGTCATGAGCTGCGTCTCCGGCCCGCCCAGTACGAAAAGCCCATTTTCTGTCATGAATTTTTGTCATAGAAGTAGGAGCCCACCACATCTATGATGATACCGGGTTTTGTCACAATTATCGTCATAGAAGTGTCATAAGCATGACAGAAAAAAATTCGTTTGGCCCAAAATGTCACGGATGTGTCTTTTTTTTGTAGTGATACCTACCTATTATGGCATTTCCATAGCCATTCCGAGATATATTGCCATGCAACTTCCACCATTCCGTTTTGTTATGACACACACCATCATTGTCATATTGTTCTCATATGCATGAGGCATTCATATAGAGTCATATATTTGTTCTAGTATCGAGTTGTAATTCTTGAGTTGTGAGTAAATAAAAGTGTGATGATCATCATTATTAGATCATTGTCCCGTGTGAGGAAAGGATGATGTAGGCTATGATTCTCCCATAAGTAGAGATGAGACTCCGGACTTAAAAATAAAAAAGAGCCCAAAATAAAAAAAGAGAGGCCAAAGAGCCCAAAATAAAAAAAGAGAAAAAAATAAAATATAAAAAAATGAGAGAAAAGAGAGAAGGGACAATGTTACTATCCTTTTCCACACTTGTGCTTCAAAGTAGCACCATGTTCTTCATGATAGAGAGTCTCCTATTTTGTCACTTTCATATACTAGTGGGAATTTTTCATTATAGAACTTGGCTTGTATATTCCAATGTTGGGCTTCCTCAAATTTGCCTAGGTCTTCGTGAGCAAGCAAGTTGGATGCACACCCACTTAGTTTTCTTTTGAGATTTCATACACTTATAGCTCTAGTGCATCCATTGCATGGCAATCCCTACTCACTTGCATCAATATCAATTGATGGGCATCTCCATAGCCTATTAATTTGCCTAGTTGATGTGAGACTTTCTCTGTTTTGTCTTCTCCTCACAACCTCCACCATATTATATTCCACCTATAGTGCTATATCCATGGCTCACGCTCATGTATTGCGTGAAAGTTGAAAAAGCTTGAGAACATTAAAAGTATGAAACAATTGCTTGGCTTGTCATCGGGGTTGTGCATGATAAATACTTTGTCTGATGAAGATAGAGCATGACAAGACTATATGATTTTGTAGGGATAACTTTCTTTAGCCATGATATTTTGAGAAGACATGATTGCTTTATTAGTATGCTTGAAGTATTATTGTTTTTATGTCAATATTAAAATTTTGTTTTGAATCTTATGGATCTGAATATTCATGCCACAGTAAGAAAGATTAGATGATAAACATGTTAGGTAGCATTCCACATCAAAAATTCTATTTTTATCATTTACCTACTCGAGGACGAGCAGGAATTAAGCTTGGGGATGCTTGATACGTCTCCAACGTATCTATAATTTTTTATTGTTCCATGCTATTATATTATCAATCTTGGATGTTTTATATGCATTAATATGCTATTTTATATCATTTTTTGGGACTAACCTATTAACCTAGTGCCCAGTGCTAGTTGCTGTTTTTTCCTTGTTTTTGTCTTTTACAGAAAATCAATACCAAACGGAGTCCAAACGGAATAAAACTTAATGATGATTTTTCTTGGACCAGAAGACAACCACGGAGCTTTGGGAAGAGGCCAGAAGACCCACGAGGGGGCCACAAGCCCTAGGGGCGCGCCCCCTAGGCTTGTGGGTCCCCCGTGGCTCTCCTCACCTTAATATCAGCTCTATAAATACCCAAATATTCCCCTTATGTCAGAGGGCACACCAAAAATACTTTTCCGCTGCCGCAAGCTTCTGTTCTCGTGAGATCCCATCTTGGGGCCTTTTTCGGCACTCCGCCAAAGGGGGATTTGATCACGGAGGGCTTCTACATCAACCTTGCCGCCCTTCCGATGATGTGTGAGTAGTTTACCATAGACCTACGGGTCCATAGCTAGTAGCTAGATGGCTTCTTCTCTCTCTTTGATCTTCAATACAATGTTCTCCTCGATGTTCTTGGAGTTCTATCCGATGTAATCTTCTTTTGCGGTGCGTTTGTTGAGATCCGATGAATTATGGATTTATGATTAGATTATCTATGAATATTATTTGAGTCTTCTCTGAACTCTTTTATGCATGATTAAGATAGCTTTGTATTTCTCTTCGATCTATTGATTTGGTTTGGCAAACTAGATTGATCTATCTTGTGGTGTCCTCACCCAGTGACCGAAGGGGTAGCGCGGAACATATTTGTATTGTTGCCATTGAGGATAAAAAGATGGAGTTTATATCATATTGCTTGAGTTTATCCCTCTACATCATGTCATCCTGCTTAAGGCGTTACTCCGTTCTTGTTAACTTTACACTAGATGCATGTTGGATAGCGGTCGATGTGTGGAGTAATAGTAGTAGATGCAGAATCATTTTGGTCTACTTGTCACGGACGTGATGCCTATATTCATGATCATTTCCTTAGATATCTTCATAACTATGCGCTTTTCTATCAATTGCTCAACAGTAATTTGTTCACCCACCGTATGCGTTCTTTCAAGAGAGAAGCCTCTAGTGAAAACTATGGCCCCCGGGTCTATTTACCATCATATATTTTCAGATCTATAAAACCAAAAATACAAAAATACCTTGCTGCACTTTATTTATATTTACTTTATTTTGCACTTTTACTTATCTTTTATACTTATCTCTAGCAGATCTCACTTTTGCTAGTGACCGTGAAGGGATTGACCACCCCTTTTTTGTGTTGTGTGCAAGTGTGTGTTAGTTTGTGCAGGTGCATCTATTGGGGACTTGCTTGTGCCTCCTAATGGATTGATACCTTGGTTCTTAACTGAGGGAAATACTTATCTCTACTTTGCTACATCAGCCTTTCCTTTCAAGGAAAAAATCAACGCAAGCTCAAGAAGTAGCACACGACAGGACTAGCTGGTGGTCGGGGTCATTTCCTGGGGGTAACCTGAGCACGGTGACGCGCCCAGGTTCAACCTTCGACGTCTTTAGCCATGGCTATGACATCGCCGACAACATGGAGCTCATGGGCACGGTCAGGGTCGGAGCTGGAGCGCGCGCAGGAGTGAGGGGAGAGGGGCAAAGGCAAGGGGAGCTCACAGTGGACCCACAGAGCAGGTCAGTGGGCTTAGGGGGGGGGGGGCTTCTGCATCGACAAATCGACGAACCATGTCCGGCGGACATGCATGAAGAAGACGGCCCGATGGCGGTGAGGCAGGGCGTTCGAGGTCGTTTCCTTCGGCTTGGGGATGAGGTGCTCGATGGCGGGGCTCGTGGACAGCTCGGGGCATCGTCGGGACGGTGGTGGCCGCGGTGGTGCTCGTCAACGCTCTCGGGTGCTCGTGGTCGAACGAGGGAGAGAGAGCTAAGGAGGGGGACAAGGGCGAGAGAGAGTGAGAGAGGGTCGAGGGGGCTGCGTGGCGTCGCGGGAGGCGTCTAGGGCGACGAGGGGGCAGCCAGGCAGGGTGGAGGTGGCGTGCGTGGCGAGCACATGCCCTCATGCCTACTGGCACGAGGTTGAAGACGGCGGCGCTGTGGGCTGGGCCGCACAGGTGAGCACTCTCTCCCTCTCTGTCTTTTCTATTTTTCTTCTGTTTGTTTTTGTTTCTTTCAGTTTTGATTTGATTCAAAGACCAAATCATTTTTAAAACTCCTGGAATTAAATATGTGGTTTGAATGGATAAACCCAGAGCCACATAGAAAATTGCAGAATTATTGGACTTATATTTATTTAATAGTAAGTATATGTCCAATTCAAATAGCTATGAATTAATTCAAAGGCCCAAGAATAATTACTTTTGAACCTCCAAACATATTGGTTTGAATTTTATTCTTGCCAATATTTTTCAAAGTTAGAATGGAACATTTCCTTGGGAAATTTTGAAGAAATTTTTGGTTGATCATTTCAAAATATTTTCTGAGGCTCCTGGAAATTCCTCAATTCAATTCTCAGAAATTTAAAATGATGACATGATGAAGCTCACTAAAGAACTAATTACCAAGCAATGTCTAGGGCTGTGACAACTCACCCCCACTAAACAAGAATCTCGTCTCGAGGTTCAAGACATGAGGTAAGAAGAAAGAGGGAACACAGAACTGACACTATCTTCATCATCCAGGTTGCATTTCCCGAGGATGTTGATCTATTGCATCGTTTTCATCTTGACGTCTTTGCCTTCGAGAACTTTACCCAACATGATGATGACAGAAGGAACTCTACAGGATTCGATCTTCTCGGAGATCAAACAACTCATGATCAACTCATGGAATGAGACATAAGAACATCTCCTGAGCTGAGGAAAGGAAGCAGATGACGAAGGAACAATTTGGTAGGCAACAACTCCACGCTTGGGTAAGATGGTGCACGGTCTCAATGTAGCGAGGAGTTAACTGCCATGATTCCAAAACGGGGCACCCTAGGGAACGTGACTCATAGAATTATTCCCTTAAGTGGCAAAAAGAATTACTTTTGATACATAGATCATTGAAACTCTCTATACCAGCCTAAGGCAAATCACAATCGATCGTTTGACGGAGTTCGACAGAATGGCATACTCAGACTAGAATGGATGATGTGGGCTATCTTATTGAAGACAACGCAATGGATGATTTTTTTTGCTTAACATCGAAAATGGATGGGACCCATGGTAAGCCCACTTTTGAATATGATCCTGAACAGCAATTACTGACAAGGGCAGCCCATGGTAAAATGCCACAATGGCGGGTGCAAGATGGGAACAAAATGCAAATGTTGGGAATAATTCTAGTAATTGGGGAAAAAGCTCAATAGTAGAGAGTGATTGCACTGTTTGAATGGTTATATCATAATCGAAGGAACTGAGAGCACATTCCAATTAATGTCGATGATAAAACCTAGTGCCTGCGCGTGCTCTCAAGAACTTGAGCATTTCCATATTCATCAGGGTTTTGCCAACATCTGTGCCAAGATCTTGGTGACGCCTCGTACTACCATGATGAATAATGGTGGAGGATGCAGATGCAAAGGAAGACAACACCTTCTCAGCTTTCACCTTAGCTATGACAAAGGAACAAAATCTGAATGATCGACCGAGGGACATTTAGCACTCGGCTTCTAATGTTCTCCTTAATGTACTAGTGTAACCAATTATAGATAGTTTGGTATCTAGAACATCAAGAAAAGGTTGGGCTTCGGGAGCACAAAATCCATGAGGAACAACTTCGAGGATAAGTCATAAGAAAATCCGCATGGGGAGTGGCTACTCTTGCTAAACAAGATACTATAATAATAGGTCTTCCGGCTAGATGTGTTAGCCACAACATTCACTTTACCGATTAGAAAGAATAATGTTATATCTCTTGGGAAACGTTCCAGCCATCATATCTGCTGAGATTCAGATCTGATTGGTGGTAGGATACTTCAGACTCAGCATGTCTGAAAAAAGAAGGTTTGCAATACAAATCGAAGAGATGACTGATAACCCACAAGCATAGGGGATCATTTGTAGAACAAATATTCCCTCAAGTTCTATCGACCACCGATACAACTCTACGCACACTTGACGTTTGCTTTACCTAAAACAAGTATGAAACTATTTTGTAGGTGTGATGCTAGAACTACTTTGCAAGAATAAAACTAGGAGTACTTTGCGAGATAATAAAAGTTAGTTGTCTAGTAAAAAGGTTTTTGTCACACAAGAAAGTTATTTGTCCCTAGGCAATCGATAACTAGACCGGTAATCGTTATTGCAATTTTATATGAGGGAGAGGCATGAGCTAACATACTTTCCGTACTTGGATTATATGAACTTATGATTGGAACTCTAGCAAGCATCCGCAACTACCAAAGATCATTAAGATAAAACCCAACCATTGCATTAAGTTTCAAGTCCTCTTTACTCCCATACGCAACAACCCCCTTACTCGAGCGTAAGCTTCTGTCACTCTAGCCACCCACCATAAGCGAATCATGAACGTATTGCAACACCCTACAGCGGGATCCCTCACATTTGCGCGACACGGAGGGCACCATAGGACAGCACCAAAATAAAACATACAACTCAAACCAATCACGATCATCAAGTAACCCATAGGACAAAACAGATCTACTCAAACATCATAGGATAGCCACATATCATTGGGAAATAATATATAGCGTTGAGCACCATGTTTAAGTAGAGATTACAGTGGAGAAAATAGGTGTTACACCGCTGCATAGAGGGGGAGAGAGTTGGTGTTGATGGCGGCAAAGTTGTTGGTGTAGATCGCCATCACGATCCTTGCCCCGGTGGCACTCCAGCGCCACCGGGATAGAGGGGGAGAGAGCCCCCTCCTTCTTATTCTTCCTTGGCCTCCCCCCTAGATGGGAGGAGGGTTTCCCCTCTGGTCCATGGCCTCCATGGCGGTGGAGGGGTGAGAGCCCCTGCAAGATTGGATCTCTCTACCTGTTATCTTCTATTTCGCGTTCCCCGTTTTCTGGCCGGAAACCATTTCTTTAATATCTGGATATCCGTAACTCCAATTGTGCTGAAATTTTAACATGATTTTTTCCGGATATAAGCTTCCTTACGCCCGAAGAAGATCCCCAACCAACTTGTGGGGTGCCCACTAGGCAGCACCACACGCTGGGGGGGTGCTGGCGCGCTCTGATGGTTAGTGGAGGTCGTGGGCCTCCGTTTGCATTGATTCCACCTCCCAAAAATCACATATATTCCAAAATAATTCTCCGTAATTTTTTGTCGCGTTTGGACTTTGTTTGATATGGATATTCTGCGAAACAAAAAACATGCAACAAACAGGAACTAGCACTGGGCACTGGATCAATATGTTAGTCCCAAAAAATAATATAAAATGTTGCCAGAAGTATATAAAAGTTGTATAATATTGGCATGGAACAATAAAAAATTATAGATACGATGGAAACGTATCAATGACATTGCGAGATTCTCAGGAAATGAACTACAACAACAACTCCAAAACATGAGTTGGATTGCAGGATACATGTGAACACACTGCCCAAGACAATCCTGAACACATGGAAACCATACAACAAAACACTATCGAGTTCTGGTTGGGAACCATCATTGAGGATAACGAAGTCTTTACGCAAGTCCATGGATTAGATCCCAAGCATAGACTTCTCTTCCTCGAACAAATCAGTCAGTGGCTTGGTGTGCTAGGGAATACATATGGAATGGAGATGATTAGTCTATCAAACCACAGAATATTCGCACATGCATGACTCACTTGGGATGATTCCAGGGGAAGAAGAAACAAGCTTTCACGAATCCATGGCGGCAACTTACACCAAATGCATGTGAATTAGAGGAGGTCACTTCTCTCATCTGAACATATGCCTCATGAGATAGCATGAAGAAATGCTTTCAAAAGTTTCTAACACTAGCTTATTGTTCAACATGAATCACGGAGGAGATAAAATGCTGCTGATGGGCTCAACAACAAACCATCTAGATTTCCATGAAGATGGAATTCCACAACTATGTGAACAAGGTGATAGCATTGGTCAGACCCAAAGATATAATGATGCATGCTTGAGGGAACAACCACGAGTAAGACAATGTTATGAACATCGTTGGTTCTCATTTGATTTGACGATAGCCCACACTCAAATCAAAGTTTTAACAAGATAATAGATCCAACAATAGATCACAAAAACCAATCGATGAAGATATCATATTTCTTCAACACACACACACACACAAAAAGATATCCCTTTGAATGAACTAAGTCAGATAAAGCTTTTACCTTCCAAATCTCCAAGTTGTTTAGCTTAACCAACTAGTTCAGGGTATCCAACACAGATTCTTGGAGAAAGGGTGGTCTATAGGAAAACCAACTTGATCATGAACTCAACATAATGGTCAGGGGACAACCTGGTGATACTTCCGAGAAGATATCCGGAAAATCGCGAACCATCGATATGTTACTAAGCTTGAGAACAATCTTGATTTTCAGGGCAAGACGATATGATCAAAGGAATAAGGGATTAACAAATTACTAACTCATCATCGAAGTGTGCACCAGGGAAGATGTACTAGGTAGCACGATCAATCTTAGAATGGCGATTCAATAACCAACACAGCAAGAATGAAATCATCGTCCATTAACTACCAAGCAACAAGGTTGCTAGGACTATTGATTTCACACATCACGATTCACTTATCGGTATTCCGGTTACAACAACCAAAAGTTTATTGTGATGTTTTTGTTCAAATAACAATTAAGGCGAAGGAGGGTCAGGAACACGCGGAGACCAAGAAATGAATAATGATGGCAGAAGTATCACTATATCAAGAACTCATAAGAGGTGGTGCAATTCTCATGACAAACCTGACATAAAGACGATAATACTCCATGCTAGAACAGATTAGAAGCTGGATTGGCATTCTTGATCCGTGGAATACAACTGCTTTGACCCAATCCTAGATATGGATGAGGTACCGGAGTTTGTTTCTCCTAGTCATTCCGAAATAGAATGACTTGACAGACCACAAGAATAATAGGCATCGATGAACACGAATGCACACATACCCTTGACTATCAATTGATAGATGATGGTCGGAATACAACTGGAGAAGGACAATTCAAAGGAACATATAACTTTTGAGTTGTGGATGCATAGATTAGTATGTCGAACAAAGCTCAACATATTTCTTCTGGATAACCCATGCAGAGACGTAGAATCGGCGGAGTCACAATATAGAATGGAGAACTCATTGAGATCACTCCCGTTGTGATCTTTTGGTTCAAGAGAACTTCTACCATGATGGTTCATGGTATTTGGAAGAATAATATACCACGAACCTCGAGGACTATCACAAAGGTTACTAATAAGGAGGGTCAGGAACACACGGAGACCAAGAAATGAATAATGATGGCAGAAGTATCACTATATCAAGAACTCATAAGAGGTGGTGCAATTCTCATGACAAACCTGACATAAAGACGGTAATACTCCATGCTAGAACAGATTAGAAGCTGGATTGGCATTCTTGATCCGTGGAATACAACTGCTTTGACCCATTCCTAGATATGGATGAGGTACCGGAGTTTGTTTCTCCTAGTCATTCCGAAATAGAATGACTTGACAGACCACAAGAATAATAGGCATCGATGAACACGAATGCACACATACCCTTGACTATCAATTGATAGATGATGGTCGGAATACAACTGGAGAAGGACAATTCAAAGGAACATATAACTTTTGAGTTGTGGATGCATAGATTAGTATGTCGAACAAAGCTCAACATATTTCTTCTGGATGACCCATGCAGAGACGTAGAATCGGCGGAGTCACAATATAGAATGGAGAACTCATCGAGATCACTCCCGTTGTGATCTTTTGGTTCAAGAGAACTTCTACCATGATGGTTCATGGTATTTGGAAGAATAATATACCACGAACCTCGAGGACTATCACAAAGGTTACTAATATCCTAAAGGAACGAGCAACACTATCAACACGAAGTAAGTAGAGTGAATCTTGGGTTCAAGAACCCAGGAATGGAATACCTATTAACTAAATAACATGACAAGGTGCTTTCGAGAATGGTGGCTAGAATCATCACATTGGGAATACAAAACAAAGTTGGATCACCGGGTGGTTCTCTGAGATAGTTTCCTGATAACTTCAACATATATGTCGAGACAACGAAGTACCTCAACACACCGACTAGTGTGGTTAACCTGGCCTAAAAGGATTGTCTGGGGGATGAACCCCGGGCAGGCAATGGAACCCGAATCCTTTTCAAAAACATTGGTGCCAGCTCTGCCCCTCAATCCGGCTTGCTCCTGGCCGGGTCCCTCAACTCGGCCAAGTCCCGCAACCCGGCCAAGTACCGAAACCCAGCCAGGCCCGCTGGCGCATGCCAGTCGACCCCGCCAAAGCCAAGACTTCCCGAACAAGCAAACGCCACCCCGGCGCACACCTCAACCCGGCCACGGGTCAGCTCCCGTCCCATCCAGGGTGTACGATGGATCAAGTCCCCGTAAGGAGACGAGCATGGCTACAGTAGCCCACCAACCCCGCTGACCGGCAAGAACGTGGCAACAGTGGCCCACCTACTCTGCTGGCCAGGGCCGGCATGGCTACAGTGCATCCCTCATCTTGCTGACGCAAGCCGATGGCGACTAGGCGATGCGTCACTGTAGCCGAGCCGGCTCAACCACTCCGTGACGCACGACAAGACGGAGAACAGTGCCCCCTGGCGCGCGGGGCCCGCGCTTGGAGAACCCGATGTATCTTGGTACCCGGCGGGCCCCAGCACCAGCTTCCCAGACGCTGACATCCTGGCCCCGTGCCCGTGTAACTTTACCATTGTAGCCCTGGGGGGTTGATCTATAAAACCCCCAGAGGCCTCCGTGCAAAGGGTGGACCATCAGTAGGATTTACACATACGTAAGGAGAAGGAGCAGCCTGAGCCCTGGCCATCTTTCCTTCCCCCTCCAAACAGCTCTAGGAGCAAGCTTGTAACATCCACATATAAACCACACTCGACAGGACTAGGGGTGTTATCTCTTCGGAGAGCCCTGAACCTGGGTATGTCTTGCGTCCCTCGCTCGCTCATACCAACCTCGCCTCTGGAGCACACCGGTGCCCTCGAGCCTGTCCCTCTCTTTATCCATCCTTTGGCATCTGCCATGCACCCACCACGACAGTTGACGCCCACCGTGGGGCAGCTCGAGGTCCCGGCCGGAGACATGTTCCAGACGGGGCCCTTGACCGGTTCCGGTGAGCGCATCGTGCGCTGCGGCTCCCCCGAGCCTATCGCGCTAGCGGCCGACGTCATCGATGCGCTCACCGCCTCCTTCGCCGCACTGCGCATCTCCGGCGCGCCCGCGGCCAATGAGTACGCCAGCGGGGTGCTCGACGTCTCCGACTCGCCCGTCCCCCTCGGCGACGACATCTCCGCCGGGGCGGCGGATCTTTGCGTCTGGGTGGAGGTATTCGCCAACGGCTCCGGCTCCTCTTCGTCTAGCAAGAAGGCCGCCGCTGCCAGGGCCGCAGCGGAGCGCGTCAGCGTGGCCGACCCGCTTCGTGCCATGATGCAGAACCTCAGCATCCCCATCGCCACCGACATCGACGCAACCAATGCCACGGAGGCCTGGGCCCGGCTCGAGGAGGAGCGCAAGCGCCTGCTGGACAGGGCCGAGACGCTTGCTGCCATGCAGCACCGGCTGGAGTCCGCCCAGCGGGAACATGACGCCGCATACGGCTTCACTCCAACCGCTGCCGAGCCCAGCCGGGTTGCCGAGGTGCGGGCCCGTGGCGCTGCCATTGGTCACGCGCTGGGCGCAGCCGCGCCCGTCTACGACACCCTGGTCAAGAACATGCGCGCCGCGGAGGCGGCCGCTGTTGGCCTGGAGCAGCTGCAGGACGAGGAGCTGCAGGAGCACCTGCGGCGCCTGAACGAGCTTCTCGGCGTCGCGAACACGTAGCAAGACCGCCTCGACCATCCCGCTGTGTCCGACTCGCGCCGCACCGGGGATCCTGAATGGCAGAACACGGCATCTTCCCCGCGCCCAAACGAAGCTCAGTCCGGCCAAACGTGAACCCGGCATGCCCACGCGGCTGGAGATGGCTTGGGCAACGAGCCGGCTGCCGGGGACCGGCGTCGGCAAGACCCTCCTCCGCCACTCGGCCGGCGTGGCAACCCGGCCTCAACCAACCCAGCGCCTCACAGTCCCGTCGCAAGCCAGCTGGGCCCGCGCGCCATCGACGACACCGACGCTCTCCATCGCCTCGACTAGCTTGCCCTCTCCTTTGAGCTGGAGGAAGACAACGCCGTCGGGCCAGCTTGCTTCGGCCCGCGCATCCGGGATGAGCCCTTCCACAAAGGGTTCACACTGCCCCGCGACACCCCCAAGTACAACGGCGCCCCCAAGCTCATCGACTACACCACCGCCATCGGCATCAAGGGCGGCAACCACCGCCTTGCCGTGCGCTACGCCCCGCTCATGCTCTTGGGTTCGGCCCGTACATGGCTCAATAGTCTGCCGGCCGGTAGCATCAACACGTGGATCGATTTCGAGCAGGCCTTCATGCGCAACTTCACCTGCACCTACAAGCATCCCGGCCGTCCCAGCCAGTTCGCCATGTGCGGGCAGGGGCCAGCTGAAACCGGTCGCGAGTACCCCACCCACTGGACCGAGCTCCGGAACAGCTGCGAGGGCGTCCATGAGGTCCAAGCCATTCAGTACTTCGTGAGCGGCTGCCGGGATGGCACCCTCCTCAAGCAAAAGCTCCTGCGCTCCGAGCCAACCACCATGGCCGTGCTCATGGTCATCGCGGACAAGTACGCCAACACCGACTCCGCCATGAAGATCCAGGTGGTGCTGGATGAAGCCGGCAAGGCAACGCCGGTACCACCCTCCAAGCCGGCTGGCGAGAGTAGCCACTAGCAGAACAACCAGCAGAACAATAAGCGTAAGGACGATCAGCAGGCCCCACGCTATGACACCCGCCATGTCGCGGCCACCGAGCAAGCGCCCGCGGCCGAGCCGGCCGGCAAGCGCCGGCAAACCGGCAAGACGGCATGGCAGCCCACCACGAGCTTCGAGGAGATGCTCAACGCTCCCTGCAAGCACCATAATGGCACCAGGCCGTCCACGCCCACGCTCCGGCAGTGCGCCATCACCAAGCGCATCATGAGGGGAGACATCCCGCCGCCTCTAGCTCCGGCTCCGGGTGCGGGGCAGCCGGCTCTGCCTCCTCTGCCCCACCCCTGGCAAACGGCATGATGCGCGATGATGTTTTCCCCAACCAGAATGTGAGCTACATCGTCTTCACCAGCCTCGGTGACGACAAGCATAGCGAGCGCCTGCTCCGGAAGGAGGTGAACACCATCGTTCCGGCCGTGCTGGAGTACATGCACTGGTCGGAGCGCCCGATCAGCTAGACCCGGGAGGACCACCCGGCCGTCATGCCCAACCCGGGTGGCTATGCCCTCGTCCTCGACACCACCATAGTCGCTGCCAGGCGCACCTGCAAGTTCTCGCGGGTCCTCATTGACAGCGGCAGCAGCATCAACATCCTCTACCGCAACACCATGACCAAGCTCGGCCTCGAGGCCAGGGACCTGGAGCCGTTCCGGACGGTGTTCCACGGCATTGTGCCGAGTCTCTCCTGCTCCCCCATCGGCCAGATTTGGCTCGACGTCCTCTTCGACACAAGCGATCATTTCCAGCACGAGCCAATCTGGTTCGAGGTCGTGGACCTGTCCAGCGCGTATCACGCGTTGCTGAGCCGGCTTACGCTCGCCAAATTCATGGCGGTTCCCCACTATGCCTACCTGAAGATGAAGATGCCGGGCCCCAAGGGCCTCATCACCATCGTTGGCGATTACCGGAAGTCCCTAGAATGTGCTCAAGCCGGCGCCAGATTGGCCGAGTCACTGGTCATAGCTGAGGAGCGGCGCCAGCTCGACCGGATCGTTGCGCTAGCCAATGAGACGCCGGCTGTGTCGGCTTCAGGCAAGGAGTCGGCCGGCGAGGCCTCGTTCCAGCCATCCAAGGAGACCAAGAGGATCAAGCTGAACCCGGAAGACCCCTGCTGCAGCAAGTACGTTGTCATGGGCACCCGCCTCGACAACAAATAGGAAGGCGAGCTCGTCGACTTCCTCCGTGAGAATCGGGATATCTTTGCATGGACCCCAAAGGACATGCCGGGGATTCCGAGGAAGTATGCCGAGCACAAACTACACGTCCGCAAGGACGCCAAGCCCGTCCATCAACCCTTACATCGCTTCTCTGAAGAGAAGAGAAGAACCATCGGTGAAGAGGTCGCCAAGCTACTCGCCGCCGGCTTCATCATGGAAGTATTTCACCCCGAGTGGCTGGCCAACCCGGTCCTCGTCCTAAAGAAGAACAACACCTGGCGCATGTGCATAGACTACATGAGCCTGAACAAGGCCTGCCCCAAGGATCCTTTCGCTCTCCTGCGGATAGATCAAGTCATCGACTCCACCGCCGGCTGCGAGCTCCTGTCCTTCCTGGATGCTTACTCCGGCTATCATCACATCCAGCTGGACCCAGCCGACACCCTGAAGACGTCCTTCATCACGCCCTTCGGGGCGTATTGCTACATCACCATGTCGTTCAGCTTGAAGAACGCCGGCGCCACCTTCCAGCGCTGCATGCAGAAATGCCTGCTGGCGCAACTCGGCCACAACATCCACGTCTATGTGGACGACATTGTGGTGAAGACTAAGCAGCACCTCATGCTCCTTGACGACCTGAAGGAGACCTTTGCCAATCTGCGCGAGTACCAGATCAAGCTCAACCCGGAGAAGTGCGTCTTTGGTGTGCCGGCCGGAAAGCTGCTCGGTTTCCTCGTCTCGGAGCGCGGCATTGAGGCGAACCCGGAGAAGATCAAGGCCATCGAGCGCATGCGCAAGCCAACCCGGCTGCGAGATGTCTAGAAGTTCACCGGCTGCTTAGCCTCGGTCAGCCGGTTTCTCAGCCAGCTGGGTGAGACGGCCTTGCCCCTATATATTAGCTGATGAAGAAGACGTCGCCGTTCGAGTTGAACGACCAGGCGGACGAGGCGTTCTGGGATCTCAAGCGCATGCTCTCCATCGCACCCATCCTGGCCGCGCCGGCTGACAAGGATCCGTTGTTACTATACATTGCCGCCACCTCACGGTCGGTCAGCACAGTGCTAGTGGTCGAGCGACCAGAGAAGGGCAAGATCTAGTCTGTCCAGCGCCCGGTCTACTACCTGAGCGAGGTGCTCTACGCCTCCAAGCAGAACTACCCGCACTACCAGAAGATGTGCTATGGCATGTACTTCACTGCCAAGAAGCTGAAGCAGTATTTCCAAGAACATGTCATCACCGTGGTTAGCATGACCCCCATCAGCGAGATCATGGTCTGCCGGGATGCCTCTGGCCGGCTTGCCAAATGGGCCATCGAGCTGGCTAGCCACACCATCCTCTACAAGCCCCGCACCACGATCAAGTCCCAGGCCCTGGCCAACTTCCTCATCAACTGGATAGAGACCCAGTACCTACCACCGCTGCCGGATTCAATGCATTGGCGCATGCACTTCGATGGCTCCAAGATGCGCTCTGGCTTGGGAGTTGGCATCATGTTATCTTCCCCAAAGGGCGATCGGCTGCGGTACGCGCTCTAGATCCACTTTGCCGCCTCCAACAACGTCGTCGAGTACGAAGCCCTTGTGCACAGCCTCCGGCTTGCCAAGGAACTCGGCATCCGGCGCATCTTATGCTACGGCAACTCGGATCTGGTGGTGCAGCAATGTTCCGGCGAGTGGGATGCCAACATGGCCAGCTATTGTTTCCTGGTCCAGCAGCTCTTCGGCAACTTTGATGGCTGTGAGTTCCTCCACATCCCGCGTGTGGAAAAGGAAGCCGCTGACACATTAGCCAAGATTGGCTCATCCCGGCAGGCCATACCATCCGGCGTCTCCCTCGAGCACTTGCGCAAGCCGTCTGTCAATCCGTCTCCGGATTCTGAGTCCGTCTCCATCCCGGACGACCCCGTAGCACCCCTCCCCAACCCGGACCCGGGGGCTGCCACTCCAAGCTCGAGGGCTGTCTCCCACAAACCAGTCCCGGCGGCTGCGGACCCCGACCCGGGGGCTGCTAATCCTGGCCCGGGGGCTGCCTTCTCCAACCCGGCGACCAACGAATCCAACCCGGGGGCTGCCCAACCCGGCTTGGGGGCTGCCACCGCTAATCCGGCCGCCGCTGTCTCCAACTCGGGGGCTGCTCAACCCGGCTCGGGGGCTGCCGCCCCATAACCCGTCTTGGTGCCTGTCCTCACCGTGGTAACGGCTCTGTCTTGGGCCTAGCCGATCTTAGCGTTCCTGGAGAATGGAGTACTCCCCATGGATGAGACCGAGGCCCGGCAAGTGCAACGCCGGGCGTCCGCCTACAGCATCATCAACAACAAGCTCATCAAGCACAGTGCGACAGGCGTGTTCCAGCGCTGCGTCGAGCAACACAAGGGCATAGAGATCCTCCTCGACATACATCAAGGCGAGTGCAGGCACCACGCCGCCTCCAGGTCCCTGGTAGCCAAGGCTTTTCGCCATGTTTTCTACTGGCCCACGGCCCTCAAAGACGCCGAGTCGCCCATCCTCAAGTGCGAGGGTTGCCAACGCTTCAGCAAGCACAGCCACCAGCCGGCTTCGGCCCTGCAAACCATCCCAATCACCTGGCCCTTTGCGGTGTGGGGGCTCGACATGGTAGGCCCTTTCAAGACTGCTCGGGGCGACAAGACGCATCTGCTGGTGGTGGTCGACAAGTTCACCAAGTGGAACAAGGCGCGGCCGATCAAGAAGCTGGACGGGCCAACGGCCGTCCGGTTCATCAAAGATATCGCGGTGCGCTACGGCATCCCGCACAGCATCATCACGGACAATGGCACCAACTTTGCCAAGGGCGCCCTGGCGCAATACTGCTCTGTCTCCGGCATCCGGCTTGACCTGGCCTCTGTGGCTCATCCTCAATCCAACGGCCAGGTCAAGCGGGCCAATGGCCTCATCCTATCCGGCATCAAGCCGCGACTCGTCGAGCTCCTCATTCGTTCACCTGGCAGCTGGCTTAACGAGTTGCCGGCCGTCCTCTAGAGTCTCCGGACAATGCCAAACTAATCAACCGGGATCACCCCGTTCTTCCTCGTCTACGGAGAAGAAGCCATCATCCCGATCGACGTCGAGTTTGACTCGCCGCGAGTCGTGATGTACACAGAAGCCCAAGCCAAGGAAGCCCGCGAAGACGGTGTCGACTTACTCGAAGAAGCACGCCTCCTGGCCCTTAGCCGATCCGCCATCTACCAGCAAGGCCTGAGGCATTACCACAGCAAAAAGATCAAGCCCCTCGTGTTCCGCGAGGGAGACCTCGTCCTCCGGCTTGTGCAGCAGCAAGCCGGCCAACACAAGTTGGCCTCCCCATGGGAGGGCCCCTTCATCGTCAGCAAAGCCCTGTGTGACTGCGACCCCTACTACCTCATCGACGCCCACAAGCCGAACAAGCGCAAGAAAGACACCGCCGGGGAAGAAACAAGCCGGCCTTGGAATGCAGAGCTCCTCTGCCCGTTTTACAGTTAGTTGTATGCATGTATGTATCGCTACCTTTTGTAATCTTATGAAAGACAATGGTACCCCCAAACGACACTCGGGGGCTACCTTTTCCTACAAATTATTGTGTTTTACACACCCTTGTAAATTTTCTTAAACCTCCACCGCCGGGTTGGCACGACCAACCCGGGGGCTCAGGGGCTGGCCGGCTTGGCCACAACCCGCCATCCTCCTTAGCACATCTCGGCGTGTTTGGGTAGCCAAGGCCCTCCACCTCGCCCTACGCCACAGTCCAGCTTCGACTGTTGGCCGGCAAGAACTATAGGCCAAAGCACCTACTGCGAAACACTAAGTTGGGTCTGCCGGATTGGCCAACCCAGCCTCACCGCACTAAGTTGCCGCACGACCGGCTGCTCGCCAGCCGGCCCAGTGGGTGTTTCGCTTGTGCTCAACATTCGAAGGGCCTAAGTACTGCGCGCTCTTTCCAAGGACCGAACTCCTTATCACAGACCGGAACCCGGCTGTTCAACTCGCGGGGGGGGGAGGCCCAAAGAAGGAGCAAGTAAGGAAAAAGGCTTATAAAACAAAGAGCAAAAGCGCAAACATTCGCGAAAATATTTACATTACAGCAATATGGGCCCAAGGCCAGAGTTCATTACATTTAACCAACACACCCCAGTGGGTGGGTGGACCTGCTACCTAACAAAAGTACAAAAAAGATAAGCAGGATGGCCTCGGCTTCAGACGGCTCGCGCGTTGGGTTGCACAACCGCCGGCTCCTCCTCCATGGCCTTCGGGTCCATCGAGGTGCCGGTATCAGCCAACCCAGCATCACTACTAGGAAAAGGCCTGCTAGTGGCGCACCAGTTTTGCCTAATAATGGCGCACTACTGGTGCGCCACTAGCACCACGCCATTAGAATTAAATACTAATGGCGCACCCCTGGTGCGCCATTAGTATCTGGTATACTAATGGCGCACCACGCAGTGCGCCATTAGTATAGCCCACCGTGCGCCATTAGTATGCCTCCCGGGGGCCATATGTACCTTGTGCTCTGGGTTACTAATGGCGCACTTCTATGTGGTGCGCCATTACTAAGTAAGATAGTAATGGCGCACCACATAGAAGTGCGCCATTACTAACAATTTTTTTTCAAATTTTTTTTTCATTTTTTTCTTAATCTCGGGCCACTATGGCTTAATCTCGGGTCAATATGCTTAATCTCAAGTCAAATCGCACTAAGTGGTCAAACTTCCCGGAAGGTCACCCATCCTCACACTTCTCCAACCCGAGCACGCTTAACTTCGCAGTTCTATCCAACCCCAGCACCACCTCACTTAACAAGCACTTGTTGATATATCTATGATATCAATCCTATTAAACCTTGTTGATGTCTAGGACTATGTTCATGTTCATTAGTGTGATGAAATTTTGAAAAAATATTTCAAACTTCCCGGTCATATTACGTATCATATTTTGAAAATAAATTCCAAAAAAAAAATTCAAAACCAAATTTTTTTTCTGTTACTAGTGGCGCACCTAGCAAATGGTGCGCCACTAGTAAGTTTGAATTTTTTTCCATTTTTTCCCCTCTAGATCTTAAAAGCTCCGTATCTTTCGTTCTGTTAGGTTTTTGGGGATTCTGAAAATGTTTAACGGGGTTCTCCCCAGTTAAATTCGGATGTAACTTTTCGAGTAGATGATTTTTCATATAAAAAACTTTTTCATCGGAGTTCGTATGCAAAAGTTATGCCCATTTTACAAATTCTCGAGAGATTTTGCAAAAAAGTCGAAAATTCATGTTTGTAAATTTTGCTAACAACTAGACCACATATCACATGAGAATCTTATTTTCTTTTATTTTTTTGACATTTCTATCATTTTCTTTTATTTTTTTTGAAACTGAAAAGGACGGGTCCAAGGGGGGGGGGGGGGGGGGGGTTGCATTTGGTGAATAAATTATAAGACTCAGAAAGTTAGTAATGGCGCACCACGTAACAGGTGCGCCATTAGTAACCAGGGGTTACTAATGGCGCACCTGTTACGTGGTGCACCATTACTAGTTTTGCAAAAAAAATAAAAAAAAAATATTTAGTAGTGGCGCACCAGTGGATAGTGCGCTATTACTAGTTTGAACTAGTAATGGCGCACTGTACCCAGGTGCGCCATTACTAGTTTTGAAAAAAAAAAGTAAAAAAAAAATTTGTTAGGAGTGGCGCACGGAGTGTGGTGCGCCATTACTAGTTAAAACTAGTAATGGCGCACTCTGGCATGGTGCGCCATTAGTATTTTTGGAAAAAAAATTTATTACTAGTGGCGCACCATGTGTCTGGTGCGCCATTAGTGTCTTTCACACACTAATGGCGCACCAACACATGGTGCGCCACTGCTATATAGTAGTGGCGCACCACATGTCTGGTGCGCCATTAGTGGCCATATCATCTATAGCCCTTTTCCTAGTAGTGCATCATCATCCGCATAGGGGCCTGACTCCTCGGAGCTGCCCGACGGGTCATCAAGCAGCAAGCCGAAGTTGTCAGGCGGCACCACCTCACCGTCTTTGGTCCGCTCTACCTGGAACTCATCATGCAAAGCAAACGAGGCTAGGTAGCTGGCCCGGACGGCAATCCGGCCCGCCTCCGCCTGCAGCTAGGGCTTTGCACCGGCTCGCTGAGCTGCCAGCCGATCCAGCGCCAGGTCTAGGTACCAGGACATAACGAACCTCAGCGCCATGTCGGCGCCGGCACGGGCAGCAGAAGCGCGCCACGCGTGAAGCCACGCCGGCCCGGCCTCTAGCCACCGCGCTAGCCACGTGAAGCTGCTGGGCACAACGGCGCCGGGCCAAAGGGCCGTTGTCATCCCCACGCCGGCTCTGGTTACCCACGCCATTTGCTCACCCAAGACCTACAGGCGGGCCTCGGCAGCCTGCATGATCTCCCAGAAGCTCCAGGCGACGTACGGGTCAAGCCCAGCGCCCGGGTTCCCCTGAGGCGATCGTTGAGCCCGAAAGGCCTCCTCCGCCGTCCCCTGCATTTCCGGAAAGCATTCTGTCGAACAGAAAAGCAAGAAAGCAACAGAAAAGCAAAACCGGCTTCACAACCAGGCGAAGTCAACAAAAAAGCACTTACTGGCGAAGTCCTCGTTCAGATGTTGTGCTTCGAGCAACGTACCATGGCGCTCCAAGTCCCCGGCATGGTTGCGCGCCTCGTGCGCCTTCTCCAGCTCGGCGTCTTGTCGACGCCGCCTTCAGCTCGTCGTCCTAAGCAGCGGACGCCTTCGCATGCTCCTCCTTAAGGTGAAGGAGCTCCGCGTGGTCGGCGTCTGCCACCTTGACGGGCTCCGCCTTCAGGTGCTCCACCTCGGCCTGGAGCAGGCCTTGTCATCAGCCAGCTGATCGCGCTGTTGGCCGGCTTCGGCGAGCGCCCGCTGGGCCTCTGCCACCTTGGCCGCCTCTGTCTCGAGGCGCTCTACTTCGGCCTGCAGCTGGCTCTTGTCGCCTGCCAGCTGCTCACGCTGCTCGCCGACTTCGGCAAGCGCCTGTTGGGCCTCCGCCACCTTGGCGGCTTCCGCCCTCAACTGCTCCACCTCGACCCGGAGCTGGCTGGCGTCGGTAGCCGCCTGGTCACATTGTCGACCGGCTTCGACCAGCCGGGTTTGTAGGTCTGGCACCTCGGCTGCGGCGGCTGCACGACAAAGACTCAAAGTCAAGACCACGAAAGAAAGGACAAGAACACTTTGAAGATTCGACCCAACTACTACGTAGTTGGCCCGAATCTCGGGGGCTACACCCAGTGGGTGCGCTAGCGCGCCCCCACTAAGAGCACGCGAAGCATACCTTCGGCAAGGCGGAGCACCTTCTCCTTGGCGGCAAGCTGCGCCAGGACCTGCTGATGCTTCTCCAGAAGCCGGTTGTAGACGCCGACTCGGAGGACATCCAGGTGCTGCGAAGAATCAAGAGTTAGTACGAAAAGCTCTTTAAGATTCGACCCAACTACTACGTAGTTGGCCCGAATCTCGGGGGCTACACCTAGTGGGTGCGCTGGCGCGCCCCCACTAAGAGCTACAGAGGAAAAAATTAAAGAAAGAAGCCTTACGAAGACGGAGCGCTCTAGCTCCCGCGCCTGCTCAATCTTGGATTGGGCGAAGGCCTGGACCCGGTCCGCGCACCTGCGGAGATGCCGGCGCACGGCGTCCATCAACGCCTCCTCCTGCGTTAGCGGCCCAAAGACAGCTCGCCTAGGCCCGGCGGCAGGACGGCTTCCCGGCGCCACTGGAGGCTGCCGGATCGCCAAGGCATGCTCGCCCCCCGCCGTCTCCTCCGCGGCGGGCCTCAATTCCGGCGCTCCGGCCGGCGTCGCTTGCAGCGCCATGTCTGGCATCGCTCACGGTGCATTTCCGCCGTCGCCCGCGGCCCTCCTTCCGGGGTGGACCCCCCGCCGCCTCCTTCGACCACCACCCGGTCGACTACATCGTCCCGGGGCGGGGTGTCGTCGTTGATCTCCACGACCTCCCGGTCGCACACTGCCACCTCCACCCAGCCGTCCTGGTTGCGCCCCTCCTCCGTCGGCAACACGAAAACCGTCCCCGCCAGCTCCAAGCCTGCCGGCATCTCTGGCCAAGTCGGTTCCCCGATGGCCCACTCCCTCGTCTCCGCGGCCCTGGCCCAGGCCTCGGTTGACACCGCCTCCATCTCCTCCTCGGCCCTGTTCCGGTCTCGCCAGGCCATGCCCTCTGCGTTCTCCGGGTCCAGGCCAAGATCCTCCTCGGCCGACCCCTTGGGCAAATCGATGGCGCTGGTCCGGGTCCTCCGGAACGTGAAGCCGCCCCCAGACGCAGTGTCTGTCGCTGCCAGCGCCAGCTCCAATGGTGACCTGGACCACGACAAAGAAAAGCATGAGAAAAGTGCAGCTCGACAGCATGCCGGAGCCAGCAAGAGAAACTTACCCGATCGCCGTCGGGATGACCAGCCTTGGCGGCGCTGCCGGGATGGCGCGGAACCTCCTCTTGGCGACCGGCTTGCCGCCCGTGGCCGGATCCGCCATGCACTTTGTGGCCGACTTCCTCGGCGCCACATCCTCCTTCCCGTGCAGCCGGCTTGCCGCCGCCGAAATGTAGAACGACCCGGCGTCGGCCGTCTTCCGCAGCTGCCTTGGGGGATCGACGATGCCGTCTCCTTCCGTTGGCGGCGCTGCACCACCAGCGTGCGATAGGACCTCTACGTCATTATCCAACCAATCCCGAAGGGGATCCAGGCGCAGAGACTTACCCGCGCAGCGCGCGGCGCCGGCTTCGGCATCGGCCACTTCCGGGTTCTCGGCGAATGATTTTGCTCCCTCTGAACGGGCCCGTTCGACTCCCAGTACCTGCGTCCTCGTTTCGTCACGCGTTGGCTGAATCATGTTCAGCAGCACTTCCCTCGTCGCGTCAGGACAAAGGAGAAGTTGAGACATTGCAAAGAAAGGAGGCCAAGGACTAACCGCTGGCGCCGGGTACTTGGTGTTGTGGGGCGCCTTGTTGAACTGCCAGTCATCGGTCAGCCCGGCCTTGGAGATGGCGTTCACGCGGTCGGCAACCTGCGCCAATGTCAGCTTGCCGGACGACATCCGGGTAGGATCCTGACGGTCACCCATCTAGCCGATGATGTGGGACCGGCGCTGTAGCAGCAGGATGCATCGTGCGATGAAGGCAGAGACAAGATCTGTCCCCGTGAGCCCTTCCCGCGCCGCCATCTCCTGGATCCGGTTGTGCAGGTTCACCAGCCGCTGCGATAGGTTCTTGAGCGAGTAGCCCCAGTTCATCTTGGCGGCCGGCCGCTCGTTGATGAACAGGGGCTGGTTGATGGCGTCGCCCCTCCTGCAGATGTTGCGCACGTAGAAGAAGGTGTTCTGCCACTTTTTTGGCAGAATCCTCCAGGGGCATCTTGGGGAACACCCCATTGGGTCGGATCGAGATAACGGCGGCTCCGCAATCAGCCATGGTCCAGGCCTCCGCTCCGGTCCCTATTGCTTGAGGATGAAGAGGAGGCTCCAGAGGTCCACATCTGGCTCCACCCCCAGATAGCCCTCGTAGAGAGTAACAAAGCCCGAGAGCTGCAGCACGGCGTTCGCGCCTAGGTGGTGCGGCTGCAGCCCAAAGAAAGAAAGAAAGGTGCGAAAGAACTCGCTTGCGGGGAGGCCGAACCCGCGGAGGAAATGGCTGAGGAAGACCACGCGCTCACCCTCCTATGGCTTGGGCTCCCTCTCTGCCCCGGGCGCGCATGCGGCTACGTCCTCTGCCGGCGGCAGCCGGCGGGTGTCGCGAAGATATTGGATGTTAGCGTCGGTGACCTCCGACCTCTCCCACGTGCCCGTCTGTGGCGCCATCCTTGAAGAGTGGCTAGGGCATGTGGCGCAGTGGCAGAAGAAGGCTAGTGCACCCAGAGGGTAGTTCGGGCGGCGCTCGGCGTTTCTGTGGGCGGCGAGCTCAGGAGCAAGGGCGAGAGAAGAAGAAGGAGGCAGGGGCGCATGCGTAAACATTTTCCGCCGCCCCTCCCCCCGATTTATAGCCACGGTGAGAACGTGGGGAAGTGCGATCGGTTGCGCCTGCCTCCCCCACTTCCCCGCATCGTGTGGGCTTGATCCCCTCGCAAATTAATTGCGTCAAGAAGGGCAACCGCCCGCGGCCGCCACATTAAATCCCCGCGCGGGGGCTGAGGGTGCAGAGTGGTGGGCCCTAGCCCGCTGTTATGTCCCATCACACGCGTGGCCTGTCAGGGCCTCTTCAGCTGCCTTCCGCCACATGGCGCCCACGCCGAAATTGAGGGGGCGCGTCCCTTCCCCTTCAAGACTCAACGGACTTTTCGGTTTCCCGCCTGTGCCAGGATACCGCGATCCGGCTTCCGAAAGCCGGCACACAGTGGGTGTTGCCGGACCCGGCGGTCACAAGCTTCATCAACATCTGCCACCTGCTCAGGGGGAGAAACTGCGAAGGCCCCCCTTCTTAAAGTCGGCGAGCCTTCACAGCTTCGGGGACTACTATCGGGGGGATGAACCCCGGGCAGGCAACGGAACCCGGATCCTTTTCAAAAACATTGGGGCCAGCTCCGCCCCTCAACCCGGCTTGCCTCTGGCCGGGTCCCTCAACTAGGCCAGGTCCCACAACCTGGCCAAGTCCCGCAACCCGTCCAGGCCCGCTGGCGCATGCCGGCCGATCCCGCCAAAGCCAAGACTTCCCCAACAAGCAAGCGCCACCGCGGTGCACACCTCAACCCAGCCACGAGTCAGCTCCCGTCCCATTCGGGGCATACGACGGATCAAGTCCCCGTAAGGAGACGAGCATGGCTACAGTGGCCCACCAACCCCGGTGACCAGCAGGAACGTGGCAATAGTGGCCCACCTACTCCGCTGACCAGGGCCGGCATGGCTGCAGTGCATCCCTCGTCTTGCTGATGCAAGCCGATGGTGACCAGGCGATGCGTCACTGTAGCCGAACCGGCTCAACCACTCTGTGACGCATGACAAGACGGAGAACAGTGCCCCCTGGCACGCGGGCCCTGCGCCCGAAGAACCTGGTGTATCCTGATACCCGGCGGGCCCCACCACCGGCTTCCCAAACGCTGATATCCCGGCCCCCCGCCCGTGTAACTTTACCATTGTAGCAGTTAACCTATAAAACTCCCCAGAGGCCTCCGTGCAAAGGGTGGACCATCAGTAGGATTTACACATACGTAAGGAGAAGGAGCAGCCTGAGCCCTGGCCAGCTTTCCTTCCCCCTCCAAATAGCTCTAGGAGCAAGCTTGTAGCATCCACATATAAACCACACTCGGCAGCACTAGGGGTGTTATCTCTCCGGAGAGCCCTGAACCTGGGTATGTCTTGCATCCCTCGCTCGCTCATATCGACCTGGCCTCTGGAGCCCACCGGTGCCCTCAAGCCTGTCCCTCTCTTTAGCCATCCTTTGGCATCTTCCGTCCGCCCACACTACTGCAGGATGCTGCAAACGCGACACTACGATCAGAGACCCTTCGACGAAACTGTGTGCGATACAATAATCGCAAACGATGGTGTAAAAAACCGTCAAAAAGGATGCAAAATGTTTGCGATGACGGATGCATCAAACACGGTTCAGAATTTAGTTGCGTGTGGGATGAGGCGCATACGGTTCAGTTCAAGGAACTGTTTGCGATGAGGCGAAACAAAAGAAACGGGCAGCCAGATGAAGGCGTGTGCGATATACAGCATACGGTTCACTCAGATGAACTGTTTGTGATTAGGCAACACAAAAGAAATGGTCAGCCTGATCAAGGTGTGTGCGATATATGGCATACAGCTCACTCGGATGAACTGTTTGCATTGAGCGAAGAGAACAGAAACGGTTCAACTTAACAAGATGTGTGTGATACGCGGCAAACAGGTCTGTAATCGGAAACATGTGGGAAGACCGATGACAACACAGACGATTCCTGTTAACAAGCCGTGTGTGTTGTGAGCAAACGATTGCTGGTATACAATTGTGAGTGATTGATGAAAACATCACCGACGGGTTCCATTGTTTAGTCCGTGTGTGATATGATTTTCTTTGTCCGCACAACATCTACGCTCTGTCTACAGAGCATCAACATATATACTTAAAAAGACAACATTGCATAACCAAATTAAGCATACAATTACACAAGTGACTACACACATAATATTTCCACACACCAAAGTAAGCAATTACATGCATACTAAACTAGGAGAAACGAGGATCTAATCATCTACTTATTGTTGCGACGACGCTTGCCATTGCTCTGCTTCCGGCTGGATCCCTAGCCGTTTTTGGGAAGGAGGCACTTCCTCATGTCAACGATCCACCTGTACATGTCGTAGCTCGTGTACGCCTCCTTGGCCGCGTACACGACGTCAGCTTTGTCGAGTTTCTCCATCCAGGTCGAGTGCCAGGCACGCTTGTCCTTGTTGCAGGAATCCTTCATGTCTCTGTAGTAGGGGTCAATGATGGCCTCGGTGAGGTGAACCAATGAGTCCTTCTCATGCTCCTTGCTGCCCCAGATCTTGTATTGGCCCTGGATGTCGACAAGATTCTGGCAGGCGATGCCCGAATTCTCGAGCGCCTTTACATCGTTGGTGATGTCCACCGTAGCGAACATGTAGTGGGGGCTGTTGACAAACCTGGCGAAACCCTCGCAAGGCCTTGTGGCCAGGCAATAGTGGTAGACGAGGACGTGGTGGCGCACGCACATCTGGGCAATGGCGACCTTGGGATGAGACCCGGCACGAGTGCGGGTGTACTCGAGGTCGAACCCGACCACCTTGTACTTCTCCTCGGCAAGCAACAGCTCCATGATGTGGATGGAGTGCTCCACCCAGACTGGGTCGTTGGTGTACACCACCAAGAGGTCCATGAACCTGTTGTGGGTGTCCACCACGGCATGCATGGTGAACTGCTGCTCGTCGTCGGCAGCCGCTCGGAGCGCCATTGGAGCCGCGCAGGATACCCTCTAAGAATTTGTCATGGTGGGTGTGCTTCTTGCAATGGTGGGGCACGATCAAAAGGTTGAAGAGACACAAGGGTTAAATGGCCGCTATAATAAATGGGGGCCGGCCAGCCTGTAATCATCACGTCTTGTCACGGCGTTCATAGCGGAGGATTCCAGTGCATGCTTGACAACACCGCACCGCACGCGTTTCGTTTGACCACGCGTGGGCTCAAAGAGGTGCCAAATGTATCATCGGTGAGCCTGTTCCCGCGCTACCACGTAGTTTACCACGCAAGCTTCCCGCCCGGCTAGTTTGGCCATGCGTCAGCTAGAAGAGGGACAAATCATGGGCGTTTATTGGCAAAAAGCTTTGTAAAAACGACGTGTGTGGAATGACTTCGGTCATAAGTTTACCCGTGGGTGACGAGGTCAAAGTTACACAGAAGGGTGATGATGGACACTCGAGTGCGATAATTAATTCTGCGCTCTACAGGGCACATGGTTGAAGAAACCAACTGTGTGCAATAATGTCGAAGATCGCAGTCGAATTAGCTATACAGATCATGTGCTTTGAGACCGACAAGGTAAACAGATTCAAGAATGGTTAATAAAATCTAAGACCATTGCATATTAAGGTTAAAATAGTGCTACCAATATACGAGTCTCATACGATGCCATTTCAACGATTGTACCACAAAAGCTCGAAATATTACAAGGTTCAAATTCCAGAGTTATATGGCTCAAATTCGAAGATTACAAGGTTCAAACTGATATTAGAAATGAAATTCAGCTCATCAGCTACAAATGCTCGCGCTGATCCGCTGAACATGGATATCAGAGAGGTTCAAACTAATATTACCACTTCTAAGTCTGGTTTCGAAACCTCATAATTTTTGCAAAGGGGTCAGCCACTGAGAAGTCATGTATGGGGTCGACACGATGACTTCCGATTACTCTGTCATCTGAAGTTCCAAAATGAAATTCAGCATTTTCGGAGCCTATTCCATTCTGCCGTAGGCGCCGGTGCTGATCAACAAACCATTCATTTTTGCGAAATAAATGTAGGGCAAACCTCATTACCTTCAGCACCCTTGCTCTGACAACAAAGAACCTGGCGAATATAATCTCGGTAAGGTCCCTCGGTAGGAGTTCAAAGTAATTTCTGAGAGATGCAGATCTAGGCATTCGACGTGATTGTTATATTGTATCACATTATCCACCACTGGGCCTAATCTTATCTGCAAAAGAAGAAAATGTGTTAGTGCCTACATGCAGTTTTGAACACTACTACAGGCCTATTTGGTTTGCAGGATTTGTAAAATGCACTAACATGCCATCTTCGATCTGACATGAGGTTGATTACATTCTAGAAAAATGTAGCCTTCTTCACAAGAGGTTGGAGTGGATGAAAAGTTCCCTAAGAAAACTAGTACAAATGAATCCAAAGGAGAAATGCTTATGGATTGTAACCATATGGATCAAGCAACCAATATGGGGGGGACATGTATGTACTGAAATCCTCCAAAAGAATCCTTCAGAAATCATAGTACATTGTCATTGTAAACTTGGAAAAAGGTGTCACAAATTGAACTCCCTTATGGTTAACATTTAACAGGAACGGAACATCACCTCGATATATAGCTTCTCCAGGCACGGAAAGCATCTCAGGAAACTGACAACTTGCTCCAGGTTGGGGCCGATAGATTCTAGTGCCAAGACCTTCACTGTGCGCAGTTTTGGGGTCAAGCTTGTCGGGATCATTTTCTGGATGACAGACGAACTAACATCTTCAAAATTAGAAATAATGTTAATTTGTAGAAGGAGAGGTAGAAGGCGGCTGTTGTACCTGAACGGGTGTGGATCCAATAACAAGTTCAGAGTATTTGTCAGACGAGTAGCCTACCACTGTCAATTTCGGCGCAGAAATGACATTGATTCTTGTTAGACCTTCTTGATCAACTACAAGTAATCTCTCAAGTGTAGGTGTGTCCTCAATGACCATACCGTGGTACACATCTTGTGATGTCTTCCTACCGCACCAGCAACACACATAAATAGTCCGGAGAGTCATGGAGGTGATGTGGAAGCTACTCAACCCATTGATCGCCTGAAGACGAAGGTACTCGAGTGCAGTACAGCCACGGAGCAGGCGCTCCATGTCACCGTTTGGGAGGCAGACGGCGACGAGCTCGAGGTGCTTCAGTCGTGGTAGAATAAGAGCGGGCGCGTCATTAAGGGGGGGATGGCAGTTCCAGAACTTGGCGACGCGCAGCGTGGGTGCAAGGCGGAGCACAGACGTTGGCTGCGACACCCTGATTTTGGCAACTTTTTCTTTTCAAACTTTTCCTGGCTTTATTTGGAATTTGAATGGATTTTGAATCTTTCACGTGGTCTTGGGCATTCTTGAAACTTCTTCCAAGTGATCCAAAGCCTCATCACCTTGCCAAAACCCTGCCAAGTATCCCAAGGATCCAAATTTCCAATTTAAATTATTTTTCAAAACCCTTTTCTTTTATTTGAGAATTTAGGGCATTACTATGGGTTGTGAAGCAACCTATAGCTATGATGCTCAGAAAATTCCCAAATAATTCCCAAAAATACTTTGGACTATATCTAGCTCCAATATCCAAAAATATTGCATGACCTAGCTCAATTACTTTGCAAAATAATTCAGTTTTGCTCCTGGTCAGTCTGGACCTTTGTGAAGGAAGTACATGTTAGGTTTATCCAAATGCTCTCAAATTTTTGTGGCATGAGGACACCTACAAATAACTCCCCTACACCAAGTTTCAGCTCCAGGAAATCACCCATGTGAGCAGTACTTCAACTTTCAGATTCTGGACCAAATTTGCAGGTTACACATGAACTACCCTCATTCCTTATCCAAACCACTTCAAACTTGGCTAGTTTGTAGTTCTTCCAACGAGGATCACTCCAGACACCAGCTTTGGCTCAATCTCCACCTCATCTACTCTCTAGAACCTCCCCAAGTCTGCTGTCAGTAACTGTTGGTGACTCTACCTCTCAATTCTGCTTGAACTAAGCCAACCTAAGGGCACAGGTGAAGTGAGGGATCGATGGTCGACACGCCAGACAAGAAATGTCAGGCTTGCGTGGCCTCTTGGTGGCCAGCACTGCGGTGAGCACGGCTGTGGCATGCTTGTCGCCGCGCTCTGCACCGCGCCCGTGTCTGTTGCGTCACGTCCGTCTGCCCCTCGCATCAGCTCCGTGTCCGAACGTGCTGACATCGCCCCTGGTTGACACGCAGTCCCTCCAGAACTCTCGCGCTCACCGGAGAAGCAGCCGGCGGCCGCCACGCCATTGTCGCACTGTGACACCCGTGCTGTCATAGTGAGCCGCGCCGTCGTCTTCCTCCCGGAGCCGTCCTCTCCCGCATTGAATGCGCCTGCTATCTCCCGTCTTCTCACCCGCAAGCAGCCACACCAGCGCGGCGTACGTCGCCGGCGCCATGGCCCGCATCGAGCCGCTTTGAGAGAGCTCGGCGATCGGCCTCGCCCGGCTATAAATAGCCCCGCCCCACCTCGCTCAGCTCTCCACCCCTCTCCTCTTTCCTCAAATTGGTAGCTAGCAGCGAAGAACCGAGGCAGAGAGGCCTCTGGCCTCGAACTCCGCCGGAGTTCCGCCGCCGATCCCCTCCTGTTGCCCGCCCTCTTCAAGCCACCCCAGCTCCACCCGAGCCCTCAGTCGTGATCAGTAGAACCCACTGGTGCTTCCAGACCCCTCCCCGAGTCGAACCGCTGCCGGAATCCTCGACTCCGACGACCACCGTAGCTGCTGCCCGCCGGAGAAGAAGGGCGCGTCACCGTCCGGCCGTCTCCGGGAGAGCTACGGGTACAGGGAGGACCGCCGTTGAGTGCCCGATCGATTCCCATCAACTCCCAGCTCCGCCGCCGTCCCCATCGCCGGTGAGAGCCGCCGGAGCTCCGCCTCTCTCTCTACTCTCTTTCCCTCCTGTTTTAAATTGGGCCAGGCCCACGGTCAGCCACTGACCGAATCGGTAAGTGGTGGCGCGCGGGCAAAATACGTCTTCGACGTGGCCCCTTCTCTGTTTTTCATATTTGATTTTAATTAAACAGTTTGACTGCTTATAACTTTTTGCAGAAAAGTCCAAATGACCTGATTCTTTTTGCATTGTGTTCATACTGAAGTCCTTTATTTTTCCACCAAGTTTGGTATTTTTCCAATACTCACAGGATTGTAGGTGAATAAAAAGGCTTTATGTGACATTTTCTTTTGCCTTTTAAAAATATTTTCAGAAGGAGATTCTTGTGGATTTGAAGACCAGGAGTTTCTGAACAACCCAACTGATCAAGGCAAGCCAGGACATCCATATTATGAAGCATTTCATAGCATTGCATAATTCATATTCATTTCTTGCATTTAAATTATCATTGATAATTCAAAGTAAATTATTTCAATGCCTTATGTTGATAACTCAAATGGATATGATGATTAACCTTGCTTGCTAAGTGAAACCTCTTGATGATTAACCTTGATGTTGAGATTACCGTCTATGTTTATTCTGGATTTCATCCGGTAGTTCGTGGAGATGAGTTATTAGCAGTGGCTTAAGCATACTGGTTACCGGGTTTCTAGCCGGATATTGTTTTGACATGGATTACTATATCGGAGTGTCAGCCATGACAAAGATTATTTGGAGATTAGATACTTCATGGTTGATCCAGAGTCACCTGTCCGGACTTATCCGTGCAGCCACATTTGCCGGTATGGGATGGCCTTGACTTGATCTGATCGCGTGCTCTTTCACCGGTACCGCCCGACAGGGAAGGTTATGCATGCGCGCTACCCTGGCCCGGTAGGCGACGATAACCTTGTGAGCCCAGTTGAGTTATCTGGTACCAGGTCCCCGTTTGGGACAGTTTGTTAGCCACGATGGTGGCAGGTGTCACGCGGTGACACAGGGGCCACCCAAGGCAGGACTCCGGGGGAGGATGATTGCCGGTGGTATGATGGGAAAGTCACGGGTCAGGTGGGTTTCGTTGGAGCAACGCTGGTCCACCCGAATGGGATCACGAGGTCAGGTGCTCCATGGTGTGGGTAAAGTGCGCAACCTCTACAGAGTGTAAAATCTATTCGAATAGCCGTGTCCACGGTATTGGACAGTCCGTCCAGACCTCTTTAGGTGGTCAACCATAGTAGTGATAATGATGGAAGAACTCGTCGTAAGATCGGAAGTACTCGGTGGATCGTGAGTATTCTGAAGGTTGTGAGACAACCCCGAAGAGAGTAAGTTTGTCAGACTTGCAGTGCAGATGGTACCAAGAATATGACATGTTAGCCATGGGATGGCTATGAGATGAGTGGTCGGATGACCACATGATTGGGATTGGATTTGGAACAGGTTCAGATAGGATCCTGAGATTATTCGGAGTATGGATTAAACTACTTAATATGCTTTACCTTACTGCATCTACTTCAGTAGCTATCTTGCTATGATGTTGTCTTGCCTTAATGCTGATGTTTGTTGTGAGCTTGCGAGTACATTCAAAGTACTCACCTAGCGTGTCATGCCAGTTTGTAGGTCATGCCATGATTGCATGCTTGTCGAGGATCCCGAGTTTGCGACCTAGGGTACGCGTTCTAGCCAGAGTCCCTGCGGAGTGGAGTCCATCACCGCCGTCGCTGTTCTGCTGCCGAGAGAGTTACTCCGCTATTAGCATAGAGCTACCCCGGGCAGGCGTAGTGTCGCTGTGCCGATGTAATCCTTGTACCCTTTGTAACCATATCCATCGTAATAAAGAGCTGATTTGTTCTATGCCAACAGTGCCGTATTCCAGAGGACTTGTCCTGGGCTGGAATACGGGGCGTTCTGGTCTTCTCTGAGCCAGGGTGCCACAGGCATTGGTATCAGAGCAGGTCTGGCTATAGGACGCGCGGTCTAGGCACGAGCGTTAGTAACCGGTAGTATAGGATCCAGTTGGTTTGCTGCACTTGTTTGGTGCATTTGTTTGTGCATAGCAAGCATATAGATTAGATATCTTATCACTAACGATGGATCTGGTGAGTGTAGGTGACATCGGTTTCGATTCCCTACCTGCACTCTCTGGTTTGCATATTTGTTCCTTGGTGTGGTGTCATCTTCGTCCCAGCGAAGTGATGCCAAGGTGCTTGGTGGTGTCGATCACTAGCAAGATTGATGCACCGGTACCACACCAATATATTCTCTTCCGACACGCCCTATCGTTTCGGTGAAGACAAGTTCTATCCCGGATCGTGCCATTCCACTAGCCGCTTCGGCAACCCTTACTGATCCTTGTTATCAGAAAAGGGCAATGCCTCCAAGCCTTTCTCTCCACCACTAACTCATTCCGCCACCTATTCTTTGGACGTGTACGGTTTTCTTCCGTACGCTTGATGATGATGTGGTCGTAACTTCTGTGTTCCGACCCCCGATCACCAAGTTGGTCCTCACCACCATGTCCATCTAGATGGAACCGGTGTTAAGCCCGTAATTGGTGTAGCCTTGTTTACACCAATTTTCTTCAACACATTGATTCACTTTCATGCACATCGCCACAACATGTTAGACTGTAATACCGGAGTTCTTGCGAGATTTGTGTGCTTAAGTAGGCATGCATATTATTGCTATGAATAGCTGTAGAATGTGATATTGCTTGTGTGTGTGATCTTGCTGCTTTGTGTGCTTTTGTTTAGTTGTTTCTTTTGTTTTTGGGCCCTTGGTGTTACCTTATTTTCCCCTTATGGAAGTTGCTCACCGACCCTGAACCCACAGAGTCAGTGAAGAGACAGTCATTTGGAAGCTCAGCTCAGCAATATGGAATTTTCAGCAGACTGTGTTATACCGGGAATATCGGGCCTAAATACAAATGATATCCTGGTTGGACTAGTTATCAGCATCAAGTATACATCAGTGTAATCTTCACAGCAGCAATGATCGAACCAGCAAGAAGGCAAACCGTGTATATGATCCACAATGCATTCTGTGCCAAAGGTATGATTCATATATACAAGGTTTGAGTCTGCTATGAGTACAATTTGAACCCTACTATGTCTTGGAAGCAAGCCAGAATGTGCTATGAACTTAGTGTTCAGCAAGAAGGATAGCCGAATACCCTGTATGCATAATAGTGTGCTGTATGGGACGCGGACGAACCCTTGCCCGTCTTTCTTTGGTAACGGCACCATGCCTGTGTTCTGAGCTGTTTCCGGCCGTCCGAGGTGGATGCCGACTTTTTATTTCTCTTGTCAGCAACTGGCCCGTGTTCTGAGCTGCTTTTCAGCCGTCTCGGGTAGCTGTCGAATTTCTCTCCGTAGCAGTGACCCTATGCTCTGAGCTGTTCTTCGGCCGTCTTAGGGAACTGCTACTTTCTTCTTATCAACACCATCTCATGCTCTGAGCTACTTTTCAGCCGTCTTGAGTTGGGGTTGAGCTATTCCAGTAATGTCCTAGATCTGAGTTGTAAAGACCGTTCTGGTGGCTACTGGTTTATTTGCCGATTTTATCCAAGGGTTCAGACGGTCATTACCCTACAGCTACAACTTGTAAAGTAATATGCCTGCCGGAATATCGCACCTGACAACACCTATGGTCACACGGAGAATCAAGAACACGTCAAGGCCAAGTTCGTCAGCAAAGGATCCAGGCAAGGAGAACCATAATGAAAGAGCATAGTTATCCATACAGGTATGGTAATGGTACAAATACTCTGGACAGTCTGGCTCGGTACTAGTCACCATGGGTACACACCCATGGGGTCTATTCCATTTGCAAGGACCCCATACCGACACAACCCGCCAGCCAACCAGATATGCTCAAAAATGGTCAGAAGAGGGCAACCAAGCTGGTCAGGTCAGCCGAAAGATCAACTCAGCAGTTAGATTGCAGCGACAGTGTTAAAGCATTACACGACCTACCATCCATATAGAGATACCGACAGACTGAGTAATCAGAAGGATGAACAATAGTCTCGAAGCATGTGTCCTCACCGATGGGAATCAGTTAAAGACTAACCTGCCACGAACAAGATTTTGCTACCAGGACCACTGTCAGTCAATGGATAATATCATCGTACACCTTTATGCTGGTCACGACAGGTGACAGTCAAATATTTGGTAGGAGCCTCATACCCAAGATAGTGAAGATACCCAAGATGACCCGGCAATCCGTGCGAGAAGTCAGATTCCGCCAGGAGAACGGTACGATTCACAGTACTATTTTGAACCAGGAGGACACCCAGTCATTTGAAGTTACCCAATGCAATGAGTAAAAGATTTCGTGTCCACCAAGAGAATCGACTCACAACTCAGTAAACGGTCGTTCGTATTGGACCTTGCCACGACACGTCCATGAGGAAACCACCCTCGGACTTACGAGCAGGGCACATAGTTTGGTCCGGATAATTTATTGCCTTAGACAGGATAGCAGACAAAAAAGGATTGAAGTTGGAGTAACATATGAGGTAAGATTTGCCAGAAAAAGGGTCCAGTGAAGCAAACCACCCCGAAGCAAGGCAGTCAGTCATATGAAATTCAGTGGGAACATTATACTAAGGTAAAAAGGAAACCCGAGTTGGAAACGGTTTCCTCAAGTGGAAATATTCATGTTTGATCCCTGAGCAACCAAATCTCGAGGACGAGATTTCTTTAAGGGGGTAGGTTTGTAACACCCTGGATTTTTCCCATTTTCTTTTTCTTTTGATTTTGGTCTGGATTCGCTTTTTGTGGCTTAGTAGTCTCGCAACCTGGAGGATCACTCTTCATTCTTCTTCCCTAGTGGCTTGCCAACCTCAAAACCATTCCAAGACCTTGCCATTTCCATCTTGGACCAATCTCAATATTCTTTTCTTGAGAATATTCCTTTTTCTATTAAAAGAATAACCCTGTTGGTCCTGGGTTGTTAAGCAACCCACATCTCCATCATTCCAAAGATTCCCAAATAATTATCATAAATACTTTGGGACATATCTTCCACAAATATGTCGAACCCTTCCTTGCCATGTTCAAAAATATTTCACAAATATTCCTTTTCTGATTCTGCCCTAGCTGTCAAATTGAGAAGCAAGTACTCTTTATATTTGCTTGCTTGGTCTCAAACTTTTTGGGCATTCTTTCCTATCCATATCATTGCCACATGCCAAAATTCAACCTCATTTGGATATTAAATCTCCCTTGGCTAATTTCCAAAGTTTCTGGTCAACTGGAATCTTTGTGAAGCAAGTGCTAACTAGGAGTATCCAAATGAGTTGAAATTTTGCAAGCATTTTTGTAAGTGCATCTAGTGCCCCTTAGTGATTTTGGTGTATTGAAGACTTATAGGTTAAGGGACTAATGTGTTTGTAAGTGTACACAGGTCTATAAGTCTATGAGGAGTTTGTTATTTACGATGAATATCGACCCCTAAAAATGAATGTCTTCAACTGAAGACTTTGGTTTTCTTGAAGACTTTGAAAGTGAAGAAATTGGTGTGACCCTGAAGACTTGATATTCATGCAAGGATTATGAAGCATGAAGACTTTTGTTTTCGTAGTTTCATTTTATTCTTCTTGAGTCATAGGAAACACCGTACTATTAAAGGGGGTCGAGGTAAAACTAAGGAAAAGTTTCCAAGTGATGCTCAACTCAAAATCCTACACCTACCCAATCCTTTCGAGTGAAGCCATTGGAAATCTCATACAGTTTAGTCAAGTTCTTCAGTGACAGAGACGAAGTTCTTCTGTTCTTTGAGGAATTTGTTCTGACTGAGGAGTTAGGAATTCGCCAGTGCGGATTGCCTACAAGTGAGGAACATGATAGCCCTGAGGAATTTGATACTCAAATATTCGACCGTTGCTGTGCTGCGCGCCAGCTGTCCAAATATCCTACCCACCTAACGGTCATATCATTGAAGGGCATTTATGTCTTATCATGTCGGGCTGCTCCCTAGGCTATAAATAGCCGCCCCCTACAACCACTAGCTGGTTGGCTGCTCCGAGAGATAGATTGACACTTGTCATTTAGAGCATCCCATCCTCCGAGGACTTTGAGCGAAAATCATCAAGTGAGGAAAAACCCAAAAACCCAAACACCTACAAACCCAAAGTGATTGAGCATCACTGAAGTGATTGTTCCTGTGTGGAACCGACGCTTGTTACCTTTGAGGACTACGCATCCTCCAGACGGTTAGGCGTCATGGTCTAGAGCATCCAAGAGGAAATTGTGGATTGCCGAGTGACCGAGTATGTGAATGTTTGGAAGTCACCTGAAGACTTACCACGAGTGTTTGGGCGAGGTCTGTGTGACCTTAGCTCAAGGAGAATATGGTGAGGACTGTGTGTCCTCAGGTTTAAATACCTAGCCGCTCCAACCAGACGTACAACTATCACAGCAGTTGGAACTGGTCTACCAAATCATTGTCTTCACCGAGCTACTGGTTCTATTTCCTCAACCCTTTCATTTCCTCGCATACTTGCTATGTATTTGATCATCACTGTTTGAAGACTTTGTGTGAAGACTTTCTCAATTTCCTCAGTTCAATTTCTTCAGTCAGTTTGTCTTCAGCCCGCTTATCCTGTGTTTACGCTACTCGTACTTTGTGCTTGTTTTCATTTCATCATGATGACTATGCTACTGCTCTGTTATGCTTGCATCTGAGCACTTATTCCACTGCTAAGTAGTTCGTCGCTTAGGAATTTCCTCACCTTGAAATTCCTCAGTGACGAATTTGTAAAAATCGCCTATTCACCCCCCCTCTAGTCGATATAACGCACTTTCAATTGGTATCAGAGCAAGGTACTCCCTTGTTCTGTGTGATTTTGGTTTAACCACCTGGAGTTTTAGTTATGTCGACTGCAGGCATGATCAAGGTCTCAGCTGGGTGTCCTACCTTCGATGGGACGGACTACCCCTACTGGAAGAACAAGATGCGCATGCATCTTGAGGCAATTGACAACGATCTCTGGTATGTTGTGGAAAAGGGTGTTCCCTCTGTCACTCCTTCCGTAAACGCTGCTGATGTGAAGAGATTCAAGCAACTCGACTCTCAAGCGAAGAATATCATATGTGGCCATCTGAGCAAAGGGCAGTATGGCAGAGTGAGTGCTTTGGAGACAGCTAAGCTAATCTGGGATAGGCTGTCCAAGGTCAACGAAGGAGTCTCAACTCAACGTGACTCTCGAGTTGACGTTCTTCGCAATCTCTTCAACCGCTTCAAAAGACTCGACAACGAAAATGTTCAGCAAACCTTTGATCGCCCCACTGACATTTTAAACGAGCTTCAAGCACTGGGTGCCACTGACATCACCGACCATGAGGTGGTGAAGAAATTGCTGAGGTCACTCGATTCTTCATTCGATACACTGGCACTGATGATTCAAGAACGTGGAGACTACAAGTCACTTGATCCTGCTGATATCCTCGAGAGGCTAAATACTCATGAATTCCAACTAGCTGAGAAGAGAGATCTCTACGGACCGAGCTATGGTAGATCTCGTGCACTGAAAGCCAAGGCAGTCTCTGAATCTGAAGATGAAGATTCTGGTAGCAGCCTTGGTGATCCTGAAGAACTGAGTCAGGAGCTAGCAATGCTCGTGAGGAAATTCCAGAAGTTCTCTAGACGTGGCCGATTTGGAAAATCCTCAAGAGGCGATGACATGAAATCAGATTCCTCATCCCGTGATTACAAGAAGAGAACTTGCCATAAATGCAAGAAACCTGGTCACTACATTACTGATTGTCCTCAGTGGGAGAAGGAATCAAAGAAGAAGAAATACAAGGATGATAGTTCAGATGACTCTAAGAAGAAGAAGAAATCTTCAAAGTCCTCATCGTCAAGATCTTCAAAGTCTTCATCTCACAAGAAGAGCAGCTCCAAGAAAGCTCGGGCATTCATTGGCAAGGAAATGGACTCTGAAGCTGAATCTGAGGAACATGAGGAAGAGGAGGCATCTGAGGAGTCAGACTCTGGTGTGGCAAGCCTAGCCCTCTCTACTGCTTATATTAGCAGGTCCATCTTCAACACTGAGGAAAATGGCTTCCCCAACACTGCTGATGACGGCAACGATGACTATGCTCCCACCTATTGCTTCATGGCAAAAGGTGCCAAGGTATTCAAATATCCCTTCTCTGAATCAAGTGAGGATGAATCTGATGAAAACCTCAAACCCAGCTATTCCAAACTTGCTAATATTGCTGTTAAACAACAAAAGGCTTTGGAAAAGGTTCAAAATATGCTAGACAAAAGCGATGATCTGTTAGGTGAGGAAATGGATCGAACTCAAACACTGACTGATAATCTTCAGCAACTACAGTCTAAGTTTGACAACCTTCAAGGTCGTCATGAAACTCTCCTAGCCGATCATGAGAAGCTTTCTTATGAATTTCTTCAAAGAAAGCAAGATCTTGAGAAGCTAAGGGTGATTCATGAAGATCTTCAGGAGGAAAATGATTCTTTGCTTGCTCAACAGATCAGTTCCGCTCAGGAAGAATTTATTCCACCATGCTTGAAATGCATTGAACGTGAAACTGCTAATTCTTCACCTGAATGTTCAAATGCTTCTATTGCTGCAAATTCTTCAACTATCTCTGTGGTCACAAATTCCTCATCTGAGGATACCACTAGTATCACTGACGAAAATGTAGGGTTGAAGGAATTGTATGTGACAGGCATGTACAAAAGCCTCAAAGGGCATCAGACTCTTTGTGATGTGCTCAAAAAGCAGATCTTGAACAGGAACCCTAGGAAAGAGGGTATTGCCTTTGAGAGGAAACTCAATGCTGATGGAACCTACTAGAAACTGGAGCAGTATCCCAAAACCTCATGGGTTGCTGCGAAGGGACCTCCCGTAGATCCATCCACTTTATCTAGCTTTACTTGTGAATCCTCATATTCATCTGATGAGTCATTTGACTCCAACTATAAACTGTTCAAAAATCAGAATGGTGAGGTCTTTGCTAGATATGTTGGATCTAACTGCAGGAATGGTCCCCCTATGAAGAAAATCTGGGTTCCCAAAAGGTGCCTTGAAAGTCTTCAGGTGAATGTCCTCATGACACCACCTGTGAAGAATAAGAACCCCAGATCAAATTCTTCATATGAACCAAAGTCTTCATATGGATCCAAGTCCTCTTATGGATCAAATTCCTCACATGGATCCAAGTCCTCACATGAACATCATCGTGCTAACACCTCTGTTTCGCAGGGAAAGCCTAAGGGCTATGAATATGTGCATTATTCTTCAAATCATTATGTTCATATGTCCTCGAAGAATTTCTCTGCTTATTCATATGCTTACCCTAACCCCTCTTATGTGAAACGAAGTGGTCTGGCGTCTTTGCCACCTTTCTCTTATGGAGCTCGCAGAATGATGAACTCTTTGCCACCCCTCCAGATGTGGGTGGTGAAGAAAAAGAACTAATCTCTTATGCAGGGTCAGGTCTCTAGACGAACTAAATCGTCTGAAGAATTTGCTGGAGACATGAAATGCTTGAAAGGACGCAAGCTAATCATGAAGAAATGATTTATTCATTTCTCACGTCCTCACATTGCTATATATATACATATGTTGCTTTAATTGATGAAATATGTCTGATGAATTTGATGTCATATTCTTCACTCTGAAGTATATGAGTTCGTAAGATGCACTAATTCATCTGCAGGATGATTTACCCAAAGCTACTGAGTGGGTCCTCGATAGTGGATGTACAAATCACATGACCGGTGACAAGAGCTTACTGTTGAACACTCCTTTATGTCCATCACATTTTAAGCATATCACCTACGCTGACAAAGGCAAAAGCAAGGTATTGGGTCAAGGTAGGGTTGCAATCTCAAAGGATCGACACATGGATAAAGTCATGCTTGTCGAGTCCCTCGGATTCAACCTCATGTCTGTCTCAATGCTTTGTGATCTTGATATGGTTGTTGTCTTTGGCAAATATCATTGCTTAGTGCTCATGGAATCTGACAATTCCAAAGTCTTCGAAGGCTTTAGGAGAGGAGACTTGTATATTGTTGATTTCTCTGCAGGACCACAGCCTGCCACTTGTCTACTTGCTAAAGCTTCAGAAGGTTGGCTATGGCATCGACGACTGGGTCATGCTGGCATGAGGAACTTACACACGCTTGTGAAGAAAAAGCACGTCATTGGCATCGAGGGTGTCAAATTCCTCAAAGATCATCTTTGTGGGGCTTGTGAGGCTGGGAAGATGACCAGAGCCAAGCACCCCTCGAAGACTATCATGACTACTTCTCGTCCTTTTGAATTGCTTCATATGGATCTTTTTGGCCCTACTCATTATGCCACACTAACAAATGCAGCATCTCTATATGGCTTTGTCATTGTTGATGACTATTCTCGTTACACATGGGTGCATGTCATTACTTACAAAACTGAAGTGCAGGAAGTCTTCAGACGATTCTCCTCAAGGGCTTCGACGAATTTCAGCGTGAAGATCAAGCATATACGTAGTGACAATGGGACTGAGTTCAAGAATACTGGTCTTGATGACTATCTCGATGAACTTGGTATTACTCATGAGCTATCTGCCCCATACACTCCTCAGCAGAATGGCGTCGTGGAGCGCAAGAACAGGACTCTTGTTGAGATGGCTCGCACCATGCTTGATGAATACAAGACACCTCGTCACTTCTGGCCTGAGGCAATTGATACTGCATGCCACATCATCAACAGGGTATATCTTCACAAATTCTTCAAAAAGACCTCATATGAACTCCTCACTGACAAGAAACCCAATGTGAGTTATTTCAAAGTCTTCGGTGCTAAATGTTGGATTAGAGATCCTCATCACAATTCTAAATTTGCACCGAAAGCACATGAAGGTTTTATGCTTGGTTACGGAAAGGACTCGCACACCTACAGGGTCTTCAACACCTATCACAACAAGGTTGTTGAAACTGTAGATGTGCGGTTCGATGAAACTAACGGCTCGCAAAGAGAGCACCTACCTCCTGTGCTAGATGAAAAGACGCCTGAGGAAACCATCAAGTTCAAAGCTACTGAGGATGTCATTCCTACTGAAGAATCTGCTGAAGAAATCATTCCAGAACATGAAGAACAGCATGCTGGCGCATCTGAAGAAAATGGCTCTGAAGAAAATGCTGAGCCAAATCAAAGTTGTCAACCTGCTCATCCCCGCGTTGCAAATGAAGTACAGATTGAGAGAATCATCAACGACATCAACGCACCAGGTCCTCTGACTCGCTCAAAAGCTTCACATTTATCTAACTTTTGTGGGCATTTTGCTTTCGTGTCCATCACAGAGCCCACCAAAGTTGATGAGGCATTTATGGAGCCTGAATGGATTCAAGCAATGCAAGAGGAATTACATCAATTCAAGCTGAACAATGTATGGGAGCTTGTCAAGCGACCGGACCCATGCAAGCACAATATCATCGGTACCAAATGGATCTACCGCAACAAGCAAGATGAAAATGGCCTAGTGGTGAGGAACAAGGCTCGTCTTGTGGCTCAAGGCTACACACAGGTTGAAGGAATTGATTTCGATGAAACTTTTGCACCTGTTGCTAGACTTGAGGCTATTCGCATATTGCTTGCTTATGCTAACCATCATAATATCATCTTATATCAAATGGATGTGAAAAGTGCATTCCTCAATGGTAAGCTTGAGGAAGAAGTATATGTTGCTCAACCCCCAGGTTTTGAAGATCCTAAGCATCCAGACAAAGTCTTCAGACTCAATAAGGCCCTCTATGGCCTCAAGCAGGCCCCTCGGCCGTGGTATGATACTTTGAAGGAATTCCTCATGAAGAAAGGCTTCAAACCTGGTTCACTCGACCCAACTCTGTTCACCAAAACATATGATGATGAATTATTCGTGTGCCAAATATATGTTGATGATATTATCTTTGGTTGTACTAACCAACATTACAGTGACGAATTTGCTTACATGATGAGTGAGGAATATCAAATGTCCATGATGGGAGAATTGAAATTCTTCTTAGGTCTTCAAATTTGTCAACAACGCAATGGCATCTTCATTTCTCAAGAGAAATATCTCAAGGACGTTCTGAGGAAATTCGGTATGCAAGAATGCAGAGGCGTCAAAATCCCTATGCCCACAAATGGCCATCTATGCACTGATGAAAATGGAATAGACTTCGATCAAAAGGTATACCGCTCCATGATTGGCTCTTTATTGTACCTATGTGCATCTAGGCCGGATATTATGCTTAGTGTTTGCATGTGTGCCCGTTTTCAAGCTACACCGAAGGAATCACACCATAAGGCTGTGAAACATATTCTTCGATATCTAGCTCACACTCCAACACTTGGATTATGGTATCCCAAGGGCTCGGCTTTTGATCTCATTGGATATTCTGACTCTGACTATGCTGGTGATCATGTGGACCGCAAGTCAACATCAGGCACATGCCATTTCCTCGGACGATCCTTAGTATGTTGGTCCTCGAAGAAGCAGAACTGCGTATCACTCTCTACTGCTGAAGCTAAGTATATTGCTGCTGGTTCTTGCTGTGCTCAATTGCTATGGATGAAGCAAACCCTCAAGGATTACGGCATCAATGTGAAGAATGTGCCACTCTACTGCGACAACGAGAGTGCCATCAAAATTGCTCATAACCTAGTTCAGCACTCAAAGACAAAGCACATCGAGATTCGTCATCATTTTCTTCGAGATCATGTGTTGAAGGGTGACATCTCTATTGATCCCGTGAAGTCTGAAGAACAGCTAGCGGATATCTTCACAAAACCCTTGGATGAGAAGAGATTTAGCAAGTTGCGGTGTGAGCTAAATATCTTAGAATCTTCGAATGTCCTTTGAAAAGGACACACATCCTAACACTTATGCAAATTGATGACTGAGATGTGCAACACACGAAGAAATGTTTTTCTTCAATCAATGAAGACTAACCCTCTAAGTGTGAAGAAATTAATGAAGAATTTGATTCTCAGAGCCCTACGACAATTGTACGCGGTGTCTGAAATCATCATTCTTACACGGTGGGTCACGCCACCACAAAAAGTTGAAAATCTTCAAAATTTGAGTTTTTCATCATTGTGCAAATTCTTCAAATTTTCAAATTCTTCAACTTTGCAAAATCTTCACTCTTTCCGTCTGTGTTCTTCATTGAATATATATATATTTGAGTTTTCTGTCCTCTACAGCATTCACTTATTGCTAATTCTTCAAGTTGTTTTTTCCTTCTAAGTGAATGTGATCGGACCCGTTCCCCCTCTGTGCTAAACTCAATCCAGTCCGTTCACAAATTCTTCATGTGCGTTCTATTTGAAACCCATTCAAAGTCTTCACTGTGTCCTTGACAGCTGAAGAATTTGCGAACGAAACATTAAAATATTCTTATCTGAATTTTCGGCTTTTGCCGCTCAAACCGTTCCATATCCCTCGATAAGATTTATCTATTCACCCATGATCTAACACGATCTCCACTTCACAGTACGTGGGTGACACATGTCGTTAGGATAAGAAGGGTCAGGGGCACATTTGTCCATTTTCTTCGGACGAGCGGTTTTTCACCTCTGCTATAAATACCCCTCGCCCTCCTCAGAGCTCATTTACCCCACATGAGCTCTCAGACCTAGCGCCGCCGCTACACTCCGTCGTCGCCGGTGAGGAAGAGCTTCACTGCCTCGACCTCGTCGCCGTCGTACTCACGCCGGCCGCGGAAATCTTCACTCCGCCGCCGCCGTAGCTGTTTTCCATCGCCAAGTTAGAGCGTGGAAGATCTGAACGGACGAACTTCTCCACTGCTACTCTCAGTTTGTCGTGTTCTTCGTCAAGGGTAAATAAAATTTATTTTTACTGCCCTTGTTGATTCTAATGATTTCCACAAAATCTTCAAAAGGTGTTTATTCTTCAACTTTCATGTTCTTAAACACCAACTTGCTTCTGTTCTTGATCAGTTTCTCTAAGCAACGTTTTTCTTCAAGATTCCTCAATTGTGTGGATTTTCAATCTACACAACTCTGGAACCTAAGTCAAAAATGCTTAGTGAAATTCCTCAAGACACCCCTGGTCAAATTTCCTCAAACTTGATACTTTTGAAAATCTTCTGAGAAAGCATATGACCTCTCCAAAACTCTTCGCACCTATATTCTGTTCACAGGTACACATGTCCGCTGCTGAATCTCTAGGTTCTCATCAACTTAACTCATTTGCAGCGTTCCTTGAAGAAAAATTGCATACCTCATCAGAAAATTCGATTGTTCAAAACCCTCAAGTGAAGAAAATGGCTGATGGTAAAAGACCTCAGAAGGGAGGAAAAAGGCCAGAAACAAATACTGCTTTTGAGATCCCTGATGACATCTATGATGAATATTGTACTCCTGATGAAGCAACTCATGGCAAGGAGGACAAAAATCAGCGCAAAGTGCGCATTCAGAAGATTGAGAGGAGATGGGCAAGAGAATGGAGGGAATATCGCTATGTCACTCCCAAGTACATGAAGAAATTTGCTGTTAACCCTCCATGTCCAAGACCTCCATTGACTCCTGGCCAAGAAGCTGATCCCACTAGCATCAGAAGAGGTGAGGAATTTCCTCAGGAGTGGGCTAAGCGTCAAGCCAAGCTGGCCAAAGTGGCTAAAGAGGCGGTGAAGAAATTCAATGAAGATTCTGTTGCTGCCGCCGCTGAGGCCTCTGCTATCAAGCCTAAGAAGGCTATGCTGAAGAAATCAGCTGTCAAGACAAGTTCCTCAGCTGCAATGCCCTCACGGCCAAGCTCTTCAAAGCCCTCACGGCCTGTTCCTCAAGCAAATTCCTCAAAAGCAGCTCCAACTCCCTCGGTTGCAAAATCCTCAGCTGCTCCTGCAAAGTCCTCAGCACCTGTGCATCTTGCCACATGCCAAAGGACTACTGGAATCTCAATTGCTTCAGGAGTCTCTGCAAGTTCTTCAGCTCCACCTCAGCCTTCAACAACTCCGACCTTGCTGAAGAAAAAGGCCACTGCTGGACGAGGCACAAGGCCAAGTCCTCACAAGAAGCAAGTCGCCTTTCAAGTTCCGTCAAGCAAAGACGAAGCTGATGATGAAGAATTAGCTGCGATCATTAGAGATCGACAACAAAGGGCCGCTAGAGCCAAAGGCAGTGCTATGCCCCTCATGCTGGATCCAAGGAAGATCCTTGATTTCATCGATCTCTGGCACAAGGATCCAAATACACCTTTGCCTGAATTAAACCTCACTCCTGATCAAAGTCACATGTTGACGGCCTTCATAAATGAAGAGAAATGGAAATTTGAAAAGGCCAGGCAGGTGAAGAAGGCTCAGTACAAGAAGGAGCATTTTCTGAAGAACAATGTTGTGAAAATGTCTCCTGAAGAACTTGTGACTATGCAGGCTGAGATCAAAGCACTCAGTGATGAATTTCATGCATTCCATGCAGATTGGCTAGGTGCCAAAGTCAGATTTGTCAGAATGGCAAAAGGATTTACTCCAAGTGTTGCAGCTTCATCGCAACCCAAATTTCCTCAGACTGGAACATCTGTTCAGTCTACTGAAGAAAATGAAAGCGCCAGAGCTGATGAAGAAATTCCAGTCTCTGAAGAAAATGCCAGGGCAACCTCCAACATTGCGCCTGAAGAGCAATCCAGGCCAGTTGAAGCATCTGCTACTGTGCCTGAGGAATCTGAACAAGCCAGGGCAACTGCATCAGTTGTGCCTGAAGAAATTCAACCAATTTCCTCTGCTCCTCCTGCACCGATGACAAGCATCAACCTTCCTTCTGCATCAGAAGCGAAGAAAACCAAGGCTGCGGAGCGAGCAGCTGTGAAGAAAAGGAAAGCATCTGCATCTTCAAAGTCTTCAGCCCCCAAGAAATTGAAGACTTTGACGAGTTCATCTGAAAACCCAATTGATGCTATTCCAATATCAAGCATGCCATCAAAGGAGATCATTCCCTTTGGTGAGGAATATGAAATTCCAAGTAAATCTGATGAAGAAGTTCCTTCTGCTGCTTCGACAGAGCAGATGGATGAAGAAATTGAAGTGGATACTTTCCCTTCAACCCCACTGGTATCATCGCCCATGCCTCAGTTCACAGCTGAAGAGGCAGGCGTCGAAGGAATTGAAGAAGAAGAGGATGTGGATATTGGGTCTACAACACCTATTCTGAATGATGACTTTTGGGAAAGTCATCACCCCAATTCACCTCTGACAACCCCTCTACATCATGTTCCTCAGTCCCCTGTGCAAACTGAAGAAATTCATACGGGCTCTGATGAATGTCAAGCTTCTCTTCATTCTATTCCTGAAGAAGTTCCAGTCTCTAGCACTGATGTACATATGTCTGAAGAAATGGAGGCCAAGGCTGCTGCTGAAATTCCTCAGCCTGTGGCTCCAGTGGCTACACCTCAAGAGGCTGTAAATTCTTCAACTGTTAATATTCAGCCCAAGCCACAGAACCCTCACTCCAAGAAGCAGAAGTTTAATGCTGAGGATTTCTTCAATGAGCACATATTCTTCACTGACTACAATCCCTATGACTCTGCTCGTCTTCGTCGCAAGCGCTTCTGGACTGCAAGCCAGATGAACTTCTACTCCTCATTGTTGGTTGATAAGGATAAGATCTTTGAACATGAGCAAATTCCTCATGTAGATATGGAATCACTGCCCTGCTTCACACCAGTCCTCAGTGTTCTTCATGACGCTGGGTTACTCAATTTCTGCACCGACATCTGCGATTGGAATGAAGAACTCATTCTTCAATTCTTCGCCACGCTGCACATTACTGGAAATGTTGATGATGTCAATTCATGGGTATTGGACTAGATGACCGATAATACTCATTTCAAAGCACCGGCCTCTGAATTGCTTCATGCCGTTCCAGTCTGTCCTCCCACTGAAGGTGCAAGGCTTCTCTATGTTGAACCTGAATTGTCTGATCATCTGATGCAAGTGCTGATGAAGCCTTTGAAGCCAGGCCAAGCTCCAAGGACCAAATTCCTCGTCAAGGAATTGCTCTATGTGCCAAGGACAGTTTATCGCATCTTGACCAAAACCCTCAGTCCAATCAAGGGCCACAACTCTAATGATGAAGAAGTTGTTGGCATTATGAAGAATCTGCTGTTCAATATCATTCACGGTATTCCTATAAACTACCACGATTTCTTCATGAGGACTTTGGCCAATGCTGCTCTGTCACCTTTTGAGTTGAAGCCTTATGCTCCCTGGATCATGAGATTCATCAGATCAAGGTCTTCAATTCATTACATGGCTGACTTTCAAAATCATCTCAGCTATTTGCCCCCTATCGAAGTCCTCAAACGAACTATTTCCTCAGCTGACGAGAAGGGCAAGGCTGCTGTTTTTGATGAAGGTACTCGTCCATTGGATGGACAGTTTCGCAAAGCTACTTCCTATTCCACCAATGATGACTCTGCAACTCAAGATTCTGCCGCCAAAGCTTCAGAACATCATCCTCAAGCCACAGCTCCGCGTGTGATGACTGATCGTGAACTTCTCCTTAGTCTTCATCAAAAAGTTGATCGAAATCACAAGTGGGTCAAGCGTCAGTTTGGTGCAATTCTTCAGAACATGACAGTCACTCAAAATACTGTGAAGAAGAATCACTACTACTTGCATGAAGTCTTTGACCGCACTTGGGCGATTCTGTCTAATCTTCATAGTGCTGAAGAACTCAAGGAGATGAACTTCCAACAGGACTTTGACTGGTCCCAGCCACCTTCGAAGAAATTCAAGAAAGTCAAAGTTCCTCAGCTTGTTCCCAGTTCATATTCTTCATCGCGCGAGACGGATGAAGCTGAAGACTTGAACGACACTGCGGCAGGCCCTACCTCAACGGACGACCCAAACAATGCTGGCGCTCCTCCATCGACATCATGATGATATTCTTCAGGGGCGTTAGTCCTCACTTTTCGTCCCTTTTGGTCATTCGATGACAAAGGGGGAGAAATTTGAGTTAGTCTTCAAGCGGGTCTTATATATGGGCTATATTTCTGTTAAGTTTCAACTCTTGCTTTTCTGAGGTGTTTGCTCTGATGAGTTGTAAACTTAAGTCCTATGGTGGTCTGATACTTTTGCTTTGTTTTCCTGCATGCTATTTCCTCAAGTACATTAATGCACGCATGCTGAATTTTGTCAGACACCATATTTCATCATGCATTTCAAATTCTTCATATCATATGTTAAATGCGTGTATGAATTTCAAGATATAGGAGGAGATCTCCATGATATTACTCAACAATGTGCATTTGCTATTTCAAAGCAAATTCCTCAAATATGCACATCTTCAGGGGGAGTTCTTCTATATCTCGCAATCAAATTCCTCAATTTCAGTATTTACACTTCATATGTTTATCCCCGTTGAAAACTTAACCTATATTGTCATCAATCACCAAAAAGGGGGAGATTGTAAGTGCATCTAGTGCCCCTTAGTGATTTTGGTGTATTGAAGACTTATAGGTTAAGGGACTAATGTGTTTGTAAGTGTACACAGGTCTATAAGTCTATGAGGAGTTTGTTATTTACAATGAATATCGACCCCTAAAAATGAATGTCTTCAACTGAAGACTTTGGTTTTCTTGAAAACTTTGAAAGTAAAGAAATTGGTGTGACCCTGAAGACTTGATATTCATGCGAGGATTATGAAGCATGAAGACTTTTGTTTTCGTAGTTTCATTTTCTTATTCTAGAGTCATAGGAAACACCGTACTGTTAAAGGGGGTCGAGGTAAAACTAAGGAAAAGTTTCCAAGTGATGCTCAACTCAAAATCCTACACCTACCCAATCCTTTCGAGTGAAGCCATTGGAAATCTCATACAGTTTAGTCAAGTTCTTCAGTGACAGAGACGAAGTTCTTCTGTTCTCTAAGGAATTTGTTCTGACTGAGGAGTTAGGAATTCGCCAGTGTGGATTGCCTACAAGTGAGGAACATGATAGCCCTGAGGAATTTGATACTCAAATATCCAACCGTTGCTGTGCTGCGCGCCAGCTGTCCAAATATCCTACCCACCTAACAGTCATATCATTGAAGGGCATTTATGTCTTATCATGTCGGGCTGCTCCCTAGGCTATAAATAGCCGCCCCCTACAACCACTAGCTGGTTGGCTGCTCCGAGAGATAGATTGACACTTGTCATTTAGAGCATCCCATCCTCCGAGGACTTTGAGCGAAAATCATCAAGTGAGGAAAAACCCAAAAACCCAAACACCTACAAACCCAAAGTGATTGAGCATCACTGAAGAGATTGTTCCTGTGTGGAACCGACGCTTGTTACCTTTGAGGATTGTGCATCCTCCAGACGGTTAGGCGTCATGGTCTAGAGCATCCAAGAGGAAATTGTGGATTGCCGAGTGACCGAGTATGTGAAGGTTTGGAAGTCACCTGAAGACTTACCACGAGTGTTTGGGTGAGGTCTGTGTGACCTTAGCTCAAGGAGAATACGGTGAGGACTGTGTGTCCGGGACTGTGTGTCCTCAGGTTTAAATACCTAGCCGCTCCAACCAGACGTACAACTGTCACAGCAGTTGGAACTGGTCTACCAAATCATTGTCTTCACCGAGCTACTGGTTCTATTTCCTCAACCCTTTCATTTCCTCGCATACTTGCTATGTATTTGATCATCACTGTTTGAAGACTTTGTCTGAAGACTTTCTCAATTTCCTCGGTTCAATTTCTTCAGTCAGTTTGTCTTCAGCCTGCTTATCCTGTGTTTACGCTACTCGTACTCTGTGCTTGTTTTCATTTCATCATGATGACTATGCTACTGCTCTGTTATGCTTGCATCTGAGCACTTATTCCGCTGCTAAGTAGTTCGTCGCTTAGGAATTTCCTCACCTTGAAATTCCTCAGTGATGAATTTGTAAAAATTGCCTATTCACCCCCCCTCTAGTCGATATAACGGACTTTCAATTTTCATATGCTCAAATCATGACTCTCCACCAAGTTTCAACCCTATCCAATCAACTATGTGACCACATCATTAAATCTTTGTTTCTGGTCATTATTTTGGATTGTGAAGCAACTATATTTTATGTTGCTCCATAATTTCTAAAATTTTACCAGGACATTCTCCTACCCATATAACACCTCTCCACAAAATTTGGGCTCATTCCATCTTTCCAATAATTCCCTATAATTTTCCTAAGATTCTGGTCAGAGAGGATAGCTGTGAAGGAAGTACCATTTTGGCTTGTCCAAATGGCATAAAATTTTTATGGCACTCTCATATGACCAAATCATCATGTTATACCAAATTTCAGCCCAATTGGCTACTCCATGTGAGTGGCACATCAAGATTGAGCTTCTGGACCAGATTGGTCAGTTGCAAAGCAACTATATTAAACCTTTGTCCATTTCTCTCCAAACTTAACAAGATTGTAGTCCTTCCTACCCTAAACCTCCCAGACATCACCCTTGGTTCCTATCACCTTCCTGTTGAGCACAGATGCGTGGACAAGTTTGCTACAGCAAACTTCAGTTGATCACTCCCATCTAACCACAGTGAGTTTCATCGATCCATCACCTCCTTGAGACTGTACCTTGGAGGGACTACCCAATGGACATGATTTGGCTGGTCAGGGTGCGCTGCATGTGCCAGTGCACGCGGTGACCATGCGTTTAGCATGCCAATACTCGCGCTCTGTGCATTGGGGCCCTCAGCCTCGTCCGTTTCCTCGCGCCCACGACACCACACCATGTCCAGCAGCTTCCCCTTGGACTCACCCTCTCTTTGGATCCCTCTACCCCTCCTATCTCTTGCCCGACACGGCACGGCGACCGCGTCCGTGGTCTGCTCCACTGTGGCCGGTCGACCACGTCGCTCCTGAACCTTCCCGAGCACGCCTGAGCTTCCTCTGCTCCTCCTTGACCTCTCTGGACACCTCTCCCCTCTTCACAGTGAGTTCCCGAAGCTCCGGCGCGTGGCGCACGCGTCGCCACAACCGCGCTCGATCACCCGCGCTGTCCAGCTATATATAGCCTCTCCCGAGATCGTTCGAGTTCACCCTCCTCCTCACCACTCCCCTTTAAGCCTCACCGGCCAGTCAACGGAGCTCGGGGAGCCCTCCTCGCTCGCCTTTGCCGCCATGGCCGCCGCCTCTGCTCGGCCAAATTGGAGCAAGCCGAGCCTCCTTCCTCCTTTCTGCCACCACCAGAGGTCCTCCCGAGTCCCCTGGAGCTTCCCCGCCCGTTCCTTCCTCCTCCGGTGAGCTACGGCGCCGTGCCCGGAGTTGCCCGTGCCCGCCATCCGCCACAGCTGAAGCCCCGCTCAGGTTGTCGCTCTCCGGTGGCCGTGCCCTGCACCAGGGGATGCGGCAGTCCACCCCGAGTCCACCGCTGGTTGGAGCATCACCAGAGACGGCCCGCAGCGCCGGCGGTCGCCGCCGGGCTCCACCTCTCCCTCTACATCACGGGCAAGCGTGAGGAAGGAGACAAAGACCCCGTCCCAGCTAGCCAGTGGGCCCCCGGCCCCATCTGTCGGTCTCCAGCAGTTGACTTGGCACGGGCCCGCGCGTGTTTTAAGTGGAGATGGGTTTTGGGTAATACGTTTTCGAATACTGAAAGCGTATTCTACTTCGTCTTCACGAGAGAATACGTCTTCTCAGTTGGAAAGCGTATTTCTGAAAATGCGCGTTCTCTCTTAACTCAGCCGGCGCCGAAACCTCTATATAGTGGACGTTTGTTGGTTAGCAGCAGAAAAGCACATTTTCTATTTGTTTTTCTATCTAAACAATGAACGGCCACAACTTTTTACCCGTAACTCCGATCGAGGTGATTCCAAAGCCCACTTCTTCGTCTCTTCGAGCCCGAAATGTTGGTATCATTTTCATAATGTTTTGACACTATGAAAATGACCATTTTTCCCTTGCCCATAAACAGCCCCCTCCGAGAGAGAACTGTTTCCGGCAATCATTTCCGCGGACTCTCCGCACTCCTTCCCGATGATTCCTTCATCCCCAGGCAAGCCACGACTCTCATCTGCATAATCGCATTGCAATGTCATAGTTTAACTCTTCACTTTAACAGCAAGTATGAGTTATATGTGTAAGGAATTGGATTATGCAATGCTTGAGTTAATTCTGGGATAGGTGACTACCATGTTGAGTACCGGATTGTAGTGACTAGTAGTATACCCACTCGTTGATGTTGAGACTACCGTCTATGTTTATTCTGGATTTCATTCGGCAGTTCGTGGAGATGAGTTAGTAGCAGTGGCTTAAGCATACTGGTTACCGGGTTTCTAGCCGGATATCGTTTTGACATGGATTACTATATCGGAGTGTCAGCCATGACAGAGATTATTCGGAGATTAGATACTTCATGGTTGATCCAGAGTCACCTGTCCGGACTTATCCATGCAGCCACATTTGCCGGTATGGGACGGCCTTGACTTGGTCTGATCGCGTGCTCTTTCACCGGTACCGCCCGATAGGGAAGGTTATGCGTGCGCGCTACCCTGGCCCGATAGGCGATGATAACCTTGTGAGCCTAGTTGAGTTATATGGTACCAGGTCCCCGTTTGGGACAGTTTGTTAGCCACGATGGTGGCAAGTGTCACGCGGTGACACAGGGGCCACCCAGGGCAGGACTCTGGGGGAGGATGATTGCCGGTGGTATGATGGGAGAGTCACGGGTCAGGCGGGTTTCGTTGAAGCAACGCTGGTCCACCCGAATGGGATCACGAGGTCAGGTGCTCCATGGTGTGGGTAAAGTGCGCAACCTCTGCAGAGTGTAAAATCTATTCGAATAGCCGTGTCCACGGTATAGGACAGTCCGTCCAGACCTCTTTAGGTGGTCAACCATAGTAGTGATAATGATGGAAGAACTCGTCGTAAGATCGGAAGTACTCGGTGGATCGTGAGTATTCTGAAGGTTGTGAGACAACCCGGAAGAGAGTAAGTTTGTCAGACTTGTAGTGCAGATGGTACCAGGAATATGACATGTTAGCCATGGGATGGCTATGAGATGAGTGGTCGGATGACCACATGATTGGGATTGGATTTGGAACAGGTTCAGATTGGATCCTGAGATTATTCGGAGTATGGATTAAACTACTTAATATGCTTTACCTTACTGCATCTACTTCAGTAGCTATCTTGCTATGATGTTGTCTTGCCTTAATGCTGATGTTTGTTGTGAGCTTGCGAGTACATTCAAAGTACTCACCTGGCGTGTCATGCCAATTTGCAGGTCATGCCATGATTGCTTGCTTGTCGAGGATCCCGAGTTTGCGACCTAGGATACGCGTTCTAGCCAGAGTCCCTGCGGAGTGGAGTCCATCACCGCCATCGCTGTTCCGCTGCCGAGAGAGTTACTCCGCTATTAGCATAGAGTTACCCCGGGCAGGCGTAGTGTCGCCGTGCTGATGTAATCCTTGTACCCTTTGTAACCATATCCATCGTAATAAAGAGCTGATTTGTTCTATGCCAACAGTGTCGTATTCCAGAGGACTTGTCCCTGGGCTGGAATACGGGGCATTTCGGTCTTCTCTGAGCCCGGGTGCCACAGATTCCCAACTCTACGGCAATCCTGAGCCCGGCAAGGAGCCCTTCATATTCTGCAGTGTTGTTGGTAGATTTTTCCCGGTGAAAATGGATTTGGAGTACATACTTGAGGTGCTCTCCGGTGGGCACGACGAAGAGCACGCCAGTCGCCGCACCTTGCAAAGAGAAAGCACCGTCAAAGTACATGATCCACTCTTGGGGTGCCTCCCTGCCGGGGACAACTATTTTCGGTGTCTCTTTATCTGGAGTAGGTGTCCATTCTACAATCAACTCCGCCAGCGCTCTGCTCTGAATGGTTGAGGTACTTTCATACTTTGGACCAAAACTTGACAACTCTAATGCCCATTCAATTATTCTGCCGGTGGCCTTAGGGTTCCTCAGTATGCGTTGCAAAGGGAAACGGGTGACAACTGTGATCTCGTGGGCTTGGAAGTAGTGGCGCAGTTTCCTTGAGGCCATGATGAGGCCGAAGATCAATTTTTGCACTCCAGAGTACCTTGACCTAGCCCCCTGCAGCAGGGAGCTAACAAAGTAAACTGTTCGCTGCACCACCTTCTCAGCAACGGCTCTTGTGGTTTAGGAGCAACCAAGGTGGGAGCAGAGGAAAGATAGGCTTTTAAGTCCGGCAGCGCTGCTTCTACCTCCGGGGTCCACTTCATGGGCCCTGCCTTCTTTAGAATTTTGAAGAATGGTAGGGTGCGCTCGGCACACTTGGAAATGAACCTACTCAGCACGACAACACATCCATTTAAATGCCTCATGTCCTTGACTGTCTTGGGTGCTTGAATCTGCTCGATCGCTCTGATCTTGTCGGGGTTGGCCTCTATCCCCCGGTGAGACACAAAGACGCCAAGTAGCTTGCCGGAGCGAATGGCGAACACACACATCTCAGGGTTCAACTTCAAGTTGATCTTGCGTAGGTTTGCAAAGGTCTCTTCCAAGTCTTGAATGAGCGTTGATCTTTCCTTGGTTTTGACGACTATGTCATCCATGTAAGCCTCGATATTCCTGTGCAAGTGAGACTCAAACCCAATTTGCACCGCCCTTGCGAAAGTGGACCCAGCACTCTTTAACTCAATGGGCATCCGCACAAAGCAGTACGTGCCACATGGGGTTATGAACGTGGTCTTTTCCTTGTCTTCCTTAGACATAAATATCTGATGGTATCCGGAGTATGCATCCAAGAAGGAAAGCAGATCGCACCCGAAAGTGGAATCCATAATCTGGTCGATACGCGGCAAGGGGAAAGGGTCCTTTGGGCATGCCTTGTTTAGATCTATGAAGTCTATGCAAAGCCTCCATTTCCCATTTGCCATGCACACCACCACTGGGTTCGCCAACCATGTTGGATGCAACACTCCCCTGACCAAACCAGCTGCTTCAAGTTTCTTGATCTCTTCGGCAATGAATTGCTGCCGCTCCAAAGCTTGTTTCCTGACCTTCTGCTTGACGGGCCGAGCATGAGGACAGAGAACAAGGTGGTGCTCAATTACCTCCCTGGGAATACCGGGATGTCATATGGTTGCCAAGCAAACACATCGACATTCGCCCGCAGGAAGGCAATGAGCACGCTTTCCTATTTTTCATCGAGGGTGGAGCTGATGGTGAACGTACCATCAGTGCCACCCAGCCTTGCCGGGACCTTCTTTATAGTAGGGGAGGCAACTTTGGATCTCCTACTAGTGGAACTCTCTGGCAAATCATCGACGGGCGCGGCGCACTCCGGAGAGGGGCGCTTCCCGGATTCCTTGCCGGCATCCCTGCTAGCTTTCTTTCCTCTTTTGTTTTCCTTGGCGGGAACTGCAGCCGTTGCGGCCTCGGCAGTGACTACATCCTAGTACATCTTATCCACGCATATGATTGCGTCCTTCTTGTCCGACAGGATGGAGATGACGTCCATCGGCCCTGGCATCTTCAGAGTATTATAGGCATAGTGAGATGCCGCCATGAATTTTGCCAGAGTTGGACGACCAAGGATCCCATTGTATGGAAAAGGAAGCTCGACCACGTCGAACACAATCTTCTCGGTCCGGTAGTTCAATTCTCCTCTAAACATCAGCGGCAGTGTGATCTTTCCCTTCGGATGACTCATGCCGGGGTTGATCCCTTGAAAAGTGCCAGTAACCTTGAGCTCTTCATCTGATATTTGCAACTTGCTGAGTACCTTGGGGGAAATCAGATTCGACCCTGCCCCGCCGTTGAAAGCACAAGTGCTCCCTGGGTGATTTTGGTAATTAATGTCAACATATCTCTTGTTGGACTAATACTTTCATCTAGTATATTTCAGATGAGTTCAACAGTGGAGTGGCAGGACAAGAGGATGTGGAACCCCTTCAAGATGCTAAGGTCACATATTGGCAAAGGCTCAAGACTCTACATTTTCATTTTTAGTGATCCAAGATCACATTGAGTCCATAGGAAAGCCAATACTATTAAAAGGGGATGAGGTGTTGCTTAATGGCTTGCTTGCTCAAAATGCTTAGTGATATGCTCCAAAAGCCCTCAACCACTTTCTCATTTCCACATATGTCCTAAACCTAAAATCAAACTCGGCCCCACCGATTTGATTTATCCGGCGCCACCGAGTTCACTTGATATAGCCATAGCCAGAAACCCTAATCAGTTCGGTCTCACCGATAGGGATCTCGGTCTCACCGAGATGGGATTGCAAACTCTTTGTTTCCCTTCGTAACATTTCGGTCTAACCGAAATAAGCGATCGGTCCCACCGAGTTCGCAATGCAAACTCTCTGTTTCCTTTTCGTAACGTTTCGGTCTAACCGAAATGAGCGATCGGTCCCACCGAGTTTGCCTGACCAACTCTTTGTTTGTCTTTTACTGAAATCGGTCCCACTGAGTTCATGTGATCGGTCTCACCGAGATCAAGTTATGCCCTAACCCTAGCACATCGGTCCCACCGAGTTGATCACGTCGGTCCCACCGAAAATCCTAACGTCCACATTTTGAACTGAATCGGTCTAACCGAGTTTTACTATTCGGTCCCACCGAGTTTGGTAAATTGTGTGTAACGGTTAGATTTTGTGTGGAGGCTATAAATACCCCTCCACCCCCTTCTCCATTCGTGAGAAAGCCATCAGAACGTGCCTACACTTCCACTACTCATTTTCTGAGAGAGAACCACCTACTCATGTGTTGAGACCAAGACATTCCAATCCAATTACAAGAATCTTGATCTCTAGCCTTCCCCAAGTTGCTTTCCACTCAAGTCATCTTTCCACCATATCCAAATCTGTGAGAGAGAGTTGAGTGTTGGGGAGACTATCATTTGAAGCACAAGAGCAAGGAGTTCATCATCAACACACCATCTATTACCTTTTGGAGAGTGGTGTCTCCTAGATTGGTTAGGTGTTACTTGGGAGCCTCCGTCAAGATTGTGGAGTTGCACCAAGGAGTTTTGTAAGGGCAAGGAGATCGCCTACTTCGTGAAGATCTACCCAAGTGAGGCAAGTCCTTCGTGGGCGATGGCCATGGTGGGATAGACAAGGTTGCTTCTTCGTGGACCCTTCGTGGGTGGAGCCCTCCGTGGACTCGCGCAACCGTTACCCTTCGTGGGTTGAAGTCTCCACCAACATGGATGTACGATAGCACCACCTATCAGAACCACGCCAAAAATCTCCGTGTCTCCAATTGTGTTTGCACACTCCAATCCCATCCCTTTACATTCTTGCAAGTTGCATGCTTTACTTTCCGCTGCTCATATACTCTTGCCATGCTTGCTTGAAGTGTATTGTGAATGTTTAAACTTGTGCTTAAACTCCACCTTAACTTGAAGAACCAAAAAACTGCTACTTTTCTTTGTTGAGGGTCTAATCACCCCCCCCCCTCTAGACACCTCTTCTCGATCCTTTTAGCCATCAATCAACATCTTTGTGACCTTGAGGTTGCAGATTGTTGGTGAAACCAAAAACGGCAAGCACCCTACCGCGGTGGTGCGGTCGGGGTGATCCTCTTCGTCAAAGATGATGGGCGTGCAGGACCATTTGAGTGGTTTCTGGGAGTCTGCCGCTGGCTCTACGGCATTGACCTCACGTGCCCACTGTTTAAGCTGGCGGTGAGAGGAGTGTAAAGATGTGCCTCCGTCAATGCATAGGGCCTCAGTGGCTTTCTGGAACTCTTGCTCACTGGTTTCCTCTTCATCCAATTCATCACTTTTGTCATCACCTTCCTTCTTCTCACGACCTCTAGTAGATTTTTCTTGATGCTGGGGAATCTTGCCGTGGCGGCCTCCTCTGCCGCCTCGGCCCTTCCCGCCAGCACCTTCTTGATCTCTTTCCGTGTCATGCTTCTCGTACTCAGCTTTCTGCTTCTTGACAAGTTGCTCAACTTGGTGACACTCTTGGAGGTCATGGCCCTTGGTCCGGTGGATCTTGCAGTACGGTCCGTCAGCCTTCCCAGCCTTTTCGGCCGCCGCAGCCTCCCGGCAATCAGTGCACACGGCAACTTCCTTGCCGGGGGCTTTGGTCTTGGCCTTCTTGCCGGTACTAGGAGTGCCAAAACCCTCAACAGCCAATACTGCATTTTCCTTGCGCTTCTTGTTGCACTTTTTATTCTTCCTCTTCGGGTTAGTGGCATCGTCGTCGTCTTCTGAGTCAACTTCGATGTCGTCCTCTTCTCCGGGGATCCGCCTCCCTTCCTCCACACGGGCACACTTATCCGCCAAGGTGTACAGCTCATTCATAGTCTTGGGCAACCGGACGTTCATCTTGGAACGTATCCTCCTATTGCACAGGTTGGACTGGAACGTGGCAATCACAACTGCCGGGTGGATATCTGGAATGTTCCTGTGCACCCGGCTAAACCTCTGCATTTACTTCTGCAAACTCTCCCCTTCCTTTTGTGGAAGGAGCTACAAATCGCTGGACCGTCCTGGTTCTTGATGGCCGCCCATGAAGGCACCAACAAACTCATTGCATAGGTCAGCCCATGACAAAATGGAATTCTCCGGCAGGTGCATCGGCCATGACCTCATGTTCGGCTTGAGTGCCAAAGGGAAGTAGTTGGCGAACACCTTCTCATCTCTTCCTCCGGCGGCTTGAACAACGATTGTGTAGATGCTCAAGAACTCTGCCGGGTTCAGCCTTCCATCATAATTTTTTGGTATCTCAGGCTTGAAAACACGGGCAGATGGCCAACGGACTTGCCGCAGCTCGCGAGTGAAGGCAGGGCAGCCAACCTCGAAAGGCAAGTATCCGCCTTCACTGGGCGCGGGTTCGTTGATGTCTGGGCCATTGTGCCTATCAGATTGGCGGCGGGTTTCGTAGCGTCATTCTATAGTGACGCGCGTGTCTTCCCTCTGCCAATCTTCCAGGACTTGCCGCTGATCTCGATGGGCCTGAGGATCAGATGAAGCCATTGATGCCTCGTCAGGCTCCTGGTCGCATGGTTCGGGTTGTAGCCTCTACGTTGGCTGTTGAGGAGGGGATTGCACCGCTGGAGTGGCCCCCTCGACACGGTCAGCAACTCGGACCTTGGTTGTTGCTTGCGGGCGCCATGGCGGACCTGCCCGCTTTGATCCTTCCGCTTCAGCAAAACCGATCAAACTTTGAATGGTGGCTCTCCACTCATCCATCTGATCGGTCGCTGGCGGGAATCTCGACAGGAGTTGGGCTCGCGCCATGGCTTCTGAAGCAGTGCTTGGCATAGATGATGACGCAGACTGCGATGTCGCTCGACTCCTGATGGTACTAGTAGTGGCGGCACCGTGTTCTCGTCACCGTGAGCTAGCCGCCACGGCGGTACAGTGGCGAGAAGGGTGCGCCTAGGGGTTGACGACCCCATTTGGCGCTTCATCTTGGTTGCCCTGCCCTAAGGAAGGTTCGTGCCCTGTAGTTGCGCCTGTAGCAGGGATAGCCAGGGGGTCGCGACTCACACCAGAGCGGGCGTTGTCGCTGCGGCTGCGTCCTCCAGCGCGGTGGGGAGGTGGAGACTGAGCATTCTGCTCGCCCGCGCCTTGTGGAACACGGCCGTCGGGATGCTGTTGATGCCGCCCTCCCCCAGCGTCTTCCGCTCCCGTTTCGGCCGCAGGGGGAACGATGACAGCGCCGCCTGCGCTAGTCACGTTCCCCACAGCGTCCGTGTCCCCCAACGCCGCCACAGCACCCATAGTATCGATGGCTGCATGCGAGAGGGCCTTCGAGGTGGAAGGGTGAGCTGTCGTGCCGGACTTTTTCTTGGGCGCCATGGACGATGTATCTAATGATGAAGAAGACGATGACGAAGATTGACACGCTGTTCACGACCTTGGGTTCGCGCAAGCGCTCCCTGATACGTCCATTTTGCATCATGCTTTTATACTGATATTTATTGCATTATGGGCTGTTATTACACATTATGGTACAATACTTATGCCTTTTCTCTCTTATTTTACAAGGTTTACATGAAGAGGGAGAATGCCGGCAGCTGGAATTCTGGACTGGAAAGGAGCAAATCTAAGAGACCTATTCTGCACAACTCCAAAAGTCCTGAAAATTTACGAAGAATTATTTTGTAATATATAAAAAATATGGGGCGAAGAAAATACCAGAGGGGACCCACCAGGAGGCCACAAGCCTGGGGGTGCGCCCTACCCCTTGGGCGCGCCCCTAGGGCTTGTGGGCCCCATGGCAGGTCTCCGGTGCCCATCTCCTGCTATATGGAGGGTTTTGACCTGAAAAAAATAGAGGGAGAGCTTTCGGGACGAAGCGCCGCCGTCTTGAGGCGGAACTTGGGCGGAACCAATCTAGGGCTCCGGCGGAGCTGTTCTGCCGTGGAAACTTCCCTCCCGAAGGGGGAAATCGAAGCCATCGTCATCACCAACGATCCTCTCATCGAGAGGGGGTCAATCTCCATCAACATCTTCACCAGCACCATCTCCTCTGAAACCCTAATTCATCTCTTGTATCCGATCTTTGTCTCAAAACCTCAAATTGGTACCGGTGGGTTGCTAGTAGTGTTGATTACTCCTTGTAGTTGATGCTAGTTGGTTTATTTGGTGGAAGATCATATCTTCAGATCCTTAATGATATTTATTACTCCTCTGATTATGAACATGAATATGCTTTGTGAGTAGTTACGTTTGTTCCTGAGGACATGGGAGAAGTCTGGTTATAAGTAATCATGTGAATTTGGTATTCGTTCGATATTTTGATGAGATGTATGTTGTCTTTCCTCTAGTGGTGTTATGTGAACATCGACTATATGACACTTCACCATTGTTTGGGCCTAGGGGAAGGCATTGGTAATTAATAAGTAGATGATGGGTTGCTAGAGTGACAGAAGCTTAAACCCTATTTATGTGTTGCCTCGTAAGGGACTGATTAGGATCCATATGTTTCATGCTATGGTTAGATTTATCTTAATTCTTCTTTCGTAGTTGCGGATGCTTGCAAGAGTGGTTAATCATAAGTGGGAGGCTTGTCCAAGTAAGGACAGCACACAAGCACCGGTCCACCCACATATCAAATTATCAAAGTAATGAACGCGAATCATATGAGCATGATGAAAACTAGCTTGATAATAATTCCCATGTGTCCTCGGGAGCGCTTTGCTTTATATAAGAGTTCGTCCAGGCTTGTCCTTTGATACAAAAAGGATTGGGCCACCTTGCTGCACTTTAGTTACACTTGTTACTCGTTACCCGTTATGAATTATCTTATCACAAAACTATCTGTTACCGATAATTTCAATGCTTGCAGAGAATACCTTGCTGAAAAACGCTTGTCATTTCCTTCTGCTCCTCGTTGGGCTCGACACTCTTACTTATCGAAAGGACTATGATAGATCCTCTATACTTGTGGGTCATCAAGACTCTTTTCTGGTGCCGTTGCCGGGGAGTGAAGCGCCTTTGGTAAGTGGAATTTGGTAAGGAAAATTTTATATAGTGTGCTGAAATTTACTGTCACTTGTTGCTATGGAAAATAATCCTTTAAGGGGCTTGTTCCGGGTATCTTCACCCCGACCGGAAGAGCAAAGAGTTGCCCCTCAACCTACTGAACCTACTGAAAATATTTATTATGAAATTCCTTCGGGTATGATAGAGAAACTGCTAGCTAATCCTTATGCGGGGGATGGAACATTACATCCTGATATGCATCTAATCTATGTGGATGAAGTTTGTGGATTATTTAAGCTTGCAGGTTTGCCCGAGGATGAAGTCAAGAAGAAGGTCTTCCCTTTATCTTTGAAGGAGAAGGCATTGACATGGTATAGGCTATGCGATGATATTGGGACTTGGAATTACAACCGATTGAAATTGGAATTTCATCAGAAGTTTTATCCTATGCATCTAGTTCATCATGATCGGAATTATATTTATAATTTTGGGCCTCGTGAAGGAGAAATTATCGCTCAAGCTTGGGGGAGGCTTAAGTCAATGTTATATTCATGCCCCAATCATGAGCTCTCAAGAGAAATTATTATTCAGAATTTTTATGCTCGTCTTTCTCCTAATGATCAATCCATGCTCGATACTTCTTGTACTAGTTCTTTGATGAAAAAGACTATTGAATTCAAATGGGATTTATTGGAAAGAATTAAACGCAACTATGAAGATTGGGAACTCGACGAAGGTAAGGAGTTAGGTATAAACCTCAAGTTTGCTTGTGTTAAATCTTTTATGGATACCGATGCTTTTCGTGAATTTAGCACTAAATATGGGCTAGACTCTGAGATAGTAGTTTCTTTCTGTGAATCATTTTCTACTATTGTTGATCTCCCTAAGGAGAAGTGGTTTAAATATCATCCTCCCATTGAAGTGAAAGTAGTAGAACCTATTAAAGCTAAAGAAGAAACTATAACTTATAATGTTGATCCTATTGTTCCTACTGCTTATATTGAGAAACCACCTTTCCTTGTTAGAATAAAGGAACATGCTAAAGCTTCAGCTGTGGTTCGTAAGGGTTATACTAGAATACCTACACCCCCTGAAAAAATTAAAGTTTAATCTAGTATTGCTATGGTTAAAGATCTCTGGGTCGATAATATTGATGGGCATGTTATTTACTTCTGTGATGAAGCTGCTAGAATTTCTAAACCTGATGATAAAGATAAACATAGACCTGTTGTTGGCATGCCTGTTGTTTCTGTTAAAATAGGAGATCATTGTTATCATGGCTTATGTGATATGGGTGCTAGTGTGAGTGCAATTCCCTTTACTTTATATCAAGAAATTATGAATGATATTGCACCTGCTGAAATAGAAGATATTGATGTCACTATTAAGCTTGCTAATAGAGATACTATATCACCAATTGGGATTGTTAGAGATGTTGAAGTCTTGTGTGGGAAAATAAAATACCCTACTGATTTTCTAGTTCTTGGTTCCCCACAAGATGATTTTTGTCCCATTATTTTTGGTAGACCTTTCTTGAACATTGTTAATGCCAAAATAGATTGTGAAAAAGAAACAGTTACTGTAAGTTTTGGGGATGTGTCTCATGATTTTAATTTCTCTAAATTTCGTAGACAGCCCCATGATAAAGAATTGCCTAATAAAGATGAAATTATTGGTCTTGCTTCTATTGATGTGCCTCCTATTGATCCTTTAGAACAATATTTGCTAGACCATGAAAATGATATGTTCATGAATGAAAGGAAGGAATTAGATGAAATATTCTTTAACCAAATTCCTGTTTTGAAACACAACTTGCCTGTTGAGATTCTTGGGGATCCTCCTCCACCCAAGGGTGATCCCGTGATTGAGCTTAAACAATTACCTGATACTCTGAAATATGCTTATCTTGATGAAAAGAAGATATATCCTGTTATTATTAATGCTAACCTTTCAGAGCATGAAGAAAAGAAATTATTGAAAACTCTGAAGAAGCACCGTGCCGCTATTGGATATACCCTTGATGATCTTAAGGGCATTAGTCCCACTCTATGTCAGCACAATATTAATATGGAGCCTCATGCTAAACCAGTTGTTGATCACCAACGACGGTTAAATCCCAAGACGAAAGAAGTGGTAAGAAAAGAAATACAAAAGCTCTTGGAGGCAGGTATAATTTATCCTATTGCTGATAGTAGATGGGTAAGTCCTGTTCATTGTGTCCCTAAGAAGGGAGGTATTACTGTTGTTCCTAATGATAAGAATGAATTGATTCCACAAAGAATTGTTATAGGTTATCGAATGGTTATTAATTTTAGAAAGTTGAATAAAGCTACTAGGAAAGATCATTATCCTCTACCTTTTATTGATCAAATGCTAGAAAGACTATCAAAACATACACACTTTTGCTTTCTAGATGGTTATTCTGGTTTTTCTCAAATACCTGTGTCAAAAGAGGATCAAGAAAAAACTACTTTTACTTGCCCTTTCGGTACCTTTGCTTATAGACGTATGCTTTTTGGTTTATGCAATGCTCCTGCTACCTTTCAAAGATGTATGACTGCTATATTCTCTGACTTTTGTGAAAAGATTATCGAGGTTTTCATGGATGATTTCTCCGTTTACAGAACTTCTTTGGATGATTGCTTAAGCAACCTTGATCGAGTTTTGCAGAGATGTGAAGAAACTAATCTTGTCTTGAATTGGGAGAAGTGCCACTTTATGGTTAATGAAGGTATTGTCTTGGGGCATAAAATTTCTGAAAGAGGTATTGAAGTTGATAAAGCTAAGGTAGATGCTATTGAAAAGATGTCGTGTCCTAAAGATATCAAAGGTATAAGAAGTTTCCTTGGTCATGCTGGTTTCTATAGGAGGTTTATTAAAGACTTCTCTAAAATTTCTAGGCCTCTCACTAATCTCTTGCAAAAGGATGTTCCATTTGTTTTTGATGATGATTGTGTAGAAGCATTTGAAATTCTTAAGAAAGCCTTGATTTCTGCACCTATTGTTCAACCACCTGATTGGAACCTACCCTTTGAAATTATGTGTGATGCTAGTGATTATGCTGTTGGTGATGTTCTAGGACAAAGAGTTGATAAGAAATTAAATGTCATCCATTATGCTAGTAAAACTCTAGACAGTGCTCAAAGAAATTATGCTACTACTGAAAAAGAATTTTTAGCAGTTGTCTTTGCTTGTGATAAGTTCAGATCTTATATTTTTTATTCCAAAGTTACTGTTCACACTGATCATGCTGCTATTAAATACCTCATGGAAAAACAAGATGCTAAACCTAGACTTATTAGATGGGTCCTCTTGCTGCAAGAATTTGATTTGCATGTTTTTCATAGAAAAGGAGCTGAGAACCCCGTAGCAGACAACTTGTCTAGGTTAGAAAATATTCTTGATGACCCACTACCCATTGATGATAGTTTTCCTGATGAACAATTAGCTTTCATAAATGCTTCTCGTAGTGCTCCTTGGTATGCTGATTATGCTAATTACATTGTTGCTAAATTTATACCACCTAGTTTCACATACCAGCAAAAGAAAAAGTTTTTCTATGATTTAAGACATTACTTTTGGGATGACCCACACCTTTATAAAGAAGGAGTAGATGGTGTTACTAGACGTTGTGTACCTGAGCATGAACAGGAACAAATCCTACGCAAGTGTCACTCCGAAGCTTATGGAGGACACCATGATGGAGATAGAACTACACACAAGGTATTACAATCTGGTTTTTATTGGCCTACTCTCTTCAAAGATGCTCGTAAGTATGTCTTGTCTTGTGATGAATGCCAGAGAATTGGTAATATTAGTAGACGTCAGGAAATGCCTATGAATTATTCACTTGTTATTGAACCATTTGATGTTTGGGGATTTGATTATATGGGGCCCTTTCCTTCCTCTAGTGGGTATACACATATTTTGGTTGCTGTTGATTATGTTAGTAAGTGGGTAGAAGCTATTCCAACTAGTAGTGCTGATCATAACACTTCCGAAGGCACAAATCCGAAGGTGGTAAACGGTCAAAGAATCAAACATTATATCTCAGGTAATCCCGTAAATGTTGAGACCAATATAATTGACACCGTAACACCGGAGGAGTACATAAGGGACACTTTCCAGAACGTTTCAGACTCCGAAAAGGAATAGGTATGTGGTACGGTAAGTAAACCGACTCCAAAACTTTTCCAATGGCAATTTTTCTCCGTTTTGGAATATTTAAAACATTAGGAAAATTAAAAGTAGTCCGAAAAGTGCATGAGGAGGTGACAAGCCCTGGGGGCGCGCCCTACCCCCTGGGCGCGCCTCCCTGGCTTGTGGCCACCTTGTGTGCCCTCCGGACTCTGTTTTCTTGTGGAAACTTCTTTTGGTCGGTAAAAATTCATTATACAATCTCCCAAAGGTTTTGACCACCGTACCACGACAATATCTCCTGTTTTCATTTTGAGCTATTTTCTGCCAGAGTTTTCAAGGCCAGGCATCATGTCTTCCTCCTCCTCCAACAATGTGGATGACGATGCTTGGTTAATGCATATGGAACTCAGGAGGGCGGAGGCCGAGGAAGTCACGATGGAAGAAGATCAAGGGGATTCGCTTGAGGTTCACCCTCCGGCTTCGGAGAGGGGCACTCTGGCTGGCATCTCCACTATTCCCAATCCCCATCAAGCTGAGGAGAAAGGACAAGCCCACAACATCACAAACTCCTTCATCACCACCTCCGAAGAAAGAGACATAAATACATGGGTATGGGCAGTCCCCTTGGCAACTGCCAAGCTTGGGGGAAGTGCCCCGGTATCGTATCACCATCACATCTTTACCTTTATCGTTTTTCTTAGTTTGATCCTTTTGGTCATATCTTGCTTTAGTAGAATAAAGTTTTAGTATGATCTAGTCTTTGGGCTTTGCTTTGTGTTCTATCTATGTAATCGAGTTTGTGAGTTATAAATAAAGAGTAGTTTTGAGTTGAGGGCTTTGCTTTCTCGCTATGATCATGAGAAAAAGAAATAGAGAATAAAAGAAATAAAAGATTATATAATGATCTTATGGGAAGTGACGACTTCACATATAAGAAGTATGTCGCATGAAACTTGTTGTTAGTTGACAAACATAGTTTTGGTCATTGTTGCAATTAATAGGAAGTAATAAAGAAAGAGAGGTCTCACATATAAATATACTATCTTGGACATCTTTGGTGATTGTGAGCACTCATTAAAATATTATATGCTAAAAGGTTGACGTTGGACAAGGAAGAGAACGTAATGAGTTATGCTTCTCTATATCCGAATAGAAGTTATATTGTCATGGATCCTCCAACATGTTGAGCTTGCTTATCACCCCCATGCTAGCCAAATCTTTTGCACTAAGTAGAGATACTACTTGTGCTTCCAAAATCCCTTAACCCAGTTTTGCCATGAGAGTCCACCATACCTACCTATGGATTGAGTAAGATCCTTCAAGTAAGTTGTCATCAGTGCAAGCAATAAAAATTGCTCTCTAAATATGTATGATCTTTTAGTGTGAGGAAAATAAGCTTTATACGAACTTGTGATATAGAAGAAATAAAAGCGACAGACTGCATAATAAATTTCTTTATCACAAGCGGCAATATAAAGTGACGTTCTTTCACATTAAGATTTTGTGCATCCAACCATAAAAGCGAATGACAACCTCTGCTTCCCTCTGCGAAGGGCCTATCTTTTACTTTTATCTTCTACCCTTTTACACGAGTCATGGAGATCACCACCTATTCCTTTTTACACTTTTTTTTTCTTTTTGGCAAGCACTATATGTTGGCGGGAGATCTAGATATATATATCGACTCGGATGTAGATATTCATAAGCTATTATTGTTGACAATACCCTTGAGGTAAAAGGTTGGGAGGTGAAACCATAAGCCCCTATCTTTCTCTGTGGTCGATTGAAACTTTGATCTCATAAGTATCGCATGAGTGTTAGCAATTATGAAAGACTAAATGATAGTTGAGTACGTGAACTTGCTAAAAAGCTCTTACATTGACTCTTTCCTAAGTTATGATAAATTGCAATTGCTCCAATGGCTGAAACCATAATTTGTTAGTTTTCAATAAATTTTTTGTTCCATGCTTTACCTTGTGAATGAATTGTTACTTTGGCATAAGAAATTATATGACAAAATATGTTGTTGTTCTAAAAGATGATCATGATGCCTTCATGCCCGTATTTTATTTTATCGACACCTCTATCTCTAAATATGTGGGCATGATTATCGATTTCGGCTTTCGCTTGAGGATAAGCGAGGTCTAAGCTTGGGGGAGTTGATACGTCCATTTTGCATCATGCTTTTATATTGATATTTATTGCATTATGGGCTGTTATTACACATTATGGTACAATACTTATGCCTTTTCTCTCTTATTTTACAAGGTTTACATGAAGAGGGAGAATGCCGACAGCTGGAATTCTGGACCGGAAAGGAGCAAATCTGAGAGACCTATTCTGCACAACTCCAAAAGTCCTGAAAATTTACGGAGAATTATTTTGGAATATATAAAAAATATTGGGTGAAGAAAATACCAGAGGGGACTCACCAGGAGGCCATAAGCCTGGGGGGCGCGCCCTACCCCCTGGGCACGCCCCTAGGGCTTGTGGGCCCCCTGGCAGGTCTCCGGTGCCCATCTCCTGCTATATGGAGGGTTTTGACCTGGAAAAAATAGAGGGAGAGCTTTCAGGACGAAGCGCCATCGTCTCAAGGCGGAACTTGGGCAGAACCAATCTAGGGCTCCGGCGGAGCTGTTCTGCCGAGGAAACTTCCCTCCCGGAGGGGGAAATCGAAGCCATCATCATCACCAACGATCCTCTCATCGAGAGGGGGTCAATCTCCATCAACATATTCACCAGCACCATCTCCTCTCAAACCCTAGTTCATCTCTTGTATCCGATCTTTGTCTCAAAACCTCAGATTGGTACCTGTGGGTTGCTAGTAGTGTTGATTACTCCTTGTCGTTGATGCTAGTTGGTTTATTCGGTGGAAGATCATATGCTCAGATCCTTAATGATATTTATTACTCCTCTGATTATGAACATGAATATGCTTTGTGAGTAGTTACGTTTGTTCCTGAGGACATGGGAGAAGTCTGGTTATTAGTAATCATGTGAATTTGGTATTCGTTCGATATTTTGATGAGATGTATTTTGTCTTTCCTCTAGTGGTGTTATGTGAACGTTGACTACATGACACTTAACCATTGTTTGGGCCTAGGGGAAGGCATTGGGAAGTAATAAGTAGATGATGGGTTGCTAGAGTGACAGAAGCTTAAACCCTAGTTTATGCGTTGCCTCGTAAGGGACTGATTTGGATCCATATGTTTCATGCTATGGTTAGATTTATCTTAATTCTTTTTTCGTAGTTGTGGATGCTTGCGAGAGTGGTTAATCATAAGTGGGAGGCTTGTCCAAGTAAGGAAAGCACCCAAGCACTGGTCCACCCACATATCAAATTATCAAAGTAACGAACATGAATCATATGAGCATGATGAAAACTAGCTTGACAATAATTCCCATGTGTCCTCGGGAGCGCTTTGCTTTATATAAGAGTTTGTCCAGGCTTGTCCTTTGCTACAAAAGGATCGGGCCACCTTGCTGCACTTTAGTTACACTTGTTACTTGTTACCTGTTACGAATTATCTTATCACAAAACTATCTGTTACCGATAATTTCAGTGCTTGCAGAGAATACCTTGCTGAAAACCGCTTGTCATTTCCTTCTGCTCCTCGTTGGGTTCGACACTCTTACTTATAGAAAGGACTAGATAGATCCCCTATACTTGTGGGTCATCACTCCCCCTACCTGGCGTGCCAAAGATGTCGCGGTGGAACACGATCACCTATGGGGCCATCAGCCCCTTGTGGTTCGGCAGGGGGGAGATCACGTAGCACAAAGAGCGGAGGCCATGGAATAGCACGAAAGTGGTGACGCTGGTGGTTTTTACCCAGGTTCGGGCCGCTGAGAAGCGTAAAACCCTACTCCTACTTTCGTGGATTGAAGAGAGGACTGTGGTGGTCCCGCAGCGCTCAAGCCCGGCAAGGTCGCCTCGGGGAGAGCAGCTACGCGCGTATGAGTGTACAAGGGTCTAAATCCTCTTTTAGGTTGCGAGGGCCCTCCTTTTATAGGCTAAGGTGTTACCACAGTGGCAAAACAGTCATTATCTACTGATTAGATAGCCAACAGTGCTATCATACCTAACTCTGGAAGTTAGGACAAAGTGCATTAAATGCACTGCTAGGTGTCACGCTGAGGATGCAGCCCAGCAAGCCTGCCGCGCCGCTCAATCATCTTCTACCTGTCTGCATGACACGCCTCTGGACGGGTGTCATATAGAGGGAGTCTCCCTTCCAAATGGCTACCACATGCCAAATGACAACCACTTAATCACTCAGGGGCTCGACACCACACTGATAAGTGACTTGCGTCACTGTGCAGTGGAGCCGTGGAGTCTTGGCGGGGATATTTGCCCTTGGTGGCCCCGGCAAGCCTGCCGGGGAAATCTTGGGACTTGTTCTTGGTGAGGCCTCGACCTGACTAGGCTCGCCTGCCCGGCAAGGGAGGTCTTTTCTTAGTGACATCTTGTTCCCTTGGCTTGTTGTGGTCTTATTGATCCGCCCTTCGATTCCTCAAAGAGCTATCTCTCTGGCTTGGTCTCGTCTTGGGAGCTTGGCGCTGTTGTATCCTCGCCATTGCGCCTGTGTACAGTCTGGGCAACATACATGCAGGTTTGTTGCACCGACACCGTAGAAAAGAAGAGGGTGACTCAGATCAAAAGGACATAAGGTAAAGGAGTAAAAAGAGCCTTACGTTCCCTTCCACAATCAATTCCCTTATATAACTAAAGCATTTCTAGACTCGATTTCGACCAGTTTGGCTTGGTAATCCTACAGGCAGTCAGGTTTTGACACCAAAGTTGTGAGGACCCTGATCCTAAGTCACGCCAATCTAGCAGGTAACACTTCATATCACTTTGCGGCCTCACGCATGGTAACCCATAGCTGCCGCCTTTACCTGGGCCGGGACCGTTTGCGCCTTTTGGCTCACGTATATGATAGTGTTGCTAGCATCCATATGACAGAGAACCCGGGATGACATGACTAGTCGTAAACCCAAGGAAGCACAAACTTACAGGGACATGCATACATGACCCAACAATGCACGTGTCGGTTAGCAGTGAGTGTAACCGGGCTGTAACAAGCTATCAGGACTCCGGTAACACCGTGTGACATTTCCCTGTAGGGATAGACACAGGAGAAAAGAAGGACACATGACGGTCAATCCATGTGTTCCAGATGGAAGCACTAGGAGGCATTTCCCCGTAAGGAAGGCTACCAATAATAAACAACTAGGTGTTAGATCACACACATACCAGAGCATTTCAATAACATACACACAATATGCTCGGTATGTGTAGATACAACATGCACTACAAAAAAACCACTTCCGTGTGATACGTATTTGTCATAGTAGGTCACGTTTTCTGTCATGCATGTACATCCATGACGATTTTATGACAGAATCAAGATAGCCATACCTGTGCTGTCATAGAAGTGTTCCATGACAATACCAAAATTATCATCACGGAAGTGTTCACTTTCATGACGATAAATGATGCGCCATGGAAGTGCTTTCGTCAAGGGTAACCGACACGTGGCATCCACCATAACGGGTCGCCGTTAAGCTATCGGGACCGGTTTTGGATCCGATAACCCGTTAACAGCAACGACCAATGGCAATTTTCCACGTGTAAAATTCTCATTGGCCGGAGGAAACACGTGTCAGCTTGTCATTGGGTCAGATAGGCGCCTGTGATATGTTGACACGTGCGATGGCCCAACACTGGCCCATTTATCTTACAAAGGCCGGCCCGTTTGACTTGGTCAAAAGCTAGCGGGCCGGCCCATGAAAAGCCTGTTAATGGTCTGTTCGCATATAGCCCATTTTATGGCCCGGTAACTCACGGCCCGTTATGGCATTCCTCAAATCGGCCCAACAACATCATGTAGGTCGTCTAGTATAATACCAGCTCGTTTCATTTTCGGCCCATGTATGGCCCATGACGTCTTCCGGCCCATATGAGGCCTTTCGTATCTTTGGGCCCTTTAGTGGGCCGCGGTGACTCTAGCCCATAATAAACAGTAAATTTCTATATACCCATTAACGGCCCATGATTCACATGGGCCGTTTCCAGGCCGTGTTAGCTTTCGGCCTACTGACGGCCCATACATTCTTGGGCTCCTTTCCGGCCCTCGATTACTTCTGGCCCGTTACTGGCCTGTTCCCCTAATGGGCCAAATTCGGCCCGTGGTTAGAATCGTCCCGTTTGTGGTCTGTTAACCCGTTGCGCTGTTTCCAGCCCGTCCTGTATTCTGGCCCATTAACGACCCGTTATGCCTGTGACAGAATTAAGCCTTTGCTGTCTTCCGGCCTGTTAATGGCCCGTTACCGTGCTGGCCTGATACCAATTACGCCCGTTTACGACCCATGTCGACCCATTTATCCGATGGCTCGAGGCCCACTGATTCTACGGCCCGTTGGAGGCCCATTTATCTGACGGCCCGTAGGAGGCCCATGGATCCTACGGCTTGTAGTAGCCTCAAGGTTACCATGGTCCGTATATGGCCAATGGTTGTTGCGGCCACTAGCAAACCAAGGAAAAAGAAGAGTAGGGAAATAAATAAGCCAGAAACTAACGCTAGGCTATTAAGGCGATTGCACAGATTACATCCACTTGGCATAAAAGTTCGTCACCAGTGCAAATATAGGGAACACCCTACACTATACAAAAATGGCTTGCTGTTTTCTTCAACCGGTCACTGCATGTTAAGAAAAAAAATTATATCGCAACAAAACAAATTACAACCATAAAACAAAAGAAAGGTTGGCATAAAATTTAACAGTCCGACAGATAAATGCACCACAAGAAGTTCAGAAGCTCAGTTCATTTGACATGACTGTTATGTTTTCATGTTGTGCTGTCCGATGGAGCACCATAACCTTCGCCTTCATTTCTCCTAGGCTCCTGAACAACATAGCAAATGTCTGATAGTCTGGTTTCAAAACCATGCATATCTTAACGACATCGAACAATGGTTGTCCTTGTTTCAGAAAGGGTCTCTGTTAGGGAATGGACTTGTGTCTGGAGCACAGATATAACATTGTTTTGAGCTTGCATATCTTTGATCATGAGGCAGTTTGGACGAGATTGCCTTAACAACCAACCCAGTATTACGTAGGAACGTGCTTTTGGCACTGTTAATGGACAGGTACTGACCCACTGTAGCAACAGGTGACATTGCGGTTATAGTTGCCTCGTCACCTTCAGAAGGTGGCGGTTCCACCATTTGTTCCATAGCTTGCTGAAAAGTTGAGTTTTTACATTAGTAGTACCAGAACAGAAGATATTAAGGAGGCAGCAAAACCAAACAAAATAGCTTTGGTCTATATACAGAACTTATTCTGGTGAACCCGTGTAAAATATTAGTTGTATTTTACTACAAAGTACATAATAAAACCAGGTTCCAAACATATGACCATGTACCATGGCTAATGTATTGTCTATTTCTTCACATTGTATTGACAACTAAGGATAAAGAGACAAAGTTTATAATACGGTAAGCATAGTATGACATCATTCATATCACAAAACAACTGAGAACAGACAAACAGGCAATTGTAACGTTGTGTAGACAAGTCCAGCACGGAACTAGATTACAGATCAAGATCAAAGGAACATCACTCCTCTCTTTTAAACGTTGTAAGGTGCAATGATACGCTAAGAAAATTGTGTATAAAATTGAAAAGAGTAATAGACATTGGCTGCAAACTGTGTAGTTCAATGCACAAGTCAGAGTAAGTAGTAGTTAAAAGGCATGAGGATTAAGGACTTACAATAGCGGCTTTGACTAGTGTAGTCATGCCTTTTGTCTTGCTGGTGTGACAGTCCTTGAAGATTTCCACAGCATTTGGTTCAGGTACTTTTTGGCCCTTGCGGGCTTTCCTCTGCATTTGGAACAAGTCAATATAGATCTGATAATATGGCACAGCGAAAAGAGTGAAACAACAGCTAATTACAAGAGCCTCGCAGTGTGCAATATAGCTACGAGATCCTGTCGTCTATTGGAATTTCACTTTCGTATGTTTGGCCTTGTTCTTTGAACAATTCACCTACAAGAAGATAGATTTGTGAGGCACATGCGTAAATAGGAGTTCAACATGTGATTTGATCACATATATATAACGTACTTGATACTTTGGTTCAAACCAGTGTTTAACGAGGCCTCTCCATTTTTCATCTGATATATTTTCCACTGGAGATGTTTGGGCAAGTTCACTGTTAGCCTTGAAAGTGAGTTTTCCTCAAGTTATACCGATACTATCATAGAGCAAACTTGAAAACATGGGTGCATGCTTGTCTGGTTGCATCATCTTGGCTGTCCAACTTGAACCTCATCTGTTGAAAATTATGGGAGTCTCATTACCAGCAACCTAGAAAGTATGGGACAGAGCAAGACGATATTACTAATTTACATACATAACCATACTTACAGATAAATGGTTGAGGAAGGTGTTAAACTGGGTTTCATCTTTATCATTCCTGTACTGAATCCATGTTGGGAGGATACGTGCATGACACCTAACGGCAACGGCTGCCTCTGATACTAACTTGGCTGACTCTGTAGCATCACGTAGCCTTTTTAAACCTGCCTCAAAATGGATCTCCATTATTCCTCCTCTAGATTTAGTTAACCTGTCGAGCATTATCCCTGATGTTTGTTTCCTCTTGCGCCTAGGTGCTAGTTCAACAATGAACATGGGAAGTGTTAATGTACATCAAACTGTGAGACTACATAAAAAGAAGCATGCAACTGTAACTTGACTCGAGAAACTACCTTCTTGCTGTTGAAGCTCACAAGGTTCATCTAATCTTGCCAACTCGTCTTGTGTCAAGAGTGCTTCGGAAGTAGTGTCAGGTGGCAAGGGAGCTTGGGAATTTGCCGCTAGCAGACTTACCGAACGAGTAACTCGTGTAGCTGTTGGTACTATGGAAGGTGTTGCAACAACTAGGGCTGTCGTTGCTTGTTTGGTGGCACCTATTCATTTCTGTTTGGATTTTTTTGCAGCTGGTGTAGCAGGGGATACCGTGTTTGTAAAATTTTCTGGTGGACTTTGACCTTCTATTGCACCATCAGTACCAGCAGAATCTGCATAATTCTTCTGCTTCCATTTCCATGCGTCCTGAGTACTAACACCATCCCCTACCATTCTGTGTTCCTTCCTCTTTCTCTGTGCCATGTCAAGTCAAACCGACAAGAAAAAGGAATACAAATTTAGTTCTTCAGAACAAATTGATGCGTGATACAGATGAACTGAACTTTGATGTTAGACAACCGCATGATAGGAGGATGTAATATGTACGAAAAATAGGACGGCATGAGATAATCAGAACTATGATGTGTAAACTAAGTAGAAGGCATTTCAATAAATTAGAAGCAGTGCAATGGAAGGTAGACACCATATGAAAGATGCTACAAATATCACTCTGCCAAGTTAACAGTGTCTCATCATAACTGGCATTTAAACAAATGTGAAGCAGTATAAGAAATAAATCATATGCAAGATGCAAACAACATCACACTACCAAGTTAAAGGTCTCTCATCATTAGTGCCATTGCATATTCACAGCATTGCATATTCACAGCTATGATGTGTAAACTAAGCAGAAGGCATTTCAACAAATTAGAAGCAATGAAAGCTAGACACCATATGTAAGACGCAATGAATATCACTCTACCAAGTTAAAATTGTCTCATCATTAGTGCCATTTCAACAAATTAGTAGTACAAGCTAGAAAATAATGCAAGATGTAAACTATATCAGACTCCCAAGTTAAACGTGTCTTGTGAAAAGTGATTGTTGCAGGTTACACAACAGTAGTACTTTGATGTAAGAACATGGTGTGATAGACAAATATTGTATGTTCTAGAAACAGGAACATGTGTCTTATTCACAAGTATAATGTGTAAAGTAAGCAGATGGAATTCAACAAAATTAGAAGAAATACAAGCTAGACATCATACATAACATGCAACCACATATAACAGTGCCATGTTAGAGGGAGCACCTGTGATGGTGGACTAGGGGAGACGTGCTCATCATCAACACAGCTACGTTGAGTGTCTATGCATGTGTTGTCTTCCAAATCTTCTTGGGGGATGGCGGAGTAGAATCTGTAGAGGCCCTCTATTTCAGTTGTTTGGAAGGACCACCTTTATCCACTGCCTTGCTAATTTCCTTCCGCTTTATTGATTTTGCATTGTCAAGTAAAACCGACAAGAAAAAGCAATAAAAATTCACTCTTCAGAACTCATTCATGCATGATACTGACAATCACTACCTTGATGTAAGGCAAACACATGATACGAGGATGGAATATGTACAAAAAATAGGACGGCATGGCATATTCACAACTATTTGTGTAAACTAAGCAGAAGTAATTTAATCAAATTACAAGCAATACAAGCTAGACACCGTGTGCAACATGCAAGACAATATCACACTGCCAAGCTTGAGAAAGCACCTGGGATGCCGGTTTCGCCGGAAGACCGCCATCAGTCCCTGCCTTAATTTTTTTTCCTTCCTCTTACTTAATTTTATTGCCTTGTCAAGTCAAACCCACAAGAAAAATGAATAAAAATTTTCTTTTCAAAACTCATTGATGCAGGATGCTGACGAGCACTACTTTAATGTAAGGCGACCGCATGATAGGACGATTGAATGTGTAAGAAAAATGGACAACATTGCATATTCACAGATATGATGTGTAAACTAAGCAGAAGGCATTTCAACAAATTAGAAGCAATGAAAGCTAGACACCATATGAAAGATGCAACGAATATCACTCTACCAAGTTAAAATTGTCTCATCATAAGTGCCATTTCAACAAATTAGAAGTAGTACAAGCTAGAAAAGAATGCGAGATGTAACCTATATCACACTCCCAAGTTAAATGTGTCTTATGATAAGTGATTGTTGCAGGTTACACAACAGTAGTACTTTTATGTAAGAACATGGGGTGATAGACAGATATTGTATGTTCTAGAAACAAGAACACGTGTCTTATTCACAAGTATAATGTGTAAAGTAAGCATATGGAATTCAACAAAATTAGTAGAAATACAAGCTAGACATCATACATAACATGCAACCACATATAACAGTGCCAAGTTAGAGGGAGCACCTTTGATGGTGGACTAGGGGAGACGTGCTCATCATCAACACAGCTACGTTGAGTGTCTATGCATGTGTTGTGTTGCAAATCTTCTTGGGGGGATGGCGGAGTAGAATATGTAGAGGCCCTCCGTTCAGTTGTTTGGAAGGAGAACCTTTATCCACTTCCTTGCTAACTTCCTTCTGCTTTATTGATTTTGCATTGTCAAGTAAAACCGACAAGAAAAAGCAATAAAATTCACTCTTCAGAACTCATTCATGCATGATACTGACAAGCACTACCTTGATGTAAGGCAAACACATGATATGAGGATGGAATATGTATGAAAAACAGGACGGCATGGCATATTCACAACTATTTGTGTAAACTAAGCAGAAGCCATTTCAACAAATTAGAAGCAATGCAAGCTAGACACCACATGAAAGATACCAATATGACTGTGCCAAGTTAAAAGCGCCCCATCATAAATGGCGTTTCAACAAATTAGAAGCAGTGCATGCTATAAATCATATGAAAGATGCAACCAATATCACACTGCATATACTAAAGGTGTCTCATCATAATTGATTGATGCGGGATACAAAAAAATAGTAGTTTTATGTAAGGACATGCTTAATAGACAGATGTACTATGTACCAAAAACAGGAAGGCATGTCACATTAACAGGTATAATGTATAAACTAAGCAGAATAGCACATGCTTTTTAACCAGATTGGAAGAACTACAATCTAGACACTATATGCAACATGGAACCACATATCACGCTGCCAAGTTAGAGCAAGCACCTGCGATGGTGGTGTAGGGGAAATGCGGTCATCAACTATTGAGCTACGTTGACTATCTTCATCTAGCATTGCTGTTTCTTGAGAATCATGTGGGGAGGCTCACACTGCATTCTTTAAAAGAGGATCTTTTCTTACAGCAGTCCACGAGCCTGACTGTCTCATCATAAGTGATTGATGAGGGATACACAAGAACATTAGTTTGATGTAAGAACATGGTTAATAGACAGATGTAGTAGTATGTACCAAAAACAGGAAGGCATGTCATATCAAAGGTATAACGTGTAAGCTAAGCAGATGCAATTTAACCAAATTGGAAGCAATACAAGCTAGTCACCCGGCTGGAGTGGTGAGCATGATCATTGAGGACCTGAGAGCCTGGTGGGAGGCTGGCTGCTTCGCCACCACCGTGGCTTTTTAGTTGGCTTGCAGGTGATGCATGTTTGTGCTGGGCTTGTCACTGGCTCGGCCAGTGCCCTGACTAGCTGTTTGGCTTCTGGTGCTCCCGGGATGGTGGTTCATGTAAAAAATATCTTTCCTTATCTTAATAAAGACCGACTTCATCCTTTCGAATACAACCTAGACACCATATGCAACATGCAACCACATATGACACCACGAAGTTAAAGCAAGCACCTGGGATGGTGGTTCATGGCGAGCGAGATCATCAACTCCAGAGCTACATTTACCGTTTCCATCTGTTGACAATGCACCCTTTAAAGTGCCGAAACGTGTCTTGCCTACGCACGAAGAAAGCTGGAGCGACTTCTCTCTTTTATTTCGTGCTTCTATCAATAGTTTGGCAGAGGCTGAAATACCCATGCATAAAAAACAATAGTGAGAGTATGGGTGAAGTGTGTGCACAACTAGTGCACTGTAAAAGTAGCAGATAGCAGGTGGCTGAAAAATAAATGATAGGAGACATATGATAGCTCTACAACATTGCATGGCAAACAAAACTAGATTCTACTCCATATGGTTTTGTAATATATGAGCACAGGGATGGCTGGGAAATGCAGGTACTCCTCCAGCACACCACCACATGTGGTCCTATCAAAATAATAGTCGACTAAAAATAAATAGGTCAGTTGATTTTTTTATGAACCATCTGATCAACAATGAATGGGCAGATGGCCTTCATCTACCTCCTGCCAGTCACTGTTGACGATCTTTATCGAACCGCCAGCGACCACCGGCCCAGACCCCTGCCTCTGCCGCCCCGCCCTCCCCTCGACCTCACACCGCCGTCGTGCTTGGCAGCACCCCTCGGCCATCCCTTTAAGCCCGGCCGACCTCCAGATCGGGCGCCAGCAGCTCCTAAGCCCCACATACCCCTAAGATAAACACCAAGGCGCTGCTTCCCCGGCGTATTAGGCGTACTAGCGCCTGTTACGCTGGGGAATGCTTCCTTTAATTGGGAATCAACTGACCAGGAATTGAAATCTAGGGGGGCGACGGACCTCTAGCTAAGGTGAATTAGTATATGAGGAGAAACCTTGTGCATCGCAAGTTACTAGGAAAAAATAGTATCAGGAAGAAGGTGTAGGAAGAAGCGGTCAACTAGTGTCTTCTGTGGGATGAATACCATGCAAGCAGGCACGTAAGATTTGCACGAATAAGGGAACAGGAGTACCAGTTCCGGTTGCCAGTGTTGTGTCCTCCTTATTTCGCGGCGATGTTCTTCTTTTTACCGGGGGAACCGATGTTTTGGGAGGAGGGTGGAGCCTTGGACGAACCCATGGCCAAATTGTTGACTATGTTGCGGTGGCCGTCTGTCGGCGAAGGGGAAGCAAATCCGAGGTGGCGAAGGATGGTGTAGCGGGAACAGCTCCAGTGCGGTGGACGGTGGCGACGTTGGAGCGGCAGCGGTGAGATGCAGGACGGCGTGGTTGAACTAGCTCGGGTACGGCGCACGTCGGCATCCTGGAGGCAGCTCAGCCTCGGCTTCAACTACTAGACGTGGAGGGCGTTGCGGTTGCGGTTGCGGTGGACGACGACGTTGGGGTATCGGCTCCGACGTGATGTAGGAGGGCGGTGGTTGATGGGTGGGATGGGGTGGCGGACGGAGGACGCCGGGGTTTTACGGCTGGTGGAGAGGTAGTTTTGGCGCCCACAGAGTACGAATGGGGAATCGGACGGGGGGCGGGGGGAGCTAAGGGGGAACCATGTTTCGGTCTGGGACGTGCTTGTTTTTGTTTTTTTAACAGATGGGAGGCGCTTGTTTGAAATTTGGGGAAAGTACAAACTTTGCGCCCTCTTAAATTTTGGACCTACTGCGGGTCGGGGGTAGGACAGTAATCCCAGGTGTCCCAAATAGTGGGAGGAGCGATTTCGGCCGAGCGCATGTGTGTTTAGGCGGTCACGGTGTATGAATGTTTTTCGGAGGCGGTTGCATGACGTCTAGATGAAGTTACAAACCTACCCCGGTTTAGACCTTTGGACGTCGAGCCGGTAGGTTTCATGGGTCGGAGTTAGAAAAGTAATTTGCTTCTACCAAACATTGGTCTCGCGCGGTTTCGGGTGAGTAGAGGCTCTTTTGGCGCTTCGTTCAAAATTTTGAAACATAAGCATTCACATTTAGAGTACTCTTGAACTTTGAGGATTGACCAAAATAGACAACGTTAAATTTGACCTTGTATGTTTGAAAACCTCATTAAATTATGCGCTTCTTTTTGAAATTTTGACACTTGAAAATCCTATAACTACGATTATTTTGGAATGGAGGAGGTAAATTTGAATCTATTTTGTACACGACTATATATGCTAGTATGTACAAAAGCAGAGCAAAGATTGGTGCCCCCATAATTTAGGTATGATTTACAAATGCCATGATCTCGAATTCAAATAATTGAATGGACTTCATGTTGAATTCGAATTTTTTAAACCACCTTAAGTTGAATTCAAATGTATGCTAGTTCCTAGCTAGCTATTTATAATGTTCATTGTGTAACTTTTGTATGTATAATGTGCTTTACACACACAACGTGAACTATACTCATGTTTATATTCGAATTGCTAAAGCGATGCATTGTCTGGAGTTCAAAATACTGACTCTATGGATCAATTATGTCGAATAATAACATAGACATGCTCAAATTCGATAGAATATAGATGTCTGACGGATCAATGACCGTTCCTTATGCGAATTGCAAATATCATGATCCCATCCTAATATTTGGATACAATTTATATTTTTAATCAATGTGTACATCAGTCTTTTACGTGTAGTTTCACTCTCCATAGGCCCCTCCTCACACACGCGCTAACTTTCTCTCTCACACATACGCGCACACGGTGTATATCCATCGGTGGTCTCTCACACATGCTCACACACTCTCTCCCGAGGTGTCTTTCTCTTACAGATGCTCTCGATATCACCCTCCCTCCCTCTCGCAACCATTTATGACTGTTTTCACTAACCTTTATCACAAGAACTCTTCCTCTCATATGCATACACACACACAATCCCCATCGACCCTTTCTCTATACATAGACCTGCCTACGTGTCTCCCGCATGCACATTATCTTTAGGCCAATCTCGCACGCATTGTCTCCACCTCTCTTCCTAATTGACGAATATGATTCCAGCAGAGCATTCTGTAGGATGCCCCTTAAAGTTAGGTTGGATGAATGGTAATATCAGAGACTGTTAGGACCGAGAGTATATCGACCAGAGGGGGTGAATGGGAGATTCAAATTTTCTTTCGAAAGCTTTGAAGCTTAACCCAAACACAGCAGCGGAATAGAGTGTCGAAGAATATATATACTAAATCACTCTTCCTCGTCAGAAGCATATTCTTCGAGAAAAGCATTAATAATGGTACGAGCTTGATAGATCACAAGTTTAACTACAACGAGGGTTATGTAGCAAGCAAACAAATGTAATAGGATAAGACACAACATGACAGATACTGAAAAATATGCTACTCACAGATGTCACCAGTGAAACAGAGGTACATGAATGTAATGAATTAATACAGGTGAAGACGATAAACAGAGAAAAGAACAGACACATGGTGATAAGAATAAAGAAGGATAGATCTAGAAAACTATCGGCACAGACCACAAATAAGAACTACTGAAGAAAATGCAGTCGAATAGAAATGACCAGTAGTGCTCGAAGGCGAGAGAGGGGTTTGGTAGTCTAGTTCACCCTTCTACCAAAGGGCTACGTCTGGTTGGAGGGGCTATGACTTAATACGGAAGATAAACTCTCTTCACCCTATTCTCCTTCAACACTGAGCTGATCAGACTCAGGTTGATTTCACTCATGGTAGATCCTTGTCGGTGATCTCTAAACCTTCAGTCGATCATTGCGAACCACAATCACTCTTGGTTGCTGAAGATCAGGCTCGGTGAAGACAACAAATCTTCAACACTTGAAGTCGAAACCTATCCATCTAGAGAGTGCGCAGCTCTCAAGAGTAATAGGTACAAGAACTCTCACTCAGAACTACTGTGATGCTAAACCACTGTCTAAGTATGGGCTCTTGGTTTTTCTCTCGGTGGATCTTAAACTCAAATCACTCGGAGAGGGGTTTCTCAAATCAATCTTCTTAGAAATCTCAAGCGGAGCAGCCACCAGACAAAGCCGGTGCATGGTGGCAATTTATAGCCGCAGCCTTCCCTGATGCGAAATGACCAAATTATACACCGGGCTCAGCCAATGGCCGAACGACACGATTCCAACGGTCGGATTTGAGCACAACGGTAACATTTCTTGCGGAGTAATAAATGCTAACTCCTCAGTCCGAGGCAAATCTCTCGCAGCGAAGAATATCACAGTCTCTTGCTGGCAAGTATTTGCTCGGAGCTCAAAGAGATTTCTCTCGCAACTTTCATAGGTTTTGGCTAAGCATCACAGCGGATCTAAGCATCGAAAACCTATACCCCTCTTAATAGTACGGATGTCCTATGACTCAAATGAGTGAAAGAAGAACAACTAAATGAATGCTACGTCTTCACATAGTCTTCGACTTCCATCGCTGCAGTCAATTTCTTCGGACGACGGTACCGAATCAAGAGAAACTTCTCTTCAGCAGTAAACTTTCTAGGGGTCGATTTCTTCTCATTAATCTTCTCGACTCTAACACTCCAACTAGTATAGCTCATTCTTCTCTGCAACGTAGATGTACTTTGGTGAAGTTCCTCGAACTTAGCACCGAAGACAGCATATTCTTTGTATATGTATGGACTTTTTCTCTCTGTATGCACTAGCAAACAAATCAGTCCATACCTGTTTCTGTCAACAATCTCCAAAACACAAGGTAGGCAGATATTGCACCAACAATTTCCCCCTTTTTGGATGATTGTTGACAAAACAGATCACATCGAATGATAGATAAGGAATGAAATGTAATGCGAAGAGTAAGGAAAAGGCGAGAGATAATTACGAAGATAAAATATTCTCCCCCTTAAGATATGCTTCAGTTTGGGAAACAATATTTTTCTTTGTATGAGTGTCGTTGACAGCATATCATACACTTGAGGTCTTTTAATGCACTCGATGGTGTCTGAGGTAGTTCCTGTCACAAAAACTTCGACAAGGGTTAGATGTGAAACACGTGTTGAGAGATTTGTGACAAGGATAAGTCATGAAGGTTTCCTCAGAACACAATTTTAATCCACACGAGATATACTTTTCCTGCATGTTAGATATACGATATGATCAGAGCAGGATCGAGTAATAATTCATTGCTCAGGGTGGATATGCTTTGAAGGTGATTTTCCTGCAAAAGAGATTGCAAATGATATCTGAGAGGAAAAACACTTAGTCAGTCATATAGATAGCCTTCAATAAGGCACTTTGCATAGGCTAACTTTAACTCCCTCCAAGGTTAGATAATGAGAGATAACAATAAGAGCATATCCAACCACAACAGTTATAGATCATTTAGTACTTGATGTACTTCTCCAACTGAATATCATCATTTGATGATTCTCTGTTCTTCTTCAAGGAGCAGTTATGTGTCCCAGTAAGATAAATGATTTCCGATGATAATAAGTCAAAGTATAAACAATCGAAGGCACCTGCAGACAAAAATTGCGAAGCAAATGATATTGCAGGCGGGGGTTATTAACGTTACATGATGATCGAGTTTTTTAGCACCACAAGCGGTGCGATAAGGTTCTTGAAGCAAATTGTTCGAGGAAAACCAAATGACAAACGAAAACACACACCCTGCAAACCCCGAAAAACTATCACTCGATGTAATTCTCCCCCTTTTGTCAACAAGTGTCAAAAAGGAAAGAGAAGATAGTCGAGGAATTACTCCGTGGGTGAATCTTCTGAATCATAATTGAAACAACTCATAGAATAAGAGTCAGAAGAATGTGGAATGGTCAAGGCAGAAATAGGAGTTGCAGCCTTGGTCTTGGAAGGCTTGGACGGATGGACATCAAGCTTCTAAATACGAGTACTGGCAGTATCCACAATCTCATCATCATGATTAACAAACAACAGATCCGTTGAAGCAGAATGTTGTGGGACTACTGGAGTTTGTGTTCGGATACGCGGTACTTCAAGCAAGTCTAGATGATCATATTCCTTAAAGAGGCCCTTCGTGGCTAGATCCTTGCGAGAGTAATGCTTCCGCAGCAAGGTCCATGATCGCTTTCTCACATCCTTCTCATGCAAAAGAATTTGGCGAGTGTGATTATGAATCAGATTCAACTCGGCCATCAATTCCACTTTTTCTTTTTTGTCCATCTTGATGTGTCTTTCCAGAGTCTGTTGCGTCCAAATACAAATCTCGTAAATTGATGGATTTTCTTCGCGAGGGATTTCAATCCTAGCTTCCTTGTCCTTCGGTGCATTTTCAGATGCAGAGACATTTGCAGCAGCATCGACCGGTTCCTTCCCCTTTCTGTTATCCTTCACAATGCGCAGAATGTCACGAACAGGTGGCATGAATACTTTCGGCTTGTAAGCCCAGAAGAATTTCTCATGTGTAAGCTGCTCAATGGAGAACATAATCCATGGAGCATATGGTTTCAGCGATTGAGGGCTATCTGCAGCACATGCCAGGTTCTGAATAAAAAGATTAGGAATGTCAAATTTGATTCCCTGAGATATTGACACAAGAGCATTTCCTATTATGTCTTTGATGGAGTTGGGCATGTTTGTTGGTGTGATGGTATTGCACAGAATGTGGAATAACACTTTGTTGTCATAAGCCAACTTCTTCGGATCAACATCAATGCATTCATCGCCCACCATCGTGGGATCCATCAGGATATGGAGTTGTTCATCAGACACTTCCCAGAAGTGCAATCTGTGTTCTTTGTCATTCTCAAAATTCACAACGAGGCAAATTTAACAGGGCCAGAAAATGATCTGCCAAACATTTGATTCTCTCTCTGCCAGTCATCCACTCAAGTGTCCATGTTGAAGTATTTCCTATTTCTCCTGTGATGTACAGCGTGGCATAGAATTGAAGAATGACTTCCTTGTTCCACCCATGATTGAAATGCATGAATCCCTTCAGGAGAGCATGTTCAATATGATCAAGGGTGTTGTGGAAGCAGGGCATTTCTTCGAGCTTGGCGAAGTTCAACATCTTATGATTGAAAATCATGTGCTTGCCAAACAAGATTCGAGCATAATAGATTCCATGCTCTTCTGTCTAGAACCTGGGGGATAATGAAGTCCTCTCTCCTTCATATGGGCTAACCCCAAATAATGCAAGCTTCGAAGAATGAAGTTGTTCATTGAAAGCGTGGCCATTGGGGCCGTACTCAGCTGAGAATAGAGGAAATGATTCCTGAGGATTTTTCCGTAATTATTCCTTGTTAATTTCCATCGGCTGAACATCATCAGAGGCTTGTGCATTCTCATCGATGGGCTTTAAGAGCGCAAGATGCTTTGTAGCATTTTTTTTAGGTAGAGGGCATAGAGCCACTGGACTGACCGTCATTTTTCATCACTGGAACTCCTTCAGCGGCTTTCTCAAAGTCAGGCACTAGGGCCTTTTCTTTCGGTGAGGACTCAACTGTGGGTGGTACAACAACCTTTTTAGACTCTTGAGTCAAAACTTGATCTCCTTCAGTCTGCTGAGGCAATACTGGTGGTACAACTTCGTGGGACACAACTGGTGGTGCAACTTCTTGCTCTTTCTCCTTGGGAGCCATGGGCTCTTCAAATTTCTTTTCTTCCTGCTCTGGCTGTGAAGCCAAAGAGCCAGTAGCAGGGTCAACCTCCATCGGAGCAGGAGCACCAGATGAGGAGACCGTAGGGATATTACCTTGGGAAGCAATTTGCTCCCCCTCAACCTTCTCACCCTCCTTGGTAGATCCGGAGGGTTTAGCGTGTGTTTCCTTCAAAGGCGATGAAGTTGCCTGTTCCATCTCAATCTCTTCGTCAATCTTATCTTCGGCAACATTTTGCTTGGGCACAGTGTTTACTTCATCAGGATTGACAAGATATATGTCCACAACATCAGCTTCTTGTTCAACCGAGGTAGGAATGACCGCTACCACGGGTTCAACTTGTTGCTCAGTAACTTCCTCGGAATGAGGGGATGGTGGAATCTGTTGTAGTGGGACACTTGCATCAACTGGTGCATCAGAAGATACAGATTGGATACGATGATCCTTAATCTCTTTCAGCTTATTGGCTCTAGCCTGAGCTCTTTGACATTTCTCTTCTTTCTCTCTGCGTCGAGCAAGAGCTTCTTGACGCTTAATCTCTTCATTCCTACGATCATAGAGCTGAGAGACATCCATCTTCATCCTGGAGTGCCAATCAATCTTGTTATTTCTCATGGTGGTGAGGACTTTGGTGATCTCAAGAATGGCCTTGTTCACATCTTTTCTTTCAGACTCAGATTTAGCTTCCCTTCGCATCTTCTCCAGAAGCTTCTTATCATCGACAGCTTGATTGAGTTCTTTGGTGATTTCTTTCAGATCAGAGAAGTGCTTTGCTACCATCTTGGTAACATCTTCTGGCAGACCCAAATTACCCAAATCAGCTAGATTGGCATCATAGGAGGCACCTTCAATGATGTCAAATATAAGATCAAAATCATATTCCTCTGTGGGAGCAGGAATGATTTTCTTCGCCTTCTTGGCAGGAGTAGTAGCTTTTTCATCAGTAATTAGCTTTCTCTTTGTCACAGGGGCAGCATAACCCAAAGGTTTTTCTGAGGGGACGGGAGCAAGTCTTGGTGAAGATCTCACTGGTAGCAAAATCTTTGCAGGAGATGGGATTTGGTACGGCTTATCAAGCAGTGCCTTTTGATCATACATTGGAATTTCTTCGCCAGCATTATCATCAGACGAATCCTTATCAGACAAGGCAGATGCAACCTTTCGATATTTACTAGCAATGGACTTCTTCTTAGAGGCTCGAGGAGAAACAGACTTCCTCTTTTTCTTTTCTTTCCGGGCAGATGCCCTTTCCTTCTTTTCAATCACATCCAGTTGAGTTAACTCAACATTTTGCTGTTCCACTTAATTTTTCTTCGTGAGTCTTGCCTCACGCTTGGCCTTTTCCCTCTTTGCAACTTCTTCGGGAAAATCAGCTATAGTTTTCAAGGAATCAGCATGAGAGGCGGTGCTGGCCTTACTTTTTCATCGTAATGCCCAAGGCAGCCTTCTGCAATGCAATCATTCCAGGGTGAAGTGAATTCTAACAGGATTTGGTATTTCCTTCGGACTTTCTCATAATTAAACCATTTCTTCGCCCAATGTCGGCGAACCTTTTGCAGCCTATTGTTCCTTTCCTGAGCAGTTTCTACTCCAGGTAGAGTCTTATATGTTTCCTGATCAGACATCTCATCCGCAGTATTCCTTTCTCTTCCTCGGCCGCTCTTCTTGGGATTTCCATCAAAGAACATGGTTTTAGAGTCTGTGACTAGCTCATCCTCTGGCTGACTTTGAGCTGAGGGAACATCATCATCTTCTTCAGCAGATTCTGATTCGATCTTTTTCTTCGGTGCTCTTGGCGGTTTTGCAGATTTTCTTTCAACCATCTTTGTTTTGTCAGCCACACGCGGCTGCTGTGGAATATCTTCCTCTGACCCAGAATGCTCATCCGAACTATTAGCCATGACCACTCCAGAGAGAAACAAAAGCAAATCCGAAAGAAAACACAGGAAGAAGTCATAAACATGCACAGAGGAATTTTAACTCAAAACAGATAAGTTTTCGGAAGCAGCAATGGATCCAAGGCATGCACTATCAAGATATCATCGAGTGAATTGCAGTATGCCTAAGGTTGACATAACCAACCCTCTAATCTTTTATGCATACACAGTAAACCTTAGATTCAAGAGACTAGTACGAGGAACAACTACAAACCATACAAGTCATAGCTTAGTGAATCCTAAAGATCTACCGCAAGAAAATAACACAGGATAAAAACCGACGGGATGAACTGCCCAAGAACAGGAAATGAATGGAGCAAGTTCTAGATCTGAGTGCCCTAACTTGGCGAGACAGATCGACTATGATAGTACGGGAAGGAGAGTTACCGCACTGGCGCGACCAACGGTGACGGAGCTCTGCCGGAGTTGCACGGTGAGGCTTGACGTTGACGCTGCTTCGAGCTCGGGCTCGGGAGGAGAGCGAGACTAGGGTTTGAGGCCGAACAGGGAAAGAGCTAAGGAAGAAGAGACCCAGAGAGGGGGTTTAAATAGCCTGAGGGATAAACCGCCCACTCCAAAATCTACGGACAAAAAAACTCGGGACGTTCCACATTCAATGGATGAGATCACGATAGAGAGATCATGGGCATGTGTCAGCCGTTTCCTGTGAAAATCTCGGTAACTGAATTGGATGACGAAAGGTTTAAAGAAGCGCAAGCGCCAAAATAGATGAAAAATTGAAGTTGATGTCATTCGCAACCAAGGACGTAGGAGTGAAATCTTCTTCAGTTCAAGTTGCATGCTTGTGACATAACGAACCGAGAATAAACCAGAAAAGGAATAGACTCGAAGCACAAAACTATCGAAAAAGAACACAAACACTACGAGAGAAAACTCAAAAAGATGAGCACCAACAATAATTGATCTCAGGGCTTGAGATAAACAAGAGATATCCCTGAGAGAGTTTCCTGCAAGAGGTGGTTAGTTCTTCTTCACTACCCACACTTGTGTGGGTGGTGAGGATCTCATCTGCTTTGCCTTGCTTGGAATATTTCTTCGGTGAATCCTACGAGACACCTGTGTATTATGATAATAATCATATGAATAGGCATTGAAATTGTTTCCTGATGCATGAGTGTAATGATTTGAAAATGTACACAAGTACTCCTTCTGACGTAGTTCAGGGTGATAATCATTCAAGAGTGATACTCGAGTAGATTTGGAATGACAACCATTTCCTCGTCAAGACTTATCCTGCACTATCAGGTTAGCAGTAACTGGCAAGTTTTCAACAATGTACTTCTTTACCCAGATTTGCTTCTTGGGTGCACCTGACCTGCAGTTGGTTCCAGTATATCGAGCGAAAATCTTACCATTCTGTTGTTTGAAGAGTTTGTAATTTGAGTCATTCGACTCATCAGTATCAACAGGAATTGGTGAAAGATAACTAGTTAGAGTTTCAGGTTCGAGGGTTTTACCCTTTGCATGAACCCAAGTTGTTCGAGGATATTGCTCGGGAGTCCAATAGGATCCATCCACATTGAGTTTCTTTTCGAAACCTAGTCCTTCCTTCTGAGGATTTTTGTTCAGTATGGACTTCTTGAGCACATCACATAGGGTTTGATGCCCTTTCAGGCTCCTCAGCATACCAGTCTCAAGTAAGCCCTTTAACCTGCAATTTTCTTCAGTAATAGCAGCAAAATCCTTGGAAGAGGGGTTAGTAGTACCAATTTCAGGAGTAGCAATGTTCTTGATGACAGCATTAGAAGTTTCAGCATGAGAATCTGCATTGCTACATTCTAGGCATTTCAAGCAAGGAGGAACAAAGTCATCAGGTAATCGAACAGATTGCTCGATGAAGAGAGAAGCTTTTTCTAACACCAGCTCGTTATGAGATTCTTTCAGTGACATGAGTTCTTGATTCTTGTTAAGGAGTTCATTTGATATATTCTCGTAGTCAACTATAAGTGAATCATATCGATTGGTAAGATCATCAATAGTTGAGGAAAAAGCATCTTGCTCTTCGATCAACTTTTGATTCTTCTCAATCTCTTCAACCAATAATCCTTTGGTTTTCCTGAGATTTCTCTCAAGCATTTCAAGTTCATCATGTTGGGATTTAGCAATTTTCACCAACTTGGCATATGAGATATATTTAGGTGAATATTTGTTCATGGACTTTTGGTGTTTTGTAGATACCTGATCTTTTGATGATTTTGCCATAAGGCAGAAGGCAATTGGTTCTTCGTTACTTGAATCATCATCACTTGATGCATTATCATCAGCATCTGATTCGATGAGATCCTTCGATGATTCAATGGCTACATATGCATTGCTTCTTCCAATCCTTTTGTAGAATTCTTCATCATCTGAATCAGTGTCTGTTGTCTCTTCTTCAGAGTCAGGACTCAGGTTGGTACAGGCTCGATTCAGTTGAGAGATTTTCTTGATGTTGGAATCAATGATTGCTCTGGCATTTATGTTAGTGACTGGTCTCGTCGAAGAGGATGAAGCGGGTTCCTTTTTCTTCGAGAGCTTAGTGTGACGATCCATTCAAGCAAAACCATTGCAGTGAAGATGCTTCCAAAGATTACTAGGTGCTTCATCCCAGCAAGGACAATCTGCTATGACATGACCGAATTGTTTGCATTTGAAGCACTTCATTTCTTTCGGAGGTAATTATCTTGAGGATTCAGGCACTTCATCTTCATCATCATTCACAAGATACAAGTTTTGTCTTCTGAGATCACTTAGCCGTTGTGTGAGCATTTCCAATTCTCTTGTGATAGTGTGTTGATTCTCAACATCTTCTTCTTCTTCCTGAGAGCTGCCATACTGAGAGAGGATTTCTCCTTCACCTTCTGAAGAAGATTCTTGATCTGCATTTTCCAATTCCATCTTTTCTTCATAAGTTGATAGTAGTGTCATGATCTCAACATAGTGAAGCTCTTCATAGTCTGGTCATTGTTTCATTTTGGCTATAATAGGTTCGAAGGATTCATCAAGTGCACTCAATAGCTTGTTTACCACATCTTTATCGGTGACATCAGTTACTCCTCGTTGGTGAAGTCTTTCAACAATGTCTGTCAGCCTATCTGTGAGTTCCATCACACTTTCCTTTGGAAGACTTCTGAATCCAGTGAAAATGGCGCGAAGCATTTGAGTGTGAGAGTCTGTTCTGGAGATAAATTCTTCGTGAACATTTTTGATAGCATCCCAGAGTTGCTTTGATGTGTCAAGGTTTTGGAACCGAATGAACATGTTCTTTGAGATACTTGCACAGATGATATCTCTTGCTAGTGCATCCAGACGCATAATAGCCTTGTCATCAAAAGATGGAGCATCAGGGTGTTGAATGGTGTAACCATCTTCTACAATCTGCCACAGATCATAGTCGATAGCTTGAATTCTGATTCTCATCCATTCCTTCCAGTACAGATAGTCATTTCCATCAAATATAGGAAATCTTTCAGAGTGCGAGTGACGGAGTCATAGACTAAGGGGTCCTCGGGGCGACGACCCATTGTGCATGGGCCGGACTGGTGGAGCCGTGTGCTGATCGGAGGCCTGGGAAGCTGTGGTGTGCCCTCCAAGTCAAGGGTGGACGAGATCTATTTCCTTCTTGTTGTAATCTATCTTCGGTAACCCTAACCCTATCGGTGTCTATATAAACCAAGGGTTGTAGTCATTTGGGGCAGAGCTATCTTCATCCCCCCGTAGCCTAGGGTTTAGCTCATACTGATCTCGAGGTAGATCTACTCTGTAAACCACGCTATACAATCAATACAATCAAGCAGGATGTAGGGTATTACCTCTTCGAGAGGGCCCTGATGCGTCCATTTTGCATCATGCTTTTATGTTGATATTTATTGCATTATGGGATGTTATTACACATTATGGCACAATACTTATGCCTTTTCTCTCTTATTTTACAGGATTTACATGAAGAGGGAGAATGCCGGTAGCTGGAATGCTGGGCTGGAAAAGGAGCAAATATTAGAGACCTATTATGCACAACTCCAAAAGTCCTGAAACTTCACGGAGAGTCATTTTGGAATTAATAAAAAATATTGGGCGAATAAAACACTAGAGGGGGGGCACCAGCCATCCACAAGGGTGGAGGGCGCGCCCTACTCCCCTGGGCGCGCCCCCTGCCTTATGGGCCACCTGGTAGGCCCCCGATGCCCATCTTCTGCTATATGGTGTGTTTTGACCTGGAAAAAATCAAGAAGAAGCTTTCGGGACGAAGCGCCGCCGTCTCGAGGCGGAACCTGGGCAGAACCAATCTAGGGCTCCGGCGGAGCCGTTCTGCCGGGGAAACTTCCCTTCGGGAGGGGGAAATCGAAGCCATCATCATCACCATCGATCCTCTCATTGATAGGGGGTCAATCTCCATCAACATCTTCACTAGCACCATCTCCTCTCAAACCCTAGTTCATCTCTTGTATCCGATCTTTATCTCAAAACCTCAGATTGGTACCTATGGGTTGCTAGTAGTGTTGAATACTCCTTGTAGTTGATGCTAGTTGGTTTATTCGGTGGAAGATCATATGTTTAGATCCTTAATGATAATTAATACTCCTTTGATTTTGAGTATGAATATGCTTTGTGAGTAGTTACGTTTGTTCTTGAGGACATGGGAGAAGTCTTGTTATAAGTAATCATGTGAATTTGGTATTCGTTCGATATTTTGATGAGATGTATGTTGTCTTTCCTCTAGTGGTGTTATGTGAACGTCGACTACATGACACTTCACCATGATTTGGGCCTAGGGGAAGGCATTGGGAAGTAATAAGTAGATGATGGGTTGCTAGAGTGACAGAAGCTTAAACCCTAGTTTATGCGTTGCTTCGTAAGGGGCTGATTTGGATCCATATGTTTCATGCTATGGTTAGATTTATCTTAATTCTTCTTTCGTAGTTGCGGATGCTTGCGAGAGGGGTTAATCATAAGTGGGAGGCGTGTCCAAGGAAGGGCAGCACCCAAGCACCGGTCCACCCACATATCAAATTATCAAAGTAACGAACACGAATCATATGAGCATGATGAAAACTAACTTGACAACAATTCACATGTGTCCTCGAGAGCGCTTTTCTTTATATAAGAGTTCGTCCAGGCTTGTCATTTGCTACAAAAAGGATTGGTCCACTTTTCTGCACCTTAGTTACTTTTGTTACTTGTTACCCGTTACGAATTATCTTATCACACAACTATCTGTTACCGATAATTTCAGTGCTTGCAGGGAATACCTTGCTGAAAACCGCTTGTCATTTCCTTCTGCTCCTCGTTGGGTTCGACACTCTTACTTATCGAAAGGACTACGATAGATCCCCTATACTTGTGGGTCATGAAGACTCTTTTCTGGCGCCATTGCCGGGGAGTGAAGCGCCTTTGGTAAGTGGAATTTGGTAATGAAACATTTATATAGTGTGCTGAAATTTACTGTGACTTGTTACTATGGAAAATAATCCTTTGAGGGGTTTGTTCGGGGTATCTTCACCCCGACCGGAAGATCAAAGGGTTGCCCCTCAACCTACTGCACCTACTGAAAATATTTATTATGAAATTCCTTTGGGTATGATAGAGAAACTGCTAGCTCATCCTTATACAGGAGATGGGACATTACATCCTGATATGCATCTAATCTATGTGGATGAAGTTTGTGGATTATTTAAGCTTGCAGGTTTGCCCGAGGATGAAGTCAAGAAGAAGGTCTTCCCTTTATCTTTGAAGGAGAAGGCATTGACATGGTATAGGCTATGCGATGATATTCGGACTTGGAACTACAATCGATTGAAATTGGAATTTCATCAGAAGTTTTATCCTATGCATCTGGTTCATCGTGATCAGAATTATATATATAATTTTTGGCCTCATGAAGGAGAAAGTATCGCTAAAGCTTGGGGGAGGCTTAAGTCAATGTTATATTCATGCCCCAATCATGAGCTCTCAAGAGAAATTATTATTCAAAAAATTTATGCTTGACTTTCTCATAATGATCGATCCATGCTCGATAGTTCTTGTACTGGTTCTTTTATGAAGAAGGATATTGAATTCAAATGGGATTTATTGGAAAGAACTAAATGCAACTCTGAAGATTGGGAACTTGACAAAGGTAAGGAGTCAGGTATAAACCTTAAGTTTGGTTGTGTTTAAATCTTTTATGGATACCGATGCTTTTCATGATTTTAGCACTAAATATGGACTTGACTCTGAGATAGTAGCTTCTTTCTGTGAATCATTTTCTACTCATGTTGATCTCCCTAAGGAGAAGTGGTTTAAATATCATCCTCCCATTGAAGCTAAAGTAGTTGAACCTATTAAAGTTGAAGAAGAAACTATTACTTATAATGTTGATCCTATTGTTCCTACTGCTTATATTGAGAAACCACCTTTTCCTGTTAGAATAAAGGATCATGCAAAAGCTTCAACTGTGGTTCGTAAGAGTTATACTAGAACACCTACACCCCCTGAACAAATGAAAGTTGAACCTAGTATTGCTATGGTTAAAGATCTCTTGGTTGATAATATTGATGGGCATGTGTATTTATTTCTGTGATGAAGCTGCTAGAATTGCTAAACCCGATATTAAAGATAAACATAGACCCGTTGTTGGCATGCCTGTTGTTTCTGTTAAAATAGGAGATCATTGTTATCATGGCTTATGTGATGTGGGTGCTAGTGTGAGTGCAATTCCTTATACCTTATATCAAGAAATTATGAATGATATTGCACCTGCTGAGATGGAGGATATTGATGTTACTATTAAGCTTGCCAATAGAGATACTATATCACCAATTGGGATTGTTAGAGATGTTGAAGTCTTGTGTGGGAAAATAAAATACCCTACTGATTTTCTTGTTCTTGCTTCCCCACAAGACGACTTTTGTCCCATTATATTTGGTAGACCTTTCTTGAATACCGTTAATGCTAAGATAGACTGCGAGAAAGATATTGTTACTGTTGGTTTAGGGGATATGTCTCATGATTTTAATTTCTCTAAATTTCGCAGACAACCCCATGATAAAGAATTGCTTAGTAAGGATGAAATTATTGGTCTTGCTTCTATTGCCGTGCCTCCTACTGATACCTTAGAACAATATTTGCTAGACCATGAAAATGATATGTTTATGAATGAAAGAAGGGAAATAGATGAAATATTCTTTAATCAAGGGCCTATCTTGAAACACAACTTGCCTATTGAAATCCTTGGGGATCCTCCTCCACCCAAGGGTGATCCCGTGTTTGAGCTTAAACAATTACCTGATAATTTGAAATATGCTTATCTTGATGAAAATAAGATATATCCTATTATTATTAGTGCTAACCTTTCAGAGCATGAAGAAAAGAAATTATTGAAAACTCTGAAGAAGCACCGTGCCGATATTGGATATACTCTTGATGATCTTAAGGGCATTAGTCCCACTCTATGTCAGCAAAAAATTAATTTGGAGCATGATGCTAAACCAGTTGTTGATCACCAACGACAGTTAAATCCTAAGATGAAAGAAGTGGTCAGAAATGAAATACTAAAGCTTCTGGAGGCAGGTATAATTTATCCTATTGCTGATAGTAGATGGGTAAATCCCGTTCATTGTGTCCCTAAGAAGGGAGGTATTACTGTTGTTCCTAATGATAAGAATGAATTGATTCCACGAAGAATTGTTACAGGTTATAGAATGGTAATTGATTTTCACAAATTAAATAAAGCTACTAGAAAAGATCATTACCCCCTACCTTTTATTGATCAAATGCTAGAAAGACTATCCAAACATACACATTTTTGCTTTCTAGATGGTTATTCTGGTTTCTCTCAAATACCTGTGTTAAAAGATGATTATGAAAAGACTACTTTTACTTGCCCTTTCGGTACCTTTGCTTATAGACGTATGCCTTTTGGTTTATGCAATGCACCTGCTACCTTTCAAAGATGTATGACTGCTATATTCTCTGACTTTTGTGAAAAGATTGTTGAGGTTTTCATGGATGATTTCTCCGTTTATGGAACTTCTTTTGATGATTGCTTAAGCAACCTTGATCGAGTTTTGCAGAGATGTGAAGAAACTAATCTTGTCTTGAATTGGGAGAAGTGCCACTTTATGGTTAATGAAGGTATTGTCTTGGGGCATAAAATTTCTGAAAGAGGTATTGAAGTTGATAAAGCTAAAGTAGATGCTATTGAAAAGATGTCGTGTCCTAAAGATATCAAAGGTATAAGAAGTTTCCTTGGTCATGCTGGTTTCTACAGGAGGTTTATTAAAGAGTTCTCTAAAATTTCTAGGCCTCTCACCAATCTCTTGCAAAAAGATGTTCCTTTTGTTTTTGATGATGATTGTGTAGAAGCATTTGAAATACTTAAGAAAGCCTTTATTTTAGCACCTATTGTTCAACCGCCTGATTGGAATTTACCCTTTGAAATTATGTGTGATGCTAGTGATTATGCTGTTCGTGCTGTTCTAGGGCAAAGAGTTGATAAGAAATTGAATGTTATTCATTATGCTAGTAAAACTCTAGACAGTGCCCAGAGAAATTATGCTACTACTGAAAAAGAATTTTTAGCAGTTGTTTTTGCTTGTGATAAGTTCAGATCTTATATTGTTGATTCCAAAGTTACTGTTCACACTGATCATGCTGCTATTAAATATCTTATGGAAAAGAAAGATGCTAAACCTAGACTTATTAGATGGGTTCTCTTGCTACAAGAATTTGATTTGCATATAATTGATAGAAAGGGAGCTGAGAACCCCGTAGCAGACAACTTGTCTAGGTTAGAAAATGTTCTTGATGACCCACTGCCTATTGATGATAGTTTTCCTGATGAGCAATTAGCTGTCATAAATGCTTCTCGTAATACTCCGTGGTATGCTGATTATGCTAATTACATTGTTGCTAAATTTATACCACCTAGTTTCACATACCAGCAAAAAAAAGTTTTTCTATGATTTAAGACATTACTTTTGGGATGACCCACACCTTTATAAAGAAGGAGTAGATGGTGTTATTAGACGTTGTGTACCTGAGCATGAACAGGAACAGATCCTATGCAAGTGCCACTCCGAGTCTTACGGAGGACACCACACTGGAGATAGAACTGCGCACAAGGTATTACAATCCGGTTTTTATTGGCCTACTCTCTTCAAGGATGCTCGTAAGTTTGTCTTGTCTTGTGATGAATGTCAAAGAATTGGTAATATTAGTAGACGTCGGGAAATGCCTGTGGATTATTCACTCATTATTGAACCATTTGATGTTTGGGGCTTTGATTATATGGGACCTTTTCCTTCCTCTAATGGGTATACACATATTTTAGTTGCTGTGGATTATGTTACTAAGTGGGTAGAAGCTATTCCAACTAGTAGTGCTGATCATAACACTTCTATTAAGATGCTTAAAGAAGTTATTTTTCCGAGGTTTGGAGTCCCTAGATATTTGATGACTGATGGTGGTTCACATTTTATTCATGGTGCTTTCCGTTAAATGCTGGCTAAATATGATGTTAACCATAGAATTGCATCTCCATATCATCCTCAGTCTAGTGGTCAAGTAGAATTGAGCAATAGAGAGATTAAATTGATTTTGCAAAAGACTGTTAATAGATCTAGAAAGAATTAGTCTAAGAAACATGATGATGCATTATGGGCTTATAGAACTGCTTATAAAAACCCAATGGGTATGTCTCCATATAAAATGGTTTATGGAAAGGCTTGTCACTTACCTCTTGAACTAGAACACAAAGCTTATTGGGCAATCAAAGAGCTCAACTATGATTTCAAACTTGCCGGTGAGAAGAGGTTATTTGACATAAGCTCGCTTGATGAATGGAGAACCCAAGCCTATAAGAATGCCAAGTTGTTTAAAGAAAAGGTTAAAAGATGGCATGACAAAAGGATACAAAAGCATGAGTTTAATGTAGGTGATCATGTTTTGCTATACAACTCTCGTTTAAGATTTTTTGCAGGAAAGCTTCTCTCTAAATGGGAAGGTCCTTACATTATCGAGGAGGTCTATCGTTCCGGTGCCATAAAAATCAACAATGCCGAAGGCACAAATCCGAAGGTGGTAAATGGTCAAAGAATCAAACATTATATCTCAGGTAATCCCATAAATGTTGAGACCAATATAATTGACACCGTAACACCGGAGGAGTACATAAGGGACACTTTCCAGAACGTTTCAGTCTCTGAAAAGGAATAGGTATGGGGTGAGATAAGTAAACCGACTCCAAAACGTTTCCAATGATAATTTTTCTTTGTTTTGGAATATTTAAAAAATTAGGAAAATTAAAAGTAGTCCGAAAGAGACACGAGGAGACCACAAGGGTGGAGGGCGCGCCCTACCCCCCTGGGCACGCCCCCTGCCTTGTGGCCACCTCGTGTGCCCTCCGGACTATGTTTTCCTGCACAATACTTCTTTTGGCCGGTAAAAATTCATTATATAATCTCCCGAAGGTTTTGACCACCGTACCACGACACAATCCTCTGTTCTTGTTTCGAGCTATTTTCTGTCAGAGTTTTCAAGGCCAGGCATCATGTCGTCTCCCTCCTCCAACAATGGTGGTGACGATGCTTGGCTAATGAAGATAGAGATGAAGAGAGAAGAACTTGGGGAAACCAACGAGGTTGACAAGATCAAGAAGGTCGCGGGAGATCAAGTTCCGGCAGCAGAAGAAGAAGACATTCTTCAACCATACTACAATCATCTTACCCCTACTGAAATTGAATCTTTTAAGATCATTGAAATAGTTCGTGTGCAAAATAAATATCTCACTCATGAAAATATTCTGTTGCAAGAGCATATCATCACCCTCCAGAGCATCATTCGTAGATTGGAGTATCTCCTGCGCTCGAAGTGTGGCACTACTTCATCAACAACTCCATCATCATCACCTCCGAAGAAAGAAACATAAATACATGGGTATGGGCACTCCCCTTGGCAACTGCCAAGCTTGGGGGAGGTGCCCTGGTATCGTAGCACTATCACACCTTTACTTTTATCGTTTTTCTTAGTTCGATCCTTTTAGTTATATCTTGATCTAGTAGAATAAAGTTTTTAGTATGATCTAGCTTTGAGTTTTGTTTTGAGATCTATCTATGTAATCGAGTCCTTGAGTTATATATATAATAAAGAGTAGTTTTGAGTTGAGGGCTTTGCTTTCTTGCTCTGATCTTGAGGGAATAAAATAAAAGAAAGAAATAAAAGGAAATAAAGAGATCATATATTGATCTTATGGAGAGTAATGACTTCACATATAAAGAGTATGATGAATAAAATTTGTTGGGAGTCGACAAACATAGTTTTGGTCATTGTTGCAATTAATAGGAAGTAATAAAGAAAGAGAGGTTTCACATATAAATATACTATCTTGGACATCTTTTGTAATTGTGAGCACTCATTAAAATATGACATGCTAAAAAGTTGATGTTGGACAAGGAAGACAACATAATGAATTATGTTTTCTTATATCCGAATAGAAGTTATATTGTCATGGATCCTCCAACATGTTGAGCTTGCTTTTCCCTCTCATGCTAGCCAAATTCTTTGCACCAAGTAGAGATACTACTTGTGCTTCCAAACATCCCTTAAACCAGTTTTGCCATGAGAGTCCACCATACCTACATATGGATTGAGTAAGATCCTTCAAGTAAGTTGTCATCGGTGCAAGCAATAAAAATTGCTCTCTAAATATGTATGATCTATTAGTGTGAAGAAAATAAGCTTTATATGAACTTGTGATATGGAAGAAATAAAAGCAACGGACTGCATAATAAAGTTCTTTATCACAAGTGGCAATATAAAGTGACGTTCTTTTGCACTAAGATTTTGTACATCCAACCATAAAAGCGCATGACAACCTCTGCTTCCCTCTGCGAAGGGCCTATCTTTTACTTTTATCTACCCTTATACAAGAGTCATGGTGATCTTCACCTTTCCTTTTTACACATTTTTCCTTTTGGCAAGCACTATGTGTTGGAGAAAGATCCAGATATATATATCCACTCGGATGTAGGTCATCATAAAGTATTATTGTTGACATTACCCTTGAGGTAAAAGGTTGGGAGGCGAAACTATAAGCCCCTATCTTTCTCTGTGTTCGACTGAAGCTTTGAACCCATAAGTATCGCGTGAGTGTTAGCAATTGTGAAAGACTAAATGATAGTTGAGTATGTGGACTTGATGAAAAGCTCTTAAATTGACTCTTTTCGATGTTATGATAAATTGCAATTGCTCCAATGACTGAGATCATAGCTTGTTGGTTTTCAATGAAGTTCTTGATTCATACTTTACCTTGTGAATGAATCATTACTTTGGCATAAGAAATTATATGACAATATATGTTGCTGTTCTAAAGATGATCATGATGCCCTCATGTCCGTATTTTATTTTATCGACACCTCTATCTCTAAACATGTGGACATATTTTTTGATTTCGGCTTTTGCTTGAGGACAAGCGAGGTCTAAGCTTGGGGGAGTTGATATGTCCATTTTGCATCATGCTTTTATGTTGATATTTATTGCATTATGGGCTGTTATTACACATTATGGCACAATACTTATGCCTTTTCTTTCTTATTTTACAGGATTTACATGAAGAGGGAGAATGCCGGCAGCTGGAATTCTGGGCTGGAAAAGGAGCAAATATTAGAGACCTATTCTGCACAACTCCAAAAGTCCTGAAACTTCACGGAGAGTCATTTTGGAATTAATAAAATTATTGGGCGAATAAAACACCAGAGGGGGGCCACCAGCCATCCACAAGGGTGGAGGGCGCGCCCTACCCCCCCTGGGCGCGCCCCCTGCCTTGTGGGCCACCTGGCAGGCCCCCGATGCCCATCTTCTGCTATATGGTGTGTTTTGACCTGGAAAAAATCAAGAAGAAGCTTTCAGGACGAAGCGCCGCCGTCTCAAGGCGGAACCTGGGCAGAACCAATCTAGGGCTCCGGCAGAGCTGTTCTGCCGGGGAAACTTCCCTCCGGGAGGGGGAAATCGAAGCCATCGTCATCACCATCGATCCTCTCATCGGAGGGGGGCAATCTCCATCAACATCTTCACCAGCACCATCTCCTCTCAAACCCTAGTTCATCTCTTGTATCCGATCTTTGTCTCAAAACCTCAGATTGGTACCTGTGGGTTGCTAGTAGTGTTGATTACTCCTTGTAGTTGATGCTAGTTGGTTTATTCGATGGAAGATCATATGTTCAGATCCTTAATGATAATTAATACTCCTCTGATTTTGAGTATGAATATGCTTTGTGAGTAGTTACGTTTGTTCCTGAGGACATGGGAGAAGTCTTGTTATAAGTAATCATGTGAATTTGGTATTCGTTCGATATTTTGATGAGATGTATGTTGTCTTTCCTCTAGTGGTGTTATGTGAACGTCGACTACATGACACTTCACCATGATTTGGGCCTAGGGTAAGGCATTGGGAAGTAATAAGTAGATGATGGGTTGCTAGAGTGACAGAAGCTTAAACCCTAGTTTATGCGTTGCTTCGTAAGGGGCTGATTTGGATCCATATGTTTCATGCTATGGTTAGATTTATCTTAATTCTTCTTTCGTAGTTGCGGATGCTTGCGAGAGAGGTTAATCATAAGTGAGAGGCTTGTCCAAGGAAGGGCAGCACCCAAGCACTGGTCCACCCACATATCAAATTATCAAAGTAACGAACGCGAATCATATGAGCATGATGAAAACTAACTTGACAACAATTCCCATGTGTCCTCGGGAGCGCTTTGCTTTATATAAGAGTTCGTCCAGGCTTGTCCTTTGCTACAAAAAGGATTGGGCCACTTTGTTGCACCTTAGTTACTTTTGTTACTTGTTATCCGTTACGAATTATCTTATCACACAACTATCTGTTACCGATAATTTCAGTGCTTGCAGAGAATACCTTGCTGAAAACCGCTTGTCATTTCCTTCTACTCCTCGTTGGGTTCGACACTCTTACTTATCGAAAGGACTATGATAGATCCCCTATACTTGTGGGTCATCAGGCCCGAACGTGGGTAAACATTGTGTTCGTCGTCCCCTGTTACCCATCGATACTACATCCCCAGCTCGGGACCCCCGACCCTGAGGTCTGCCGGTTTTGACACTGACATTGGTTCTTTCATTGAGAGTTCCGCTGTTGGATCACCGGAAGGATCGATGGCACGCTTAGACCTTGGAGAGGACATAAGTTCCATGGATCGATTCGTTCCTGGACAACTCTTCGCTTTTGGCAGCATCGTACTGCACGCTGATTCGACCGGCCGTCTTGAACAGGTCGACAACTTCGCTCCCGAACACCGGATTCGGTTCGGCAATCTGGAGTACGTTATTGACACGCGGGGGGATTTGGTTTTCACCGGATTCACCACCCCCGCAGGCCTTGCCGTGCCTGCTCCAACGTACACCTCCTATCCGATCTGTGAATCGGCCCCAGCCCACCAAACGGCTTTGAGCCAGGAACGACTCCCTGAGAGAGGGGACCTTACCCCACTGCCAACCGAACTCGCATCGGCGGAGGATTTATCCCTGGCCCTCGAGGCCGAATCAGAGGTCAGAAGCCAAGATTCGATCTCGGCTGAGCTCCTCCCCCACAACACCTTGCCGGCCTCAAGCCCGCACCCTGAGTCGGCGAATAGTGGCCAGGAGTCACCCCTGGCAAAAAACGACCCGACCTCAAACATTGGTGTGGAAGGTGCACAGGAGGGCCAAAGCACATCCTCAGTTTCCGAGGACAATCCGGTGCCCCTCGAGGTTTTGGTCCCGAATCCCGAAGATAGGTCTGCCCGGGACCAAGGATCGGTTGAGTCACAGACCGACCTCCGCTTCGTCACCACAAAGTCCGGCCTAGAGCCCTCAGGTCCGACAACCCTCGATATTTTGAACGAGGCACTAGACCGAATTCAGAAAATGACTATCCAGGAGAACCTGCCCTCCTCCTTCAATCACCGACCCTTCGAGGCATTCGACAGGGAATTTTGCACCCCCACCCACCACCCATTTGGTAGCAACTATGGATGATTTAACCGATATGTTGGACTATAATTCGAAGAATGCCGAATACATGGACGAGGAGGACGTAACCGCGGCTAATGCTGAGGTCGGTCCCCCCGTCACGGGCCGCTGGTCGGCCACATCCACCTACGACATTTACATGGTGGACACCCCAAAGGATGGCAACGACACTCCTGAGCAGGACCGAGGCAAGCCCAGAGATGAGCCTCCCAAACTCCGAAAACAGCGCCGTCGGTCAAAACCACGTCGAAGCCATGCAAGCAACGTAGACTCGGCGGAGAACGGTACCGTAAATAATACAGATGACCTCGCCGGAGACGCAGCCAATGAGCATCATCAGGATGACCCCGCGGGGCAGGAGGACCCGCTCAATCTGGAAAGCCACGAAGACTCCGAGGATGGCAACTACCTCCCACTCTCCGAAGAGGAGGCCAGTCTCTGGGAGGACGATTTTATCGTCCCCAAAGACCCGCTGGAGCAAGAACGGTTCAAGCGGAGGCTTTTAGTCACCGCCCAAAGCCTAAAGAAGCAAAAACGCAAAATCAAGGCTAAACAGGACACCCTCAACGACCGATGGACTAAAGTCCTAGCTGCCGAAGAGGGGTATGGCCGTGATCAGCCAACCAGGAGTTATCCTAAACGAAGGCTATTGCTCCAGTTCAACAACGAGGCTATAGAGCCAACACACCCGACGTATACAGATGCCAAACTGCCAGACCGACCCCCTAGAGGGCGGGACAGGGAAGCTGACAAGGCTGAACATCCAGCCGCCCCACCTCGCCGTCACGACAAGGATCAGGTGTGGCCCACTTACGAGTACGACCTCCGCCATGACCTAGATGCTCGTGGAGGCCGTACCAGGTCCATCTACGGACCCAGAGAGGATCTGCCCACATACCGGGAAGGATACTACGATCGGTTAAACCGAAACGATAGAGTCCGGGAGCAGGAGCAGAGTAGGAGGGCCGAAGACCTTCGTCGCGACGTAGCCCGAGTTCGGGGCACCGCACACCCCCTGTGCTTCAGAGAGAGGGTAATGCAGCACCAATTCCCAGAAGGATTCAAGCCTGTGAACATCATATACCACAGATCCAGCCGTATGGATAGAGGATTTCCTCCTCCACATCCACATGGCGCGAGGAGACGACCTCCATGCCATTAAATATTTACCGCTCAAGCATAAAGGCCCAGCTCGACACTGGCTGAACAGCCTTCCCGAAGACTCTATAGGTTGCTGGGAAGACCTTGAGGACGCTTTTCGAGCAAACTTCTAGGGCACCTATGTCCAGCCTCCAGATGCTGACGACTTAAATCGCATCACGCAACAACCCGGAGAGTCTGCCCGACAATTTTGGAACCGATTCCTGACTAAGAAAAATCAGATCGTTGACTGTCCAGATGCGGAAGCCTTGGCTGCCTTTAAGCATAGCGTCAAGGACGAATGGCTTGTACGGCAGCTCGGCTAGGACAAACCAAGAACTATGGAAGCCCTTACTTCCCTCGTGACCCGCTTTTGCGCGGGCGAAGATAGTTGGCTTGCTTGCAAGAACACCAACCCAGACACACCTGGTACCTTCGAGGTTCGGGACGGAAATGGAAAGCCCCGACACAGAAAGAATAAACATCGCCACAATGACGGCGAGGGTGAGGATACGGCAGTAAATGCCGGATTCCGAAACTAGAAGTCCAGAACCCGAAAGAAAGCCCCTAAAGGCAATAGTGATGGCCCGCCTAGGCTGGACACAATGCTGGACAGGCCTTGCCAGATCCACGGCACATTAGAGAAGCCCGCCAACCACTCCAACCGAAATTGTTGGGTGATCAAACAGGCCGGCAAACTCACAGCTGAAGACTCGGGCAAAAGCCCAAGAAGCAAGGACGATGATGAGCCCCGTAGGCCGAATAGTGGAGGCCAGAAACCCTTCCCTTCCGAAGTCAAGACGGTAAATATGATCTACGCATCCCACATACCGAAGGAGAGGAAGCGAGCGCTACGGGACGTATACTCCATCGAGCCAGTAGCACCGAAGTTCAATCCATGGTCATCCTACCCGATCACGTTCGATCGCAGGGATTATCCCACCAATATACGCCATGGAGGGTCCGCAGCCCTAGTGTTGGACCCCATCATTGATGGATTCCACCTCACTAGAGTCCTAATGGACGGAGGAAGCAACCTCAATTTGATATACGAGGATATAGTGAAGAAAATGGGGATCGATCCATCAAGGGTTAAACCCAGCAACACCACATTCAAGGGAGTCATTCCAGGAGTGGAGGCCCGCTGCACGGGCACCGTGACACTCTAAGTGGTGTTCGGATCTCTGGATAATTTCCGAAGCCAAGACTTGATCTTCGATATTGCACCTTTTCACAGTGGCTATCACGCACTCCTCAGCCGAACAACGTTCGCCAAATTCAATGTCGTTCCGCACTACGCGTACCTCAAGTTGAAAATGATTGGTCCTTCGGGCGTCATAACTATCAACGGCAACACAAAACGCTCACTTTGAACCAAAGAGCACACTGCGGCCCTAGCGGCCGAAGACCACACCGGCCCATACAGGCCCGGATGCCGACCCACTGTAAGGGCCGGCAACAATAGTAAACGGGTTCGAACCCGTTCCCCATCATGGAAACCCGCATGCGTTCGCCGCAAATAGGGATACGCGCCCCACGGCGCGCCCACATTCTTCACGCTTCACGTGCCTCGTCAGCACAACTTTGCAGTCAAAAATACCATGGGCAGCCGCGAGGCATACATTAATCCGAAGTACATGTTCGGTTAAACCAAACTTCAAAATTACCTCGTCTTCGGACGACCCGGGGACCAATTCCGGATACCCCCAAGTTTAAAACTTCATTGGCAGGGTCCTCGCCCATCAAAGTCTCATCAAAGGTCCCAACCCCCACCTATCAGAAGCAAAGGCGCAGACGTGCAGCAGGGCATAGTGAAGGCTTCAACTCACGCATCAAGGCCCTGCGTCAACCTTTACTCTGTAAATTTTCTTTTTCTTTCTCTCTTGCAAGTACTGCCTTTGCAGTTTGAATTATACGGTTAGACGTCCTGAGCTTATGAGAAATAATAAAAATACCCTTTATGGTGTTCGGATATCTGCATCTTGCAATTTTTCTGTCCCTTTCCGATTCTCTGCTCGCTCTTTGAACATCCCGGCATGAAAATATTAATCAGTTACGAGTTCGATTTAAGCATCAGCTCAATATCTTTAAGTCCGGCACCGCTTCCCGCTAGGTGTCCGGCGTCTTAGATATTGCACTATATGCATATGTTCCGAACTATGTCTTGGGTCAATAGTTGGGTTGCCCGGCTCCTGTGTTTGCCCCTTATGTTCCGCTTGTTCGGCTAAGAGGGCAAAGGGAGAACCCCTACGGTTGTACTACTGGTTCGCCCGATCAAGTACCTCAGGAGGAAAAAGCCGAAAACTGATTGTCATAGTAAGCGCGAACGGGTCTGCGATCCGATGACGAGGTTGGACTCTAAAAATCGTTGGCGATTTCGCCATGTCACACGAAGGGTTCATCTTAACACAAACCATGTGATCGGAAAAGGCAGGTTTCAACCCCCAAGTACATCACAAATACACCGGGGGCTAGTCCCTAGTCCCCACCGTCGAGCTCCTAAGGCTAAGTGAAAGTAGTAAAACCGAATAGTCCGATTGCCTGGTTTCATTCCCGCACTACCGCCTCCGGGCACCAAGACGTTGGCTAAGGGTAACAGTACGAAAACAAAACACCCTTCATGATATTCACTTGAGGGCTGAAGCCGATGACTGATAGCTTTCAGAACTAAACATACGGCCACACAGGAGTCAAAATTTAATCACTAAGTTCATCGGGCGCATAATAAAGCATATACCCCACTTGTTACAAGCTTGCTACATCTACTCAAGCATTACATTTTTCGAACATTGGCCCTCTATCGCCCGTGCTTCGGTCATCACCTGCGCGAAGTACTGCTGGGGGGGGGGGGGGCGATGCTCCTTCCCCTGGGGCGGAGGACCAGTGGCCATCTCCATTGGATTAATCCTTGGCCAATGAACCATGGTCTTCGCAAATGCGAGACTCGCCCCCTCAAGGCGCGCTGACCGCTTCACGACGTCAATCCGGAGCGGCGCCTCCCGCAGTCTTTGCACAAGGTCGAAGTAGGTGTCCGGAATGGGCTCGGCCGGCCAAAGGCTGACACAGAGGTCCTTCAAGGCCAGCTCAGACATCCGATGCATCTCCATCAGCTGCTTCATTTGATCGATGAGGAGGGGAGGACGCTCAGAGTCCAGAAACTGTGACCAAAAGAGCCGCTGCGTGGAATCCTCCTCGCGAGTGGCATAGTGCCTCGCCGCGGCCGCCGCATTCTTTGGGAGTTCAGCGAAGACGCCTGTGGAGCGCCAGACCCTCATCAGCAGGGCGAATCTGTTGCCTCCGAACACACTCTACAATAAATATTTCTTACCATTGGCAATTTGTGTGGCTTGCCGAAGCTCCTCCCGGACACCTCAGGCGTCACTCTTCGCCTCCTGGAGCTCTTTCTCCACCTTGGACAGACGGGAGGATTGCTCCTCCCGCCCCTTCTCAAGGGCCTCAAGCTTCTCAGCGGCATCCTGGAGCTCCCCTAGGACCTCGGTTACCCGAGATTCATGCTGCTTAGCAGCACGCTTGGCCTGCTCAAGCTCCGACACCGCCCTCTCAGCGGCTGTCCTTTTCTCGGCCGCCTTGGCCTCAGCTTTCCTAAGGGCCTCCTTTAAGCCCTCGACCTCGGCGGTAGCAGCTGCAAGAGCATCAAGATAAAGGATCAGTCAATGGTCCGGCCAGTCCCTATCTGGCAAATACACATCTTTTTACATAGCTTACCTTGCGCCTCGTCAAGCCGTTTGTTGACAAGGTCCAACTCTTGATCGGAAAGCTTGAGCTTCCGATCCATATCCTCTAACGTTGTGGCATTAGCAGCTGCGGCCATGGAAGATGCCTGCGTTAGCATCAGAAATGTCAACATTGTTAACCGACCTACCGAATTTGATCCTCTGCAGGTCTCTTCGAAGATCCTGGCAGACTCTCGGGAGCTGCTATGTATGCGGCCTACTTAAATTAAGAACTATAACAACATTATGAGGAAGGATCATTACTTGACTTACCTCAAAGCCTGTTAGAAGGCCTTGGACAGCGTCGTTCAGTCCGGATTGGACGGACCGAACACTCTGCATAACCGCACCCATCAAGGTGCGGTGCCCTTCAATGATGATGCAGTTTCTCACCAACTCCTCTAGTGTGTCCGGCCAGCCTACCTCCGCCCGTGCAGAGGTGTTCGACGCTGGCGTTGGCTCCCCGCCCCCCCCCCCCCCCCCCCCCCCCCCCGCTGGGAGGAACATGTGCCGTCGAGAGCCTTGGAGGCTCGGGAGCGGTCGACAGAGGGGGTCTGAACAGCCCGGACTCTTTTCCCTCATCGGCCAGGAGGGACGCTCCCTCCTGGTCTTCAGTGACCGAGGTGTTGACCTCGGCCATTATGGCATCTACCTCCCCCTCCGTGTTCGGAGGAGGATTTCTTTGGAACCACACCTCTTCAGCCTCTTCAGGGACCAAAGGAGGGGCGGAGTGCGCCATAGACCCGCTGTCTGCCAGCTCGGCGGGCGAAGACGTCCCTTCCGAGATTTGCTCGGTGGGGCGCTCATGCGGGGGACTGCAATTCGGAGGGGTTAACCTTCAACTAAAATACACTACTGAAAGCATAATAGCTGAAAATATAGACACCTTACCTGCTAGCAAGGGGCTTGACCCTGGATCCCTTCTTCGGGAGCTCCTTGGACGCCTCGGACTTCTTGTCATCCGAGCTGTCAGGTATAACCAGCTTAGGCCGGTGTCGTCTCTTTGGGGCCGGGGAAGGTTGGACCTCCTCGGCGTCCTCGGATGCCGGCCTCTTTTTGGAGTGCGAAGAGGCGCTCTCCTCTTCGTTTGCCTCCTCCTCGCCCCCATCCTGTACGGATGAGGCCGCGGCATCTCCGGACCGGTTGCCCGAATGGATCCTACGGCGGAGGCCCTCCCTGGCCTCCGGTGCCTCTTGCTTCTTGCCCTTCTTAGCGAGCACCTTGTAGGGCACCACGACCAGCATCTTCTCCAGCTGCTCTGATCGAGGCCCCTCCGGCAGCGGCGTCGGGCCGTTGATCTTCTTGGCCTTGGCGAGCCAGCCCTGCAGAATCCACATAACCAGGTTAGATTGAATCTCACGTAATGTGAATATCCGAATACTCTTCAAAGAGACATGCCACTCACCTCCCTTGGGGGATTCATGGTGTCAACACCGATGTCCTTCCCCTTGGCCGGCCACTCCTTCTGGGGCTGGAATAGTTGGCCCCATATCTTGTCAGGGGTCATGCCGAAGAGATGCCGCACAGTGGCCCGATCCTCGGGCTCATGCTTCCACATGGGCTTGGCCCTCTCTTGGCAAGGGAGGAGCCCGCGGTGGAGCATGATCTAGAACACGTCGACCAGCTTCGCGCCGGTCTCTATTATGTTGTCGACGTGCTTCTGCAGCGCTTTGGTGTTGGCAACACATCCCCAGTCCGGACTCTTGGTGATCTAGGAGGCTAATCTGGTGGGGGGTCCGGACCGAAAGGCGGGGGCCGCTCCCCATGCGGCCTTCCTCGGCTCGGTGATATAGAACCACTCCTTCTGCCACATCCGGACGGTGTCGTCGGAAGTGGCCGTCTAGCCACTGGACCCGTGTCAGCTTGCTGATCATGGCCCCTCTGCAGTCCATGTGCTCGCCGCCGACCACCTTGGGCTTCACGTTGAACACCTTCAGCCATAAGCCAAAGTGCGGCTGGACTCGAAGGAGCACTTCACAGACGACGATGAAGGTCGAAATGTGGAGGAAGGAGTTGGGGGCTAGATCGTGGAAATCCAGCCCATAGTAAAACATTAGCCCCCTCACAAAGGGGTGCAGTGGAAATCCAAGCCCCCTAAGGAAATGGGGGAGAAAAACTACCCTTTCGCCCGGCTTGGCCGTAGGGATGATCTGGCCCTCTTCGGGGGCTCGATGGGCGACGTTGGTCGGCAAGTAACCGGCCTCCTTCAGCCTCAGTATATCCTTGTTGGTGACGGAGGAGGCCTCCCACTTCCCATTGGTGCCAGATCCGGCCATGGTCAAAGGAGGTAAAGTGGGATTGGCAATGGAAGCAGGGAGAAAGGGCGCTGGAGCTCTGAAGGATTGCGAGTGCGAGAGGTAGGAGAAGGCGTGGGATGCAGACTGTAGCGCCCCCCCCCCTTTTTTTATAGATTGTGGGCAGGCCATAGATCCCATTTTTCACACCGTTGGCCTCTCCTTTTCCTGATATCTCCGCAACGTTATGAGCGGGGAGGGGAATCGAGATCATTAACCATATCCCCCGAAAGGCAGGACATGATCTCCACCTCGAAGGGATGTGTCAAGCATGGCGTCAGCCTCGAGCCGCGCTTCAAGAAATAGTAACTGCTTGGCGTTATGGCCAGAAGAGACTCTTCGTTGAAGGAGAAAAAGTTGTCAGATAAAGGCACTATTTGCGCTTGAGCGATATTTTTATTACTACCTTCGGTGTTAAGTAAAACAGTTGTTTCAAACTCTGAACATCACTTGGTACCGAACAGGGGGAAGACTTACTGAGGAACTCGCCCTGCAAACCGAATACTGGTCGGAATGGACACCGGATACAAGCCTCGGTGTTGGAGGCAAGTTCGGGGGCTACTGAGGGATTCATGGACTAAGGGGTCCTCGGGGCGACAGCCCATTGTGCATGGGCCGGACTGGTGGAGCCGTGTGGTGACCGGAGGCCTGTGAAGCCATGGTGTGCCCTCCAAGTCAAGGGTGGACGAGATCTCTTTCCTTCTTGTTGTAATATATCTTCGGTAACCCTAACCCTATCGGTGTCTATATAAACCGAGGGTTGTAGTCATTAGGGGTAGAGCTATCTTCATCCCTCCATAGCCTAGGGTTTAGCTCATACTGATCTCGAGGTAGATCTACTCTGTAAACCACGCTATACAATCAATATAATCAAGCAGGACGTAGGGTATTACCTCTTCGAGAGGGCCCGAACCTGGGTAAACACTGTGTTCATCGTCCCTTGTCACCCATCGATCCTAGATCCACAGCTCGGGACCCCCTACCCCGAGGTCTGCCAGTTTTGACACCGACAGCGAGGATCTACCTGCATACGACATACTCAAAACTCCAAGGTCGTTAGACCTTTAATAAACAAAGACAGAGAGTACCTGCTCTGATACCAATTGTTAGGACCGAGAGTATATCGACTAGAGGGGGGTGAATGGGAGATTCAAATTTTCTTTCGAAAGCTTTGAAGCTTAACCCAAACACAGCAGCGGAATAGAGTGTCGAAGAATATATACTAAATCACTCTTCCTTGTCAGAAGCATATTCTTTGAGAAAAGCATTAATAATGGTACGAGCTTGATAGATCACAGGTTTAACTGCAATGAGGGTTATGTAGCAAGCAAACAAATGTAATAGGATAAGACACAACATGACAGATACTGAAAAATAAGCTACTCGAAGATATCACTAGTGAAACAGAGGTACATGAATGTAACAAATTAATACAGGTGAAGAAGATAAACAGAGAAAAGAATAGACACACGGTGATAAGAATAAAGAAGGAAATATCTAGAAAACTATCGGCACAGACCACAAATAAGAACTACTGAAGGAAATGCAGTAGAATAGAAATGACCAGTGGTGCTCGAAGGCGACAGAGGGATTTGTAGACCAGTTCACCCTTCTGCCAAAGGGATACGTCTGGTTGGAGGGGCTGTAACTTAACACGGAAGATAAACTCTCTTCACCCTATTCTCCTTCAACACCGAGCTTATCAGACTCAGGTTGATTTCACTCGTGGTAGATCCTTGTCGGCAATCTCCAAACCTTCAATCGATCATCGTGAACCACAATCACTCTTGGTTGCTGAAGATCAGGCTCGGTGAATACAACAACTCTTCAACACTCAAAGCTGAAACCTATCCGTCTAGAGAGTGCGCAGCTCTCAAGAGTAATAGGTACAAGAATTCTCACTCAGAACTACTGTGATGCTAAACCACTGTCTAAGTATGGGCTCTTGGTTTTTCTCTCGGTGGATCTTAAACTCAAATCACTCGGAGAGGGGTTGCTCAAATCAATCTTCTCAGAAATCTCAAGCGGAGCAGCCACCAGACAAAGCTGGTGTGTGGTGGCTATTTATAGCCGCAGCCTTCCCTGATGGGAAATGACCAAATTAGACATCGGGCTCAGCCAATGGCCGAACAACATGATTCCAACGGTCGGATTTGAGCACAACGGTAACATTTCTTGCGAAGCAATAAATGCTAACTCCTTGGTCCGAGGCAAATCTCTCGCAGCAAAGAAGATCACAGTCTCTTGCTGGCAAGTATTTGCTCAGAGCTCAAAGAGATTTCTCTCGCAACTTTCATAGGTTTTGGCTAAGCATCACAGCGGATCTAAGCATCGAGAACCTATACCCCTCTTAATAGTATGGATGTCCTATGACTCAAATGAGTGAAAGAAGAACAACTAAATGAATGCTATGTCTTCACATAGTCTTCGACTTACATCGCTGCAGTCAATTTCTTCAGACGACAGTACTGAATCAAGAGAAACTTCGCTTCAACAGTAAACTTTCGAGTGGTCGATTTCTTCTCATTAATCTTCTCGACTCTAACACTCCAACAAGTATAGCTCATTCTTCTCTGCAATGCAGATGTACTTTGGTGAAGTTCCTTGAACTTAGCACCGGAGACAGCATATTCTTCGGATATGTATGGACTTTTTCTCTCTATATGCACTAGCAAACAAATCAGTCCATACCTGTTTCTGTCAACAATCTCCAAAACACAAGGTAGGCAGATATCGCACCAACAAAGACAAGGGGTTACCTTAGTCCGAGGACCTAGGGTTACAAATCCTAGCTGGCTTTGTCAGTGGACACAGAGTCCTTCACGACTCTGGTATCTTTGTCTTGTACGACTAGTCCTCCATGGGTCTCCCTGAATGCGTCACGGGCCGACCAATGTGGCGCAGGATGGAACCAACCCAAGGGCCTCACCTCGGCCCACCGGACCTCACGCGGTGACACACCCTCTGCCCCTAGGTCTCGTTATCTTCTCACACCCACACATACCAACACAGACACAACACAAAATATTTTCTCCTCATGCCTCTATCCCCTCCCCCCTTGCATGTACACCCTCAAGGGCATCTCTCGTCGTGACATCCTATTCGTCTCTCTCATTTCTCGTGCTATCTCTCCCACGCCCCCCCCCCCCCGCCGGCCCCTCTATCCATGCCTCTCTCGAATACGTACACATACCCTCTCTAGGCCCTGCCAAATACGTCAACTACACATTCACACATGTTACATCTTATCACGTACCCCATTGATCTTAAAAGCCCTCTCTTCATGTTTACTTCGCATACAACATTCCTTTTGAATAAAACCACACAAAGTGTGGCCAAAAATTTATTTTAGAATTTGTACATATATACAACATTACAAAGTTATATGGAGTATGAAAGTTAATTTGCATTGCATGGTGCACCCAATGATATTTATTCCGCACTGTGTATTTTTATATTTTTATACTATATATAAAGTTAGTCATAATAAAGAGAAACAAAGAGCCATCTCTCTCTCCATCGCACACACCCCCTCTATGCCCCTTTCACGTACGCACACAAACTATCTCCAGGTCCTCTAAAAGTACGTCCCTAGCAGATTCACACATGTTTCATCTTTCTCTCGCGATATATACAATGATGATCATTGTATTTGAAGCGAAAGCACGATACGTAAATTGGACTTCAGAATCCACTCATTACGGTCACCATTTATGTTTTGTGGTTATTATACAGTCACGGGCTCACCGTACAGCTCTGTATTTGTTCAACACACGACTAGTTGACCAGTTAAACGCTCCACGTGGCACCTCTAGTGTTGCATCACATTATCTCACTACCATTGGGCCCACCTGTCAGCGTGTATAAGAATGAAAACAAACGATAAAAAAATATTGGACGGTGGTTCGAAGTCATGACCGCGGGCACAACAGACAAGGTGGCCTTGTATTGGTATGCTGAGCCGTCTGTTTTAACACACAGGAGCTGGTGTGGTGATTATACACACACGCTAGCATGCACATGAACTGCATGCACGCAACACTCACACGTACACATGCAGCCACGCACACACACAACACTCACACGCACACACGCACGCATGCATGCACACACCACACGACCAACACACACACTCACGCTCAAGTGCTCAACCTACACATGCATGCGCACACATCAGGCCCTGACAGACACATACACAACCAGGTGGTTCCCGCGCACAGGTTGGAGTCTTGTCCCGCCTGCGTAAATTTGAGTTTATCTTACTTTTTCCTATGCGAATTGACAGGTGGGACCCACAAGGAACATGGTCAATTTAACCAGTCAACATAGTGCCACGCAGACTATTTGGACTGTCAACAGAGTGCAATCTGATGCTGAATGGTGAGCAAGTGACCGTATAATCACCGCAAAATGTATATAGTGACCGTAATGAGTGTATTCTGAAGTCCGGTGATCGTATTACGCTTTTCGCTTGAAATACACTGACCGCCAGTGTATTTATCTCTTCTCTTGCTCTCTCTGTGGAGCCGAGTAGGCCAACGTGCCAGTGCCTAAATTGGCGCACGCCACCCCATTATTGTTGTACTGGTTTCGTAAGAGCGAACAAACATTCACATCTATCGTACAAACTGTAGATATGAGTTACAAATGCTATGAAGACGAATACAAATATTTGAATCCACTTTATGCCCAATTTCTCTCTGTAGGCCCTCCAAAAGTACATCTCTACATGTTCTCGCATGTTACATCTAACAACTATGCAATACAACACTACTACACTCTAACTCAATAAACCATATGTGTTTTTAGTTTTACTAGATCTCATATTGTTACTTAATTATTTAGTTTGCATACATTAAAATTGCATTTGATATGTTTGGCTAGTATCCTCTACTGCGCGGGAAAACTCCCGCCCTTGCCTTTTTAATCGGGTTTGTATCGATGGATCGTGTGAAACAGCAAAACTATAGTAGTATTACAGTACAAGTAACAGTTCACTAGGCCACCGTGTCATGTACTCCTTCGTCGTAAGAGTGGAGCGCTCGCTTTCACAAATGTTCTAGTCCCTTTCGTCGACATGTGGGACATCAAGCAACTGGGTCCACGTGCCATACTAAAATAACAGTGCAGAGCAGCAGGGGTGAAGCACCCCGGTCATGGCGCCGGTGTAGTAATGAGCAATGAGGTGTCAAATCACAAAGATGCACCTTTCCCGCAGTTAAGTTAGAGGGACGAAGTGATGCTAAAAAAAGAAGTTGGAAGGACGAAGCAACCATCATTTCACTCGTTGTTGAATCCGCTTCTCCCTCATCTTCTTCAAGTTAACCACGTGTTGCTTCTGCTGTTGTTCTGCCTCATGTGGGACACGGATCGGCTTGGTAAATCATTGACACGTGGAACCGCATGTTAGCAAACCGCCAGGCCAACGTCCTATAAAAATAAGAAACCTCCCCCGCCTTCCGCGCGGCAAAATCACCTCCTTTTTACTAATCTTGATATAATTTTTTAGATCAATATAATCGAGATTTGTATAGATAGCACATAGGAGCAAAACTAAGTGGTACGGTTAAGGGCATCCACAATTGTCGGTGTACTAAATATTGGGCCTTTAGTACCCCATACTTGTGCACGGGCAGTTGTAGCCATACATGCGGCAAGGCTTGTCGGGAGAACAGCTGGAGATCGATCCAAGATTACCAAGAGACATCCATGCCAAGGACCAGAAGATAAGGAGGACTGAAGACCAAGGGGCTTGGCTCCCGGCAAGATCTTGTCGGGGCGGCCCGGCAAGCCCGGCAAGACTCGCACCTGACAAGGTTCCGCCACTGTGCCACCGCTCTAGTACAGTGACCAGCCTGGCATTCTGGCCCCGCTTCTGAATGCGTGGCAAGGCACTAGTGGGGGCGTGTTTAAGCGGTGCTGATGGGATGGCTCCTTTTTCTATCCCCAAGAAAGTAGAGACACCTAAACGGACACCTCACGGTGCATTAAATGCATTTGTCCAAAACCGTCAGTGGTTAGGTATGATAACCATGTAGCTACTTTACACCTTGCAAATAAGCAGTTCGCCACTGTGGTGACCCCTTGGATCATATAAAAGGAGGCCCAAGGCAACTGCTACAAGGGGACGACTCTCAGCCCATTCTGCATGGGTAGCTGCCGCTTGAACTTACTGTTCATTGCAAGCGCTCCAGGAACTGGGACGAATCACTGATAATAAACTAAAGCAGGAGTAGGGTTTTACGCTGATCAGCGGCCCGAACCTGGGTAAAAATCCCCTCGCGTTGATCCTCAGTTCTACTCTTTGTGCATACCTCTCCCCTTGCCGAACCGTAAAGGGGTCCTTCGGATCCCATAGGTGTCGAACGCCGACATCTTTGGCGTGCCAGGTTGGGGGATCGAGGTTGCACGAACCTGATCTGGTGATCAGCGTGCCAGTCTCTTCATCATCTTTGTTATCATGCCGCCCAAGAAGAAGGGTGCGGCAGCGGCTGTTCCGTCTACGTCCATCTTGCCCGTGCCTACTCGGACAGGTGACGGCGTGGATGCAGGAGGTGGAGGTTTAGAGCCTCCATGATGTTCTGGTGATCCGAGCCAGGCGAGCAGCGTCGTTCGCAGCGACGACGGCAACCCGCATGCCGCTAGATCCAGAGATGGAGCCGTGCTACCTACAGGTGGCGCAACGAACTCCAGAGATCGGGGGACGCCGTCCAGGGTACCCGCGGCGAGCAGCGCCGTGACGACGGTGGTTCTGAACGTCCCCATGCAGAGACTTCTGCGCACCGATCCCAAGGTGCACAGGCCCAGCATGCACACCAAACTGCTGGTGGAGGTGGCACGCGGTCGCGTGGTCGTGACGATGCTCCTTCTAACACTGTTAGGAGTCAGAGCACCTCATGTACCTCACACCTGTCGCCGCCGCCTACACCAGCAGAAGCTTTGGCACGTGCACAGCTACTCCTCGATTTTCCTCCTGCTCCGAAGAAGATGGAGGAGTGGCGATCCACTATCCAGAGCCTTGTCGGCTTCGCCAACAAGGATAGACCGCAGCAAGCGGGGCCCTCGCGGTAGCGGTCTATCGTTCCGGCGCGAGCCGGTGGTGAGAGGACTGGAGGCGGTGCTACTACGGTGCACTCCCCTCCACAAGAACAACGGCGGCCATCACCCCGGTGGACCGAAGGCTGTGATGATGATTCCACGGCGTCGTCCGATCCGCGGATGCGCCATGATCAGCGTCAAGTTCTTTGAGAATGGAGTAAAGAAGACACTCGAACTACCATCGAGCGACGACGGGAGGCGCGTTATCAGTCTGATAAACGTGTAGGGCCTACTGTCGACAAGCCTGCGCCAGGGGACGCAGGCGACTTGCCTTATGAGGTGGGTTGCCCGGCGTTTACCCGTGAGCTGCGGCGAGACCAGTGGCCCAACTCCCGAACATTCAAACCAGAGGTCCCGGAGAAATATGACGGCAAGACTCATCCCTCGGAGTTCCTGAGCATCTACACCATTGCGGTGCAGGCTGCCGGAGGCCGAGACGATAAGATACTTGCCAACTACTTCCCGTTGGTGCTCAAACCCAACATCAGGTCGTGGTTGATGCATCTGCCGGAGAATTCCATTTCTTCCTGGTCAGATCTGTGCCATCAGTTTGTTGGCGCCTTTGTTGGAGGCCACCAAGCTCCTGGCCAAGAAAGTGATTTGCATCTCCTCCCTCAAAAGGAGGGCGAGCCCCTGCGCAAGTTTATCTAGAGGTTTAGCTGAGTGCAATACAATATTCCAGACGTTCATCCTGCCGCTGTTGTTAGCACGTTTGATCAGAACATGCGTAACCACAAGATGCGTGAAGAGCTGGCGATGAACAAGGTCAGGACTATTGCCGAGCTTTACGCTTTGGCAGATAGATGCGCTCGAGCTGAAGAAGGGAGGAAACTCCCCGGCGAGAATGCTGGCGCAGGGGGCGAATCCGAAGATGAAGATGTTGCCACCCCGTCGAAGAAAGGCCGGCGGCGGAACAAGAAGCGCAAAGGCAAAGCCGTGCTTGCTGTCGAGGGATCCGGCAACCCCGACACCACCAAGAAGGCCAAGGTTAACGACCTCGGCAAGGAAGTTGCCGGGTGCGCTTCCTGTCAGGCCTTGGCGGCTGCTGACAAGCCGGAAGGCTCCGGCAACCAGTATTGCAAGATCCATCGCACCAAGGGCCACGATCTCCAAAACTGTCAGCAAGTTGAGCAACTTGTCGAGAAGCAGAGAGCTGAGTATGAAAGACGAGATAAGGAGAAGGCCTAGGACGGTGCTGAGGGGTCCGGCAAGAAGCGTGGTGGCCGAGGAGGCCGCCGCGGCAAGGCTAAGCACCAGAAGGAGAGGCCCGCCCGGGGCCGCGACAAAAACGAGGGAGGCGACGATGATGATGAAGACGATGAATCTAGCGAGCACGAGTTTCAAAAAGCCACAGAGGCCATGTGTATCAACGGGGGCGCCTCGTTGCATTCTTCTCATCACCAACTTAAATAGTGGGTGCGTGAGGTTAATGCAGCGGAGCCGTCGCCTGAAGCACGGAAATCTTTGAAATGGTCCCACACGCCTATCATTTTTGACGCCGAGGATCACCCTGATCGCACAACTGCGGTCGGGTGCTTGCCTTTGTTGGTCTCACCAACAATCCGCAACCTCAAGGTGACGAAAATGCTAGTTGACGGTGGGGCCGGGCTGAACTTAATCTCGCCGGATGTGCTCAAGAAGCTGCAAATTCCTGATGAAGATCTCGAGGAAACAGGCATGTTTCAAGGGATCAACCCAGGAAGGACCCAGCCAAAGGGCAAGATCACGCTACCGGTGACATTTGGTAGCGAGCTCAATTTCAGAACAGAGAAAGTAGTGTTCGATGTCGCCAAGATCCCTGACATATAATGGGATCCTTGGCCACCCAGTGCTCGCCAAGTTTATGGCGGCATCACACTATGCGTACAATGTGTTGAAGATGCCTGGACCGATTGGTGTCATCACTGTTCATTCCGATAAAATGGATGCACTGATCTGTACCAACCAACTCTACCGGGAGGCAGCTGCAGCATCTGCCGTCAAGGCATCTGTTCCTGTCGCTGGGACTCCCGGAGGGAAGGGGAAGAAGACCGGCAAGATCTCTGGCGCAAACTCCGGCAAGCGCACCTCTTCGGAGTGCTGCGCTTCCGTTGAGGATGCACCAGAGAGTTCCACTGGCAAGAACAAGAAGTCCAAGGCTGCTCCACCAGAGACCAAGAAGGTGCCTGCCAGGGAGGACGGAAAGGGAGGAACTTTCACCATAAGTTCCACCCTAGATGACAAATAGGAAAGCGCGCTTGTTGCTTTCCTGCGGGCGAATGTCGATGTGTTTGCATGGCAACCATCTGACATCCCCGGTGTTCCCAGGAAAGTAATTGAGCACCACCTTGCTGTCTGTCCTCATGCGCGGCCCGTCAAGCAGAGGGTGAGAAAGCAGGCCTTGGAGCGGCAAGAATTTATTGCCGAAGAAATCAGGAAGTTGGAAGCGGCAGGTTTGGTCAGAGGTGTGCTTCACCCAACCTGGTTGGCTAATCCGGTCGTAGTGCGCAAGGCGAATGGAAAATGGAGGTTGTGTATTGATTATACAAACATCAATAAAGCATGTCCAAAAGATCCTTTCGCCTTGCCGCGCATCGACCAGATTGTGGACTCCACTGCCGGTTGTGACCTACTGTCGTTCCTTGATGCCTATTCGGGGTATCATCAGATCTTCATGGCAAAAGAAGATGAAGAAAAGACCGCATTTATCACCCCATGTGGTACGTATTGTTTTATACGAATGCCTTTCGGGTTGAAAAGTGCTGGTTCTACATTCGCGAGAGTGGTCCAAATCGGTTTTGAGCCTCAGTTACATAGAAATATGGAAGCATACATGGATGATATAGTGGTCAAAACCAAGGATAAAGCGACGCTCATACAAGACTAAGAAGAAACGTTCGCAAATCTGCGCAAGATCAATTTAAAGCACAATCCCGAGAAATGTGTGTTTGGCGTCCCTTCCGGCAAACTTCTTGGGTTCTTTGTATCTCAGCGTGGGATCGAAGCGAACCCCGACAAGATCAAAGCCATTGAGTAGATTCAAGCGCCAAGACGCATCAAGGATGTGCTTCGTCTTGCCGGCTGCGTTGCTGCCTTGAGCAGGTTTATATCTAAATCTACTGAGTGCGCCCTGCCCTTTTTCAAAATTTTGAAGAAGGCAGGTCCAATGAGATGGACTCCAGAAGCAGAGGCAGCGCTGCAAGATTTGAAGAGGTACCTCTCCTCTCCGCCGACACTAGTCGCACCTAAGCCACAAGAGTCGTTCCTGCTGTATCTAGCGGCAACAAATCAAGTGGTTAGTGCTGTGTTAGTAGCGCAGAGAGAAGTTGACGAGGAGGCAACGGCAGTGGCAGGACTGTCAATTGACGCGCCGGGATCTTCCCCGGTAAGGTCTGGTGCCGACAAGACAAGATATGTGCAGTTAGAGGAACCAATACAGAAGAAGAAGATGGTGCAGCGCCCAGTTTATTTTGTCGGCTCCCTTTTACAGGGAGCCAGGACAAGATACTCTGGTGTGCAGAAATTGCTCTTCGGCCTTCTCATGGCCTTGAGGAAGCTGCCCCATTATTTTCAAGCGCATGAGATTACCGTCGTCACTCGCTTCCCGTTGCAGCGGATTTTGCAAAATCCAGAGGCAACTGGCAGGATTGTAGAGTGGGCGTTGGAGTTGTCGAGCTTTGGCCTCAAGTTTGAAAGTACTTCAACAATTCAAAGCAGAGCCTTGGCAGAGTTCATTGCGGAATGGACCCCAACACCAGACGAGGAGATTCAAGAGATGACTCTTCCCGGCAAGGAAGCAGATCAAGAATGGATTATGTACTTTGATGGTTCTTTTACGCTGCAAGGCGCCGGAGCTGGTGTGCTGCTTGTCGCACCCACCGGAGAGCACCTCAAGTATGTAATTCAGATGCATTTTCCCCGGGAGAGCTCAACAAACAACACTGCGGAGTACGAGGGCCTGCTTGCCGGTCTCAGGATCACGGTAGACCTTGGTATCAAGAAACTCATCATCAGAGGCGATTCGCAGCTTGTTGTCAGGCAAGTTAACAAAGATTATCAGAGTCCATTGATGCAAGCTTATGTGGATGATGTGAGAAAAATGGAAGAGCGCTTTGACGGTCTGCATACGAAGCACATTCCTCGTGCTGAGAACAGTATTGCCGATGACCTGTCAAAACGCGCTGCCCTCAAGTTGCCTGTGGCACCAGGAACTTTTGTGCTCCATTTGACTCAGCCATCTGTAGTGCCATCAATAGGACGAGCAAAAAGAAGGAAGTTGAATTCTGGTCACTACTTTCCGGCAGAGCTCCCGGGAGCCGCCGGCAAGAAGGTTGCCGGAGTCAGCGGCAAGCCTGTCGGGGAACAATAGGCTCCAGCAGGGGCTCGGGCCTTTGCCGTCGAGACAAATGTTCCCTCGACAGAAGAAATGCCTTTGGTCCTAGTTGTCGAGCCTCAGGCTCCAGCTTGGGCACAGCCCATTGTCCATTTCCTTCAGACAGGAGATCTTCCTGAGGAGCAGGAAGAAGCGGAAAAAGTAGCCCGTTAGTCCGCTATGTAGCAGTTCATCCATGGCGTTCTGTACAGAAAAAGGCTGAACGGTGTGAAATTGAAGTGTATTCCTTGAGAAGATGGACTGGAGCTGTTGGCAGAGATACATGGAGGCATATGTGGCTCCCACATAGGGTCAAGAGCGCTTGTCGGAAAGGCATTCCGACAAGGTTTCTTTTGGCCCACCGCTCTCCAGGATGCGACTGCACTAGTAACCAAGTGTGAAGCGTGCTAGTTTCATTCAAAGAAATCGCATCAGCCAGCTCAAGCTCTTCAGACAATCCCTCTCTCCTGGCCATTTTTGGTCTAGGGGCTCGACATACTGGGCCCTTTTTCCCGTGCTATCGGGACCTTTGAGTACTTGTACATTGCAATCGACAAGTTCACAAAGTGGCCGGAGGTGGAAGCAGTGAGGAAGGTGACAGCGCAATCAGCCATCAAGTTCTTTAAAGGGATAGTTTGCCGTTTCGACATGCCCAACAGGATCATCACTGATAACGGTACACAGTTCACAAGTCGCACCTTCATGCAGTACGTCCAAGACCTTGGCAGCAAAGTTTGTTTTGCCTCTGTTGCTCACCCGAGAAGCAACAGCCAAGCGGAGAGGGCTAATGCTGAAGTGATGCGCGGTCTCAGGACCAGAACTTTTGACAAGCTGAGAAAGTGCGGAAGACGCTGGATTGATGAGTTGCCGGTGGTTCTTTGGTCAATCAGAACGACACCAAATCGAGCCACTGGCCAGACACCCTTCGCTCTGGTTTACGGAGCGGAAGCAGTTCTCCCCACAGAACTCATATACGGGTCACCTCGAGTGCTTGCTTATGATGAGCTTGAGCAAGAGCAACTGCGGCAAGATGACGCTGTGCTCCTTGAGGAGGATCGTCTTCAGGCTGCTATGCGAGCTGCACACTACCAGCAAGCTTTGCGCCGCTATCATAGCCGCAAAGTTCATGCCCGAAGCCTTGAGGAAGGCGACCTTGTTCTTCAGCGGATTCAATCCGCCAAGAATTCAAACAAGTTGACACCGAAGTGGGAAGGCCCTTATCGGGTAGTACGAGTCACCAGGCCTGGCGTTGTCCGCCTGGAGACCGAAGATGGCGTTCTAGTGAGCAACTCCTAGAATATCGAACATCTTCGCAAGTTTTACCCATAAGGCGCGGTTGCCGGGGGCACCCAGCAACCTCCTTTTGTACAAGTCTTGCCGACAAGGCATATAATCCTTTGTACAAAGCCAGGCGCAGACCCTGTGCACAGTTGAATGAGCTTAAGTGTTATGCATTTCTTGTTGATTTCCATGTTTATATATATGCATGTTTATCTGAGATATTGTATGGCACTTGATTCCCGGTAAGACTAACGAACCACCAAGGTTCCATATCTTTATTTTCTCTTCTTTCTTTTTCTTAAAGGATAGAAGGTTCCCTCGCGTGCAACTTTGCCGGGGGGGAGGAAGGTATGGATACCAATGGGCGATGTTCAGAATTGGTTTCTTGCCGGAACGAATACAGCGACAGAAAGCTAAGTTCGAAACTTTGAGCAAGTTTTTCAACTTTTACTATTAGGCTATTTCCTTTGGACGATTTCGGCCCTTGTATGGAAAACCTGCACGCGAAGGAACCCTTGTCGTAATTGGCTGCGCCCTTGTTCTGTTTCGAGTCCGCTCAACAGTATAAGTGGCTGCGCCAAGAGCGCCAAGGTGTCTTGCCGGCCGCTGCACCTCCAGCAGGCTAATGAAGTCCCGTACCCAGCGCTCGCGGCAGGTTGCGCGCTGACAAGTTTCCAATAAGCGTAGGGCGCAAACATATGGAAAGAAATCGAACAAGGGGAATGGCATGCATATATTCAATTATAGCAAGTCATATTACATCAATAGTTGCCGCGGTTCTAATCTAAGACTAAATTGTCTTTGACATGGAATGGTGGCGGCAAGAAAAAGTGAAACAGCTAGTCCCTGCGCTGGCCTTCGACCCTCTTGATAGAATCCACCATATCAAGGATGGGCGCGACAAGCTTTTCAAGGGCCTGGAGATCTGCATCCTTCGGCAAGCGGTCGAGCACGTTGGTGAGATCGATGCTGGGGTTCTTATGCACCACCTTGATGAGCACCTTGTGGAGGACGGCCCGGCAAAGTTTGCGGGATTCGTTGGCCAGCTAGGTCGCTCGGTTGGACTGGAGCAGCTTCAGAGCATCAATGATGCTTTCGAAGAACATAGTCAACCTGGCGCTCGGGGATATTCTTTCTTCAGAAGAATACCTGAAGTTTTGCAGGCCCTCCCGGCCCATGGTCGACAGCTGTGCCGTGAGCTTCTCCGCAGTGTCAACAAGGCGTTCAGTCTAGATTTGCACACCCTTCTCGTAGTCAACTTGGGCGGCGGCAGCGCTCTTGAGCAGGTTCCTCTCTTCCTGGAGATCTTTGCTCAGGGCCTTCTCGCGGGATCTGCCGTCCTTGAGAGACTTCTCCAATGTGGTCAGCTTCAGCCTCAGATCGGCAATGGCGTCGTTGGCTGAAGAGAGCTGCTTGGTCTTGTCGGACATAGCAACTTGCATCTCCGCCAGGCTGTGGAGAGTTTTCTCCTTGTCAGCTTTGAGCGTCGAGAGCTCCTTGCTATGCTCCCCAAGGTCCATTTCCAGCTTCTTCACCTTGTCGCTCAGCTCGTTCTTGGCGGCTTCTGCGGCCTTGGCGGCATCGATGGCTTCCTTGAGCTTGCTGGCGTGATCTGCAGTTGCAGCTTCGAGCGCCTCTTTGTGCTTCTGCTCCAGCTCCTGGGTCCGCTGTGCGACAAGTTTCTCAATCTCTTCATCTTTGCCGCGTAGTTTAGCGGCAAGTGCCTGCTCGCGCGCGGCAAGGTCTTCTTCATGAGCGTCAAGCCCAATGCGGCGCTGCGTCAAGAGAGCCTCTTCAGCGGCAACCTTTTGCGCGGCTTCCTCTTGCGCCCTTTCCATATCAGATTGCTTCAATTGGAGCTCCGTCCAGCTTTGGCTCACCTGCTCCCGGCCGGCGGTCAATTCTTGGAAGGCCTCGGCGTACCAGACCTGCATTTGCTCGATGCGTTTCTAGAAATCCGCCTCGGCTGCTTCGACAACTGCAGCTCTGGCGTTTACCTTCTCCTTTCGAGCACGGTGAAGCGCCTGGAGCTTGCGGAAGTTATCGCCCATGGCCTGGAGGAGCCGATCTTCTTCGGATTTGCTGCTGCTGGCGCTTGGTTTGTCGACAATCTTGAGCCCGGCAGCGATGATGACTTCTTCATCAAAAGCCTCTCCTTCGGTTGGTGCCCCAACGCTTGCCGTCCCCGGTAGGTTGACGAACAAGTTGTCACCAACCTTGAGATACTTACTCGATGAGGGGGCCTCGGATGTTGATGGTTGATCTTCGGCAAGTGTCTCACTGGTGGTTGGGGGCTCTGTGGCCGGCGTAGCGCCTGGCGCTCCTGCGGCAGGAATGCCGTCAGTACGGTCATCGACCTCCTCACCGGCCCCCTCGGCAGGTTTCTTGGCGGCCTCTTCGGTGGCAGCTTTGCTGACATTGACGGTGGCATCTTCGGTGGCCTCGCTAGCGGCAATCCTGTCAGCTTCGCTGGTGGCATCCCTGGCGGTCTCCTCGATGACGACATCGACATCCATAGTTTCCATCACAGGGAATTCTGAAAGACGAAGGAGGGAAGCAAAATCATATCAAGATCAAAGCTCGGAAAGATAAGGAAGGGACCACAAATATTCTGAGGCAAGCAGTCACCTGTGTCGAGCTGATGAGGAGTAGCTTCATCCCTCCCAGCAACATTGCTTGCCGGGGAAAGGTTGTCGGTGTCTTCGCTTGCCAGCTCCTCCTCCTCCAAGATGGGCTCGTCGGTGGGGGCTCTTGCCGGAGATGCGCCTGTAGGCTGCACGGTCGGTGGGGGCGGCATGACGGGGGCGTCTTCCAACGCCTCCTCTTGTTGCCGTTCTTCTCCTGCAAACCCAAAAGATGTAACGAACAAAGGTAGAAACCTTGGCACCCGCCAGCGGGAAACAAGTAATGAACTTACGCTGGGGGCTGTGCTGGGGGCTGCGTCGAGGGCTAAGCTCCGGGCTGATGAAGATAGTCTCTGGCACACTCGCAGAGCTTGTCAGTGGCTCGTCGCCTGTAGAGGTTTTTGCCCTCTTCGCCATCCTTTCCGCCAAAGTTTCTGTCTCCCTGCAGAGACAAGACAAAGCAAGGCGATGAGGTTGATTGAATTTAGAATTTGGGAAATAAAGATTGTGACGGGACACTTACTCTTCCTCTTCCCGTTCCGGGCTGAAAGCCGGAGATGTCGAAGTCAACCTCCGTTGCAATGTCCGTATGGGGAAGCGGAGGAGGAGTCCTGGGTCGCTTAGCTACGGCAGGAGCAGGGGGTTGGTGTGGCTCTGCCGCCCCAGCTTCCGGTGCTGCTGTATGGGACGCCCCTGCCGCCCTAGTGGTTGCCGCAGGTGTGTGTCTCGTGCGCCGCGCGGGTTGCTGACGAACCCCTTGCCGCGGTGCATCCTTGTCGACCGCCCCCTTGCCGGAAGCTTTGCTGCTTGACGAAGCCTGACTTGCTGGGACGCCAGAGGCAGCTTTCCGAAGGACGCACCTTGCCTTCTTTGGAGCTGGGGGCTCCTCCTGCGGCTGCTCCTCAGCTGCCTCCTCGCCTGATGAGCTCTTAGCAGCTGCGCCGCTCGGATCCCCGGCAACCTCATCATCCCCGGCGGGTTTTTCCTCCAACACGACTTCTGCGTCACTGGTTTCCCATTCTGTAAAGCCGACGTTGCCGGCCTCCATGGCAATGTACGCCACTTCTTCGTCAGTGGTGGCGCAGATGAGGTTTGTCTCCTCCTTGACGGGCCTCTCCGACAAGTTGTCGAAAAACTCTTGCGCCTCCTCCGCAGATGGCTCGACCCAGGTCGCGTCAAGGCCGTGGGCGTTGAACACTGGCATTGCGGCAATGATCACCCCCAGGGCGGAGTTGTTGCACAAGGGAACAATTCTTGCCGGCAATTTGTGCCTGTCTTCACGCTGGAATAGCCGGTGGCGGAGAGCGCCAAGCTGCATGATCGTCAGGTTGTTATTCAGTCCGGGGTGCAGCCTCATTATATCTGCTGCGTTCTGGAACTCCCAGGCCGGTCTCCCCTTGTTCTGCAACGGGGCGATGCGCCGGCAAAGAAAATCAGAGCCTATCATCTCGATCGTGAGCCCGGCGGCTTTCAAGCGGAGAATTCTGGTCATGGCGATTGTGAGCTTGTCATCTTAAGCATCAAGATCGCTCCAATCTTCGCCGCGAACCGCCTTTTGTCGTCGGGGTGAACAGAAGGGATGGGGGTCTACTTCCTTGATCCAGCACCACTCAGATCGCCATTCTTCCCACTTTTCATGGTAAACCCCGTCCGGATATATCTCCTTGTTCCATGCCCTTGGAATCCAGGCGATAGAACCGGCAAGGGCTTCTCCTTTTTGGACGCGAGGAATGAAGTAATGGCGGAAGAGGGCGGTGTTGGGAACTACTCCGACAAAGTTTTTGCAAAGATGGGCGAAGATGGCCATGCAAGTTACGGCATTCGGCGTGAAGTCTAAGAGATGGAAGCCGTATGTATACATGATATCGTTGAAGAAATCAGAGAATGGAGGGCAGAGCCCGCAGTAGAAGTAAGCGGCGAAGAAGGGATATCTATCAGGGCCGCTTTTGGAAGAAGAACCTGGAGCCACGCGAGTCACGGGGTGAGCTTTCGTCTCCCTCGCCCACATGCACTGGTACTGGTTCCTCAAGGCTTCCGCGTCGAGCGTCGGAGCGAAGACGACGTACTTCTTCCGCATCTTCACCAACTCGCTCTCCGAAACATCGGACTTCGTCTTCTTGCCCTTGCTCTTGCTAGTCTTGGGCGGCATGGTGGTTGCAAAGGCGGATGCCGAGAATGGAGCTGGTGTGGAGGCGATGGGCGGATGAAGAGAAGTTCTGCTTTGGGCTCGGGAGAGAGAGGGCAATGGCAAATTTCAGATTGGAAAGAAGAGGGGGTGAAAGGGCAGCACCTTTGCGGATTCCTTTTTATGGGGAAGGAGTGAGGCTGCCTCTTTTATTGCCCAATGTGAACATGCCTATACGGGCCGCTGCGGCCGCGACCGTTCGGCGCACGCCTCCCATGTCGCGCATTCAACGCGCGTAGTGGGGAGGCATAGTAAACGGAATGATTGCAAGCAGTTAATCCCTGCCACGCGTGCCCGTGCACTATTTGGGCCTAGCCCAACAATGCTTCGCACCCGTGTGTGGCCTAGGCCCGGGGGCTCCTGTCGGTGTACTAAATATTGGGCCTTTAGTACCCCATACTTGTGCACGGGCAGTTGTAGCCATACCTGCGGCAAGGCTTGTCGCGAGAACAGCTGGAGATCGATCCAAGATTACCAAGAGACATCCACGCCAAAGACCAGAAGATAAGGAGGACTGAAGACCAAGGGGCTTGGCTCCCGGCAAGATCTTGCCGGGGCGGCCCGGCAAGACTCACACCTGACAAGGTTCCGCCACTGTGCCACCGCTCTAGTACAGTGACTGGCCTGGCATTCTAGCCCCACTTCTGGATGCGTGGCAAGGCACTAGTGGGGGTGTGTTTAAGCGGTGCTGATGGGATGGCTCCTTTTTCCATCCCCAAGAAAGTAGAGACACCTAAACGGACACCTCACGGTGCATTAAATGCATTTGACCAAAACCGTCAGTGGTTAGGTATGATAACCATGTAGCTACTTTACACCTTGCAAATAAGCAGTTTGCCACTGTGGTGACCCCTTGGATCATATAAAAGGAGGCCCAAGGCAACTGCTACAAAGGGGACGACTCTCAGCCCATTCTGCATGCGTAGCTGCCGCTTGAACTTACTATTCATTGCAAGCGCTCCAGGAACTGGGACGAATCACTGATAATAAACTAAAGCAGGAGTAGGGTTTTACGCTGATCAGCGGCCCGAACCTGGGTAAAAATCCCCTTGCGTTGATCCTCAGTTCTGCTCTTTGTGCATACCTCTCCCCTTGCCGAACCGTAAAGGGGTCCTTCGGATCCCATAGGTGTCGAACGCCGACAACAATGTGTAGCCAAATGTGAAAATAGCTTTTGGCATCGATGGGAACCATTGTGGAGGGTGCTGCCAAAGCCAAAAAGAGGGAACCAAAGCTCCCTAATTGATTGATTGAAGGAATAGAAAAATGCAACCTCTCTCCTCTTTCTCCCGTGCTTGGACGCATGTACAATATAGAGCATAGAGTCTACTCCCCTGTCCCTTCTATCACAAATCACAAAGCAGTGAGGCGTCAAATCACAAAGCACCTTATCGCACTAAGCTGGACAGACGACGCTATTGTGTAGTAGTACATCTACTCCTCCTTTGGTTCAACGGACTTCCTGGATGCAAAGAAGGCGGTTGTCTCGGCTTGCAGGCGGCACTTGCGAACGACTTACCGTGGTCTCCCTCAATGGTGTGCTCCGTCGAATGCACTTCGCCAAAGCCACAACATTCGAGATATCGTCGACATCACCGCAATGGGGAAGGAAGTCAAATAGTTACGACCTCCATTTTTTGTATACAAGGCCAGTATCAAAATTACGATTTGCAGAAGGCCACTAACACTAATCGAGGCAAAATTGATGGGGTTTGCCTCGTACTAGCAACCAAGGACATTAATATACCCTTGCATGCATGCGGAAGTGAGAAGGTTGGTTTGCATGGTGCTGCATTAATCAAGCAATGAGGAGTGAGATGGTTAGCTCTTTGGGCGTTGGAGAAAAAAATATGCATTAATTGACACGTCAAACAAGGATTTGTATCGATCAATCCCGCGAAGGAAAACCCCACCTTTCTTTTTTAACACAAGTAGTACGTACTTGTATCATGTTTGGTTCTAGGCCTTGCATTGCCATACTTTGCCACACATTTTTACCAAGCTTGCCTAAAGTTTTTCAAAATGAAAAGGAGGTACACTTGCGCACGGCTGTCGCGGTCGCACCGCACCCTCACACAGTCGCTCCTGCACGCCGCAAACCCAACCAAGGGAACGCACCCTCACTGACACGTGCTACCGCATGTGATCAAACCAAACTCAGCCATCCTACCGCTGACACATAATTTTTGTTCATACAGTATGTTTATCCAACCGCATGTTGGGTAAGATCCATGCGGCCCGTGCGGTGGTCTGTTGGGGAAGAAGAATAGGTGAGGAAGAAGAAGGGTTAGGAGACGTAGGATATTCATCCAACCGCCTGAAATGGTCGACTGACCCAAATGATGACAGTCAGGCGACTTGCATAAATATATGTTTTTACACAGCAAAAGATCCCCAAAAACAACAACATAAAGAAAAACTATCACTGCTCGCGGAACGAGACGGCCTCGTCGTCTTCGGCTGCCGGCGCGAACCAGCCATAGCTGCCGACGTGTGTCTCCGCACCGTGGTTGTCCTCGGCCTCCAGCTACTCGTTCATGCGGAGTGTGTGGGCGCTCTGCACAAACGCGAGTACCGCCCGGTTCACGTCCACGATGTTCGGTTCCACCTGCAGGAGGGCCTCGATGGCAGCGGCATCTGTGTGCTCCACGTCGAGTTGAGCCTCCGCCGCCTGGTTCAAGTCCAAGACGTTCGGTTCCGCCTGCAGGAGGGCCTCGATGGCAGCGGCATACAAGCGCTCCGCGTCAAGTTGAGCCTCCGCTGCCTGGTTCACGTCCACGACATCCGGTTCCGCCTACAGGAGGGCCTCGATGGCAGCGGCATCCGCGCGCTCCGCGTCGAGTTGAGCCTCCGCCTCCCGGTCCTCCTTTAGGATCACCAGGTTGAACCGCTGGTCCGCCTACACCATGGGGGACCCGGACGCCGGCACGAAGTCGACGTCCATCGTCTCATACGCATCGGGGGCCTTCTACACCGCGACCTCCGCCATGAACATTGGATCGGCTTCCTCCTCCTCGGAGCTTGGCTCCAGAGAACTCGGGGATTGGCCCGCCGCAAAGCGAGCTTGGGAATGGAGGTCTGTGGCGCCGACTGCTGCCGCAATTTCTGCGCGGCGCTCCGGCGTCAGCATCTTGTAGTACATGATCTTGCAGTGCACCATGGCTTTCCGATGAACTAGGGGACGACTAATGTGGCCTAGGGGATCGAAAGGTGGGGGAATGGGCTGGAGAGGAGGTGTGGTTTTGGGGCAGTGGTAACCGGCCGGCAAGTAGCTGGCGTAGGCCGAGCAGCAAAGGTTCTGGTGTGAATAGTGGTTCTGGTGACGACCGATCAATCGGTTTTGACTGTGCGGAGTTTGCAAAGCCGAACGGCTGGAGCCTGGAGAGTTGTGGGGTGGGATGGGACCAAAGTTTCGGAGTTTCACGTGGTAGACGTCCGGACCTCCCCACCGTTCCTATCGACGACAAGGCGGTGACTTCGTAAATCTCAAGATGACTTGCAAGATGCTCGTGCATTGCACGGAACATCAGGATGCATTTTTTTACAAAACACCTGTTGTGATTGACCCATGCAGGAGTAATCCCATGTGTAAAAACTAATGATATCTCGAGAATTTCATCGAAAAAATGGTATCTTGAGAATTTCATCAAAAAATGATATCTCGAGAAAGATGAGAGATAAGGTGAGGAGGAGTGGGGCGCGGTGGTGATTGGTGGTTGGACTTAGCGGAGGCATGGGGATGGACGATGCCGGCAGCGGCCACCATGCCAGATTGTTTTAGAGGCTTCCTTTTTTAATTACTTAACAATGAAGTTGTGGGAGATAAGGATGAACGAGAGAGGTGCGGGTATCCTTTTGCAAAATTGCCATAGTTTGCTTTCTATCCTTCAGATATAGATCAGACGGTCTATATTGCAAGATGGCAGGCACACCATCATCACCGAGAGTAGAGATATAGATATGATGGCTCAGTCTCTCGAAGGTGCTCACAGGGGTAGGGTGTGTGTGTGTGCGTTCATAGGGGTGAATTTATGCGTGCATGTATGAGCGCTTGTGTCTGTACTGTTTTCAAAACATGAGTACTCGAAGTATGCAAGTTCATAAGGAACGGATGGTGTACATCACTCTTGTCGCGTTCACGTTGCACCCCGGCATGGTGGACCCTGCATGTCGCTCACCGAATGGAACACGCTTCGTCTTGCGTTTTCACTCACTTGTGGGGCCGCAGTTGAGAGCAAACTGACGTCCCTCCCCCTCCCCCGCCCGCGTCATTTACTACTAGACTAGAAGAGAGAGAGGTCGGCCGAGTGTTAATGAGGCCATACTGATGCTCGAATTTGGTCGGGAAAACAGGGAAACCGACATGTGGGGCACACCTGTCGTGATGACGTGGCGTAGACTAGTCCAATGGAGGAGCTGGCCCACGACCTCCTCGCCACCGGCAACCATTCATGTGGGTCATGGGGGCTAGCAACGTGGCGCAGCTCCCGCACCTCCTCTGGACACGGCGACCGCGGTGAGCGACATGCTCATTGCCGCTGGACACGCTTAGCTTTAGGGTGCCAAGGGTGGCACTACCGCTATGGCACGACCAGCAGATCAACACCCGACTCGTCGAGGATGCATGAGGCACCGAAGTGCGCGCATGCCGCGACACATCCGCGGAGTGTTCTAGCGTGGCCAACTGCATCCCCAGGACCTGAGACCATGCCGGGTCATCTTTCAATGACATGTGGAATCACATGTGAGCAAAGGGCATGTCCAACGTTGCCACGCCCGCAACTGACTACCCTGGCACACAAAAAAACCCCGTCTCTTGCGCTGTCACGCGCGTGCATTCCTAGCCGGCACCAGCTGCCCGCGTTCATGTCGTCCATCCGTATGTCGTCATTAAGCAGGATTGCTACCCGAGGAACCAACTCCGGCGACTTATTGACGCACTCAGACGCTTGGCCTCACCGGAATGCACTACTTAAAGCGGCAACGCCCAGCTAAACTCCACACCATAGCGCATCCTCCTACATGGCACCACATCCACCATGACCGTGAGCGAGAACGCTCTACGGGAGAGCTTGTCTTCAGGATGAAGCTCGAGGTCGCCGCCCTCGCTCAACTCGCCGCTCACAACGCAATACCAGCGTAGATGGACGCAGACGTGACCGCACAAGCGGTGGCCACGTTGGCAGCTGATGACGGGTGCACCGCCAGCCACGCATCCTACTTGCCAACGTCCAACGTTCGGTGGCGCATGTGGCAGGTGAAGCGGCGGGCCGTCCACGTCCATCATCATCAACCTCACGTCACCGGCAGCGCTGAGGTCGGGGACTCCTCCGAGGATGAGTAGGGCATGGGAGGCGGTAGGGCATGGTGTGCCAACTGGCCGGTCTGTCTCTCGTGTTCTACTCTTCCTCGTCGGAGACTGCACCTTCACTTCACGGGTCTTGAACCCCGCCGCCGTTCATGGAGATGGCAGATGGAGGACGTCGTCGCTGATGCGGAAGTACAAAGGAAAATGGACGTCGGTCGCCGTCGTAGAATAGGTTTAGGGTCAGGTTTCTTTCCTTTTTCTGTCCTATAAAAGTTCAAAATGTAATGAAAATCTACCGTGTTTGCATGAATCTCGTCCGGTGTATATGAACTTTCACAATAATAGTAAGATATATTGTATAAAAATATATTGAATGATGATTCGTTTTTGTGTGTATAAACTTGGTCTAAGTTTAGAAGGTTTGACCCGAGACAAAGCTAACATGCGAAGTAAATAAACACATAGGTATACATACACAATTTATCTTAGGCACTCCAATAGTACGTCCACTACACATTCACGCATCTCACATCTTTCTCTCGCTCTGTCTATCAAACCAACTAAGCCTTGTCCTTAAAAAACCAACTAAGCCAACCTCCCAGCATATCGCGCGGGAAAAGACCTGGCCTTGCCATTTTAGTCGGGATTACCGGATTACTAGTAGTATCGATGGATCGCACGAAGCACCAAGTTTAAAAGGAATAAGGCGGTACACTCATAGCACGCCTGTCGTGTTTGCATTGCGCCCCTCACACGGTCGGTCCTGCACACGGCTCACGCAAATAGAACGCACTTCGACTTGCCTCTTCACTGACACGTGGGACCGCATTTGGAGAAACCAACCATGCGCCAAACTCCCCCCGCCCACCGCACGAAAATTCCCCCAAAAAATTCCCCCCAAATCCCAAATTCAACTGCCCTTCGGCCAACTAGCCAATAATATTCCCCAAACCACCCTCCCCATGGCCCCCTCCACTCCATTCGATCCGCCAAAGCCGCCCTCCCCGCCGCGCCGATACGTCGGCATTGCGGTTCATCGAGGGGACGCACGGCGATCCTCTCACTCCCATAATACGCTCTCATAGACTGCCGTCCTCCAGCCGCACCGCCACCGCTGGCGACGTTCTTGTGGACACGCACGGCGGTCACCTTCTCCCACGGTACGTGCATTCTAGACTGAGGCCCCGTGCATGTCGGAGTAGCGCTGAATGTTAGCTGATAGACGATGTTAATCTCACTGTTTACCGAAATAGTTTATAGTCAATATGCTCTGCTTAAGAAGCTTCCTTGCCCTGTTCTGCACTCAATCTGCTTTGCTGAGATGGCATGCCACGCCCAATTAGTTGCTAAAATATCCTGCCATGTATTTATTGTGAAGTAGATTGCCATGGTCTAGTAGCCAATTTGTTAGGTGAAATAGCTCGACACCGTTTTATACTCGATATTTGTTGCTGAGATGGCCTTCCATGGCTGTGTGCTCGGCCTCATTGACTGTTGAAATAGCCTGCCATAATTTAGCACTCAAATCTGTTTGCTGAATTAGCTTTACATATATTTCGTTACTTAGATCTGCTTGTCCAAATATCTTGCCATAGCTTTAGACATCGACCTAGGTATTTTTTTTCTGGACTTTATAAAAAAGCATATATGTTTTTCCTGTAATATCTAGTAGAAGAACTAATTTGTATGTCTAACAGATGGACAGGACTTGGATAACTTCTGCTCGAAGATTCTCTGCTGCATATGTTGAGGGGGTTGAAAACTTCATGAACTTTATCAGAGTTGAGTACGGTGGTCCGAAATCAGATGTGCTCTACCTGTGTAGCAGTTGTATGGATTCAGTTACAAGACCCCAGTAAACTGTGCAAAATCATCTACACTTGTATGGGATGTCGGTCACATATACTAGGTGGGTTCATCATGGTGAAGCTGTGACCATCAATGTTACTGACTATGTGGAAGCAACAGATCACCATCTTGATCTGCCTGATGCTCAGGTGGAAGAGGAGGAGGAGGTGGTGGCGGCGGAGCCGGTGAGTTTGACCAACATTGAAACAATGCTACGAAATGCTCGCGCATTTCGTGAACTTTCACCTGCAGAAGAAAAACAGTGGGCCCGCATGTTGGAACAATGCAACGTGGCAGTCACCCCAGGAAATAAGCTGTTAGTATTCTCAGCTATGGTCACCTTTCTTCAAGTGAAGACATCTGAGCGGATGACCAACAAATCATTCGATGCGATGCTGGATACTTTTCGCAAATCTTTCCCAGATGCGCCTGAGCTGCCACACACCTACAGTAAAATGAAGAATTTCCTTCGTGCAGTTGGAATTGGATATGATATGATCCATGTTTGTAAGAATAATTTTGTTCTGTTCCGGAAGGATTATGCCAACTTAAGTGAATGCCCAAAATGCAAATCATCAAGATGGAAAGATGGCGATGTTGTGAAGAGGATTCCTCGTAATCTTTTGAGACATTTTCCAATTATACCAAGATTGCAGAGGTTGTTTCATGATGCTGAAACAAGAGAGGATGTATTGTGGCATTCCAACCAGGAGTACAGAGATCAGAATGTAATGAGCCATCCATCTCATGGTAGTGACTAGAAAAGCTTCAATCAGAAACACAAAAAGTTTGCTGCTGAGCCGAGAAACATTAGACTTGGCTTAGCTACAGATGGATTCAACCCATTTGGCCACCAGAGCGCCACATATACCATGTGGCCAGTGCTTGTTATCCCTTACAACATGCCACCAAATGTCTGCACTAAAGAATCAAACTACATGATGGCCTTGCTCATTCCAGGTCCAAAAAGTCCTGGAAAGGATTTTGATTTATTCATGGAGCCTCTTGTGGAGGAACTTCAACAGCTATGGAGGGGTGTTCTCACTCGAGACCTATATAGCAGCCCACCAGCTGATTTCTTTCTGCGTGTTGTTATAATTTGGTGCATCCATGATTATTCGGCTTTGGGAACTATGTCAGGGCAAAAAACACATGGTAACAATGCATGTGCTCGTTGTGACAAGAATCCGTTGTCGTACGCAATAGTTAGCAAGATCTGTTACATTGGACACCGTCGTTTCCTTGCCAAGGACAAGTTGTGTCCTACAAAATACCGAAGACATGTGTTCAATGCAACGCATGAAAACCATGATGTGCCAAAGAGGCTCACCGGCGATGAGTTGCAAGAGGAATTAGAGAAGGTCATGCATATTACACCAGGAAACCATCCTGATAATGGTAGCGGGAAAAGGAAGCGTGGAAGGGCAGAAAAGAGATTATTGTTTACCTAGAGGTCCACTTTGTGGGACTTGGAATATTGGAAAGATTTGGATCTGCGGCATAATCTTGATGTGATGCACATCGAGAAAAATATATGTGACAACATTATCGGCACACTTCTTAATATTGAAGGCAAGACGAAAGATACCTTAAAATCTAGGATTGATTTGACACACCTGGGTATCAGAACCAATTTGCAGGTGAAAGATGATGGTGCATCACGGGATATGGCACCAGATGTGTACGTCTTGGACAAGGTAAAAAGAAAAGAATTATGCAAGGTCCTGTCACGTGTGAGATTCCCACATGGATTTGCTTCCAATCCTGAAAGGAGAGTCAGTGCAGATGGAAACAAAGTACAAGGGTTGAAAACTCATGACTGCCATGTCCTACTTCAAAGGGTTTTACCTGTTATCCTTAGAGGATTGGGCCGGCCTGACTTATACAGAGCAGTTGCAGAGTTGGGACAATTCTTCAGGGAACTCTGCAGTAGAAATATTAGGATAGATGCTTTGGAGCGTCTTAGAGACAAGATACCAACTATCCTATGCAACCTTGAGAAGATATATCCTCCAGCCTTCTTTGATGTGATGGTGCATTTGGCTGTTCATCTACCTGATGAGGCACTACTTAGAGGTCTAGTACAGTATGGCTGGATGTACCCTATTTCAAGGCGTCTAGGCACTTTCAAGGGCTATGTTAGGAGCAGAGCTAGACCTGAGGGTTCCATTGCAAAGGGCCTACATTGCAACAGAAGCATTGACATTCTGCTCAAAATACATTGAAACAACTGATCAGCTTAGCGAAGAGGTGGGTTAAGACAATCCGGAGCTCAATGTTTTCGATTGTTTTGTTTGAATTACAGGGAAGAGTCGGCAAGATGACAAACCTAAAGATTTGGACAAAATGGTTTAGGTATGTGTTGAATAACTGTCCTAAGATTCTACCTTATATCGAGTAAGTGCTAAGTACTGCAGCTTATACATCGTAATCTACTAAACTTGCAGCACATTCTTATATATTTAGATGTTTGACGCGATCACTATGTTGTGCAACATCTACAAAAAGGAGTTACTGCTGCAAAATCCAAGAAACAGTGACAAACTGGTTATGGCAGGATTAGCGAAATGGTTCAAGAGCCATGTAAACTTTTGAATTGCACTGTCAGTTTTTTTAATATATTGAGTACATAAGTGATCAGCTTGTCTATTTTCTAACCATAGGTTAACAAGATGCTGGAGGATGGGCAGGTAGTTAATGATGCCCTTTACGCACTAGCAATGGGTCCTGATACTAGGGTAAGACATTATGAATCTTGCATTGTTGGAGATGTGCGCTACAACACCCTTGCACGCGACGAAGGCAGGAAGACACAAACAGTGCCATCATGAGCACGGATACATACGGCAAAGAGACAACTGAAATGTATCCTAACATAACAGACATTGTTCAGTTGCAGTATATCTCCAGTTTTGAGGTTCATCGGTGTGTGGTTTTGTTGTGCTATAGTTGGTATAACCAGTTTCCAGGATCGCAAAACCCAGAGCTGATGATTAATCCATCAATGTCAACGCAGCGTACCACACCGGCGAGCCTTTTATTTTGGCAAATCAAGCAACAAAGATATTTTTCTTGGAAGACACATATGCATGTAGCGATGGCTGGAGAGTATTGCATAGGTTTCAGCAGAGGAATTTGTTTAATGAAGTTGCACAACAAGATGATGCTTACACTGCTCCTGATGTAGAAGATTCCACAGATGTTCCTAGTATCTTTGAGAACCATCACGTCAATGACGCTGGTGAAAAGGTTGCCTGTCGGGCTATGGACATACGAGAGTTGATCAATAATATGCCAACATTCGAGGACATTGAGGATGAAGAAGAAGATGACACTGGGGGGAATTACAATTCAAACTGATACACATGGTGAAGATGTTGACGCTGCTGCTGCGGATGATGATTAGATTGCTTTTGTTGTATTTGCCTGTGAGAAGACGACTTTTATTTACTATGTGAAATTTTGTTTGCTATGACAACTGAAACCTGATGAAGTTGTTGTTTAGTATTTTGCTATGAGAACATCACTTATTATGTATGTTGATTTGTGTTTGATGATTGTATGATGACTAAAACATGATGATGTTGTTGTTTAGTTGTACTTATATTTGGCTGTGAAACTTGTATTTGATGACATAGTTTGCTGTTGGACTGCAATTTGCTCTACATCTTCGAATGGGAACAAAGCTGACCCGACAGGGCCTCTGCTAATTTATTTATTTATTAGCAAAAGGGCCTCTACTATTTATTTATTTATTTATGAGCAAAATGGGATACCCCCCGATTTCCGCTAATAGAAATCATTAGATGTTCACAACACTATGCCCAGCCTGCTAAACAGGTTTCATTCATTACGAGTTTCAGCAAAGTGCTCATGTCATAGCCACTGAATACATCACGAGTGCTACATACACTGCAAATAAAGAGACAATCATCCTACAGAGCACAACTATCTTGCCTATCTTCACAAGCTCTTTCATCTCCTCATTGCTATCAAGGCCGTTCAGCAGCTATTGCTTGGCCATGATCAGAGTAACTGCATCTTTAACCTTCTGCTCTGCATCTTCCTCTTCTGTCGTTCCTTCAGTTACTTGTCCAACACCCCAACCTGCTGGTATTGGGATTCCTCGACTAACCAAATAATCAGCGTAGTTCCATTCCCCCACATCAGCAACTTCCCAGAAATACAAATCACACAAATCTTTCCTTTTCTACACGAATCAAATTGGAAGATCATCAACCAAACTATTAAAAAAATTCAGCAAACTGAAAGCAGGCGAACAACACTTAAACATATTATTACCCCATGATTTGGGCATTTGTAGAAGACTCGGCCAGGGTTGAGGATTGTAGTTGAGACACGACGGATGACTCTGCATGATTTGCAGCAGTGGCACCACACCAACGGCAGCGGGTTGCGATGAGCAACTGGCTACGGTGAGTGTGCCAGTGGGGGTGTGATGAGACCCACAGGGGATGGTACGGGTGGCGACTTGGTGCATATCTGGTTGTTGCCTGCTGAAGAGCAGGTGAACGAGCCGCCAGCGGACATGGTTGCTGCGGCCGGAGCTTCTGATGCTAGGCAGAGTAACTAGAGAAGAGGAGAAGCAAACATTGGATATGTCAGTTTCATTACTTGCAGAGTAGCATAGCACTATATGTAGTCATAGTCTAGGTTTGGAGTCGAACCAGCTACAGGAGCACGTCTCTCTTTTTTCTAAAACTCAGCAACATCTCTTTACTGGTACACTAGCTTGTTCTGTACGCCTTCTCAAGTCTTTGATTTTCGGGAATGTTATGTGGGAACGTTCCCTAGGAGGAGGACGTCAAATGAACGCATTTTCCTGGCAGTTTTAGTTGCGACGCAAGATCAAACGGTGGCAGTTTTGCGAATGTTATCTGGCGAACGAGCCCAGTTTTTCTTTTCTTCCTATAAAAAAGTCTACTACGTGGTGTCGGCTTAGTCAACAAACGATTGTGCCAACCTTGACCGTTGGATTGACATTCAATGACTATCGTGTTTCTTCAGTCTCTTCTTCCTCCAGCCGCCAAAGCCAAACCAGCGCCGGCGGGACAGCCAGCCTTGGGAGGCGGGAGCACGCATCGTGGCCACATCGCACCCTAAAACTCTGCGCATCTTCCCTGGCTCCTATTCGTTCCCGTCCGAGGCCTCACCATCGTCCTCCGCCTTGGTTCGCTCGCCGCGGCGCTGCCCTCCGGTGTTGTCAACATGGTCAACAACCGAGAGGAATAAGGAGATGACTATACATGGTGAGGATGACAGTAGGGACCCACCAGGATCATGGCAGTAGGCAAGCAAGTGCCTCCTTTATTTCAAGAAAAAAATGGTTCCTCCTGATGGTTTCCTGACATCTGAGTCACATGTCACTGTCAACGTAGTCAATAAGCGAGATAACTGCACAAGGAGCGGCTGACACCCAGGACCCAGCAGCTCGCGCAGTATTTTTTTCGGGACAGAGCAGGGTATCAACTAGGTTGTGCGAGAGCTGTGGCCCATCTAGCCCAGGCTTTTATTTCATATGTTTACCACATGACCAACCCAGTTTTGTTTTTTCTTTCTGAAAATGGCTAGCCCGGCTATTTTGTTTTTTGCAGAATAACCAACGGAGGCCTACTTGCTTTTCTATGCCCTGCTGGGCCAGAAATCTTTCAAGATGAGGAGGAATGCATTCGGCTTGCCCAGAAAATGGGCTACCAGTAATAAGAAATGCACTATAAAATGAAAAATACAACAAACAGGCAATTAGTTCCAAATTACTTTTTTCTTTCAGATTTTGATATTTTAAATTTCATTGTTTTTGTGCGGGTAAAATTTCATTGGATTTTCAATTATGGTATGTTTATTTTTTAAATTAATTTGAATCTGGCTAGAAATTTCGGGCTGTATGCTGTTTGGGACATATTTCGAGGCTGACTTGTGGGTCTACTAGGTTGACATGTACGAAAGGCTTTGTCAACTTAGTCCACAAACGATTCTAGCAGCAGTGACCGTTGGATGTTAATTCAACGGCCGTGCTGCTTCTTCAACCTCTGGTCTTCTTGCTCCAGCCGCCCAAACCAGCGCCGGCCGTACTACTAGCTCATGCCTCCCGTGGCCGGTTGTGCTGCCGCGCGGGCCTAACCGCTCCACACTACTCCCATCGCTGGCCTGGCCATCCCTCTACGCACCCATAGTTCCTGTTATTCTCCGGCGACGGCAGACGAACCAGTAAACCCTCATACTCCCCTCCGTGTGGGAAACAACTGCCGAGTCTTCTCTGGCTCCGAGTAGTTCCCTTCCTAGGCCTCGCCGTTGTCCACCGCCCTGGTGCTCTCGACGTGGCGTGGTCAACGTGGTCAACGAACGACACCCATCGGAAGAGGACTATACACGGAGAGGATGACAGCTGGGTCCACGGCCGCACGCAAGATAGTGCCTCCTTATTACACACAAAATAATGATTCCTCCACCTGATAGCGGGGACCCACCGGAAGGGCCTCTTTATTTCATGAAAAAAAGTTCCTCCCACTAATAGCTCGGACCCACCAGCTATATCTTTGCACGCAAGGAAGTGCCTTCTTATTACGCACAAAAAAAATGAATACTCCCCCTGCTAGCTAGGACCCACCATATTTGGAGGCTGACTTGTGGGCCTACTAAGTTGACGCGGACGTAGGATTTGTCAACTTAGTCAATATAAACGATTCTAGCTGCAGTGACCATACAATGTCCATCCAACGGCCGTCGTGTTTCTTCAACCTCTGATCTTCTTGCTCCAGCCGCCCAAACCATCACTAGCCATGCCACCTACTACTGCGTCCCGTGGCCGGCTGTGCTGCCGCGCAGGCCTCACCGCCCCACCCTACTCCCATCGCTAGCCTGGCCATCCCTGTACTCACCCAGACCTCCTGTTATTCTCCGGCAACGGCAGCCTCACACTGCAGCCGAACCAGTAAACCCTCGTACTCCCGTCCGCGTGGGAAACAACTGCCGAGTCTTCCCCGGCTCCGGGTCATTCCCTTCCTAGGCCTCGCCGTCGTCCACCACCTTGGTGCTCTCGGTGCGGCGTGGTCAACATGGTCAAGGAACAACTTCCATCGGAAGAGGACTGTACGTGGAGAGGCTGACAACTGGGTCCACGGCCGCAGCAAGGAAGTGCCTCCTTATTATGCGCAAAATAATGATTCCTCCACCTGACAGAGGGGACCACCGAAAGGGCTACCGTATTTTGTGAAAAAAACATTCCTCCCTGACAGCTGGGACCCACCAGCTACATCTTCGCACGCAAGGAAGTGCGTCCATATTACGGGCAAAAAAAATGATTCTTCCCCCTGATAGCTGGGACCCACCAGCTATATCTTCGCACGCAAGGAAGTGCCTCCTTATCCTCCCTGATAGCTGGGACCCACCCAGTCAAACCATATGTAGGGTTGTCTGTCTGGTCATGAACGTGTACGTACATACTGGTCGATCGGTCTCTCTACAGCAATGAACCGTTGCCGAGTAAGGAGCGGCACGTGTCGTAGTAGAGGCGCGAGCGTAGCATGTCACGCAGTCCCATCTATATCTTGTACACGTACATGCAGCCACGCTACAAGAAAGTAAATATGGCTACGTGTGTACATACGGGCGGGGTCTCTAGCGCGTACAGCGATGGAGTCCTATTCATCGGCAGCCAACCGGCTGGGTCGGAATGGAGGAAACAGCGTCGTGTTCATCGGGAGGCAACAGACTAGGTCGGAATACGTCCTGTTCATCGGGAGCCAACCGGCTTGGACGGAACAGCCGAAACGAGGTCTGGCGTACCGCAGAACGAAGGAAACGAACTTCTGTTCAAGCTCCTACAGTCGAAACGGGGTCCTGTTGATCGGGAGGGGTGTGGCGTACCGCAGAACGGAGGAAACGGACTTGTGTTCGAGCTCCTATGGTCGAAATGGGGTGCTGTTGATCGGGAGGGGTGTGGCGTACCGCAAAACAGAGGAAACAGACTTGTATTGGAGCACCTACAGTCGAAACGGGGTCCTGTTCATCGAGAGGGGTGTGGCGTACCGCAAAACGGGACTCCACGGGCTACTGTTCATCCACCATCTACTGCCTCGCTCCAGCCTCCACGGGCTAATGTTCATCCACCGTTGACTTCCTCCAGCCTCCACTAGCTACTGTTCATCCATGGGGTCCTGTTCATCCACCCTCCACGAGGTCCTGTTCAACCAGCCCTCCACGGGGTCCTGTTCATCCAGCCCCAACCGGCTCAGGTGTGTGGCGCCCTCCTCGATCGGGGTCCTGTTCATCTAGCGGCAACGGCCTCTACTACCACGGGGTCCTGTTCATCCAACCCCCACCAGGAACTGTTCATCCAACCCCCAACAACGGTCACTGTTCATCAAGAGGCAGCTGGTTCGATCGGCTTCAGTTAGCAGCAGTAGCAAAGGAATCGCTCGGTTTCAGTTAACAGCCAAGGGATCGATCGCTCGGGTTAAGTAACGTAGCTAGTGCAATCGCTCGGGTTCAGTTAGAGCCCAACGCCTCACACACACACACGCGTACGTGTACAAGAGAAACGCGCAAACCTCCATGCATCGCTCGGCCCCGACCACCCACCGTAACCGGGAACTCCCCCAAATTTTCCTCGCCCTCGCTTCTACCGCGATTTTTTCCGTCATGGACGGCCCAAAGAATGTCAAGCAGGTGCGTCCCCAGCCCGCCAAGGATGAAAAGCCCATTTTATGTCATGATTTTTTGTCATAGAAGTAGGAGCCCACCACATCTATGATGATACGTGGTTTTGTCACAATTATCGTCATAGAAGTGTCATAAGCATGACAGGAAAAAAAAATGTTCGGCCCAAAATGTCACGGATGTGTCTTTTTTTTGTAGTGATGGCATCACAACATAACTCTACGACTCAAGTATTCATTCAATAGGCTCCGAGGAGCCATGCATAGCATGATATTACAAACATGGGTCTCATGACCCAATAGACAAAGTCATACAGGCAACAGAAGCATAAACCTGTCTGAGTACAGACAGCTGAAAAGAAAGAAGGATGGAAAGCCTAACTATCTACAAGACCCTCCATAGGAACTAGACCTCTGTTTGGGATTTCCAAGCTAATCTTTGAAGCCCACATGGAACTACTAGTGAGACTGAAGTCTCCTCCGCAAAACATAAATTAAGCAAACGTGAGTACAAATGTACTCAGCAAGACTTACATCAGAGCTATCTACATATGCATTAGTATCAACAAGGGGGTTGTGGAGTGTAACTGCAGCAAGCCAGCTTTGACTTAGTGGCTATCCTATACTAAGACTACCAGTATCTTCTTTGAGTGAGAAAGCGCACACGAGTCCACATATTCACCATATCAATACACCACTATGGATCCGCTCCCGTCTCCCTACGAGAAGGCCATCCATAGCACTCACACTTATGTTGCGTATTTTAGAGTATCCACTTCAAATTATTTATGAACCATTCCAAGTAGTCCATATCCGAGGATGCGGCTATTCGAATAGATCATATTACCCTGCAGGGGTGTACTTCTTCACACACGCTCTCACCACTTATTGCCGTTTACACGACATGTACTCGGCAACCTTTAAGCGGAAGCCCAGCGAGGGTGTCTGCCATGACCTGACTAACCACACGAGACTCTAGTCCAGGTTTATCGCCTATTTGAGTTACATCGACAATGAAGTCCGGCCGAGGTTTCCACTACGAATCCAAATGATGTGTGCAAGGTTCTCGAGCCCACCAAACAGATGCCTCGGTACATCGGGCCATGGTGTATCTACTGCATCATAGCCCACCCCTAGGGTCAACGCTATGCACGGCCTCCAACACATATCCTACAAACCCCAGAAACTAGTTGCAACTCCTAGACAGAGATCAAGGCGATTAATAAGTCGAGAGGGTCCATGGGTTTTGGGCCCAATGTATGGTAGTAGATGTTCTTGGATCAGAAACACAGAACTCAATTCCTGAGGATGGTTTCAATGAGACAACCCACCATGTACTCCTACATGGTCTCTCATCGCTACCTTTACCAAATCATGTTCACACACTTAGCTCTCAACAGTAGGACATGTTCATCACCATCCAAATCCATCCTAGATGAATCAGACCTGACACAACTCTAAGCATAGCAGGCATAACAAGCAAGCATGAATGAGTAGTCACATCATGGCTCAAACAACTCCTACTCATGCTAGTGGATTTTAACTATTTACTGTGGCGAAGACAGGTCATGCAGAGGAAATGGTTCAACTACTGCAACATGTAACAGTTGAATCATTGTTGTCCTAATGCAGTAAAAGAGAGCAGGAGCGAGAGAGTGGGATTGTATCAGAGTGATCAAGGGGGGTTGCTTGCCTGGCACTTCTGAAGATAGTATAGCTCTTCATCGGTGTCATCGATCTCATCGTCAGAACAACGTTTACTGAGAGGGAACCACCACCGGCAAACAAGAAGGAACAAAATCATTGCAATGCAACATTATGATGCATGATCATGACATGGCAACATGCTGTGATTTGGGCTAATGCAACTAGCAACAATTTGAATGAAGTTGGTTTGAACCCAGGGTTCAAATTCAAACTCCATATAGGACATTTCAAATGCCATTTACACAAATTGTTGTATACAGCAGCTTTAAGTTGTTCAAACATGCATGAAAAAGCCATAAACAGATTCTTTAGATTTTTTTGATATTTTTTCATATATAAATTATTTCAATCTGAGCTATGGTTGAATTTCTATGATTTTCAGAAGTTTAAACAATTTTCTGGAATTTCCTGGTTATTTAAATTAAACTAAATCTAGAAAATGTATTATTGCATCAGCACTACGTCACTGTGACATCAGCAGGTCATCAGTGGTCAACTGGGTCAAACCTGACCAGTAGGGCCCACTTGTCAGTGACTCAGCTAATTAACCGAGTTAAGTTAACCCTAACTAAAATGCCAGCAGGGCTGGGCCCACACGTCAGCGAGTCAGTGTATTAATTAAGTTTAGTTAATAACTTAACCAAAAATTAGCAGGGGTCGGGCCCACAAGTCAGTGACCCAGGGGAGGTCAAACCCCTGGTCAAATGAGTCAAACCCACCGGCGTTAAGCTGCCGGCGAGGACAGAAATGGCGGAGGGGCTCGGAAACATTGTTCCGGCGACCAAAAGAGTGGCAGCTGGAGATCTTGCGCGTCTAACCGTGTAAGAAGCAGCAGCTGGGGTGGCTGGAAACAACGGCGACGACGAGCTTTGCGGCGGCCGGAGTTCAGACACGTACGGGTTCAGTGTTTCGGTGCACGACAGGACCAGCTGGTGGTCGGGGTCGTCTCCTGGGGGCAACCCGAGCATGATGACGCGCCCAGGCGCAAGCTACGATGTCTGTAGCCATAGCGGCGACATCGCCGACGACGTGGAGCTCACGGGCATGGTAGGGGTCGTAGCTGGAGCGTGCGCGGGAGTGAGGAGAGAGGGGCAAAAGCAAGGGGAGCTCACGGTGGACTTGCAGAGCAGGTTAGTGGGCTCAGGGGGGCTTCTGCACCGGTAAATTGACGAACGGCGTCCAGCGGCCATGCATGAAGAAGATGGCCCGATGGAGGCGAGGCAGGGCATCCGAGGTTGTTTCCTTCGGCTTGGGGATGAAGTGCTCGATGGCGGGGCTCGTGGACAGCTCGGGGCATCGTCGGGACGGCGGTGGCCGCGATGGTGCCCGTCGACGCTCTCGGGTGCTCGTGGTCAAATGCGGGAGAGAGAGAGCAGAGGAGGTGGATGAGGGCGAGAGAGAGTGAGAGAGGGTCGAGGGGGCTGCGTGATGTCGTGGGAGGCGTCCAGGGCGACGAGGGGGCAGCCAGGTAGTGTGGAAGTGGCGCGCGCGTGGCGAGCACGCGCCCTTGTGCCTACTAGCACGAGGTTGAAGATGGTGGCGCTGTGGGCTGGGCCTGCTATAGTGCTGGGCTGCACAGGCGAGCATTCTCTCCCTCTCTGTCTTTTCTATTTTTCTTCTGTTTGTTTTTGTTTCTTTCAGTTTTGAATTGATACAAAGACCAAATCATTTTTAAAACTGCTGAAATTAAATAGTCTGAATGGATAAACCTAGAGCCACATAGAAAATTGCAGAATTATTGGACTTATATTTATTTAATAGTAAGTATAAGTCCAATTCAAATAGCTATGAATTAATTTAAAGGCCCAAGAACAATTACTTTTGAACCTCCAAAATATTGGTTTGAATTTTATTCTTGCCAATATTTTTCAAAGTTAGAAAGGAACATTTCCTTGCGAACTTTTGAAGAAATTTTTGGTTGATCATTTCAAAAAAATTTCTGAGGCTCCTGGAAATTCCTCAATTCAATTCTCAGAAATTTAAAGTGATGACATGATGAAGCTCACTAAAGAACTAATTACCAAGCAATGTCTAGGGCTGTGACACATATGTTCCTCTCTCATAATGTTTTCAGTAGCATCATGAATGAATTCAACAATATAAATATCACACAAATCATTCTTTTCATGATACATAAGCATATAATTTTTATTACTCTCCACAAAAGCAAATTTCTTCTCATTCATAATGGTGGGAGCAAATTCAATGAAATAACTATCATGAGATACTTGATTGACATAATCAAATTGAACATTAAAATCATGATGACAAGTTTCATGGTTATCATTACTTTTTATAGCATACATGCCATCACCATAATCATCATAGGTAGCTACTTTGTTTTCATAATCAATTGAAACCTCTTCCGAAATAGTGGACTCATCATTAAATAAAGTCATGACCTCTCTAAATCCACATTCAGAATTATTACAATAAGGTTCAACACCCTCCAAAATAGTGGTATCATTAGTACCTAGAGTTAACATTCTTCCAAACCCACTTTCATCAATATAATCATCATAAATAGGAGGCATGCTTTCATCATAATAAATTTTCTCATCAGACTTGGGGGACTAAAAATATCACCTTCATCAAACATAGCATCCCCAAGCTTATGGCTTTGCATATCATTAACATCATGGATATTCAAATAATTCATACTAGCAACATTGCAAACATGCTCATCATTCATGGATTTTATGCCAAACATTTTATTGAATTCTTCTTCTATCAATTGAGCACAATTTTCCGCTCCATCATTTTCAAGAAAGACATTATAAAGATGAATAATATGAGGCAACCTCAATTCCATTTTTTTGTAGTTTTCTTTTATAAACCAAACTAGTGATAAACAAGAAACTAAAAGATTCAATTGCAATATCTAAAGATATACCTTCAAGCACTCACCTCCCCGGCAACGGCGCCAGAAAAGAGCTTGATGTCTACTATGCAACCTTCTTCTTGTAGACTCTTGTTGGGCCTCCAAGCACAGAGTTTTGTAGGACAGTAGCAATTTTCCCTCAAGTGGATGACATAAGGTTTATCAATCCATGGGAGGCGTAGGATGAAGATGGTCTCTCTCAAACAACCATGCAACCAAATACAAGAAACCTCTTGTGTCCCCAACACACCCAATACAATGGCAAATTGTATAGGTGCACTAGTTCGGCAAAGAGATGGTGATAAAAGTGTAGTATGGATAGTAGATATAGTTTTTTGTAATCTAAAAATATAAAAACAGCAAGGTAACTAGTAACAAAAGTGAGCAAAAACGGTATTGCAATGCTTGAAAACAAGGCCTAGGGTTCATACTTTCACTAGTGCAATCTCTCAATCGTGCTACCATAACTGAATCATATAATAATCCCTCAACGTGCGACAAAGAATCACTCCAAAGTTCTTATCTACCGGAGAACATAGGATGATATTGTTGTAGGGTATGAAACCACCTCAAAGTTATCCTTTCTGGTCAATCTATTGAGCCATCCCTATCAGTGTCATGAACATCCCTAGAGTTCGTACTAAAATACCACCATATGAAAACACATCAATCAACCCTAATGTCACCTAGATACTCCAATGTCACCACAAGTATCCGTGGGTCAATTATACGATATGCATAAAAAAAACTTCAGATTCATAATATTCAATCCAACACAAAGAACCTCAAAGAGTGCCCCAAGATTTCTACCGGAGAAACAAGGACGAAAACGTGCATCAACCCCTATGCATAGATTACCCCAATGTCACCTCGGGAATCCGCGAGTTGAGTGCCAAAACATACATCAAGTGAATCAATAGAACACCCCATTGTCACCACAGGTATCCACATGCAAGACATACATCAAGTTTTCTCAAATCCATGAAAGTATTCAATCTGATAATAGTGAAACCTCAAAGGTAGAAACTCAATTCATCACAACAAGATAGAGAGGGGAAAATACCATATGATCCAACTATATTAACAAAGCTCATGGTACATCGAGATCGTACCAAATCAAGAACGCGAGAAAGAGAAAGAGAGAGAGAGAGAGAGAGAGAGAGAGAGAGATCAAACACATAGCTACTGGTACATACCCTCAGCCCCGAGGGTGAACTACTCCCTCCTCATCGAGGAGACCGTCGGGATGATGAAGATGGCCTTCGGTGATGGTTTCCCCCTCCGACAGGGTGACGGAACGGGGGTCCCGATTGGGTTTTCGTGGCTACAGAGGCTTGTAGCAGCGGAACTTCTCATCTAGGGTTCTTTTCGGGGGTTTGAGTATTTATACGAATTTTTGGCATAGGTTTCACGTCAAGGGAGTCCACGAGGCAGCGATAAGCTCACTCCAAGCGCCCTAGAGGGGTAGGGCGCGCCTAGCGAGCTTGTCATGTCCTCTTGGGTCTTCTGGTCCTCCCACGAAGCTTTGGGGTCTCTTTTGGTCCACAAAAAATCACTGTAAATTTTTAGCCCATTCCGAGAACTTTTATTTCTGCACAAAAAACGACACCATGGTAGTTCTGCTGAAAACAGCGTCAGTCCGGGTTATTTCTATTCAAATCATACCAAAACCATATAAAATTGTTGTAAACATGGCATGAATACTTCATAAATTATAGATATGTTGGAGATGCATTAGCTTGCCAGTGGCCCCACAAGGTACTAGGGTGCGCCCAGGGGTTAGTCGCGCCCTAGTGCCTTGTGGGCAGCTGGTGGGTCCCCTCTAATACTTCTTTGCTCTAGTGTTTTTCATATATTCCATAAAAATTCTCTGTGAAATTTTAGCTCATTTGGAGTTCTGTAAAGTAGGTATCTCTGATGTAGCTTTTCTAGGTCCAGAATTCCAGCTGCCGGCAATCTCCCTCTTCATGTAAATCTTGCAAATTAAGAGAGAAAAGGCATTAGAATTGCATCACGAAGTATTATAATGATAAAAAAACATTGTAAATATCAGTAGGAAAACATGATGCAAAATGGACGTATCAACCCACAATTCATCGGATCCCAACAAACACACCGCAAAAGAAGATTACATTAGATAGAAGTCCAAGAAGATCGAGGAGATGGTATTGAAGATCAAAGAGAGAAGAAGCCATCTAGCTACTAGCAATGGACCCGTAGATCTGTGGTGAACTACTCACACATCATCGGAAGGCAGCAATGATGATGTAGAAGCCCTCCGTGATCGGTTCCCCCTCCGATAGAGAACTGGAAAAGGCCTCCAGATGGGATCGCAGAAGAACAAAGACTTGTGGCGGCAAAAAAGTAATTTGGGTGGCTCTTTGTTGGTTTCCCGATTTTAGAGAATTTATAGAGGTGGAATTAGGTCAGACGGAGCCACGAGGGGCCCACAAGGCATCAGGGCGCGCCAACCCCCCTGGGTGTGCCTTGTTGCCTTACCGTATCCTTGTTTGCCTTCTGGTCTCCTCCCAAAGCTTCTAGGGTCTCTCTTGTCCAGAAAAAAATTGCCAAAGAGTTTCATAGCGTTTGGACTCCGTTTGGTACTGATTTCCTGGAAAACCAAAAACAGGCAAAAAAACAGCAACTGGCACTGGGTTAATAGGTTAGTCCCGAAAAATGATATATAATTGCATGTAAAGCATCCAAGATTGATACTATAATAGCATGGAATAATCAAAAATTATAGATACGTTGGAGACGTATCAGTATGGTGATACCGATGATTGAATCTCGAGCAAGTAAAATATCGCGAGACAAAGGGAATGAAATACAAGATTGTTTTAATCCTCGACATTGTGGTTCAAACCGATAAAGATGTTCATTTAATATGTTGGAGTCATTGATTATGGGCATCCAGGCCCCGCTATTGACTATTGATCGAAGAGTTGTCTCGATCATGTCTGCATGTTCTCGAACCCGTAGGGTCACAAACTTACGTTCGATAACGCTAGGGTAGTAATGGGATATTCATAATGGTGATACCGAAGATAGTTCGGATTCTCGGATGGGATCTGGGATATCATGAGGAGCTTCAGAATGGCCCGGAGATAAAGTTTCAATAAGGAAAGTGGATTTCAGGGTTCCAGAAAATGTTCGTTTTTTTCCAGTATTTGTATCGGAGGATTCTAGAAGGTTCTGGGGGTCCCACAGAGATGCCCACCTGCCTTGGAAGGTCCACATGGACCCAAGGGGTGGAGCACCAGCCCTACATGGTCTAGGCGCAACAGCCCCCCTGGCCCATTCGCCATAGGGCAACCCTTGGGGGCGGTCACCGAACCCATACACTTTGGCAACCCTTGGGGGCGGTCACCGGTACCTGTCAAATTGCTCGGGGCGATCTCCACAACCTAATTGGAGACCCCGACGCTTGCCCAGAGCTTTACACCACAATGATTGAGCTCCGAACACCACCAACTGTCTAGGGCGCCCAAGCACCCAAGAGGAACAAGCTCAAGGGTACCAAGCACCCAAGAGTAATAAGCTACTCAACTTCACTTCCATGTATCACCGTGGAGAACTCAAACTGATGCACCAAATGCAATGGCAAGGGCACACGGAGTGCCCAAGTCCTTCTCTCTCAAATCCCACCAAAGCAACTAATGCTAGGGAGGAAAATGAGAGGAAGAACGAAGAAGAGAACACGAAGAACTCCAAGATCTAGATCCAAAGGGTTCCCCTCACCTAGAGGAGAAAGTGATTGGTGGAAACGTAGATCTAGATCTCCTCTCTCTTTTCCCCCAAAAACTAGCAAGAATCCATGGAGGGATTGAGAGATAGCAAGCTCGAAGAAGGTCAACAATGGGGGAAGAACAAGAGCTCAAAAAGGATAAGATCCATTGGGGAAGAAGACCCCCTTTTATAGGTGGGGAAAAATCCAACCGTTACCCACTTATTCAGCCCGCGATATGCGGTACTACCGCACAAGCCGTGGTACTACTGCTCTACGATGCGGTACTACCGCTCCCACGGTAGAGACTAGACGAGGCCCTGTTGTGTTAAAACAACGAGCGGTAGAACCGTCGGAGCGGTACTACCGCGCGCCCTTGCGGTACTACCGCAAGGCTGGGTTCGACTAGGCTTGGAAGGCACGGACTAATAAAATTACATCCGTGGCTACTTCCGCTGATTCTCGGTCTGTGCAAAAATCCGGCACGGTACTACCGCATGCTGAGAGCGGTACTACCGTGTAGGGCGCGGATGTAAAAAAATTACTTCCGCTCCTACTTCCGCGAATGCCAGTGTTCTGGGCTCAAGGCCACGGTACTACCGTACCTGAGGAGCGGTACTACCGCTTCCCTGGCCGGTACTACCATGGGCCACTGCGGTACTACTTCTCCGTTGAGCAGTACTATCGCACGCCACAGAACTATAGCACTTGGAGGCCTTCATTTTGCAGCTAAAGACAACAGAAGGATACAATAAAACCAGAACTGCCATAACTTCTGCAAATGAGCTCCGAATTGAGCAAACTCAAGCTTGTTGGAAAGAAGACAATGAGTAGCATCGAAAGCTGGTTATAGTAAGAAGAGGCAGGGGAGGTATGCCTAGCTTATAGAGGAGTGAAACCTCCAACAGAGAAGAACCGGCATAACCGCCAACATCGAAAACATCATAGAAGATGCATGAGAACTCCGTTTTCGATGAACCCGAGCTTGTCATGAAAATGACCATAAGCTCCAAATCTCACAAGGAGAAGAACCAAACAAGAACCAATAAAGATGATGCAAGGATGCAATGGTTTGAGCTCTCTACGAACGATACGATCAAGCTACTCAACAAGAGCCCCCATTGATAGTACAGCAATTGATCCTATAACCCGGTCTCCCAACTACCACCATGAGACCGGTAAAAGAGAAAACCTATCAAGGGCAAACCTTTGCCTAGCACAAAGTCCACTTGAGCTAGATGATGACGATCTTGACTTCGTCAAGTTGGACCACCTTTCTTGATTTCGTTGACTCGGTGAAGACTAGTTGATTGCTCCCCCATACTCCACTATGGGTGAGCCACTCTTTGGCTCATCTTCACAAGTCCATTGCCACCACAATGGACGGCAAGCTTCAAGCATGTGATCTCTTCGTGATGATCCACTTGAACTTGCACACCGCAACCTAACCCCACAAAGAACTCTCACGAAGACCATGGGTTAGTACACAAAGCGTAATTGACAATGATTACCATACCATGGGATTGCTTGGTCCCCCTCGGTACATCTTCTATGCTTTGTGTGTTGATCAACTTGATTCACTCTTTGACTTAGTCTTGATCAACCTCTCACATGACCAATCTTTAGGTAGTTCCTTGAATAGCATCTTGGTCATCACAAACTCTCCTTGAAACCAACAAATGGACTCCAAGAAAAGCCTATGGACAAATCCTTCAAATATAACTCAAGGCAACCATTAGTCCATAGATATTGTCATAAATTACCAAAACCAAACATGGGGGCACTGCATGTTCTTTCATTAGGGCATGGCCAATGGGTAGCCCCAAACCTGCTGCCCCGCAGGCCAGCTAGGCTCGGATGCCACCAAGGCATTAAAGTGATAGCTTGCAGATGGCAGGTGATTCTTGCAAAGGAGACGGCTTCCTTGAGAGAAAAAGGGAGGAGAAGTCAATAAAGCAGGAGAGAGCTCAAAAGGGGATAAAAATTGGTTTCTCTACTTCTGTGAGGAAATAGAAATCACGGGCTCGAGCTGATCCCAAGGCGAGCACCGCAAGCACGGGTTGCGGCCATGGCTGGTGGCCCAAGCACGAAGTTGCGGCAATGGCGGTGGCGGCCGATCCAAAACCAAGCAAGCACAAACTCGTCGTGCAACCATGGCGGACACAGCAACCTCAGGAATGTGGCTATAGGTGGTTGCTCAATCTCTGGGTCATGGTTGTTGCATGTTCGTCTGCCATTCCGAGGGGTAAATTATTTGGGAAAGATCTAGAATGAAGAATGAGATCAGTTTGGGAGAAGAAGATGCGTACATGAGGGAGAAGAGGCGGGGAGAATATGGGGATAAGTTTGGGAAGAGAGAGAGAGGGTGTGGGCCCCAGAGATGGTGGCCTCACGCTGTGGCATTGGGAGATTAAAATTCAACTGATAGCCTCAACCTCTTCAGTCTACGTGGCTAGGGTGGGACAACACCAAATGGTTGTCCCCATTGTACATGCCCTTATGCTGCATGAGTAGGGTTGACACAATGGAGGCTGAAGTCCAGGAGCATGAGATTTGTTAGAGAAAAAAAAGGTTCCCCTAAAAAAATGTTAGAGAAAAAAAAGGACAATCTGCATACATGGTATTGGCGTGGCATGGAAAGCAATGGAACAAAGAAAGATATCATTGGGAGTTGAGAAGGCACACACATGGTGTATCCATGGAAGCAATTTTATTTTGGTGCATTGCTAATTGCACATGGGGCTATACTGGTTGGCAGGTTGGTGACATGTGTATAAGGCACGGAGGATTTTGGAGTGTGTCATGGCAGGGATCATGCATACATAGGGCGTCAAATAGTGCACGAAGATGTGCAGGGTGGACACGACACGGGGTGGAGCATGGTTGCAGTGGGATAAGTTTGGTTGGGTTTGGACTAGACACTCTGACGGATCGACAGGGGTGTTGGTTGGACAGAAGATGGCGGTGATTTCAACGACGACGACACATGAGCATGACGCTAATGGTGGCCGACTTCTAGGGCATGGAAACACGTGGCGCGGGTCTAAGGGCTTGTACGGCTTCGACAAGAATATGTCGCAAGGTTGATTCAAGGCAGTGTACACATGAGAGAGCTTGAAGTCGACGGGGCGCGGGGTAGCATGGCGCAGCTATATGGAGTCATGTTGAAGATGGAGCTGGAGTCTGGTGAACGACTTCACTCTGTGCTGATGGAGGGGCTACGGCTTAAGAATTCGGAGAGTCGAAGCCTATTTCAGCGGGAAAGCAAGAGACACATGGTTCAGACTAGGTACCAATGGTCTGATGGAGATGTGATACTCGACATCGGTTGGTGATGATCAGTGGTTCTCTGTAGTGGGGGTTGAGTGGTGTGGGTTCGTGACCTTGGGAGACTCGACCAGGACAGAAGAGGCTTGATGCGGTGATAGCGACAAGATGTGCAGCACGCACATGACACGGCTACAGGCCAAGGCCCTCGTGGTCAGACATGTGGTCAGACAAAGTATGTGGATGTTGGGAAACGTAGTAGAAAATATAAAAAAAATGCCCTACGAACACCCAGGAACAATATGAAGATGCATATCGGATTTGGATCAACGATCGTTACCGACTCCGGAGTGCAACGGAAGCATAAGAGTCGGTTTAGATCATACTTGGAGTCTCTCGAACGTCAATGGTGATCCCGCGAACCACCCTTGAACGATCCCTCGAGTGGAAGACCGAAAGCACGGCCTCTCTACTTTGTTGCAAGCGTACGGTCTTCACGATCCGGCAGTGCTTCACCGTCCAGAGCTAATCGCTGCCGGAGAATTAGAGGGAGGGGATTAGAACCACACGGGTCTTCTAATTATGAGGATTAGAGGTGGCTAGGGCTAGCTCTAATTCGTCAACTAGGACAAACTAGAACTAGAACTAGAACTAGATCAACTAGAGGAGGCTCCAAAACTTCTGTTTCATAGGGTGGAAATCCTCTAGTATACTCCCTGTGTTGCTTTATGTAAGGTGTATTATTTTCGGCATGATGACCAAGGCACATAATTATAAACAAGTTAGGATGAAATTACCCTTGACAAATTTGGTAGTTAGTGGCAAGTAAATCAGTTAGCCCAGGAAAGTAAGAGATACATGCAATTGACAGAGAGATACTTTCCTTCTTTTGCTACAAGGAGAGATACAGATAATCGGGAGAGAGATACTTTCCCTTTTTCTGGAGGGCTAACAAGGGAATTATGTGGAATTAGAAAAAATGCACCTTATATTCTCAAATTTTATCAAAAAAACAAATACACCTTATATAAAGGAACAGTGGGAGTATGTAGGTTTAGGGGAGAGGAGGGGGTGCCACAAAGGGGGGTAAGGACTCCCCTCCCCTTGCGCTGGCCAAGGGGGGAAGGAGGAGTCCTTCCCCCACTAGGATTCGGCCTCCCATAATGGGAAAGGGGGCGCCTCCCTATTGGGCCCTTGTGCCCAATTCCTTCTCCACCTCTTGGCCTTATTAGGCCCATTGATATTAAATTAAATATATATATTCGTTCTAAACATTTTCAGAGCATTATATATATAGCAAAAATGCCCGTCCGTTGCAACGGGAGAAAAAATTCTTCCATGTTTAGTTCGTGGGTATGTAAGTTGCCAAGGGAGAACACTTACCTATGTGATGCTATCAAGATTTGTCTTAACCAAAAATTTAATTATCATTTTGTTAAAGTCTCATACATGCACAATACATGAGTTTGTCTACATAGAGAGATTCATAGTTGAATGCCCATGAATTGCTATGGAGAAAAAAATCAACTGATTGTAATTTTGTCATTTCCCAATTAAACCTAGGCACATTGACCACCATTAACTCTCTTGTCACCCAAGTAACATAAATCTACTTTAGTCACAACCAATGCGGGACAAAAGTCTCTGATTAAAAAAAAATTGTAGATCAAAGGTATTTTGGTACGCTAGTTTGGGAAGGGGGTATGTATTCCCTTCCTTGACAATTTAAATTTGTTCATAGCCTCCTCGATATTTCCGAAAACATCATACATCAATATCATGGTTAGCAATCTTAATCGTGGTATGATCTGAATCTCAGTGCAAAAAATTCAGAACATGCATCCTACCTACTACTCCTCAGCTTCAACAAACTAATGCATTCTTGCCATGGTTAGAAATTAAATCGGGTGAAATTAACAATGCAGTGTACAACAGACCAGACAAAATCTGAGTTTTATACATACACTATAATCCATTGTGATCCTCAGTAAATATTAATAAACAAACAACACTTAAAATTGCAGCTTAATCGTGGTATGATCTGAATCTTAATCGTGGTATGATCTGAATCTCAGTGCAAAAAATTCAGAACATGCATCCTACCTACTACTCCTCAGCTTCAACAAACTAATGCATTCTTGCCATGGTTAGAAATTAAATCGGGTGAAATTAACAATGCAGTGTACAACAGACCAGACAAAATCTGAGTTTTATACATACACTATAATCCATTGTGATCCTCAGTAAATATTAATAAACAAACAACACTTAAAATTGCAGCTTAAAAAGCTTGTGCCAGTTTTACCCTTTTCCGTGAGTTTTTTAGGTGATTTTTTCCATGAAGCAAAGTCCATCAATGAGGCCAATTGCCCACCCATCAATGAGTTTTTTAGGAAAAAAATTCCACGCTCCTGACCGCCGCTGCTTATTCCCCCTGTCGTCTTCTTTTCCCTCCCATCTCTCTCCATCTGTCTCTCTGGAGCAACCTCGAGCTTCGCCACCCTTCTTGAAGAGTGACCCGTCAACGGCAGGTGTTCCGCCACACCTTACCTCGACCCAGCCGTCCTTCGCTCCCTCTATCCGCCATGGATGCCGACCTCGTGCCCCTCCCTTCTCCATGGCTCGCCCGAGCCGCAGCAATGGCGTGCGCCTCCCTGAGGGCACCACAATAGATCCGTTCCTCTGGCCGCCGCATGATTTCTCTCGTCTCTATCCCGATTCCTCGCTGCATCACCTAGCCTCCTCCGGAGGTCGCCCTCCTGCCAATCAAAATCCCTCCGTTTGCCTTCTGCTTATTTTATTTTCAAGGTGGCTTGTTGATTATCTAAGCAACTTGTATGTAAACTGGTGTGATTCGATGTAATGAATCGAGGTGGGATTATTTGATAGATGAACGATCGGCTGATCAGACTTTTAATTGCAACCAGGATAGACGAATGAATCATTTTTTTAGCCTAGACAAACAAATCTATTGATCGACCTGCTCCCCCAATCAATATATAAAAAAGAAGGCACGATGCAGGCCTAGTGGCCCATGCATGAAACCAAGAAAAAGCAATGATAACCTTCGGCCCAGCACAGATGAAAGAAAAAGTTTTATGGATAAATTAGCTAACATATCAATAAACTACACTAGTAGGACGCCCGTGCATTGCTACGGGCTACACTGCCTATAAATAAATCAACTGAATGATTAAGGTCATCTCCAAGGTCGAAACTCATTTCTTCTTCATACGTCCGCGTGTATTTGGACATCAAACGGGCGCCTAGTAGGCTCCCCAAAATTCAAGCGTTTGGATAGTCCAGGCTCTCCTAAATCCAGACAATATGTGGAAAGAAATGTGGTTGTTCAGACAATCCGCCACCTTATCTAGATGATGAGCTAGTTCTTTTAGATGATGAGCTGGGCTAGCTAATTGTTTCTTTACTGAGAGAATGAAATCAACTGGAAGGCCTCTTCTTGCGGACGGAGAATGGTTAGCAATGCTGCTCCCCTGTGAGGTGGCTACTGGTTGTCTTGGTCCGTGGCGGGGTTGGCATGGGGCGTCGCTGTGGAGGTAGGTGTAGGTGATTTCTCTATGGGGTTGGTGGATGCCGGGGCAGCGGATCCAGACGGTGGCTCTCTCGGCTCGGATATACAGAGGTGGAAGCCGGGGCGGCGGCCTCGGGATGCATCCCGGTGGTGGCTCTATGTGGGGGAGCCTTGCGTTGATGTCGTTGGAGTGTCTATCTAGGCCGCTAGGGTGGCTTGGAAGTCAACTTGGTTGGCGCGACTCTATGTGTTGCGCCTGGTTGCAGTCTACCTTGCTTCAACGACCCGTGGGGGCTTCGGCCCTTTGTATCTAGTTTTTGCCTGGTTTTCCTTAATTAACTAGGCAACTCTCTTCTTCTATATGAAATGCATGACCCCCTACCCCTCTCGAGGTGTTACTCAAAAAATAAAGAAATATCAACAAAATAAGAATGGGTAACTCGGCCACCAATCAGGATCCTTGAATGTTCAAATCAGCACTCTTGCAGCAAAAGTGTGCACTGCAAAGCAATTCTTTCTCCGAGTCAAATTCTTACTGACTTCCCAGTACATTTGTGTCACCTGTAAATTAAACATCAAATTACCGTAGAGAAAACATGATATGTATGTATGGCAGTGGCAGGTGGCACTATCAAAATCAGGGGCAAAACCATCTTCCTAATGGTTTTTCGATATTAATAGTGATGAATGGGTGAAACGAGCACTGTAACAACCCAAAAATGTTTTCTGAATTATTGAAATCTTTCCTTTAAAAATAAATGCTTTGAAAACCATATTTGGATCATATTACTTTTCTACCATTTGAAAACCCTTTCAAATTTTAATTGGTTTCAAATTTTTCTTTAATGATTCTGTTTGAAAGATTTAAAATTATTTCAGTAATTAATTTGGGGGTTTTCAAACAATTTCATATAAGAAAGTTTTTGAAATAAATTAAATTTTCAAAGAAAATGGCCCTCTTCACTTCTTTCTAGCCTTCCAAAATCATCCAAATAATTTTTCTGCCACTCCCATTTATCCCTCAAGTTATTCTATTATTCTAGGGCAGTACTCAAATCTCTCCCACCCCACAAAAAAATATTTTTCACAATTCAAATAAATTCCCAAGTTGGAATTTGTATTTTTCATCATTCCTTGGTTTACAAAGGAACCACCATTTCTACAAGGATTCCACCTCCACCAAAATTATCTCAACAAATATATGGTACCCACAACCCATTTCTCCAAAAACATGGGGTGCCACAGTTCAAAAATTTCAAATTCCACTCAATTCAAATTTGGACCAGATTCAATATTTCTGATCCAAACATATTTTTAAATGCTCCAAAAATTCCCAAACTTTGCCAGGCCCTCTCATATGCATCAACACATCACCACAAAAATTGCCACAAATTCTAAAAAATCCCTAGCACACTCTGCCATGGGAACATATGGATGTCTATGCACTGTTCATCCCTGAAGAAATTCAGTTAACTGAATTTTGTCTTCAGTGGCAGAGCCGATCAGTGCCATGCACCCCTCCCCTTCCTTCTCCTTCACGGCGACGCCAAGTTCATCAATACCCCGACCCCTCCTGGCCCACTCCGCAGCCTCTCCTTGCTGGTGAGCTGGCAACTAGCCGGTGCAACGGCCCCGAGCTGATCCACGGCGGACCGAGCGGAGCCGCCTCGGCCATCGACCTCCATCACTGCGCCACTGACCTTCCCACCTAATTACTCTCCACGCGGCACCTCCTCCGCACTCTCTCCACGCCGACCACGCCGCCCTTGGCCCTCTGTCAGTCACCGCAGACGAACGATGTCCGCCACACCCGTACGGTGGCCACGCCGTGGATGAGGACTAGGAGCTCGAACGCGTCCACGCCGAGCCTTCCGGATATCTCCACCGCCCGCATAACTGCCGTACCACCCCTGACCACCGCCCGCATAACTGCTGTACCACCCCTGACCACCGCCCCTAACCACCTCCGGCGGCCGGAGTAACTCCGACGTCGCTCGCAAGATTCAGACCGCCTCGGCAGCCTATAAATAGAAGCCTCGAGCTCCCCTCGTTCCACTTATCGCCTCCACCACCTCCTAATCGCCCCTTCGCCACTTCCCCGACCTCGAGGAGGTCTCTTTCCTCCTCTCCGGCCACTGCTCCGCCGCCTCTGTTTCCGATCGGTTCGACGCCGTTACTCCACCACCACCGCTCAAATCCTGCCAGTAGCCTTATATTCCACCGCAACATCGATTCCCCACTCCAATTCCGCTTCCCGAGCTCTCTCCGGCGAGCTTCCGACTCCACCGAACCACCGTTCATCGCCGTCGACCTTGCTGGCGTTCTGCTACTCTCCGGCGACCACCACCACCTCCCAGCGACGCGGTAGTCTACCCCGAGCACACTCCGACCATCACCACCTCCCAAAACCCCGGCGATCACCACCGACGATCGCCGTCTCCCCTCTGTTTCCGCACGCGTGTTCGAATTTTCGAACCTGACGGGTGGACCCCACCCCGCGCTTTTCTTTTTCTTTTTCTCTGTCTTAAACGAAGGCGTAATCTCTGCTTTTACGCCTTCCACGCTGGAAAGCGTATTTCTGCCCGAAGCGTTTTCCTTATAAGCGCTCATGGACTGGATTTTTACAGAAACAACCCTGGTTTTGAAAGTTTAATAACTCCTAAACTACAACTCTGTTTAAGTTGATTTTTTTTTGAAATTCTTATTTTTCTCTCTAGTTTTTTTTTGGTATTTATTAAAAAAAATGTTTTGAGACAACTTTTTGTACTGATGTAAAAAATTTTAATTTGAGTTAAATTTGAATTTTAAGAAAAAGAAGAGGAAAGCCTTGCCGGGAATTTTGAAGGGTTTTCACCTGACTACTTTGGACAAGGCAAGCATTATTGAACTTGGGATATGGTGATTGCATTTGCATTTGCATGTTTGCATCGGTTGGTGTTGCACCACATATATCACAAGTGCATGCATGTTTGGTCATATCACTTCTTATGCTTGTCTTGCACTTCACTCAAACAAGGTAACTTACTGACTTGGTATAGCTGTGAGATATTCAGGAGAGTGTCTCCTGCCTTGGACGTGCCGGTGGCACGGGCCATTATTTGACACGGTGGTGTCACGTGATGTATGTGGAATATACCGGTGAAGATAATTAACACCTCCTGAGTCGGCCTAGATCGAGTCTTGTTCCATTACACCTAGCTGGATCCCATGCTGCCACGAGTCCTTCCGCAAGGAAGGTACGGCTGAGTAAGTTGTTAACCCCTGTCCAGGTACACACCGTACAGAGGGCCACGATGAGGGTTTCCAGGGCCTTGGACTAAATCCTGTCATCGGGTCAGGGGGCATGGGTGTTTCCGGTTGTAAACGAGAGGGGGGCACCCCTTGGAATCCGCGCGTATTAATAGTGATCCCATGCAGGACGTTGGTCTCTCCGTCTTAGAGTTTTTCTTGAATGGTGCTTTGGGTGATTCCTGGCATCCGGAAAGTTAATCTGGTGTGTACTGGTCAGGTGTGTTTTCAACCCAAAGACCGTAATGGGAATTAGTCAGTGTCACGGTGCTGACTAAGGAAATCCTTTACTTGTGGGTAAAGAGTACACCCTCTGCAGAGTTTAAACCTATTCGAATAGCCGTTGTCCACGGTCAAGGGCGTTAGCTGGGTGGGTCAAGTGTCGGTCCCGGCGTCGGTCTCCGGAGGAAATAATTTTAATATGCCTGAAATATTTTGCAGGATAATTATTGGCACCCTGATGTTACCATGAATATTTTATGCATGTTAAATATTATTATGGTTATGCATATTATTGAGGACTAACCCATTTCTCTTATTTTGAATTTCCTGAGTGTCTCAGGGGCTGGCTAGACTACCCCGGGCACTCAATCTTATTTTCAAGACCTCTCGTGGTGTCTCTCGAGTTAACAGGCGGTTTATCCCGCCACTACTATTGTGGACACCCAATTGGCATTTCTCTTCAAGTCCGACCGTGGCATCACTTGACACCCGACTGGCATTTCTCTTCAAGTCCGACCGTGGCGTCACTTGACACCCGACTGGCATTTCTTTTATTTTGCTGAGTGTCACTTGGGCTGGCTAGACTACCCGTGGCATTCATTTGTTTAATTTCTAATAAGTTTAATCATGACTAACATGCTATGTTCACTTTCATATCATTTATTTGTCATGATTTCACTTTCGGTAGCACGAGCATATGCATCCATTATATCTTTTGTTCATAATGTTTGCGAGTACATTCCAACGTACTCACTGGCTTGTCCCTGGCTATTTACTTGGCCAGACTTGGAGGAGGACAAGCTTGTGGAGGAGGATTGTGCTAGCGAGCCCGACGCTTAGAGGAGTCCCAGTCAGTCAACCTGTGAGATGGGAGTCTACCACTTGTATCATCCGCTGAGCTTCCGCTACACAAATAAAATAGTCAAGCCTCACACTGACGCTTGGCTCTATGTTATTGTACTAGTATTGTACCACCACCACACCACTGTCATATTCCGCCACTGCCATCTATTGGCGAGTTTGTAATAAACTTTGTTGAGCCCTCAGACTCAACCCTGTGTAATATTATCTTATACTGGTTATCTGTATCAAGGAAGTCCACCAGTTGTGTTGATCTTGGGGCTGGTGTGACTTAGGGCTATTCGGGGATTTATTCTCAGAAATGGGCCCGACAAGCACTTTAGTAATTAGTATTGCTTCACTCAAGGTAATGACTGAATAATCCCAAACTGGTGACCCTAAATTCTTTTATGAGTTTTTAAACATGACTGCGCAAAAAAATGGACTTTACAAACTACGTTTTGACCTGCCTTTTGCCGTGGCAACATACCAATTTAATTTGAGTTGTGTCAATGCGTCCATAAAGGTAATAACCAACCAAAGTGGGTCGTCAATCACCGGCCGGTAGTCATCATCTCGTCTCTACCAAGTACATCCCTATCATTTTGAAAAACATAATATCATCTAAGTAATACAAAAACCCCTCAAAAAAATATAAGTAATACAAAAGATTTGTAGACCTACATGTAATAGTACAAATATAACCGTAGCGAGATACTATAAAATGACTCTTTTACCTTGTCACTCTAGTATGTATCAAAAAATAGTACAACAAAAATAATTCATAATTAGTAAACAATTCCAAAAATAAAAAGGCAACAGAAAACACACACACACACTTAGCAAACTTCGAAATGACACAAAGTATAGCATCTCGGCTCCTCTCTCAAAAATTCAGAGCAGTCTTCAAATGCATGATGATATTATTGAGTGTCACAGGTGTTGCCTAATAAAGAAACAAAAGTCATTATAGTCAAGAGAATGATTAAAAAACATCACTCTTGCTGCAGGTTATGTGTCGTGTTCTTTACCTTGGATTATGTGACCTTTCTATTGAATTCTAGTGATAAATTGTAATTTTTTCCCAATCAACCCCTAGAGGAGCTCTTCCTTTTCAGTAATATAAAAAAGCCATGATCTGCTTCTGATAGAACACACGTGGTAGTGGTATACAAATCCACATAAAATCTTTAGTGAGACTAAAAAGCAATAATGTTCAGATTGTAGATGTGCACTTCATGTCTTCGAGATTGGCCACTCCAAACAGGCCAGCCGATGCTATACATGTGCTATCAAACTCTGTGAGAACCAATATTCTACAGAACATGTCATATGATGTTATTAGAACAAACTTAACTGAAAAAGGAATATAGCAAATCACCATGATCGTCCACTCGCACTCCTTTCCACTCGACCACAAGCAACGGGCGGTGCCCGCAGCCAATTCCAGGATGGCTGTAGTAGTCACACATCGTCTCGTTGGCTTCGCTCATGCACACCACTCGTCCAGCATCTCTACCACAAAGAGACTTGCGTTGGTGTTGTGTCCTCATGGAGTCATGGGCGCACCAGGGAGAGCCTTCCATGGTGAGTGGCAGGTTGGCCGGCTGAAGCATGAAAGAGCTGCAAATTGAACAATACCAGCAAAGCAAGTGAGCGGGGTACAGCCAACAATGAAGCAATTACGCCTGATCATCGCAGGTTTCTGCAAACCGCAAGTGGTAGTCGTCATGCTTGATGTCCTCACCTCGGTGTACACGATGGCGTTCTCCTCCTCAGTGTAGAGATGTCTTTGATGGAGACGATCCCTCAGCGTACCAGATGTCCTTGATGGAAGCGGAAGTCAACCTAATGCCTGCCACATTACATGAGCGTATGGGAGGCCTTCCGTCGCAATCGTACAGAAATACGTCGAGCCGCAATGATCACTGTTGATAGGTGCAGAATATGTGTAGAGGAGAAGCTACCCTGTCGCCCTGGATGACACCCGAGCTCATCCGGCTTTCCTCCTCCAGGCGATGCTGCTGCTTGGTCTTCTCGAGCGCCCGGGTGTATGCGTCGTCGGCGACTCGGATGGCGGCGACAAGGTCTGGATCGAAGAGGATCCGATCTGAGGCCTCTCATCCTCCTTCCGATCAATGCCCACCTCTCTAAGGAGAAACGGGAGCTGGGAAAGGAAAGATGATGTGAGAGAGGAAGGGATTGGCGTCCATGCATGGGTTTCCTTTCTCGGTTAATTTCCTTCCTTCTTTTCGAGTGTGTGCGGGAGAAGGGAGGACTATTTTTCTTTCATTTCGTGGGGGATCGAGGGGAGGGGGCAGCGACGTCTTCGCTCCGTGAGGCTAACAAGACGAAACGACAACGTACTCCCCCATTAGGAGTAGAGATAGAGATCAACCCAGCCAAGCTGGTCAGCATATCAAGCATACCTAGTTTGCCAGGGATCGAATCACAGCGCCCACCTTTTAATTTTTTGTTGTTTCTCTATTTATATAACTAGATAACACCCCGCGCGTTGCTACGGGAAGTTAGTACTCCAAGTTGTAAACTCATAAGGTGTATTCTTAGAGGACAAATAGGAGATAAGAAGGAAATGGAATTTTAGCACTAATGTGGGATGCTTGTGAGCTCACGCTAACCACATTTGCAAAATGATAGCTCTATGTTGTTTCAATCTTGCAAAATACAGAAAGCTTGTCAATCCAATGGAACATTGTAGTGAGGCTTTCATCCTTCAAAGTCTCATGACTAAGTTGCGACAATTATTAGATGTATGTTTTATTGACATTAATTCACTTCACGAACTAGACCAACTTGGTCATGCGAGCACACTTACAACAAATACATGTGAAAAATCTGGCTAGGTTTGAACATACATATATAAACAATGAAATCAGATTAAGTAAACTTGATATACTGTACAAAGATATATACAGATAAAAAACAAAACATGATGCCAAGATTTAAATAAATTGAATGGGATAACCAAATTCCGTACATACAAACTAGTTTAATACACATAATCTGTTGCATGGGAGAGATATTTGTCTAGATCTTAGGATATAAGTATATATACAACAAAGAACTATATACCGATAAAAAGGAATTTCTGTCCTAACATTGTACATAACAAAAAATGCAACATGTGTTGGCAAGCCTGCTTGCATGCTTCAATCTTTGTGTTGCGGCACTTTTGAGTTCCACCTATATATGTTACTGTGAAGAAATGTAGCATAGCTAATTCAGAAGAGAGATGATCTTAGTACATTAATGGGCAGAAGAAGAATAAGAACATAGACCTGATAGCGTGTTAATATATTTAGTGCAGGGCAAAAAACTATTGAAATCGCATGCTTGTTGGATGTATGCATCATACTTACGCAAATAATTGCATGTGACCCTCCTATTATATACTTAAGCCTGATTGGTGGCCTACTTCATTTTTTGTCAAACAACATGTCGATAGAAATTGGAAAAGAATCTGCATAGAGGACATGTAGCAATAATAAAATATATAACAAAGTTTTTCTCAACAAAATCAGCTATTGCACGAATAACTAATTGTGGTAGAGCTAATCGTTCAATCTATGTACGAAGATATAAATATATCATACATATCAAGAAGAGACATCAGATATTATTTTTACGATGTTAGATAGATAGGTATTAGGGACTTGTTGAATTTTTTTCCAAAATTATAAATTCTAAACTATAATGAATTTGCTATCAGTGACTGTATCAATGTTTCAAAAGATGCATTGAGAAGAAAGTGGACCATAATGGTTACCTAGATTTATTTTTCAGTCACAATGATCTTCTACCATTTTCATAAAAAGACCTTGCCCAACATAGATTGAAACATCTGCACAAAAACCATCATGAGGATTGGGTATTTTAATTGGAAAGCCATTGCGGCCCGAGATGAGCAGCAGTTGCCGCAAAAGTAAAAGGTAAATCAAAACTTCCCCCGAGAATATCAGTTCAACCGACGTATCATATCTACATGACAGCAGTAACACATATAATTGAAGAAATTAACGGGGAGTACAGAAGGAGAGAGAGAGAGAGAGAGAGAGAGAGAGAGAACAAAGAGAAGGGAAAGATCAAGATTGAGGAGGCTGATATACACATGTCCCATATTGGAGAGGGGGGCCTGAAAAGGATGGGAGGTTTTACCTACATAAGGGGCAAAGAAGGCGAGTTCAATGGGATCAGTTTCTTCACATTTGTTGAGCACAGTCTGTTCCATAATTCATGGGCAGAGAAGACAAAGGCATCCATGCATGGTTGTCTTTCAAACACAGTAACAAAAATACGTAGAACAGAAATCACTTGAACTCCCATACATTGATCCATCCATAAATATAGCTTCCCATGGCATCTTCTTTCTTCCTACCAGCAGGGTAAGGAACATAACACGATATATATACTGATAAGGCTGTTGTGAATTAATGCATGATCAGGAAGGAAACCAGGAGGTAAAAATTAAAAAACAACATAGGGGTCTGATCCAACGGGATTGTGAAATACCTGCAGTTGTAGCAACCACGGCCGCCACTACTGCCACCACGACATAGCCGCCACCACCACCGCCTCCCCCGCTGCCAGAGCCATTGCTGCCACCGCCACTGTAACGATCACCGTCGTCGCAAAACTCCAGAGCTTCTGCTACTGCCGCATCCGTACCGGAAATCTCCTCCGCTGCTAGGAAGTGAGCCACCAGGAGAGCGGCACCACCGGCACCGGTGACGATGATGGCCTTGGTGCTAAACCATTGGATGGAGGCTGGTGAGCAAAGAGTTCCCCGGCGCTGTCCTCGGGGAGATGCAACCAAACCCCCTGTGGTCACCATGCCCTTCATCCTATCTGGCATCTTGTCTAGCCGTCAGATACGAATGACTAATACTTTGGAAATCTTAGATAGGTGTGTACGTGGAGGAGATGGGGATAGTGGATGGCGTGCACCCTATGCAATTGTTGTGTGCAGAGAAATTTTAGGAAGGACGCCATGGAGAGGATGACAGGGGACAGCGGAAGGAGCTTCTGTTATATGGGGAACACTTAGGAGGGAAGATGATGCGTAGGAGATGAGGAATATCCAAATGACTGCTCAGTTGCCGTGTATGGGGAAGATGAATAGTGGATTTGCAGTTTCCTTTACCCTTGTTGTTAGTGGATTTGAAGTTTACTGGCCAGGAATGATGACCTTTAAGCTAGTCGGGTACAATGGATTAAAATAATTGCGGTGCATGTGAAAACAAATGTTATGACGGGGTTGGCTGGAAAATCTGAGGTGGCATGTGTAGTGATGTGGCATGGTTGCATATCAAGAGAAATAACATAGTGGGGATGAACTATTTAGGTATTATAGATTCAAAAACACGCGCTATTGGGCCTGCACAAAAACACGCACATCCACTGTTGAGCCTGGAACATATTACGACGACATGAAAAAAAGCACTCGGTACTTTATTAAGGTTTAGCAGTGATTTAAATTAAATGTGTACTACGGGTTAATTTCCAGAAAACAGAGTTTTTTTCTTGCAAAAACACCGCGAGGGTGAACCTAACGGAAGCAACGCGTGCTTTATTAGTAGGTAAAGATATTTTAACATCCCCGAAAACATTTTCCACCAATACATAATTAATCGGTAATACCCGGTATTACCCGATATTCACCGAAACCCTTCCGGTGACCCCGAAACGCTTCCGGGACCTCTTGAAACTATTTCGGATATTAATGAAACAATTCCACAAATATATTCTCATTACTCCCGTACCACTAACACTCAGCAGATCGTGATTACCTTAAGCTTGTGACCCCGTGGATTCGGTAAATCATAGACATGAACGAAACCCCCTCGTCCAATGACCGATAGCGGAACCATGGACATCCATATCGGTACCTATGATTACACGAATGCTATTCGAGTGAACCTTTGGTTATCATGTGATGCTCCCTTTACTTCCCGATATGTAACACCCTGGATTTTGCCCATTTCTTTTTTTCTTTTGATTTTGGTTTGGATTTGCTTGTTTGTGGCTTAGTAGTCTTGAAACCTGGAGGGATCATCCTTGATTCCTCTTCCCAAGTGGCTTGCCAACTTCAAAACCATCCCAAGACCTTGCCATTTCCATCTTGGACCAATCCCAATATTCTTTTCCTTGGGAATATTCCTTTTTCTATTAAAGGAATAACCCTGTCTGCCCTAAGTTGTGAAGCAACCCACATTTCCATCATTCCAAAGATTCCCAAATAATTCTCATAAATTGTTTGGGTCACATATTCCACAAATATGTCAAACCCTTCCTTGCCATGTTCAAAAATATTTCACAAATATTCCTTTTCTGATTCTACCCCAGCTGCCAAGTTGAGAAGCAAGTACTCTTTATATTTGCTTTCTTCGTCCCAAACTTTTTGGGAATTCTTTCCTATCCATACCATTACCACATGCCAAAATTCAACTTCATTTGGATATTAAATCTCCCTTGGCTAATTTCCAAAGTTTCTGGTCAACTAGAATCTTTGTGAAGCAAGTGCTAGCTAGGAGTATCCAAATGAGTTGAAATTTTGCAAGCCTCTTCATATGCTCAAATAATGACTCTTCACCAAGTTTCAACCCGATCCAATCATCTATGTGAGCACAGCCTCAAATCTTGATTTCTGGTCAGATTTTCACATTGTGAAGCAACTATATTTTATATTGCTCCTGATTGCTGAAAATTTACCAGAGCATTCTCCTACCCATATAACCTATATCCACAAAATTTGGGCTCATCTCATCTTCCCAATAATTCCCTATAATTTTTCTAAGATTCTGGTCAGAGAGGTTCATTGTGAAGGAAGTACCATTTTTGCTTGTCCAAATGGCATGAAATTTTTATGGTACTCTCATATGACCAAATCATCATCCTATGCCCAATTTCTGACCAATTGGCTACTCCATGTGAGTGCCACATCAAGATTGATTTTCTGGACCAGATTGGTCAGTTGCAAAGCAACTATATTAAATATTGGTCCATTTCTCTCCAAATTTCACAGGATCATAGTCCTTCCTACCCTACACCTCCCAGACATCTTATTTGCCCCTTATCACTTCTCTGTTCATCACAGAGGTGTGGTCAAGTTTGCTACAGCAAACTTCCAGTGAAGCCTCACATCTACTCTTGGCTTCTTTTGGTGAGCTTTCACTTCCAGGCTGCTATAACAACCCAAAAATTCAACCATGATTTTATTAAGTAAAATATGGCCAGAAATAAAATTTTGAAAATTTATTAAGTCCTTTATCATTTTCAAAGTTTTTTTTTCTATTTCTGTTTTACAAAATTCTTCCCTCCATATAGAAATTTTTGGAAATAATATTGTGGCTTTGTTAGTTTTATTAAAACATTTCATCTATATTTGGATAATAGTAGGAATTATTTTCATAATAAAACTCTGCCCAAAACAATTCTTTAAATAGCTTTTTCAACCTTTAAATGCCTCTGTTGCACAACAACCAATTTAAATAATCCTTTTTAATTTCCACAAAAATTATGGGAGGTCATGTGATGCCTACATATCAATTTTATGCAAAAACCAAACTTGGTCTTTTGAAAGTTTTGAGTGAAACAATCTCTTTTCAATTCTGTCCAGTATTTGAGTTTCTACTACAACCCCAATTTTCCTTGCCCCAAAATTCCTGAAATTTTTCCCACTTATAGTCCTTCCAACAAAACCCTTAAGTCCAGAATATCAGCTCCATTTGCATCTTTTAAGTTCACCAAATATTCCTCTAAAATTTCTGTCCAGAACTGAAATTCTTCAAAACTTGCACTAGCAAGTATTTCTTTTTGCCAAACCAACACCACCACCATCTCTATCAACCAGGGAGACATCATCCTGTCAAATTGCACATCCAACAAAGCCCTGTAGATGGTCCTAGCATTCTGTCAAACACCTTACGTGCATGACAGATTCTTGCAACCCTTTTGAACTTGCATTGAGAACTTGATCCTATGGACCAACCAGCATGTCCATACACTCTAGCAAGTCCAGAAGCATCAACCTGTCAACTTTCACTAGCAGAAGAATCCCCTAGATCACCCTGGCATTCGGCCGAGCACATTGCGCGCATGTCCAGAGCATGGCCAGAGCGCTCGTTCTGCACCCGCGTCGGCACCCGAGCCCTACCGCCCCAGCAGCGCCTCCCCCGGCTTCCCTGCACGCCCAAGCCACCCCCTGGGCCAGGTTCAACCTCCCCCGTACCAGAGCTCGCCCCCTGGCGCCGCCCTCCACCGGTCAGCGACGTCCTGCACCACCACCCGTCGCTGTCATTGCGGCTGCGGCGCCGCCCAGGCCACCTGGCCCTATCTGAGCTAGCCAGCGCGACCCATCATTATTGCAGGTTGACGCCGACCCCACCGACCACGGCCACCAGCCTTAACGGCCTCAACCACCGCGATAATGGCCTCCGCCGCCGTGTCCCGATTCAAGAAGCCACGGCACCGACGTTGCTAGCCTATAAAAGGCCCTCCCCTCGCTCCTACGACCCCAGGCAGAACTTCTCCTTCCCCCTTAGAGCCTCTCCATGCAGCCAATCGACCAGGAGTGGCCGTCTCCCTCGCCTCCGGCCGAGACGCCCGCCGCCGTCACTCTGTCAATTCCGGCCAAGCCAGAGCTTCCCCCTCTCCATACTCTCCACCACTAGCTCCACCATGGCACCGTAAACCCTTTTCCTCTTCCAATTTCGCCCGGGAGCCAGTGAATGCCAAACCCCCTCTCATGGCCGAGCCTCTTCCGCCATTGATGAAGCTCTGCTCATCCTCGAGCTCCCCAGCGCCCCTTCCTCCACCAACCGATGTAGAAGATCCCCCTGATCACGTGGATACGCTGAGCGTCGAAAGTGGTGGCCTGTAGCGCCGGCAATCGTCGCCGGGACCGGCCCTCTGCTCTCTGTCCAGGCGCGCGTAGGGAGGGAGACGAACCCGACAGGTGGTCCCCACCTGTCGGTGACCCAGCCGGACGCCCCAGTGGCGCAGCCCCTCGCTGCGCGTTTCCTCGGGGAAGGCGTACTCCTGAAAGTACGCTTTCGCTTAAGGTACGCGTATTAGCCCCGAAGCATTTTCTTTTATCTGTTTTTATTTTAAAACAGAATTTTGACCACACTTTGAATGGGCTTAACTTTTAAACCAAAACTCCAATGAATTTGATTCTTTTTCCTACCTCTCTAAAATTTCACCTAGTTTATTTTAGGATTTATTGGAAAAATATTTAAGACAAATTTTTGTACTGATTTTGAATTGTGCGTTAATTCAAGTATTTTTCAAAATAGGAAATGGAGGGAAGATATAAATTTCAAAATTTTGGAAGTGCACCCAATACTTCTGCATGCTCAAGGCATGCATCTTGAACACTTGATATGGTGAATGTTTTGTGGTTGCTATCTAGAACATCTGAATCATGGTTAGGATAAATTTTAACAGAATTTGCATATAGCTATAGTTGCATGTTTGAGCCATGACTAGTTTGTTATCCTCTATTAAACATGGAGTATGAATGGGTATGGTTATTTTTGCATGTCACATGCCCGTGTTGGTCTGAACTAATCTGCAGGAGCAGGCATAAGAGAAAACCGTTACCGGCAGAAGGGTGATCACGTTGGAGCGTGATCATGCCTTGTTTGTTATGCTTGTTGGAGTATGCAAGGGTTGTGGCCCTGTTGGTATTGCTGTTGAAGAAATACTTTGTTGTGCTAACCGTTGCAGAAAACTTAAGCCTCTTGAGTCGACCGTAGATCGAGTCTTGTTCCGGTAACCCCCATACTTGATTCGTGCTGCCACTTGTCCCTACCACAGGTAGGGTATGGTTTAGTAAGTTGTTAACCCCTTTCCATGCACACACCGTACAGAGGGCCATGATTAGGGTTTCCAATGGCCATGGACTAAATCCTGTCATCGGGTCAGGGGGCATGGGTGTTACTGGTTGTGACCGAGAGGGGGTGCCCCCTTGGAATCCGCGCGTATTAATAGTGATCCCATGCAGGACGTTGGTCTCTCCGTCTTAGAGTTTTTCTTGAACGATGCTTTGGGTGATTCCTGGCATCCGGAAAGTTAATCTGGTGTGTGCTGGTCAGGTGTGTTTACAACCCAAAGACCGTAATGGGAATTAGTCAGTGTCACGGTACTGACTAAAGAAATCCTTTACTTGTGGGTAAAGAGCACACCCTCTGCAGAGTTTAAACCTATTCGAATAGCCGTGTCCGTGGTTAAGGACTACAGTCTGGGTTGGTCAAGTGTCGGTCTTAGTGTCGGTCTCCGGAGGAAAATAATTATGACATGCCTGAAATATTTTGCAAGATAATTATTGACACCCTGTTGCTTCCATGAATATTTATGCTTGTTAAATATTATTATGGTTATGCATAATATTGAGGACTAACCCATTTCTCTTATTTTGAATTTTCCTGAGTGTCTCAGGGGCTGGCTAGACTACCCCGGGCACTCAATTTTATTTTCAAGACCTCTCGTGGCGTCTCTCGAGTTAACAGGCGGTTTATTCCGCCACTACTCTTGTGGACACCCGATTGGCATTTCTCTTCAAGTCCAACCGTGGCGTCACTTGACACCCGACTGGCATTTCTTTTCAAGACCTCTCGTGGCGTCGCGTGAGTTCTCGGATGGTCCTGTCTTGTCCGATTTCTCTTTTAGACACCCGTTTGGCATTTCTCTTCAAGACCTACCGTGATGTCATTTTAGACATCCGACCGGCATTTCCTTTATTTTATTTTCCTTTAACTTTCCTTGTTTATCAATAATATGTTCATATATCTAGTTATTTGTACTTGCTAATATATTATCATGCCATGATTTAATTACTGACAGCATGTCTTTAAGTCCACCATGAGCATACGCATAAATTTTTTAATTCAACTTGATCATATAATATCTGCTGCATTCGGTATATCATCTGTTCATGATGTTTGCGAGTACATTCAAACATACTCACAGGCTTGTCCCTGGCTATTTACTTGGCCAGGTCAGGATTTCTACGAGGAGTACCACAGCGACGACCGTGCGGAGCCTAGGATAGCGGCCATGCGGGATAGGAATTATCCGGGTCAGCTGTTCCTGTGGGAATGAAGCCCCATCGACGTTGGAGAACTACGAGTTAATTCTGTCATCCACCACCAGACATCACTATTGTATCAATAGACCTTTATGGTCTTGTATCCAATTCTTGTAATAGCTTGGTAAACTGTAACAAGGACGTGTCCACCAGTAACAGTAATCCTGGGCTGGTGGTAACACGAGGGGTTAAATTTCTGGGGTATGTTGTGTCCCCGAAATCCGGCCTCGACAGCTGCCTTGGGGAGCAAGGACTTCACCCCAGACAAGGTTTGCCAGCCCCTCTAGTCCTATCTTTGCCAGTACACGCGGTGACCACGCGGATGACATGCCAGCCAGCGTGCTCTGGCGATGGAACCTCTCGGTCTCGTCCGTTTCCTCACGCCCTCGCCACCTAGCCATGTCCAGAGGCTTCTCCTCGTCGTCGCCCTTTGCTCTGGATCACTCTCCCCTCCGGATTCTTCCCCGGCGAGCCGTCCCCATCGAGGAACAGTGAGCGCACGTGACACCGTCGTCGTTTTCCTCTGCTCCCTCCTCCCGAACCCTCCCGAGCACGCTCGAGCCCTCTCTACTCCTCCTTGACCTCTCTGGATGCCTCTCCCCTCCTCCAAGCATGTTCGCGAAGCTCCGGCGTGCGGCGCACGCGTCACCACGGCCGTGCTCGCCCACCCGCATCGCCGCGCCTATATAAGGCCCCCCGAGCGCCTCTCGTCCTCACCAACCTATGCACCTCACTCCACTGGTCCTCCCCGACCTCTCTGTCCCTCGCCAGAGCCTCTCCTCGCCTCCCATCGCCGCCGTCACTGCCGGTGACCCACTCCTAAATTGGAGCAGCCCGGCCACTCCCCCCTCTCCTAGCTTCTCCAGTATATCGCCCCCTCCACCAGGAAGCCGCCTCGGAGTCCTTCCCCTCCTCTCCTCAACTGTGGCCGTGAGCTCACCAACGGCCGAAGCCAGCCTCCGCCGCTGCCGACGCCCTACCTACCCCCGTGCTCCCCGGCGACCGTTTTGCCCACGGATGGGTGCGGCCCAATCCCCTGAGCACGCTGGTAGGTCAAGCATCACGAGAGGTGGCCGGAGTCGCCGGTTATCGCCGCCGGGCACCGGCTCTGCCTCGGTTTGGAGTGGGTGAGCGAGGTAGACGACGACGCGCCTTGCCCCTGCCCGCGGGCCCGACTCGCCAGCGACCCAGTCCCTCCCCTTGCTTTTTTTTTAAAGAGCGACAGCGGTTGGGCCGGCCCAAGTGGGCAGTCGACCGCGCGGCTCGTTCAGTGCCCAGGCGCTGGATGCTTTCAGCCCAGGACAGCCCAGGTGCACAGTGCACCTTCTTTTTATCCAGTGGATTAACTATTTGGGACCCATATGTGAATAAAATATTTACAGATAGGTCCCTGGCAGAAAAACCATCACATCTTTTTGCTCGGAACTCCGATCGAGGTGATTCCAAAGCCCACTTCTTCGTCTCTTTGAGCCCGTCATGTTGGTATCATTTTCATAATGTTTTGACAATGTGAAAATGACCATTTTGCCCTTACCCGTAAACAGCCCCTTCGGGAGAGAACTGTTTCCGCAACTCCTTCTACGACCATTCCGCACTCCTTCCCGATGGTCCCTTTATCCCCAGGCAAGCCACAACTCTCATCTGCATAATTGCATTGCAATATCATAGTTTAACCATTTACTTTAATGGCAAGTATGAGTTATTTCTGAAGTGGATTCGATCATACAAGGCTTGAGTAAATTCTTGGATAGGTGACTACCATGTTGAGTACCGGATTGTAGTGACTAGTAGTTTACCCACTCATTGATGCCATGATGTTGAGATTACCGTCTATGATTATTCTGGATTTCATCCGGCAGTTCGTGGAGATGAGTTAGTAGCAGTGGCTTAAGCATACTGGTTACCGGATTTCTAGCCAGATATCGTTTTGACTTGGATTGCTATTATATCGGAGTGTCAGCCATGACAGAGATTGTTCAGAGATTAGATACTTCATGGTTGCTCCAGAGTCACATGTCCGGACTTATCCGTGTAGCCACATTTGCCGGTATGGGACGGCCTTGACTTGGTCTGATCGCGTGCCCTTTCACCGGTACCGCCCGACAGGGAAGGTTATGCATGCGCGCTACCCTGGCCTGGTAGGCGGCGATAACCTTGTGAGCCCAGTTGAGTTCTATGGTACCAGGTCCCCGTTTGGGACAGTTTGTTGGCCATGATGATGGCAGGTGTCACGCGGTGACACAGGGGCCACCCAGGGCAGGACTCTGGGGGAGGATGATTGCCGGTGGTACGATGGGAGAGTCACGGGTTAGGCGGGTTTCGTTGGAGCAACGCTGGTCCACCCGAATGGGATCACGAGGTCAGGTGCTCCATGGTGTGGGTAAAGTGTGCAACCTCTGTAGAGTGTAAAATCTATTCGAATAGCCATGTCCACAGTATTGGACAGTCCGTCCAGACCTCACAAGGTGGTAAACCATAGAAGTGATAATGATGGAAGAACTCGTCATAAGATCAGAAGTACTCGGTGGATCGTGAGTATTCTGAAGGTTGTGAGGCAACCCGGAAGAGAGTAAGTTTGTCAGACTTGTTGTGCAGATGGAATCAGGTATATGATATGTCAGCCATGGGATGGCAATGGGATGAGTGGTCGCATGACCACATGATTGGACTTGGAGCAGGTTCGGATTGGAACCTGAGGTTATTCGGAGTATGGATTGAACTACTTAATATGCTCTACCTTACTGCATCTACTTCAGTAGCTACCTTGCTATGATGTTATCTTGCCTTAATGTTGATGTTTGTTGTGAGCTTGTGAGTACATTCAAAGTACTCACCTGGCGTGTCATGCCAGTTTGTAGGTCATGCTGTGATTGCTTGCTTGTCGAGGATTCCGAGTTTGTGAGCTAGGATACGCGTTCTAGCCAGAGTCCCTGCGGAGTGGAGTCCATCACCGCCGTCGTTGTTCCGCTGCTGAGAGAGTTACTCCGTTGTTAGCATAGAGCTACCCCGGGCAGGCGTAGTGTCGTCGTGCCGATGTAATCCACATACCCTTTGTAGCCATATCCATTGTAATAAAGAGCTGATTTGTTCTATGCCAACAGTGTCGTATTCCAGAGGACTTGTCCCTGGGCTGGAATACGGGGCGTTCCGGTCTTCTCTGAGCCGGGGTTTCACAGGCGTTGGTATTAGAGCAGGTCTGGCTATAGGGCGTCCTAGGCCCTAGACCACACGAGCGTTAGTAACCGGTAGTATATGATCCAGTTGGTTTGCTGCACTTGTTTGTTGCATTTGGTTGTGCACAGCATGCATATAGATTAGATATCTTATCACTAACAATGGATCTGGTGAGTGTAGGTGGCATCAGTTTCGATTCCCTACCTACGCTCGCCAGTTTGCATATTTGTTCCTTGGTGTGGTGTCATCTTCGTCCCAGCGGAGTGATGCCAAGGTGCTTGGTGGTGTCGATCACTAGCAAGATTGATGCACCGGTACCACACCAATATATTCTCATTAGCCACCCATATCGTTTCAGTGATAGACAAGTTCTATCCCAGATCATGCCATTCCACTAGCCACTTCGGCAACCCTTACTGACCCTTGTTATCAGAAAAGGGCAATGCCTGCCAGCCTTTCTCTCCACCACTATCTAATTCCGCCACCTATTCTTTCGATGTGTACGGTTTTATTCCGTACGCTTGATGATGATGAGGTCGTAACTTCTGTGCTCCGACCCCCGATCACCAAATTCGTCCTCGCCACCGTGTCCGTCCAGATGGAACCAGTGTTAAGCCCGTAATTGTTGTACCTTTGTTTACACCAATTTTCTTCCACACATTGATTCACTTTCGTGCACATCGCCACAGCATGTTAGACCGTAATACCGGAGTTCTTGCGAGATTTGTGAGCTTAAGTAGGAATGCATATTATTGTTGTGAATAGCTGTAGAATGTGATATTGCTTGTGTGTGTGATCTTGCTGCTCTGTATGCTTTTGTTTAGTTGTTTCTTTTGCTTCTTTATTTGGGCCCTTGGTGTTACCTTATTTTCCCCTTATGGAAGTTGCTCACCGACTCTGAACCCAAAGAGTCAGTGAAGAGACAGTCATTTGGAAGCTCAGCTCAGCAATATGGAATCTTCAGCAGACTGTGTTATATCAAGAATATCGGGCCTGAATATAAATGATATCCTGGCTGGACTAGTTATCAGCATCAAGTATACATCAGTGCACCTTTCACAGCAGTAATGATCGCACCAGCAAGAAGGCAAAGATGTGTGCATGATCAACAGTACATTTCGAGTCAAAGGTATGATTCATATACAAGGTTTGAGTCTGCTATGAGTACAATTTTAACCCTGCCATGTCCTGGAATCAAGCCAACATGTGCTATGAACTTAGTGTTCAGCAAGAAGGATAGTCGAACAACGTTCTTCCTACAACAAGTAACCGACAGCAGTAACCTCAAGGTATATATATATCTACACTCAGTCCGCATGTAATGAAGAGAACGCCAGTTATACACGTCAGTGTGATGACCAACAACCTATGGAGCAAGCCGACCATCTGATATATGCCCTATAGCATGGCTCTGTGTTATTCCTGCATGTTCAAATTATTATGCTCATACCTGTATGCATAATAGTGAGCTGTATGGGACGCGGATGAACCCTTCCCCATCTTTCTTTGGTGACGGCACCACGCCTGTGTTCTGATCTGTTTCCGACCGTCCGGGGTGGATGCCGAATTTTATTTCTCTTATCAGCAACTGGCCCGTGTTCTAAGCTGCTTTTCGGCCGTCTCGGGCAGCTGTTGAATTTCTCTCCGTAGCAGTGACCCTATGCTCTGAGCTGTTCTTCGGCCGTCTTAGGGAACTGCTACTTTCTTCTTATTGACACTGTCTCATGCTCCGAGCTGCTTTTCAGCCGTCTTGAGTCGGGGTTGAGTTACTCTAGTAATGTCCCAGATCTGAGTTGTAAAGACCATTCTGGTGGCAACTGGTTTATTTGCCGGTTTTACCCAAGGGTTCAGACAGTCGTTACCCTACAGCTACAACTTGTAAAGTAATATGCCTGCCGGAATATTGCACCTGACAACACCCGTGGTCACACGGAGAATCAAGAGCATAATAGGCCAAGTTCTTTCAGCAAAGGATCCAGGCAAAGAGAACTATAATGAAAAGAGCAAGGTTGTCCATACAGGTATGATAATGGTTGCAAGATCAACATGGTACAAATACTCCGGACAGTTTGGCTCGGTACCAGTCACCATGGGTACACACCCACGGGGTCTATTCCATTTGCATGTACCCCATATCGAGACAACCCACCCAGCCAACCAGATATGCTCAGAATTGTCAGAAGAAGGCAACCAAGCTGGTCAGGTCAGCCGAAAGATTAACTCAGCAGTTAAAATTCAGCAACCATGTTAAAGCATTACATGGCCTACCATCCATATAGAGATACCGACAGACTGAGTAATCAGAAGGATGAACAACAGTCTCGAAGCATGTGTCCTCACAGATGGGAATCAGTTAAAGACTAACCTGCTGTGAACAAGATTTTGCTGCCAGGACCGCTGTCAGTCAAGTCTATGGATAATATCACCGTACACCTTTATGCTGGTCACAACAGGTGACAGTCAAACATTTGGTAGGAGATTTATACACAAGATAGTGAAGATACCCAAGATGACCCAGCAATGCGTGCAAGAAGTCAGATTCCGCCAGGAGAACGGTACGATTCACAGTACTGTTTTGAACCAGAAGGACACACAGCCATTTGAAGTCACCCAATGCAATGAGTAAAAGATTTCGTGTCCACCAAGAGAATCTGTTCACAACTCAGTGAACGTTCATTCGTATTGGACCCCGTCACGACACGTCCATGAAGAACCACCCTCGGACTTATGAGCAGGGCACATAGTTTGGTTAGGATAATTTATTACCCCAGACAGGTCAGCAGACACAAAAGTAGTGAGTCAGAGTAACATATGAGGTAAGATTTGCCAGAAAAAGGGTCCAGTGAAGCAAACCACCCTGAAGCAAGGCAGTCAGTCATATGAAACTCAGTGGGAGCACTATACAAAGGTAAAAAGGAAACCTGAGTTGGAAACGGTTTCCTCAAGAGGAAATATTCATGTTGATCCCTGAGCAACCAAATCTCGAGGACGAGATTTCTTTAAGGGGGGTAGGTTTGTAACACCCTGGATTTTGCCCATTTCTTTTTTCTTTTGATTTTGGTTTGGATTTGCTTGTTTGTGGCTTAGTAGTCTTGAAACCTGGAGGGATCATCCTTGATTCCTCTTCCCAAGTGGCTTGCCAACTTCAAAACCATCCCAAGACCTTGCCATTTCCATCTTGGACCAATCCCAATATTCTTTTCCTTGGGAATATTCCTTTTTCTATTAAAGGAATAACCCTGTCTGCCCTGAGTTGTGAAGCAACCCACATTTCCATCATTCCAAAGATTCCCAAATAATTCTCATAAATTGTTTGGGTCACATATTCCACAAATATGTCAAACCCTTCCTTGCCATGTTCAAAAATATTTCACAAATATTCCTTTTCTGATTCTACCCCAGCTGCCAAGTTGAGAAGCAAGTACTCTTTATATTTGCTTTCTTGGTCCCAAACTTTTTGGGAATTCTTTCCTATCCATACCATTACCACATGCCAAAATTCAACTTAATTTGGATATTCAATCTCTCTTGGCTAATTTCCAAAGTTTCTGGTCAACTGGAATCTTTGTGAAGCAAGTGCTAGCTAGGAGTATCCAAATGAGTTGAAATTTTGCAAGCATCTTCATATGCTCAAATAATGACTCTTCACCAAGATTCAACCCTATCCAATCATCTATGTGAGCACAGCCTCAAATCTTGGTTTCTGGTCAGATTTTCACATTGTGAAGCAACTATATTTTATATTGCTCCATAATTGCTGAAAATTTACCAGAGCATTGTCCTACCCATATAACCTATCTCCACAAAATTTGGGCTCATCTCATCTTCCCAATAATTCCCTATAATTTTTCTAAGATTCTGGTCAGAGAGGTTCATTGTGAAGGAAGTACCATTTTTGCTTGTCCAAATGGCATGAAATTTTTATGGCACTCTCATATGACCAAATCATCATCCTATGCCCAATTTCAGCCCAATTGGCAACTCCATGTAAGTGCCACATCAAGATTAATTTTCTGGACCAGATTGGTCAGTTGCAAAGCAACTATATTAAATATTAGTCCATTTCTCTCCAAATTTCACAGGATCATAGTCCTTCCTACCCTAAACCTCCCAGACATCTTATTTGCCCCTTATCACTTCTCTGTTCATCACAGAGGTGTGGTCAAGTTTGCTACAGCAAACTTCCAGTGAAGCCTCACATCTACTCTTGGCTTCTTTTGGTGAGATTTCACTTCCAGGCTGCCTTGGGGAGCAAGAAATTCACCCCAGACATTGTTTGCCAGCCCCTCTAGTCCTATCTTTGCCAGTACACGCGTGACCACGTGGATGACATGCCAGCCAGCGCGCTCTGGCAATGGAACCTCTCGGTCTCATCTGTTTCCTCACGCCCTCGCCACCTAGCCATGTCTAGAGGCTTCTCCTCGTCGTCGTCCTTTGCTCTGGATCACTCTCCCCTCCGGATTCTTCCCCGGCGAGCCGTCCATGTCGAGGAACAGTGAGCGCACATGACACCGTCGTCGTTTTCCTCTGCCCCCTCCTCCCGAACCCTCCCGAGCACGCCCGAGCCCTCTCTACTCCTCCTTAACCTCTCTGGATGCCTCTCCCCTCCTCCAAGCGTGTTCACGAAGCTCCGGTGCGCGGCGCACACATCACCGCGGCCGTGCTCGCGCACCCGCATTGCCGCGCCTATATAAGGCCCCCCGAGCGCCTCTCGTCCTCACCAACCTATGCACCTCACTCCACTGGTCCTCCCCGACCTCTCTGTCCCTCGCCAGAGCCTCTCCTCGCCTCCCATCGCCGCCATGGCCGCCGGTGACCCACTCCTAAATTGGAGCGGCCCGGCCACTCCCCCCTCTCCCAACTTCTCCAGTATATCGCCCCCTCCACCAGGAAGCCGCCCCGGAGTCCTTCCCCTCCTCTCCTCAACTGTGGCCGCGAGCTCACCAACGACCGAAGCCAGCCTCCGCCGCTGCCGACGCCCTACCTGGCCCCGTGCTCCCCGATGACCGTTCTGCCCACGGATGGGTGTGGCCCAATCCCCTGAGCACGCTGGTAGGTCAAGCATCACGAGAGGTGGCCGGAGCCGCCGGTTATCACCGCCGGGCACCGGCTCTGCCTCGGTCTGGAGCGGGCGGGCGAGCGAGGTAGACGACGACGCGCCTTGCCCCTGCCGGCAGACCCGACTCACCAGCGACCCAGTCCCTCCCCTCGCTTTTTTTTTAAAAGAGCGACAGCGGTTGGGCCGGCCCAAGTGGGCAGTCGACTGCGCGGCTCGGTCAGTGCCCAGGCGCTGGATGCTTTCAGCCCAGGACGGCCCAGGTGCACAGTGCACCTTCTTTTTATCCAGTGGATTAACTGTCTGAGACCCATACGTGAATAAAATATTTACAGATAGGTCTCTGGCAGAAAAACCATCACATCTTTTTGCTCGAAACTCCGATCTAGGTGATTCCAAAGCCCACTTCTTCGTCTCTTCGAGCCCGTCATGTTGGTATCATTTTCTTAATGTTTTGACACTATGAAGATGACCATTTTGCCCTTACCCGTAAACAGCCCCTTCGGGAGATAACTGTTTCCGCAACTCCTTCTGCGACCGTTCCGCACTCCTTCCCGATGGTCCCTTTATCCCCAGGCAAGCCACAACTCTCATCTGCATAATTGCATTGCAATATCATAGTTTAACCATTTACTTTAACGGCAAGTATGAGTTATTTGTGAAGTGGATTGGATCATACAAGGCTTGAGTAAATTCTTGGATAGGTGACTACCAAGTTGAGTACCGGATTGTAGTGACTAGTAGTTTACCCACTCGTTGATGCCATGATGTTGAGATTACCATCTATGATTATTCTGGATTTCATTCGGTAGTTCGTGGAGATGAGTTAGTAGCAGTGGCTTAAGCATACTGGTTACCGGATTTCTAGCCAGATATCGTTTTGACCTGGATTGCTATGATATCGGAGTGTCAGCCATGATAGAGATTGTTCGGAGATTAGATACTTCATGGTTGATCCAGAGTCACCTGTCCAGACTTATCCATGCAGCCACATTTGTCGGTATGGGACAGCCTTGACTTGGTCTGATCGCGTGCTCTTTCACCGCTACTGCCCGACAGGGAAGGTTATGTGTGCGCGCTACCCTGGCCCGGTAGGCGGCGATAACCTTGTGAGCCCAGTTGAGTTATATGGTACCAGGTCCCTGTTTGGGACAGTTTGTTGGCACGACGGTGGCAGGTGTCACGCGGCGACACAGGGGCCACCCAGGGCAGGACTCCGGGGGAGGATGATTGCCGGTGGTACGATGGGAGAGTCACAGGTTAGGCGGGTTTCGTTGGAGCAACGCTGGTCCACCCGAATGGGATCACGAGGTCAGGTGCTCCATGGTGTGGGTAAAGTGCGCAACCTGTGCAGAGTGTAAAATCTATTCGAATAGCCGTGTCCATGGTATTGGACAGTCCGTCCAGACCTCACTAGGTGGTCAACCATAGTAGTGATAATGATGGAAGAACTCGTCGTAAGATCGGAAGTACTCGATGGATCGTGAGTATTCTGAAGGTTGTGAGGCACCCCGGAAGAGAGTAAGTTTGTCAGACTTGTTGTGCAGATGGAATCAGGTATATGATATGTCAGCCATGGGATGGCAATGGGATGAGTGGTCGCATGACCACATGATTGGACTTGGAGCAGGTTCGGATTGGAACCTGAGGTTATTCGGAGTATGGATTGAACTACTTAATATGCTCTACCTTACTGCATCTACTTCAGTAGCTACCTTGCTATGATGTTGTCTTGCCTTAATGCTGATGTTTGTTGTGAGCTTGCGAGTACATTCAAAGTACTCACCTGGCATGTCATGCCGTGATTGCTTGCTTGTCGAGGATTCTGAGTTTGCGAGCTAGGATACGCATTCTAGCCAGAGTCCCTGCGGAGTGGAGTCCATCACCGTCATCGCTGTTCTGCTGCCGAGAGAGTTACTCCGTTGTTAGCATAGAGCTACCCCGGGCAGGCGTAGTGTCGCCGTGCTGATGTAATCCACGTACCCTTTGTAACCATATCCATTGTAATAAAGAGCTGATTTGTTCTATGCCAACAGTGCCGTATTCCAGAGGACTTGTCCCTGGGCTGGAATACGGGGCGTTTCGGTCTTCTCTGAGCCGGGGTGTCACACGATACTTTACAAAACCCGGTGTGCATCGGTATCCTCCTGAGTCATCACCATGCTCACTATACCATTACTCCCTTTACCGGTTTTGTTCTTCTTTCTCGTTAACGTGTTTCGGCATCCCTGTGACGTAGTCACCTTTGTCTGGCTAGACGATGATGGATGCCATCACACCAGAGGGCCCTAAGAATATCTCTCCGTCGTCGGAGGAACAAACACTGGTACAGCGAGCTGCTATACAAATGGTTTTTAACCCCTTTCCGCGATGGAGTTTTAAACCATCGCCTTGCCTGTGTGTGCGATAGGGGTGTCCTTCCCACACGACTCAGAAACCGTCGGGGATAGGGAGTAGTAATGCATACGTTTTCTAGAACAAAGCGTATGTGATGGCCGCATCTATCCCAAACGCGATTCGTCACACAACTATTTGTGATATATCCAACATCCCAAATGCTCCATCCTTGCTACTCGTGTGTGCTCGCATTACCATCGCAGTCGGTATTCTGTGGTGCAACATTTATGATGCGCGCCCCATCACAAACAGTTCACGATTGTAGAGCGTGTGTGATAAGGAGACTATCACACACATTCACTTCTCCCGAACCATATGCGATATATAATTAAGAAGATTAGTTAATCATCGTACGAGTGTCGGATAGGATTACAAAATGTCAGACCATTGTACCAGTGTCGTACAGGATAAGTATCGCACACTCTATTCTGTGGTGCAATGTTTACGATGCGTACGACATCAAAAAGAGTTCATGATTGTAAAGTGTCTACGATAAGGTGACTAACACAAACATTTAGTTTTCTCGCACCGTTTGTGATATTGTCTGACATCACACATGCTTTGTAAACGGCAACTGTGTGCATGGTCGTACATGTTTCCTCTCTGTGAACTGTGTCGAATTGTGATTTATATCGCACACATTTATGCTTTACAGACCGTGTGCGTAGTAACGACCTGCAGAGCGTATTTTCACCCTAATTTAATCGCTGCTATTTAAAATTGTACCGAGTTTGAATTTGAATTCGAAAGTAGGCTATAACTTTATTCATATCCATCAGGTTCAACAACCAATGCATTATTCGATTCACGGGTACATATGTTCAAGAATTACATAAGCATCAAGTAAAGAATGATGAACCAGTGTTGTATACTTCTACTACTATTAAAGACGGTAAAGAAAGAGGCAAAAGACATTCTGGTTGCTGAACAAGGTGAAGCGGAATGCCCGTATTGTGCTATCCTCCATGCAGAAGGCACGCATGACTCTAGTCCAACCCCTTGTGATGGCTGACCGCCCATCCTTCACTGTCTTCATGAGGACATCTGGATAGTCATTGTGTTCTGGTAGAAATACTTTAACCTTTGCATGCCCACCAATCATGTAGTTTGAGAGGTAATATTGAGTAAACTGCTTCAGGAACCACTACAAGGGAAAAATATTCGGACATTGCCATCTAAAACAACTCATTATGGGCAGTAAAAAGAAGGCTACAGAGTTCTTACTTACCACCTTGCAATTCATCGTTGTCTTGGATAAAGTGCAAAAAAATAGTTTAATTGCCATCTTTTGACCAATTTTACTAACAATCCCTATCAGTTTCCTCACTTGATGTTGGTTCATCAATATCTCATTGCCCCATACGCAGAAAGGGTTGAAGCGCGGATCTTCACCAATGACATATGTACCTAAAAGCACCAAGTTAATATTAGAAGCTAAACATCAATTGCACATTGATGTAGTGCAACACTCCCTCCATCCCATTATATAAGATCTATAACATCCAATATACTCACATGTTGGATGAATTAACATCTTATACTACTATGGGGCAGAGGGAGTTTATTACGTTCTTACAAATATCGGCTGATTAACTGCAGTTAACTGCTGCTGTGTTTTTGTTGTTATTGCTGCTCTTCTATGTATATCTAGACATCATCAGAACATTAAGGTAACACTCTTCCTTGTTACTATGTAGCCTAGGATTGCATATTTAGTCATTTAGTACAATGCATGTTGCTATGTAGCCTCAGATATATTAGATATGGCTCTAGTTAACCTACCGATAAATGGGTTACAAATATATCCAGTTAAATGTCCGATTCGACGATTAATCCCTTATCAGTCCCCCGGCCTATATGGTACCAGCTACTAATATCCTGAACAGTGAGTATATATAAGCAATGGGATGAAACAAACCTCGATGGTAAATAGCAGTTGTTCCCAATATTGTCATGTGTAAGTACATCTAAAGGCATGTTAAGCACAACAGGCTAAACACCAACAAAAATATATCCATGGTAGACAACATAATCTCCAAATGATAGCTTCAGTGTGCAGATTTAAGCATGCTAGTTAAGCAAAACAAGAAGTGGAAAGGTGTGTTAACTGCAACAGGCATAACATTTACAAACAAGCAAACATAGTCATTCAAACGGGTATTGTGCAGGTCTAAGTACACTAGTTATTGTTAAATCAAGTTGGAAAGGCATGTTAACTACAACATGCTTAAGAGCAACCAAATATCGTCATTCATAGTGGTATTGTTGAAACTGGTATTGATGAAATTGAACTGCACAGTTCATACTTGCACATCTAGAACATCACATTATGAATAACTGAAACCAACTAGGCATACTACGAACAACCAAAGATAGCAATTTAAATTGGACATATGCTAACTACAAACAACCAAACAGCCAAAAACCGTTAAAAGAGGCATATGCTAGCTATAACAGGCTTAACAGCAAACAAATATAGTCATTCATAGTGATATTGTTGAAATTGCATAGAGCGTAGCTTGTGCTTAAACATGAAATTGTATAATTGAACATCATGATGTGAAAAAATAGGGGGCGTATTACCTACACCAGGCTTAACAGGAAACAAATATGGTCGTTTAACTGGTATTGATGAATTTGTACTGCACAGTAAATAGGTTGACATATAGAGCACCACATTATGAATAACTGAAATAAACAAGGCATAATGCAAACAACCAAATATAGCAACAAAAATTGGATATATTCTCACTACCAAAGGGGTTCGACAAAACAAATCATGGGATTCCCCCCGTGAAGAGCCACGGTAGATGGGCTCCTCATCGTGGTTGCCGTCGAAGAGGTCTGACTTGGCAGCTGGGGATCCCATGACAGCTTCGCAGAACATGTCCTTCAGAAATGACAAAAGGGGCTCCATGGCAATGAAGGATGGAAAATTGCTGACAACCAGCCAGAGGAGATCAGCGGCAGGGCCATCAATGAGATCGACGGTGGTCGAACCCGAGGGGTTGGGGATGGGCAACTTAACCTGTGACATAGCCCGCGTCAAGCCATCACTGTCGGTGACTTCGATGTCATAGCCGGCATCCACGACATACTAGAATACTCTAGCCCGCTGATTGAAAAGCTACGGCCAGTCATCATCGTCAGCTTCCTCAGCGGCCACCTTGCCGACATCGGGCAAACAGGCCGCGGTAAACCTCTTTTGGGCCATTCGCTCCTCGAGCTCCCCGGGAAGTGTAGCCGGTCTTAGGCTGTGACGCTCGGGAGTAGGGGAAGGGTGGGGATGGGGATCTGTGGGAAAGGGGGCATTTCGCGGGCCTCATCTAAGAAACTTAGGAAGACGAGGGTATGTAGATCGGTGGATAACCTGCACGGGCAGACCAACTGAGGTTGACAATGGAGGCGGCGCAGCGGTGGCGATGGTGGCAGTGACCTAGCTAGGGTTTCGAGCGAGGGAGGGGTGGTTTGTGTGTGTGAGCGGAGGTTTTGGGGTGTGTGTGGAGGGGGGGCCAAGGTGGTGTTTTAGGAAATGTCGCGGCTAATGAAAATTTTACTAGGCGGGAGTAAAATGCTGGGGCTACTGAAAATTTGGATCAAGGGATTAAAGCAGAGCAGGAGTAACAGACATCACACACGGTCAAAACATAATAATCGTGTGCTATCAAACAGAAAAACCCTCTAGGCGAGCAGATATTTTTGAGATTGCGAGAGATACAGGCGGGAGTAAAATGCCGGGGCTACTAAAAATTTGGATCAAGGGATTGAAGCAGAGCAGGAGTAATAGATATCGCACACGGTCCACACATAATAATCGTGTGCTATCAAACAGAAAAACCCTCTAGGCGGGTAGATATTTTCGAGATTGCGCGGGAGTAGATATTTTCAAGAGCGGGAGGGAAGCCTCGTGGAGCCCAATCTACTATGCTGATGTGAGTGACAGGGGCACGGGCATGGCACACGGGTAGTCTGAGGGAACCATGTCTGTTGCGTCCTTGATCGCAGACGGTTGTTGCATCCGATTCGTCTGTTGTTTATAATTTGGCAAAAAAACATGGGAAAGGGTCAAAATACGAACACACTTGCATGTGGACCAAATATATGTATGAAAAGGGTGGTTTGATGTTCAAATACCCAATGCACAACTTTGACGTGGCACCTGTCTCACAAAGCGCACATTATTATTGCTAGTCCGCCTCCCCCCCCCCCCACACACACACTTCGTGTTGGCAGGAGGGGAATCCTAGCTATGAACGCATGCCCCCAAATAGCTAGGTCTGACATCTCACCCTACCATAACACAAAACCTATAGGAGTCCATCATGGTCAACCCCCCCTTTCGCTTTCGGTAAAAGGTGGACCGTGTGTGGGCCCACAAATGTGTGCTTGTGGCGTGAGATGGGTGAGACCACATACGAACCACCTACGGGTGGCCCAACTATATGCATGAAAATGGTGTGGTGTGATATTTAAATACCCAATTCACAATTTTGATGTGGCACATGTGCCTCGCAAATTAACCGGACATCCCCGACCCCATGGAGGTTCAGGAAGTGCGAAGTAGTGCCCCCCCCCCCCCACACACACACTTTGAGTCGGTGGGAGAGGGCATCTCACCAAGACGTACTGTAACACTGACCAAGAAGAATCACCACCTTGGTCGTATAACCTCTCTCGTTGTTGGTCAAAGTGATGGACGTCCACGCTGCCCCACAAATGGGCTAGCTTGTCACTGATAACCATGTGAGGGCGTGCCCGAAGACAACCACTACGTGCATGTGGCCCAAACATATGTATGGAAGTGTTGTGTGGTGTTTGAATACCCAATGCACATCTTTGATGTAGCATCGTGCTTTGGAACCGGAAAGTCCCCACACAGAGCGAGGGTTCACGATGCATAGTATATATGTACGTATGTCACCCCACTTCGAGCCGATGAGAGGGATTCATGTGTACACATGCGCTCAAACTTAATTAGGTCTGGAATCTCACCATGATCAACTTACTATACGGTAGCACAAACCAAAATAATAAGAATCCACTCTGGTAACCTCTCTCGTTGTCGGTCGAAGTGATGGACGTCCACGCGAGCCCACGAATATATAGGCTGCCGCTGATAACCAAGCGAGGGAGAGTGTCCGAAGACAATCATTGCATGCATGTGTCCCAAACATATGTATGGAGGTGCGTGATGCATATGCATATGTTTGAATACCCAATGCACAACATTGATGTGGCGTATGCGTCGAAAATCGCACACTCCCCACATAGAGCAAGGTTCATGACACGTCGTGTGCTCGCCCCCTCCCCACTTCGATCTGGTGGGAGGGATTCATGCGTACACATGCGCTCAAAGTATATTATATAATCTCACACCATGACCTATACCGTAAGACGAACCAAAAATTAATCCCCTCCTAAGTCAAATTAACCTATATCGTTGTCGGTCAAAGTGATGGACCAAGCGGGCCCACAGATGGAAGCATCTCGCCGATAACCGCATGAGTGAGTGCTAGAGGAGAACCGACATTGCTTGCATGTGGGCCAAACATATGTATGGAGGTGTGTGGTTGTGATGTTTGAATACCTAATATGCACAACTTTGATGTGGCACGTGCCTCGGAAACCGTAAAGTCCCCACACGGAGAGAGGTTCATGACACGTCATAGTATATGTTGGTCCCCTCCCCCCTCTTCGATGCGTAATGTATACTCAGACCGTAACACAACCCGAAAATAATCCTCCTTGTTCGTCAAATTAACCTCTCTCGTTGGGTCAAATTAGTGATGGACGACGACCTCGCCAGCCCACGGAGGGAAGCGTCGCAGGCGAGTGAGTGTCATGTAGAACAACCATCATCTGTATGTGGCCCAAAGAGGTGTTTGTGTGATGTTTCAATACCCAATATGCACAACTTCGATGTGGCACCTGCCTTGGAAACCGAAAAGTCCCCACACAGAGCGAGGTTCATGATGCGTAGTATGTGCTGGTCCCCTCCCGCCTCTTCGACCCGTACTATATACTCCTACCGTAACACAAACCAAAAAGAATCCTCCTTGTTGGTCAAATTAACCTCTCTCGTTGGGTCAAAGTGATGGAGGGCGACCTCACGGGCCCACGGATGGAAGCGTCGCACGCGAGTGACTGTCCTATGACGCGTAGTATATGTTGCCCCCACCCTCTTCGACGCGTACTATATATATACTCCTACCGTACGTAACACAAATAAAAAAGAATCATACTTGTTGGTCAAATTAACCTCTCTCTCTGTAGGTCATAGTGATGGACAACGACCTCACGAGCCCACAGAGAGCGTCACACGCGAGTGAGTGTCCTAGGACCACCGCGTGCATGTGGTCAAAAGAGGCATGTCAAACTTTGTCTGCAGCGAACATGTGACCAAAGGAGTGTAGTGTTAAAAATTGAAAAAAAAAATCAGAGATCACTCAGCCGTTTTTATACATTGATTGATTTCCTAGGGATTTAATGTGCAAAAATCAAATTTGAGCTACATGAGACCCATGATAGTGTACCAAAATGGATTGGAAAACCATATGTGTATGTGTCCCTGGGTGCATGTTTAGTCCGCATGCAAGAAATTTCAAACATTGAGAATCTTGATTTTAAAATCCAGTAAATCCAAAAACTTAGTTGAGATACATGAAACTTATTGTGGTGTCATATGGACACCAATAGACTATGATATTGTATTTTTTGTCAAATTTGAGACAAGTTTTGATATAATCTTCTTACAGGTGGGAGATTATTAATAATTGGCAACTAATATCGCAAACGGATTATTTATTCGAACAGTGAGCGTTCGACCAACAATGTACGTGTCGTGCTTCGGTTAAGCAATAAAGCGGCAAAATTAATCATCAAAAAAGAAAAGAAAAATATAATACGTGCCGCCATGCATCCCGTGTGTCGTACGAGCAGGCGTAAGTTGACGGGATGCATGCGAGCAGTCCGCCGCGCAGGCAGACCGAGAGGCGTGCGCGTGTTCGCTGCTAGTGTCACCGGGAGCCGTGCTAGTAGCTGTGTGAAATGACGGTAGGCATGCCAGCAGTCCGCTGCGCAGGCTCACCGGGAGGCGAGCCAGCCCTTTGACCGCCACCCGCCTCGCTCTCACTGCGCCATATTAAAGGCACGCCCAAGCCGCTGGTCATAATTGGCGGTCGCACCCCCCGTCCACAGTCACCGCCGCCCGGAGTGTATGAGGATGCCACCAAAGCGCACCATCAGAGGGAGTGGTGACGCCAGGGCTGGTGAAGCACCTGCGCAATACGTGAAGCTGGGCATAGAGGTTGCCGTCACCACCGACGAGGTCTCACGCGGGCAGCAGCGCGACCTTGACTTCGTCGCCACCGTCGTGCCTCCCCAGCCGGAGCCAGAGGTCCATAACAACTCAGCAATGACTCCGACTCCGACGAAAAACCGACCAGTCCTTTCCCCCTTCATTTCTTGGAATAGAAATCATATGGTTATGTTCCCTCGGGCCATGAAATCAGATTAAGATTCATTAGATTCGTGTAGTGTATTGATTGTTTGAATGGTATCTGTCTATGGTTAGTGATTAACGGTTTGTTTGGTACAAATGATTTTTTTGCTAATAATCCGACTAGGGTTAGCATTCATGCTAATAATTCGTAGCCAGATCTTGAGAATTGATTTTGAATGTCCTACATATATTTGTGCCATTTTTTCTTCTAGATCTTTAGAATTGATTTTGAATATCCTACATATATGTTTGTGCCAATTTTTTTCTTCTAGATCTTGAGAATTGATTTTGAATGTCCTACATATATGTTTGTGCCAATTATTTTCCCAGATTTGTATGTACACTGATGAAGCTCCGGCCAGCGGCGCCGCCAGTTGTAGATCCTACACCCGGCAGTGTGGGCAGAAGCGGCCACGACCCCCTTGGATCCGAGGAACCCGTAGAATCTCGGGCAGACCGCATCAGTGATCTCCCGGATGCCATCCTTGGGGAGATGATCTCCCTTCTTCCCACCAAGGATGGCTGCCGCACACAGGTCCTCGCATCTCGGTGGCCCACTCTGTGGCGCAATGGCGCCTCTTAATCTCGATTGTCGTCAGCTATCTGTCGTTCATGATTTTGAAATCCATGGAGCCATCATCTCCTCCCACTAGGGCTCTGTTCAATGCCTCTGCATCCCAGTATGCTGCCTGTTGTACATACCCTCCATGGTGGACGCCTGGCTGACATCCTGTCAATTTGAAAAACTCTAGCAGCTTGAGTTCTACCATTACTACAAAAATAGCTTACCACCAACCGTTGTATTTGTGCCCTCACCGCCAATGCCCATCTCATGGTTTTCCTCCTCTCTCCACACCGCCACCTTGGCCCGGTGCCATCTAACAGACAATCTGGTACAAATACTTCGACTCCCGCTGCTAAAAAAACTTGCGCTTGTGGTGGTTGATCTATCGAAGGCCTCACTACACAGCATCATCCACTCCAGTTGCCCTGCCCTAGAGTGCTTGCTGCTTGTTTTTGGAAAAGAAATATGTATCTGTTGTCTCCAAATAAAGTCGCCTCACCTTGTAAGCATTGGAATTTGTTTTAAAGGACATGAGCTCACCATCGAAGATGCCCCTTCACTTCAAAGCTTGCTCCTTGATTATCGTTATGCACCTTTCCAAATAACTGTGGTCTCTACACCTGAACAGGAGACCTTGGGTGTAATTCCTAGTCCGTTTAAAGGTTACAAGATGGTGGTTGGCTCCACACTTATTCAGGTACTGTATATTATCATCAACACTTTTGTAATCATAAGATGCCTTTTTTATTTGTGCACAGAAGTTTTATATCATCTTGGAGTACACTTTTGGCACTAATATTATGTTCTATGCTCAATGAAGAGTTTGTCCATGGATAGCCTATCAATGGTGTTGGATTCTGTCAAGACCTTACATATCAGTATGTGGTGTTTTTATCTGAACACAATTATTGGCTTGCTGCGATGCTTTCCATGTCTGGAGAATTTGTATATAGAGGTGATGATTTTCACGCACTTTGAAAGCCCATATATAATGTACTAGAATTAACCGTTTAGCTGTCGCTCTTTCGACATACAATCGGTGGCATAAGAAGCACCAGGATTTTCTCAGTTCTCATGACATTGGTTTGAGGATAATAACGCTGGAAGGATATGCATCCAACCGTGCAAACACTAGCTTTGTTACATTCTTCTTGTTGAATGCAAGGGCACTATTGTCCGTGAGGATTAAGGTTTTTAACAAAAAAATCTCACAGATGGACACGTTGAACAACATAAAAAGAAGTTTCAAGTGGACAAAAGGGCTTCTGAACGTGCTCGGCTTCTATTTACAACAACTTGTCTTCATGTACCAGTAGATTTTCTGGCCCAGGATCTTGATTTTATGGATCAGACCGATCCATTTGATTGTGACTACCAAAAACTTTGGTTGAGTTAGATGTTATTACCATTTTCAATCTGGATTTTGTCTAAACATGATGAACAATTAATCCTCATGCTTTTGTACCATTTGTAAGCTGGAGTTAGATATTGTTTCCCTTTTCAACTCGGCTTTGACCCATATTTTAATTCATACTGGGCCAATGGCTAGCCATTTCTTTAATTAAGACATAAATATTATAAGCAATCACAACATATGGAAAAAAACATCACTCTCGCGGTCTCCTTGAGATCATTGTTCATTACAGAACCCGCAAGTGCTTAGCGCCCGCCAGCACCCACAAACTTATTTTGAGCTAGCACACCAAATGGTTCTGTAATTCTTAATAAGAAAAGTTGCATGGTAGTGAAAGCTTTCGATTCTGACATTTGGGACCCACGAGGAAAAAGCCTATCCAAGGTGATGTCGAGTCGGCCATAAACATTGAGAAACTTGGTTTTAAAATTACTATAAATCCAAAACTCGCCTGAAAATCATGAAACACGGCATGGTGTTATGACATGGCACCAACATGCTATGGTAAAAAAAGGGTCCGATTTGGGACAAGTTTTGGTATAAACTTCTTACAAACCAGAGCTTCTCTCAAGAAGCCTCATGGTTCCGAGAGGGAACTTGTCACCTCTGTGTGCGAAATGACATACGCTGTCTCTTCCTGCCTTGATTTTTTTACAGAGGCAACATGCAACTATAGGAGTGTCGTGCTAAAAATATGAAATTATTTAGGGTTCATTTTGCCATTTTATATATTATTTGTGTTTTCTAGGCCTTTTGAAACAAATAGCTGCCATGTTATTATCGCAAACGGTCATATTATTCCAACCTTAGGTGTTCAACTAACCATTTACTACCGCGAGCAGCTGTTTGATTAGACAGGACGACTGCGAGCAGTCCGCCACGCAGGCTCGTCGTACCGAGAAGCGAGTCGCGAGCGCTATCAATTTATTGCTGGTTTTGGTTTCGGCTACCTCGGGAAGGTACATAGAATAGTCCTCCGTTCTCATCTACAAGAACCGCCGGCGAGGATCGCCGCCTGCTACGAGATGGAGGATGATCCGGCCAACAAGCGGGGACGGGTTGAGCCAGAACCGCAAGAGCCTCCAACGAGCGTGGACTTCATCAGCAGCCTCCCCGACGAGATGTTGGTAACCATCTGTAACACCCCTAGTGGTTAGCTACAGTAATCACCCTTTTGATAATGCCATGTCATCATGATCAACAGTGAGTAATCATCATTAGTACCAAAACCCAATTCAAATTCCAATTCAAATGGAAATTCAAACTTAAAGTGAAAATAAAAGTTGTTCAAATCCAGGAACTAAAATGTTCATCATGTTGCAAATATTCTGAAAACAATTATAAAAATAATAGCAACATTAATTAAAATATTTAAATGACTCTATCAACCAAAAACAGTACCCAACAACATCATTTAATCCATTTAACATAATATAAAATCTATATGAAGTCCAATTGCCTCCAAACCATTTTCTGGTAGTGCTAAATATTGCACTATAATTATTTGACAAAATTACTTATATTACAAAACTCAATTTGGGGCTAATCTATTTGTAAAACAGAAACTATAAAAGAAAACAGAAAAGGTAAAAGAAGAAAAGGAAAAAGGCCCGCGCTACTGGGCCTGAGTCACCCGCGCGGCCCAGCCCACTCCCCTCGCTCGTCCCCTACCTCCTCTGTTCACCGCGCACACGCTGTCGCCGCGCCCGCACGCCGCGCCCCGGCCCCCCTTCTCCTCGCTCGACAGCTCGCCCTCGCGCCGCCCGCGGTGGATAAGGGCAAGCCCTGGCACCCCCTAGCCTCTCCCTCGCCACTCTCTCCCTCTCCCTGCCTCGTCCCTTCTCTCTGCCCGAGCACGCCCATGGCTGCGCCACGCCATTGACGCGGTCCCTAGCCACCTACCGCCGTCCCGTGGTGCCCGACGGCCTCCTCGCCCTCGTCCTCATCAAGCTGACCATCGCCATCGACCGGAGCTGCCTCGAATGCCATTCCCGCACCGTCTCCCCCTCCGCCGGATCTGACTCGGCCATCGTTCATCTCCGCCGACACTGGACCTCCCCAAGCCTGCTGCCTAACCCCTACGGCCCCGCGGTGAGCCCCTGCGCCGTTTGCGCCCGTCCATTCCCCCTCTAGTCACCCGTAGCTCCTGCTCCGGCGAACCCGAGCCCCTGCCTCCGCCACCACTCGCCGGCCACCTTCCCGGCCTCCACTGCTTGGGCCGACGTGCTCGACCCGTAGCTGCTCGCAGATGGCCAAATGGCCGCCGGAATGCAACTCCGGCGAGCCTCCGCCGCGCTCTGTGACCGCCGGCATCTAGCCGCCAACGCCGCTGACGTGGCCATGGTTAACGCTAATTAACCCACCGCTAACAGTCACTGACTGCGAGCCACGGGCCGCTAATTAACTTGGGTTAGTTTTAAGATAAAACTATTAGTTAACCAGAGAGAATGACATGCGGGCCCCGCCGTTTAAAATGTTTTAAAAATAAATAAAAATGTTAATTAAAAAGTTAATTAAACTGTCAGTTAATTAATTAACTAATGAGACACTGACAGTGGGTCCCACTAGATAATTAGGTTAATTAGTTAATTTAATCTTCTGTTAAATTAGTCTAGCCTATGACAGCTGGGTCCCACCTGTCAGGTTGACCAGTCAACAGGTCTGTTGACTGCTGACGCCATCATTTCATCATGCTGACGTCACCAATCACTATTCTGGATAATTCGTATTTAATAATTAAATTAATCCCAGAAATTCTTTAAAACTTTGAAAAATCATATCTTTTAAACCGTAGCTTGGATCGAAAAACTTTCTACATGAAAGTTGATCAGAACGACGAGACAAAGCTAACTGTGTCGTCTGTTTCCGTGTCGGGATCCTCTACGGAGGTGAACCCGCAACTTTTAGCCTATTTCTGGTAGGTGAATAGTGCATATACACCGGTTAATAAATCCAACTTAAATCCTAAAATAACTAATATGATTTAGACATGTCTTTAGGCAACCCTGCACTGCACGTTAGCATAGCATGCTCTGTGTTGCACATGTTTGCCGTGTATTTATCCGTTCCTTCCCCCTCTTCTCTCTCGGTAGATCCCGGTACCGATGCAGCCCCGGAGATCGACGACCCTACTGACGACCCTGCCTTTGCCGCCGAGCAACCAGGCAAGCCCCCCCCCCCCCTTTGATCACCCCGATATCTCCCATTCTACTTTATTATGCTTGCATTAGATTTTGCTACTGTAATTGATTGCTCCTATTCTGTTGCATAGCCTGTTTTTGTAACTACTATTGATACCTGCCTGATATCCAAGCTGCTTAGTATAGGTTGGTTAGAGACCCAACAGTGACCCCACTTATCCCAACTGCCCCGCTGGATTATCAGAAGACCCGATCAACAGGATCGAAGACCAGGCCCCAGCACCGCACATCACCCCCCTTAGTTGTATGACACTACTGAGTTACTATCGAGTGCCGAGGGTGATACCTCATCAGCACTTCTGATGTTAACCTTGTAGGTTAGTTCATCGGTTGCGGTCATCGAGGGTGATTCCTCGTTCACCACTCCCGATAATGACGCTGTCGTGCAACACCTCAAGTGTGAACCCATCGAGGGTGATTCCTCCGAGTTCACCTTGACAGATACATCGAGTAGTAATCCAACGAGGGTGATACCTCGGATTCCTCTGATGTTTTGGACACACGGATACTTGGACTTTACAACTGATACTTGGAAAGGCGGGTCGACCCTGAGGGGTACCCGCGAATGATGGGATGTCGGGTTGACCTGGAGGTTACCCGTGTGATAAATACGAGGCGCGGCCGGGCATTCTTAGCCCTTGCAGCAAGTCCTCGAGACGGGGCGACGGGGTCACATCGATCATGAGTCTCTGCTCGATACCGCAAGCCCCTAATCCACTAACGATTTGGATATTTGATCTGAGCAGGCCTCTGGCCTGACAGCACTAACCATCACGTGGGAAAAGTTATGGGCACTCTGCATCATATGCATCAGCCGAAAGCTCTGTCGGACGTCCAGTTCAGCATCGCGGCATGGCTGGGCCGGCGCCATCCTGAGGGGTGGTACCGAGATTTGCCGTGTGTGCAACGACCTGGAGGGCATAGGGCGATGGCCCAAGACCCCTGAGCGCTTAGGATATAGACCGACGGGGACCTCTCTGCTGAGCTGTAGGTAGGGTTGCGGTGTATCGTTTGGCCGAGGCCGGGCATGACCCAGGAAAGTGTGTCCGGCCGGAGTTAAGCGAGCGTGGTAGGTAAGTTGGTGCACCCCTGCAGGGAAGAAAACATCTATCGATAGCCTGTCCTACGGTAACGGACACTCGGAGTTGTATCCCGATCGATACAACTAGAACTGGACACTTGAGATGATAACTGTATATGATGGCTCTGGGATTGCTTTCTCGCAGGGAGTCGAGGAAGGATCTCTGGGCGAGACTGTGACTTGACACAACCACTACTACATTATACTGTGCTGATCTACTCTCTTCTATTGCTGCAAGACCGCTGAAGATGCTAGTCTTCGATAGGACTAGGCCTTCTCTCTACCCTGGCATTTCTGCAGCCCAGTCCACATATACAGCCTTCCTTTGATAATGTTGCATATGTAGTGTAGATCCTTGCTTGCTGAGTACTTCTGATGAGTACTCACGGTTGCTTTGCTTTCTTTTTTCCCCATATCCAATTGATGCAACCAGATGACGGAGCCCCTGAGACAGCTGCCCCACCGACGATCGCTACTACTACCCCGAGGGTGGATACTACTACGAGGTGGCCGACGACCAGGAGTAGGATCGGAGGGTCCCAGGCAGGAGGCCTGTGCCTTTCGATCGTAGCTTTGTTTTGTCCCGCCTTGTTAAAGGCTTATCTCTCTGTCTTATGTCTGTACTCAGATATCTAACGCTTCCGCTGATGCTTGTTTGGCATCAAGCTTATGTATTCGAGCCCTCGAGGCCCTGGCTTGTAATATAATGCTTGTATGCCTTTATTTATGTTTTAGAGTTGTGTTGTGATATCTCCAAGTGAGTCCTTAGGCTTGATTGTGTGCATTTGCGTGTATGATTAGTGCACATTTAAGCCGGGGGCGTCACACCATCATATCCCTCCTCCCCATCAAATTTGTCATGCGGACCACTGTCCTCTCCTGGTGGTGGCGCCCCCTCTGGCACTCCACTCCCTGGACCTCATCGACGACGACGAGCTCTCCAGCAGGAAGCGCAAATGCTTGGACGCATTGTCCCACATTCTCGCCACGCACCCTGGGCTGGTCAGACGCCTTGCTATCGGCAAGTTCTGTTCCAACTGCAAGGCCGAACCCAGGTTTCATGACTGGTTCCTATCCCCAACCCTGGATTAGCTCGAGGAGCTTAGCTTTCATGTTGGACATCCATGCTTGCTGCCGCCATCCGGCTCCGCCTCGCGCTCATGCTGCGCCGCACTACGTTTAGGCAGTGCCTTTTCCTCCAAATTGATGCCATGCGCACTCTTCATCTCCCTGAACTAAAGCACCTCAAGCTCATGGGCGTCCGCATCTCGAAGGAGGATTTGGAGCGCCTGCTCGGCGGCTGTATAGCTCTCGAGTACCTTCATCTTTAGGTGATGGATGGGTTCAGTAGCCTCCACATCGCCTCGACGAATGTCCATATGATTTATGTGCATCGCTGGTGCCGCAAAAGGCTGTCAGTTGAGGTGTTTCACGATATGGTCATTGAGAATGCACCTTTCCTCAAGAGATTGTATGTACTTGATAAAGTAGGTCCAATAAGAATCAGGGTCATTCATGCACCGAAATTGATAGTGTTGGGCTATTCGTGTGCTGAATTCTCCGAACTTGTTACTGGATCATTATCCGTTCAGGTACAACAGTCTTCTTCTTCTCCTTATTATTGGACAACATATTTTATCTATTTTTTGTTCATCTATGTTCGCTTGTCATCCATAAAATGATCCCCACAAGCTTGACCCCATCTCTACACATAGTGAAGATCTTGGCACTACAATCTGTCGGCCCCGATCTGGATGAAGTTGTTAGATTCCTTAGATGCTTTCCGTGCACGGAGAAGCTATACATCGAGGGGATGCTCCTTTCCTGTTAATTGTTAACCACAATGGAGTTCAATTTTTTGTTACTTTTACCCATGATTACAATGACAAATGTAGTATGATTTCTAAAGGAAATTTGGAGGATTTCAATACATTTTTTTAGATGTTAATCATGAATGATTGAAGATGGCATATCACTCTTTTCGTTTATTTTATAATTCCTGCAAATCAAAGAGGCCCGAAGTATTCAAATCTGTAGCTAGGCACTAATATGTTGTCTTCGTTTGCAGATACAAGCAGGCCCGGAAGTGGAAAATGTTGGGCAATATAACAATCCCATTGAATGCCTTGATCTTCATCTCACAGAAATTACTTTTAACGAGTACCGAGGCACCACACCAGAAATTAAATTCGCTAGGTTCTTTGTTCAGAAATCAAGGGTGCTCAAGATAATGAGGTTTGCCCTATATTTAGTGCGCAGAAGTGAATGGTTTGCTAAAGAGCGCATGCATCTACAGCTGAATGGAAAAGGCTCTGCAGAAGCTGAATTTCAGTCTGTAACTTCATATGACAGATTATTCGCAAGTCATTGTATCAAGCCGCTATATGACTTCTCGGTGGCTGATCCTTTTGCAGAAATAATGCATGAAAAAGATTCTAAAGAACATGAATTTCATTTGTAAGAATAGTCTGAACCTTGTAATCTTTGAATTTGGGCCTTGTAATGCTGGAGTTTGAACCTTGCAATATTTATGGTACTTGTGATATAACGCAATTGGATGTTTAAATATGTTATGCAATCATGTCCTATTATAAGTATATATGTTGTTCTTCTGTAGACAGAGCATAGATGTTGTGCAGACAGAGCATTATAACATTATCACACACACCTTGATCTGGCTGACAGTTTCTGTTGTTCTGGTCATCACAAATAGCTCGTATGGATCAACTGTATGCCACGCATCGCACACGCAACTCTAATCTAAATCGTGCTTGATTCTCCGCCATCGCACGTAGTTCGTCTTATTGCCACGTATCACTGTGCCAGCCTCTGCTCGCGTCCACCGGCGCGCTGATCTGGTTCACCGTTAGGCCCCGCGGCGCGCTCTTCTCGCATCCCTCCAAGCGCTCGGCTTGTGGACGGCTTTTCCCTGTGCGTTCAACTGCTATATGCATATGGTTGCTTGCCGTTGAGGCGGCCGCGGAGCACTCTGCTCGCGTCCCTCCACGTGCTCTGCTCTCGCGTCCTCCGCGCCCGCTCTACCAGCTGTTGGGGTCGGCGCACGATCATGTTGGGGGCCCCATATGCACGCGGTTGCACTGCGTGCGTCGCCAAGATGCAGTTACGTGTGGCACGATGGAGTTACGCGCTGCCAAAACTGCCATCCGGAAGTGCCGATATTCTAGGCCATCTGGCCTCCCCATTTATTCCCGCAGCCATTATAACCTTAGTCTCTTCAACCTTTCGGTAGTGCCCCACAACACAAACAAGCACACCCACGACGACACATACAGAGAGGGTATCCAGCAGCGCTCCAATGGACTTCGGCGTGCATCAAGTGGAGACCCACATGAGGGAGAAGGACCTCTCGGTGCTGTACACCAATGACCCGACCGTGGTGGAGGACTCCATCAACACCATGGAGTGGTTGCTTGCTCACGATGACAAGTACAAAGTGGTCGGCATCGACCTCCAGTACACCGACGGCCGTGTCGAGATATATCAGAAGGTTGCCGTCGCCCAGTTGTGTGTGCGCCATCACGTCCTCGTCTACCACTACTCCCTGGGCACAAGGCCTTGCAAGAGTTTTGCCAGGTTTGCCAATAGCCCCGACTACAAGTTCGCTATGGTGGACACCATCAACGATGTAAAAGTGCTAAAGGTTTCGGGCTTGTCCTGCCAGAAACTTGTCGACATCCGTGGCCACTACAAGGTCTGGGGCAGGACGAAGATGGACTCACTGGTTGAACTAGATGTGGCCATCATCGACCCCTACTACAAAAACATGAAGGATGGTTCCAAGAAAAATCCTGCAGCTTGGCACGGTGCCTGGGTGCGGAGACTGGATGAAGCTCACCTCAAGTTTGCGGCCAAGAACATGTACACATGCTACGAGATGCTCAGGCGGATCGTTAACATGAGGGAGTGCCTCCTTCCTGTAATCGACAAGGGATCAAGCCACCAGCACAGCAGTGGCGGCAAGCGTCACAAGAAGAAGAAGTAGATGATGATTAGATGATTGTTTTATCCTAGTTAATTATGCATGTAATTGTTTACTTTGGTGTGTGCAAATGTCATGTGTGTACTAGCCAGCTATGTAAGTGGATGTTTAATTTGGTTATGCAATCATGTCCTTATAAGTATATATGTTGTTGTTCTGTAGACGGAGCAAATCACAACGCACATGGACCAAACTAGGGAACCTATCGGTGATGATTTCATCAATCACTGACAATTGTATACCAACAATCGTTTACACACACGGATTATTAGCAGCAATCGTCTGTGTTATTATCGGTCTTCACACACATTTCTGATTACGAACCTGTTTGCAGCGCATCACACACATCTTATTAAGTTGAACCATTTATGTTGTCTTGGCTCATCGCAAACAGTTCATCCGAGTGAACTGTATGTCGTCTATCGCACACACCTTGATCAGGCTCACCGTTTCTGTTGTATTGCCTAATCACAAACAGTTCATTCGAGTGAACTGTATGCCGTATATCACACACACCTTTATCTGGCTGACCGTTTCTGTTGTTATGCTCATCGCAAATAGTTCGTATGGATCAACTGTATGCCACATATCGCATATGGAACTCTAATCTAAATCGTGTTTGATGACTCCACCATCGCAAATGGTTCGTATCATTTTTGAAGGTTTTCTTACAACACCGTTTGCGATTAATGCATCGCACACAGTTTCGTTGAAGGGTCTCTAATTGTAGTGTCGTGTTAGCAGCATCCTGCAGTAGTGAAATCCCACTCTTGAGCTATCCGGTCACTTGTCAAACATTCTGGTGAACCTGAAAGTTGTCGTTATGATCACCTTGTTATAGATGACGTTTGAGCAATGCTAAAGCCCACCGTCTAGTAGGAAGTGACCGAGACACTCTCATGGTCTGAGGAACTAAAACACATGCTAACACTTCATGTTATAATTGATGATTTCAGATGATATAATCACAAAGTATAACAGACAAGTATTGGGTCGATTCAATATGATCGTTCTTCTAACGTTATACCCTCAATGTTGTTTTAGGACTATCGTTACACTTAACGATGTTCTAAGATCCGGAAAATATGATCATCAACAACACTTGAGTTAGTCTTAGAGGCGAGACCGGGAACCTATTGTTAACCATTTATCATTTCACACGTGCATATGAGTTTTCCACTGAATCGCTTATTCCAGGATCATAGCAGTTATAGCATGAAATATAAACTCTTAATTATGAATAATGGAAATATAATGATACAATATTATTGCCTCTAGGGCATATTTCCAATAGTGGAGGGTGTTGAAGCAGTGTTGGCTAGTATCAGGTTCAAGTTGGAGACTAGATCTACCGGGTTTGATGCGTTAGATGGATGAGAGTCGACCATGGAGAATCCGAGAAAGTGACGGAAAGTCTAAAATTGTCAAAAGCGGAGAGAGTACATGGCCATATATTCTGTGATGTTCGATGCACATGGCAAAGTGCAGATGACAAGTACAGAAGGAGGCGGAGTGCTATAGCTGTGGGGCATGTAAGAGACTATCCGGAAAAAAAGGATGAGACAAATGTGAATTTAACTCAGGGTGACATCGGGCGACGGTGAAATTCCTTCAAGTTTAAGACAAGCAGTCAAGAAAAAGCAAGAATGTTGAGTTCGGGTAACTCTTATGTGTGGCAACCAATATGTAAGATGTTTACTTTCAGGTAGACAGTGATCAGTGTGTGATGACATTGAACGGATACACTGAAAGTTGGGAGCACAAAGTAGAGTAATGGGGAACTTAATTTTGCTTTGAGTGTTGACTGCGAAGAAAACAAGAAAGGGCTATAATCGCAGGTGGAGTCATGTGGAGTCTGGGAGTAGCAGCGGTGCTCATGGTATAATCTCAAGTCCAATGTACATGGAGGTTCGACGCATGGATGAATCCAAGGTGGTGAAGAATATTCGTCAAGGTGGAGTTTGTTAAAGTTGTGTCGAATATTATTGTACAAGGTAGGTTACAGTTGGACTCTGAGTCGTATGGTGCGTAGATAGGATATGGAGTCGTGTGCTAATAGGACACTTGTATTCTAGGCCTCTTATATATGAGGGTAGACACACGATGTAACCTATGCCAACATAATAGCACAAGCACGCAGGGGGAGCCGGCGGCGTGTGCCGGTGCCCGGGCGACCAGGGTGCGGTATTGTGACGGTGTCATGGGAAGGCGCACCCGTGGTCAAGCCCTGGGGATATAGCCATATCGGTGAACCTTGTTAACAAATCTCGGTGTCGTGCTCATGTGATTGCTTGGTCCTCGGTAGATCGACTATTACGCAATCTCGGATCCACTAACACCAGCGTTTCCAACCCACATGTGTCGACCAAGCCCAATCGAAGAGCAACACCGAGGCATTCCGCCCTCTCCCCCCAAAAGACTAGCCTATTATGAGGGGAATCCCACACCCTTATAAGTCGTGTTCTATCTCCTCCCACAACCGATGTGGGACTAAACCCAACAATCTCTCCTCACACATCGGTCACCATGGGCCCGCTAACACCAGCGTTTCCAGCCCATCAACCATGACCGACCATCCGTGGGTCCATCGAGATTTATTCTGAGCACCTGGGCTCTCATACCAATTGTTACGCAATTCCGGGCCTGCTAACACCATCATTTTCGACCCACATGCACCAACTAGGCCCAACAGAAGAGCAACACCGAGTCATTGGGCCCTCTCCCCACAAAAGACTAGCCTATTAGGAGGGGACACCCCCACCCTTATAAGTCATGTTCTGTCTCCTCCCACAACTGATGTGGGACTAAACCCAACACGATCCATAATGCGTCTTCGACCGGTACTTCCGCGAGAAGGACGACAAGGGCGCCGGGAAGGGCAAGGGTAGCTGTGGATGATCTTCTCCATAGCTAGTATGTAGGTTAAACATGTCAATTTTTGGTAGTCCGATGGCGTGTCCTGATGTAGTACGTAGTTGCATGAGTTTGTATGGATTTGAGGTTTGCTAATTGAGGTGTTCGGTTGTGAGAAGAGAAATTTGAGACGTGGCCAGTCAGTGTCCGTGGACGGGAGCATCCGCGGGTGTTTGAGGGACCGAATTTTCCATCTCCGGCTGTAGATGCTCTTAGGCTGAGCATTTTGCTGCCACTGTTTGTATGGCCTTCAAGTCTGCATCTGTACTAAGAAGAACATGTTTTCCTCCGGCTAATAGAATGGGTAGCTCATGCTAATAGAATGGGAAGCGCTCCTCCCTTCATTTAGAAAAACTTAAAAGACCTCTTTGATTCACGGGATTCTAAAAACACGAGAATAGGAAAAACATAGGATTGGAATGCCATGGTCATCTTAATCCTACAGGATTTTGGGATGTTTGATGGCATCATAGGACAAATAAAGGATTCTTACAAAGAAGTTTGAGTGGATGCTAGAAATCTTATGGGAAGTAGTACAAAGAAATCCTTAGGCCTTCTTTGGTCCATAGGGTAGGAAAATCATAAGAATAGGAAAGTCATAGGAATTGAGATGGCATGTATCTCAAATGCTATGAGTAGGAATAGGAAAAGAGATGTCTGTTGATTCACATCATATGATCTTTTCCATTGAATCTAGACTAATGTTCAGTTTCCTATGAAATGTGAGGATAGGAAGAATTCCTCCATAGGAATATAATTCTATTCCTACAAACAAAAGGCTCTAAAGGAATTTTTTTTCTATGGAAATCTTATCCTATGAAATTTCTACAAAATTCCTCCAAACCAAAGGAGGCCTTACGAAAAATTTCTATAGGATTCAATCATATATGAATCAAACAACCAACACAGGAAAAAATCCTAAGGATTCCAATCGTCCAAAATTCCTATGCAAATCCTTTGAATTAAAGGAGCCCTAAGCTTCGGATTTGCAGGCCATCGAGAAGCAGTCCAATGTGTCCTTTTGCCTGGTGTTCCTTCTTAGTGTGGTTTGGCTTTTGGTTCAAGAACTGTGTACTTGGTTTGGTTCATCCGTGGTCTCCTGAAAAAGATAAATTGGTACTATTGCATTTTCTCTAGGTTTTGGTAGTTTGGGTGACATCAGGTTTTTGCCCCATGGCCTGTGTCGTGATGGTAGGCACGGGCAGTCTGTTTCCTAGTGTTGCCCCGAGCTTGCTTCTTCTCTTTCCCTACCCCCGCTTTACTTATTCTCTGGTACTAAGAACTTTGTATTTTCGTTATTGAAAGTTAGGTGTGTTGTGTTTTGGTTGGTGTGGGTGTTCCGACGATTGATGTCCGCATTGATCGAAAGATTCTTGTATCATATTTGTTCCCTTCTATAAAAATACTATATGCCATTGGCATACTCTCGGGAAAAAATTAATGGAAGGGGGAACCCCGGTTCGAAAAAAAAGGGTCCCCTCATCATTGTCGATAGAGAAGGATAACCCAGGCTGGATCTCCTGCTTAATCCGCTGGATGGACTTCCAAAATCGAGATCCATCCGCACGCGAACAAGTAAGGGGAGGCTCGCCCCTCAGATACTTAGAACCTGTTCAGCAGCCCTCCACTCCGCAACACCGCTCCGGGAGCGGGCTGAGCGGCACCGAACGCCTCGACTCCGTGGATTTCAAATCTTGGAGTGGAGCGGCACACAGTGCATTTTCCTGGAGTAGCAAAAGTGATGCTCCGCGAACTCCGCCATGTCTCCGCATAAGAAACGACCCCTGAGAAAAGAGTGTCTCGTCCCCGACCTCGCCCAGCCTCGATTCCCCTCGCCCGAAAGCCTAACCGCCGTCGTACGTGTATGGTCGCCACCCCGATGCACCACCCATTGTCGCTATGGATCTCCGCCTCTCGCTGCCCCACTCAGCAATTCTGGCCCGTCTCGACCTGCCAACCCCACCGCCCTCGCTCTGGTCGTGCTTCATCATGGAGGCCCTACACGAACGTCACCGACGCTGCCGGCCGTCCCCATCCTCCTCCACGTCCGGCTTCCTGGTGCCTCCCTCCATTCACAGTTCTTCGACGAGCCCTTGCACGCCTGTTTCTTCACCGAGCACCAACGCCATTGGCCTTCCTCGTGTTTCTACACGTCCGACAAACTGAGGACATCACGTCAGCACCCCTCTACTTTTCTGCCCAACTCGTAGCACATGTCCCAGCCGGTGATGGATGGAGATTATTTTCTGAAACTTGTTTTGAGGAGTTGGAGTTGACAGCCGAACGTATCTTTAAATTCTGAATTGTGCTACCGGAGTTAAGAGTTGAGAAGTGAGGAGCAGAGTTGAGAATTTTGAGGAGTGGAGTGTTGCCGAACAGGGCCTTAGTCTGAACATGCCAATTTTTGGTAGTCCGATGGCATGTATTGACGTAGTAGCCATGGATGACCGTAGAGATAGTTAGGATGCATGTGGTTGTATGGATTTGGGGTTTGCTAAATGAGGTACCCGGTTATGGCATTGAAAACTTGAAACGAGATCCTCTAACATTCCAAGGAAAGTCAGAGGGAACAACTGTTCCCTGACATTGCTTCACCACGTACACATGAACAGTGATTCACACACATGATTATCCACAGTAATTCATTATAGTAATCATCTGCGGTATTTTGCATATAGTGCCTGCTTTACTCCCTGAGCTGTTTTACACATTGAACCACTGTAGCTTCCGTGCCTTTGCTCCTGCAAGTCAGAGGAGCCGGCTTCCGAAAACTTAAGAGGTGAACGGTCACTGTCCATGAACGCGTCAGACGTGTCCTTGGACATTTAGGGGGCTGGATTTTCTAAGTCCGGCTTAAATGCTCTCCTTTTTCATGATAATACGTGTCGCATCCATATCATAAAGATCAACGTATGACAACATACAATGGTGTTATCCTCCCAATTCAAATACGCGTCATTTTTCCCAAATGATAACGCCCACACGTGTGGCATATTTACACATCGCCCACACGTCTTGATCCACCTTGATTCTGTTTTGCACGGATCCTAAAGGAATCTGAGTGCCACGCAGGCATAGCGTGTTGTGTGGGCGTTAGAGCGCTCGCCCACACGACCTGCAGCGCGTGGTTTGCCAGCTGCGCCGTGTGGGCGAACCGGTTCCTGCCCACACAGTCACCAACTAGTCCACGCGCGTGTGGGCGAGCGCCTCTTCGCCCACACAACGCTCGTACGGTGATAGATGGCAACTGCAGTTGCGCGTATGCGGCAACTAGGTAAACACACATGTCAACTATGATTCGTTGGTAGATGGCAACTGCAGTTGCATGTACGTGGCAACCAAGTAAACACACATGGCAACTATGATTAACCATACATGGCAACTAGGTAAGCACGCATGGCAACTATGATTTGATTACACGTGGCAACTACCATAAATTAGACATGACAACTATAGTTAACCAAAACAGAAAGAGTTGACATGCTTTTACAACTACATTTGCCATCCTGGATGGCAACTAAAGCGTCATCCCGCGGGTAACTAACGTAGCTACGTCAGGACGTGTGGGCATTTTTGCTTCGTACCACACGTGCGGGGTGGGATGAGCAGTACTTGTTGGACGTGTGACACGAAGTAGCTACGCCCACACGTGTGAACAATTCTAATATTCGCCCACACATGACCCATGTGGGCTGCCTCCTACTTACACCACACACTGTATGTGTGCAGATGTCTAGTTTGCCACATGTGTGGATGTTATCAGCGTCTTTTTTTTTTTACCTGAAATACGCGTCAGTTTTATCTCGGACGGAATCGTAAAGCAAATGGTCAACTGCCGGCCGAGTCGTACACACGTCGGTTCGACGGACAGTTCGTCCGCAGCTGCCAAAATTGCCAAATCATCATCCCCACCGTTTCCTTTCCCCCTCCTCCGCCGCTCCCGTCCCCTCCCCTCCCCTCCGCGACCGAAACAATGGCCGTCCTCCCTTCCATCTGACGCCCCAATCCATGAGAACCCCCGCGCCACAATCCGATCTTGCCGCCCGAGGATGTCCCTGCCCGACGTCGTCTACAGGTGATTGCCCTCATACCATCTACTCGTCCCAATTTGTCCGGCTAGGCGTCTTGGGTTGTTCGGGCGGGAATTAGGGGCGGGTTCTTGGAGTCTCGGGCGGATTGGAGCTGGGTTTGACTCGCAGGTACTGGGCTGTTCTACGAAGGTGGCTCTGCTAGGTTCTGAGCTTTTCGAATAAGTATATTTTGGTGTCTTAATTTAGGAATCAAGAACCTAGGATAAAGAATCTGTTGCCTATTATAATTAGTTGGTGTAGAAGTTACTCCTACTTCACTCGGGATATCTCTACACGTGATAATGGACGCCTTTTGTTGTCTGATGTAAACAGGATTCTTGGTTTGCATATGCTGGTTCTGCGAATTGGGCTATCCCCCATCCATGGCCTCCATGTACAACAATTCTGGTTATTATTTTTTGCGAATAAGAATAGAATGTCTTATTTTGTAGCTTGGTGGTAGTCGACTTTATGATATCAGGAATATTCATGGTGCTGGAGCTTTTGGAGCGCAATTAATTAATTGAAACGTATAAATAGAGATCCATCTATTTGGCGCGTTATTTGCTATCTTGGGGATTCTCCTTGCATCATAATGTTCATACACCGTGTTACACGTGGACATGCTGACGTGAACGTATGGAACTTGAAACGTTTGTGTTGCCACAGAGTTTGTGTAGAATTAGTTGGTGTAGAATTATAAAGAATCTGTTGCCTACTGCATAATTAGTTGGTCTAGAATTTACTCCTACTTCACTCGGGATATCTCTACTCACGATAATGGATGCTTTTTATTGTCTGATAAACAGAATTCTTGGTTTGCATATGCTGGTTCTGCGAATTGGGCTATCCCCCATCCATGGCCTCCATGTACAACATTCTGATTATTAGTTTTTGCGAATAAGAATAGAATGTCTTATTTGTAGCTTGGTGGTAGTCGACTTTATGCTATTAGGAATATTCACGGTGCTGGAGCTTTTGGAGCACAACTAATTAATTGAAACATATAAGTAGAGATCCATCTATTTGGCGCGTGCTTTCTTGGGGATTCTCCTTGCATGATAATGTTCATACACCGTGTTACACGTGTTCATGCTGACGTGAACGTATGGAATTTGAAACGTTTGTGTTGCCACGGAGTTTGTCCTTTAAGCACCTGCACCATCCGCAATCTTGCAACCATCTAGCATTTAACCTCACACCGCTAGGCATTACAATTGGTAAGTGGGGATTTACCATGTTGTAAAAGTGGATCATACGAGGCATCACCAAAGATTCCTTTTTCTGGTAAAGAATATTCTTATTTTATTTTTATTTTCTGAATTCAGGCTTTTTCTTTGGTTTGACTTGTTTTTGTTTTCTTCAATAGTAGAATCCTGATGTTTGATACTAAGTGCTTATATATTTACAGCAGTGAACAGTCTCCTGACTATCGCTGCACAGTAATGCCTTGCAGTTCTGTGATTGTTCTTTATCAATGCTGCAATAAAAAAAATGTAAAGGAATCTTGGGAAGGATTTACGGTTGATACACATTGGATAAACAGAACCTGTTGTTGATAAGTATTGACATATATGGATCTTTTTTGTTGACATAATGTTACATTATTCTTATTACTAACAGCTAAGTATCAGCTTGATTGTTTCGCCATTTTTTTTTTACCCAAGTACTATATTTTACCTTTCTGGTGACATAATGTTACATGACTCTTGTTGCTAATAACAGCTAAGTTCCAGCTTGATTGTTTAACCAGTTTATTTGGGCTACTATGCCCCTTTTGTACAAACATTTTTGGTACTGCACGGTTTTTCCTTTCTTTTTCTGCATGATTTTTTGACAATAATTACATGTCTATTGGCAGCTGTGGATCCTGTGGATATGCTCTAAATCTTTCATCTTCTAACAGAAGCACATCTGACGTAGGATCCTCGTACCAAAAATCTCTGAAGAAGGGTCTGATTTCATTCACTTCTATTGATCTCAGTCGTTTTACTCAGGTTGACGAGATATCTTGTTTTCCTTTCCTTACCTGGCGTAGCTACCGGCCGAAAACTAAGCTTCTGTGCCGAAAATGTGGATCATCTATTGGCTATGGATATGGTGAGCCACCTGTATTGTGTAGCTTTGATCCAGCAAGTTCTTCCTCTGGTACATCCCAAAACTATTTAATAAAGATCCAGGCTCTCCGACTTTCAGACGGTACTCAATAATTGGTCAAGTGTAGTCAGAATATGGAAAATGAGATGATGGATAACAGCATAGAAGGCTGTATCAGTTGCCTTTCTGATGATTGCTTGCTTTCTATATTTAACAAGCTTGAAAGTGAATCGGACAGGAATGCTTTTGGGTTAACTTGTAAGAATTGGTTCAAGGTTCGAAACATTGCTCGAAAATCGCTAATATTTCATTTCTCGTTTAATGCTAAAGTATACAAGGAGCATGCCCAGTGCCTTTCAAAGATGTTGGCTCGTTCTCCATACCTTAAGTTGATATCCCTTGCGGGGCTTAATGAGCTATCTGATTCAGCTCTGTACGAAGTGGGAGTTTCTGGAACATCTTTGCAGTCCTTCTCATTGTACTCCTGTTCTGGTATAACAGATGATGGTCTAGCACAAGTGTCAACCGGATGTCCTAATTTGGTTATAGTGGAACTTTACCGCTGCTTAAATATCACAGATCTTGGTTTGGAAAGTCTTTCCCAGGGCTGTCATTCTTTGAAGAGTCTTAACCTTGGTTACTGCACAGCCATTTCAGATCGAGGGATTAGTTCAATCTTTAGGAATTGCCGAAACATTTGTGCACTCATCATATCATATTGCAGAGGTGTTTCTGGTGTTGGATTTAGAGGTTGCCCAAGTACACTTTCTTACCTAGAAGCCGAGTCCTGCATGCTTTCTTCAGAGGGAATGCTAGACATATCGAGTGGTGGTGGACTCCAGTACATAAATTTGTATAATCTAAGGAGTTCAGCTGGGCTGGATTGCCTAGGTGGAGTTGGCAGTATGAAGAAACTCCGAGTTCTGAACCTGAGGATGTGCCGCTATCTTACTGATGATTCTGTGGTGGCAATAGCTAGCGGGTGTCCGTTGATCGAGGAGTGGAGCCTTGCTGTCTGTCATGGTGTCCGCTTACCTGGTTGGTCAGCGATTGGATTGAACTGCAACAAGCTAAGAATTCTTCATGTGAACCGTTGCCGAAACATATGCGACCAAGGATTGCAGGCTCTCAAGGACGGATGCGTGCGCCTTGAGGTCCTGCATATACATGGCTGTGGCAAGATTACAAATAATGGCCTGGCACTGTTCAGTATTGCTAGGCCCAGTGTGAAGCAGATGGTGGACGAAGCCATGTCCATTGGCCCCTCCATCGAGGATTTATTCCGGTTGCAGTGATCGGGAACTCTGAAAGTTTAGTTAGAATTTTAAAGTTTTGACTTGCAAGGTGCCGGCCCGTGTTGTCACCAGTTTGTTTGTCATTACAGCGAAGTGATTGGTTCTTTGACCATCACAATGTGCATTCTATTTGTTCTGGTTCATACTTATTTGGTTGATGATGTAAAGGATGTTGCAGACATAACCATAACTATACAAATGAACTGTAAGAAGTCAGTTTGGTGCTGCCGTTAATTGCATGTTACCGCTCTGGTTTTTGGCTGTAAAGTGCTGTCATGAAATTTGATACTAGCTAAATCTATTGTCTTATTTAGTCATTTTCAAAGCACTTGAAAGTTTAATGTGATTCGTAACCATTCCCCGAAACCAGAGCTTGGCTTCAGTTTCTACAAATATTACAAGAACCAAAAAGTCCTTACCAGTATAAGAAGTAACTTGTTTATACTTGTAAGAGTTGTGTAGGTCTGCACCAAATTGGAACTACGATCAGGCAAATAGTAATCACCCCAACTCCACAGATCAGCAACACTGTAGCATGAAACAGCCACATAAAACAATTAAAGCGTGATGGCCTAAATGCTTCAGAAATAGTAAGTGCTCGTACACAGAGAATCCTTTCCCCCCTTTTGAAGTGTGCATGTGTACTGCCACAATTCACTGGTATACTAGTGGTACATCCGCAAAAATATGTACAAATGTGAAATAAAACTACCACAGGCAAAACCTATCTGAGACCCAGCTACTCAATGCGCCACACCCTTCTCAGTGGTGTGCTCAACAGCCACATAGTTCCAGATAGCCGACAGCTTGAGTAGGAACATTGTTGAACCCCTTGGCAACGGTTTCGATCAGCGCCACGCTAAAGCCATGACGTTTCATGAGTAAAACACCTGTGTTTTGCACCATGCGGCATCACCCTGACCTATTGACCAGATATAAAGCTGCTACCGGAAGAAGCTCCGGTGGCACATGGAACATCTCGTACTTGAACTTTCATGATGCGTGCCCCGGTGGTGTCTAGTACATCAAGGCATTCCTGGAGATCAGCGTCGCTCGCTAAAATCACCCATTCATCCTCATCATCGTTGTACTTGAGCTGAAATGCGCCAACTGATAGCTTCAGCCTCTTCGCGATTTCTTCAAGCAGATCCTGGTATTTCATGGATGGTAGTAATTTCAACCTTACAGTGTCATCCTTGTAAGCGGCCTTCACAACTACGCTCGCATTGCTTCCATCAACTGGTCGGCTCTTCAAGCATTTCTTCAAAGTCCCATCACTCGATGTACCGCCACTGGAGCAATCTGTCATGCTGGAAGAAGATGCCAGGCTTGGCTCAACAATCGCATTAGACTTGTCTGTTTCTATCTCAATTTTGCATTGCTGTGGCATAGAAATAGAATTCCACAATACATTCTTTTGCTCAGCTCCCTCAACCCACATCTCCATACCGCCAGGACAGATCATTTCTTTTGTAAGATATGAATCGTTTGACGCATCCTGACACTCTGACCCTTTTGATGTTCTACCAAAATGTGAATTTCGAGATAACCCTCCAGGATTCAAGTTAATATGAGTTTCGCTCCTTTTCTCATTCTGTGCTTTGTGGGGTACAGCTTGGCCTAGATGTTCTCTTTGGTATGCATCATAATCAGGTTGGAACTTACAGCATTCAGTGGGCAGGGAATCAAAACTTCGATGTTCAACATTCATCATCGAAGGCTCTTCGGTATGGGAAACAGATGAAACAATACATCCAGTGGCAGGATCATATTTTATCACTCCATCCACTCCGTGTACAGTACTTATCACATTCTGAATCTTCTCTAGTGATCGATTTACCTTCTTTATCTTACGAGATGGCCACCTTGATATTCCATGCTGCCGGCATATCCTTTTCAGTGTTGTAGGACAAACTGCAAAGGAACAAAAGATTCCTGTAAGTTCCTTCACCTAGAGCTTCATATGGTTACTTGGATTTTTCTAATGGTGGTGTGCTTTGTTCAGATTCACCACCTAACTGAATAACAACCATTGATTTGTATAAATATATACCAGCAAATGACTGACAGCATAAAGAGCTTACCACCAATGCTCTTTGCAGCATCTTTTAAACTGCCAGCAAAGTATTGCTGAAGGACTTTCAAGCTAACATGCTTCTCTGTTGAGCTGCGTATTTTCAGCCCATCAGATGTAGATTCCTGAAGAACAGTCAAGCTAACATTCTTCCCTGTTGAGCTGCAGTTTTCAAAATTTTGAGATGTAGTGCCAGGTTCAAACTGCAAAACAAATGAAATGAGATTAGACATTAGTTTTAAATTTGTAGGGCATTTTTATACTGAGATACCCTTACGCTCAACAGCCTCCTGATCCAATCAGACTTTGATCCGATAAGAGCTTTTAGATATTTACGACCGTATACAGTATCAAAACAGATGTAGATGAACCCCATAGAGAGTACTATCATAATGAAAACGAACAATCACGACAAAAGAGAAGAAATTTGGTGAGGCTGACCATAAACACAACCTCAGAAAGCACAAGGGTTGTCACTCTCTCACAGCCATATCACTCCTTTAGGACCCTTGGATCTTGTCCTATACAAGAATCTAGTGCTGAAGAAACCTAGTCTCTTATCCGCCTTGTTTTTTTCAGAACAATCCTATCCTCTCGCTTTAGTCTTGTATTACTTGATTGCTCGGGTTGTGTTCCTATGACCAGCAACGTCACAGGTTCCCACTTGGCCACCGAGGACTCCCATTTCGCATAGGATTCCTCGAGGATTTCTTATAGCACATGTGTTTGAATTCTAATTGGTTTAGGATATAGTCTCTGTTTCAAAATATTCATTTAACATAACTACCACATTAGTTTATGGAAAATATATAACGGCATTCAGATCTCTAGATCTGCATTATAAACTGGAAAGATGTTTGAACTTCTCAGCTACAAAGACTTAATAAGATTCAAAATCGATATGGTGTAATCGTATACATGTTTTATTTCTAGGACGCATTTTAGTTAAGCTCTGCAAAACCTAAGAATGCCTTTTGATGAAATATTAAAAGAAGATAAAGAGCTGACAAGATGATGCAGCAGGAACAGATATCTACAACTATATGCAGTACAATACAAGGAAATGAGCCAAAAAATATATGTTATGCAGGAAACCTTTCCTTGTTGACCAAAATTTCAGTACATCTACAACTATATTGCAGTACTTTGTTGACCAAAGTTCCAACTTATGGGCCTTTATTAAGGACTGGAGCACAGAAAGCCTGGAGCAATCAGAAGACAGAGAGGAGAGAAAGGAGGGAGATAAAAGTTGAGAATGAAAAAAGAACCTTAGCATATTTTTTATCCGCCAGTTGCTCAACACTGTTTCTTATCTGATTTTCTAAAGGCACATTTATTTTGACTTCACTGGATACATCAATTTGGTTACATGAACTAATAGAAACATCAGACGACGAGCATCTTATTTTTGATCGCATTGTTGTGGTGTTTTCCTTCAGTTCAGCATCTGAAACTGTTCTCAGACTACTGCATACTCTTTGCATGGTCATTGAGATGTCGTCAAGTAAGAGCTGTTGTTCTTCACGAACTTTGCACGTCAGTGGAAGGAAAAACTCTAACACATAGTCATCATTGCCAGTGTATGTGCTACGCAACCTGATAGCAACAGCAGCATGAAGACCAAACTTACGGGCATGATGTGCCAGCGGATAATCATGCATATCATATTCTCTCACATCAGATGAGAAGAAGGGATGATTTGATAAAATTGCATTTCCAGCAACACCTTGTCCTTTCTCAAGGGGGTGTTCTGCACAGGCACGGAGAAAATCATGCATTCTCATGTCATTGATGTAACAGGCAGATTCTTGTACGCAAAGGACATCTTTGTTCCTCAGACCAAACTTTATAGCCTGGTCACCATACTCTGCTGACACATTCAAACTGCTGTTGGGGCAAACTGGAATCCATGCAAGTGCCAAAGGTAGCATGTGTGTATGGCAAACAGCTTGGAGAACATCCAATATTTCCGTCAATACTGATTGCTGATTCCTAGTAAGGCTCTGCAACATAGAGTATTGAGTTAAATTTCAACAATTATGTTGACACATGTCTTTTCTGTGCACTGGACGCAACAGTAATACATAATGGTACCTGAGGATGTGTCCTTGCTCGCACAGTGCTCAGATGAACAGACTGCAAGATTACAAATGTCAAAATTAATATTATGAGAAATGCTTTGGGCTTACAGATCATATGTGTACAGGCTTGGATAGGAACAGAAAATTAGCACCCATTTTGGAAATACAGTTCATGTATAATAATTCTACTAATTTCATCGACTCATTTCCATGTTTGAACTGTAGATAGTTTCAAACGTATTTGTAAAAATAAGTTTGTACCGCATTTGAGAAGTCAAACTTTACAAACCAAGTTTATAGAGAAAGCTATTTATATGTAAAAAATACCAGCTATATATAATATGAAAATATGTCTCATGATTATGTAGTTGGTATTCTAGATGTAGATATTTATCTCTACAAACTTGGTCAAAGTTTGTAAAGTTTGATATCCAAAAAGTCAATATACACTATATTATGGAACGGAGGGAGTACTTTGATAAGAATCAACATATGTGTAAGAAAGCTAAAAACCGTAAAATATCTTATGCTAAAACTTCTATATGAATAATTAAAGGAAGTGCTTTTTATGGAGCATATACAGTACTACAGTGCACTTCCACTACCACTACTGTGAGTTCTGAGAAGAAGATTGAAGAAAATATATTTGTCCAGTTGTCTAGTTTGAAAGTAGTGCCACTAAGCAGATTATCTCTTTCACTACATAACATTTTTTAATAACTTTTTAAGTAATCTAGTTCGCAAGTGAAGAGTGCAAGGTGTACACCAATAATGGGGTTCCACTAAGCACATAAATTTTTTTATCAGGTGCACTAAAAGCACATCACCTCTCTTGATTACACAAACTTGATACTATCTGCTTCAGTTCATGATATTGTGCCTGTTTAGTATAACATATGAATCTGTAATGAACTGCAAAGAAAACAATGACGAAGCAATGATTTCAGCAGTAACCAAATTTGCAACTGGATAAACTGTATCAGCTTAATTCGACAGCATACTTTAATAAAAGAAGTTATTATACTGGAAGCACGCAGTTAGATAAAAAGAAAAGGTAATCAAGAAATAATCATCAACCTGCAGAGCATTAGAAAGGTTGTCCATCTCTGAGCAAAAGTTATCCTTTTCCTGTGTCATGACTACTTCCAACACAGCACAGCAAGAGCCGCCACTTGAGTTGAAAACCGGCATGGCAAGGGATCCCCGGACTTCATTGCGAATCGCATAGTCTACCCTCAAGAACTCTGAAGTGTTGTAGTACATCACGTTCGATGTCCACTCTGGCATACCGGATATGAAAACACGCCCAGGCAATCCAGGAAACAGACCAGGTCCTTCTGTGGCTGAGAATGTGAACTGCCTAGAGACTTCCCTGTACCCTGTGAGCCTCTCATCAAGCAAGAAAGGCTGGTCAGAGGTGGTCAGCACTTGGTGATCTCCATTTCTTACAGGGATCCAAACTTGCACAAGGACTGGCCCAGCAGTTGATGCTTCTTTAAGCATGGCCAATGCCCTGAGCATCCTCTCCGTCAGGGTGACGCCACCATAAACTGTCTTTGGGACAGTGGGAGCGCTAACGTTCATGACCTCGTTAGAGGCTAAACTGACAGAGCAATCACTACCATCAGTAATGGAAACATCACCTTGCTCCTCAGCATCCACAGAAGGTGGTGAAGGTGAGATATGTGTCACCTGCTGCACAGGTGAAACACTGAAAGACGACAAGATACCGTCACTAAATGAAGGACCGGCGCCGAGCTCTGGGAAACTGTCAAGGTCATCAAACCCTGAGAGCATGAGCAGGTCCATGTCCGAGCCCCCATCGTTGTAATCTGGTGTCCCATTCTCATCCATGCCTGACCTTTCTCCTCCCAAGATCAAATCTTTCTGAACCAAAACACAAAGAATTTCGATTCCTGCAGAAACATTTACTTTTAGCAACATCTAATGAAATAAATTGCTAACAGAAATCCTACTAATCTTCCATTGTGCAGAATTTACACTTTCATCTACCCAGAAGGGAACAACTTTGCACAATAAAGCACACATATGGCAACGACTAATACACATGAAGTCAGATTTCCCTTCCAAACCCTTAAAAAAAAATATCCCTTCCAAAAATAAGCGAGTTTTCAGTATCATATACTTCCTGCTCCTTAGTACAAGAATTAGTCCTACTTAATGTCGAACAGTGCAGTTCTTGGAAAAATGAAGGGAAAAGGGAATAATTCCATGCAGCGCAGCAGTTCTTCAGGAAAGCAAGCTCAAAACAGAAACTCTCGGGCGGGTCATGTCTCCTCATACCTCGGGTAATTCTTGGACGAAGAAACCAGAAGAATCCAATCCGGGGGGGATGGAGCGCTGGCGCTCGACCCTCGCGACCTGATACCTAAGTAGCTGCGGAAGTGCGCATGAACCCCCAACAGAAGCCTGTCACCATCATCGCCACTTATTTTTCTGTATAAAAAAAGAGAAGATTTTTGTAGCGCACGACAGGGAATAATCTAGTTCTATAGAAGCGGCAGGACCGCGATGGATTCAAAGAGTCGAGGTGAGGTGGTTAATGGAGGAGATTCCCAAGATTCCCTCTCGCCGGGGAAGGAATGATAAGAGGGCGGCCGGTAGGGGAGGAACTCGGAACTCTTCTCCCCCTACCACTGCTCATCTGCTGTCTTTTTGCTCTCTGTTTGGTACTTGCACATACATCTTTCGGTCCAGCGCTTGAACTCTTTTGCTATTACAAACAGGTACCCGGATTTTAATTTTCTCCTAAGCTTGTCGATGAGATTTTTTTCACACAGTACAATCGCAAATTTTTCCATACACGCACATACACTCACCCCTATGAATGAACGCACGCACACTTTATACCGCACCTTCAAGATACTGACTCGACATCACATCTTGAGATTGACAAAGTCACCATTGACGCCTCGCAGTCGACGGAAATGTCTACTCCCACTCAACGAACATCGCCAGTAAGCCTGAAAAAAATCCAGGAATATACAAACACCAGTGCCAGGTCTATGACTTGAACCCTGGTGGGCTGATTCCACCACAAGAAACCTAACCAAGCTATGCTCAGTTCGCTTGTTGATGGGAATTACTGTGTACTCCCTCCGTCTGATATTAGTACTGGACGGAGGAAGTATGATGTTAGGAAATCATGACAAAAAGTTATGAGGTTGCTTTAAAAGGTAAGGTGTGTTTTTATCTTTTATGGCATACAAGTGTTAAACATATGAACAACGAGCCAAAGTTGAAGGATGTGAGAGAAAATAGTGGAGTAAAAGTAACTCTAGAAAACACCTTAGATCATCACCTCACCGCCCCATTTGAGAGCATTTCATAGTCGAGGCCCACAACCTCTCCCCCCTCCCAGTATGTTCGGGCAGACAACCTAGACAGTGTAGGGACAGAAAACTCTCGTTCGATAGACGCCTGCATATCCAACCAGTGGCGGAGCTAGGAAAATTGTATGACAGGGGCCGACTAAAGAGCACAACACTTTTGTACAGAAATTTTTGCAAAAAAATTGAAACAAACATAGTGTCAAAATATACTTCATTAATTATACCACCATTCATTGTCAACAGCAAAAGGATGTACACTTCTCAAATTGGTAATCGCCCAAAAGAAAAATCTAGACAACAAAAGATAGACGAACTAACTAGTTTTAGGTAAATGGCACTCGGCGTGACGATTCACCGAACTCATCTATAATTGCATTTGTTGATATTCCAGCCGCAATCTCCTTTTCAATATAAATTACGAGGCAATCCCTTAGAAATCCATCTTCCATTTTAGTCCGAAGCCTTGTCTTCACAAGTTTCATGGCAGAAAATGCACGTTCTGTCGTTGCCGTTGAAACCAGTAGAGTAAGAACAAGTCGAATCAGTCTGTTCATGAAGAAATAGTTAGTACTAATACCAACTAATACATAATTCATGGAGGGAAAATCAACTAATAGATAAGAGGAGAAATTATATACCTATCAATCAAATGATATTCATCCGATTTCCCGGTTGCTGCAAGTTGTTGACAAAGTTTTGATATACTTGTCAAATTCTGAAACTTTGGGTTAGTGGGTACAACATTCTCATAATGTCGCAACTGACACCTTAGATTGTTCCTTTCTTGTTCTTCAAAATCAGTGGGATAGAATTTTGATGCTAGAGAACATATATTATCAATGCTAAATGATCTGAATGAATTACTAGGGTCCAAGGAGGTGCACAGAATTAGAAGCTCTGTTGCTTGTTTGCTGAATCTACAATTCAACTCTTGTGCTTGCTGATCAACGGCAACCATGAAAACGTCACACCGATAATGATGCTCAACTGTAGTCTCATCATCCGCACGTGAGTTAATGAAATCCACATAGAGGTCATCGAAATGTGGTGTTGGAACTCCATGTTTCCCACAAAATGAAAGCGCATCAGCTTTAAGCTTGTTCCAACCATTATCTCTTAGTTCCTGAATCAACACTTTTGTAGTTTTAACATCATCCATGGCATTCACATCCCAGAAGCAAACTAAGTTCATTATGATGCGCAAGGGAAATCAAGTCATCACAATTTTTGGACACGATTCGATCATGAAACAATTTGCATTGAAGATTTAAATGACCACGTTCATTGCAAAGTTCACAAGGATGGCGGAAAATATTAAATTTTTCAGCACAAACATTTAGCCTCTCTTGCAACCATTTAGTTTCTAAATACTTATGCCTCTTGCAAAATCTATCTTCCCTTTTTGGTATGTAACTACAAACTCTATGCACTCCACAAAAATTGACATGCTTATAAGAAACATTTTTATCATGACTAGGGCAATCATCATTAGTACTATGGATATTCAAAGAATTCATACTAACAACATTGCAATCATGCTCATCATTCAAAGATTTAGTGCCAAACATTTTATTGCATTCTTCTTCTAACACTTTGGCACAATTATCGGAATCCTTATTTTCACAAAAAAACATTAAAAAGATGAAGCATATGAGGTAACCTAAATTCTATTTTTTTAGTTTTCTTTTATAGACTAAACTAGTGATAAAACAAGAAACTAAAAGATTCAATTGCAAGATCTAAAGATATACCTTCAAGCACTCACCTCCCCGGCAACGGCGCCAGAAAAGAGCTTCGTTGACGGGATGTGAGTGCCGCTTACCTAGCCTCCCCGGCAACAGCGCCAGAAAAGAGCTTGATGTCTACTACACAACCTTCTTCTTGTAGACTCGTGTTGGGCCTCCAAGCGCAGAGTTTTGTAGGACAGTAGCAAATTTCCCTCAAGTGGATGACCTAAGGTTTATCAATCAGTGGGAGGCGTATGATGAAGATGGTCCCTCTCAAACAACCCTGCAACCAAATAACAAAGAGTCTCTTATGTCCCCAACACACCCAATACAATGATAAATTGTATAGGTGCACTAGTTCGGCGAAGAGATGGTGATACAAGTGCAATATGGATGGTAGATATAGGTTTTTGTAATCTGAAAATATAAAAACAGCAAGGTAACTAGTAACAAAAGTGAGCAAAAACGGTATTGCAATGCTTCGAAACAAGGCCTAGGGTTCATACTTTCACTAGTGCAAGTTCTCTCAACAATGATAACATAATTAGATCATATAACAATCCCTCAACATGCAATAAAGAGTCACTCCAAAGTCACTAATAGCGGAGAATGAACGAAGAGATTATTGAAGGGTACGAAACCACCTCAAAGTTATTCTTTCTGATCGATCTATTGGGCTATTCCTATAAGTGTCACAAACAGCCCTAGAGTTCGTACTAAAATAACACCTTAAGACACACATGAACCAAAACCCTAATGTCACCTAGATACTCCAATGTCACCACAAGTATCCGCGGGTTTGATTATACGATATGCATCACACAATCTCAGATTCATCTATTCAAACCAACACAAAGAACTTCAAAGGGTGCCCCAAAGTTTCTACCAGAGAGTCAAGACGAAAACATGTGCCAACCCCTATGCATAAGTTCACAAGGTCACAGAACCCACAAGTTGATCACCAAAACATACATCAAGTGGATCACGTGAATATCCCATTGTCACCACAGATAAACACATGCAAGACATACATCAAGTGTTCTCAAATCCTTAAAGACTCAATCCGATAAGATAACTTCAAAGGGAAAAATCAATTCATTACAAGAAGGTAGAGGGGGAGAAACATCATAAGATCCAACTATAATAGCAAAGCTCGCGGTACATCAAGATCGTGCCAAATCAAGAACACAAGAGAGAGAGAGAGAGAGAGAGATCAAACACATAGCTACTGGTACATACCCTCAGCCCCGAGGGTGAACTACTCCCTCCTCATCATGGAGAGCGCTGGGATGATGAAGATGGCCACCGGTGATGGATTCCCCCTCCGGCAGGGTGCCGGAATAGGGCCCCGATTGGTTTTTGGTGGCTACAAAAGCTTGCGGCGGCGGAACTCCCGATCTAGGTTTATTTCTGGGGGTTTCTATATTTATAGGAATTTTTGGCGTCGAGAACAAGTCAGGGGGGGGGGTCCACGAGGAGCCCACAAGACCGGAGGGCGCCCCAGGTGTGACGCCCCCGGCTCAATCGTGCACTAATCATACACGCAAATGCACACGATCAAGCCTAAGGACTCACGGGAAGTTATCACAACACAACTCTGAAACATAAATAAAGTCATACAAGCTTTATATTACAAGCCAGGGGCCTCGAGGGCTCGAATACATAAGCTTGCGTACAAGCGTCAGCGGAAGCATCAGATATCTGAGTACAGATATAAAAGAAAGCACAGAAAGGCCTATAGAAGGCGGGGCAAAATAAAACACTACGATCGAAAGGCGTAGGCCTCCTGCCTGGGACCCTCCGATCCTACTTCTGGTCGTCAGCCAACTCGTAGTAGTATCCATCCTCGGGGTAGTAGTAGTAGTCGATCGACGGGGCATCTGTCTCAGGGGGCTCCGTCCTCTGGTTACGACAAACTGATATGGGGAGAAAAAGGAAAACAAAGCAACCGTGAGTACTCAGAAGTACTCAGCAAGCAAGGATCTACACTACATATGCAACATTTTCAAAGGGAGGCTGTATATGTGGACTGGGCTGCAGAAAAGCCAGAATAGAGAGAAGGCCTAGTCCTATCAAAGTCTAGCATCTTCAGAGGTCTTGCAGCAATAGAAGAGAGTATAACAGTACAATATAAGGTAGCCGTAATGATATCAACCTCACCCAGAGATCCTTTCTCGACTCCCTGCGAGAAAGCAATCCCAGAGCCATACAGTCATCAACCTCGTCCTGAGATCCCTTCTCGACTCCCGGCGAGAAGCAATCCCAGAGCCATAGTATCCAGTTCTAGTTGTATCGATCGGGATACAACTCCGAGTGTCCGTTACCGAGGATCCGGCTATGCATAGATTAGTTCTTCCCTGCAGGGGTGCACCAACTTACCCACCACGCTCGCTTAACTTCGGCCAGACACACTTTTCTGGGTCATGCCCGGCCTCGGCCAAATGACACACCGCAACCCTACCTACAGCTCAGCAGAGAGGTCCCCGCCGGTCTACATCCTAAGCGCAAGGGGGTCTTGGCCATCGCCCCTCGCCCTCCGGGTCGTTGCGCACACGGTGAAGCTAGGCACCAACACTACAGGAAGGTGCCGGTCCGTCCGTGCCGCCATGCTGAACTAGACATCTGACAGAGCTTTCGGCTGATGCATACGATGCAGAACGCCCATACTATGCCCACGTGGTGGTTAGTGCTATCGGGCCAGAGGCCCACTCAGATCAAATATCCAAACCATTAGTACCTTGGTAGTGCGGTAACGAGCAGAGACTCACGATCGATGTGACCCCGTCGCCCCGTCTCGAGGACTTGCGGCAAGGGCCAAGAATGCCCAGCCACGCCTCGTATTCTCACTCGGGCACCATCCAGGTCAACCCGTCTCACAAAAGACTGTCAGGAACTCAGGTCCACCTCTACTGGGCGGTACTGCCTGTCCCTCCAGTCCTGCAGTTAAAGTAACTCCCTCGGGTCGCCCTCGGGGCCGACCCGTTTCTAACAGGGCGCAGGGGTAAAGTCACAGTAGCCGTGTGTCCATAACATCAAGGGAATCCGAGGTATCACCCTCGACGAATACCCACTCGATGTAACTGTCAAGGTGAACGTAGGAGGGTTCACCCTCGATGGGTTCACACTTGATGTGTTGCACCACCGCGTCGTTATCGAAAGTGGTGAAGGAGGAATCACCCTCGATGACCACGACCAAATAGTTACTCTACAGGGTTAACATCTGAAGTGCTACACGAGGTATCACCCTCGGCACTCGATAGTAACGCTGCAGTGTCGTTACAACTAAGGGGGTGAAGTGCGATACTGGGGCCTGGTCTTCAATCCCGTTGATCGGGTCTTCTGATAATCCAGCGGGGCAGTCGGGACTAGTGGGGTCACTGATAGGTCTCTACCCAGCATATACTAAGCAGTCTAGGTTATGCAGGTAATTATCAACAGCAGGTTACAATAAACAGGCTATGCATCAGAATAGGTAAAGCAGCAGCAACAATTCTAATGCAAGCATGAGAAAATAGAATGGGCGATATCGGTATGCTCAAGGGGGGGGGCTTGCCTGGTTGCTTTGCAGCAAAGGCAAGGTCGTCAACGGTGGCACCGAGCTCCGGAGCTGCGTCGGTATCGAGAACTGCGTCGGGGTCTAACGAGAGAGAAGAGGGGGAGGAAACAGTAAATATAAAGCAAACAAGAGCATGACATGACAATACGCAGTGTCGGGTGTGCCTTAATGTATGGTTGCACGACAACGAGGAAGGGGGAATCCATCCGGGAATGTTTTCCCGGTTCCGGACAGTTGTCAGACAAATGACCGGAGGGGAACGGTTCCATGTTCGGGTAGCTAGGGACGCGTGATGGACGAACGGACCGCGCATCCGGATTCGCCTCGTCGTTCTGAGCAACTTTCATGTATAAAGTTTTTCGATCGGAGTTACGGATTATTTTATATGTTTTTCTAAAGATTTTAGCATTTTCTGGAATTTAATTAATTATTTAATCCAACATTATCCGAAATAGTGTATGCTGATGTCAGCATGACGTCAGCAGTCAACAGTGCAGTTGACCTAGTCAAACTGACGTGTGGGTCCCACCTGTCAGTGTCACGTCAGGCTAATTAGGAATTAACTAAACTAATTACAGATTAATTAGATTAATTAAACAGAGTAATTAACTTAATTATTTCACTAATTAATTAATTAATTATTTATTTATTTTTATTAATTCATTTTTTTTAAACGTTCTGGGCCGTGGGCCCGTTCGGTCAGTGGCACAGAGGGGTGGTGGGGGCCGGCCGTCAGTGGCCCATGCGGCCACAGCGGGCACGCGGGCGCGTGGGCGAGCGGGCGCGGGCGCCCGAACGGGCGCATGCCCGAGGGGACGGACCCGGGCGGCGTCGCGGGGCCGCAGCGAGTGAAGGGCCAGGCAGCGGCGAGCAGGGGGGTGGCTGGCCGGAGCGGCGACGACCAGTGGCGTGGTGGCGGCTGCGGGTGGACGCGGAGCAGGGGCGAATGGCGCGGGGCGCGCGCGCGGGTCGCAGCAGGCGCGGGACAAGGCGCAGGCCGCCGAGGTTGGGTGGCTGGGCGCGGTGGCGAGCGCGTCGACATGAGGCGGGCTGGGCGCGTGCAGCGAGCGGCGCAGGCGAGCACGGACGCGCGCGACAGCGGGTGGCGTGGCGCGGAGGATGCAGCAGCGGGGCGCGGTAGCAGTAGCGCGCGGCGAGCAGGGGAGGGAGCGAGCGAGGCACGTGGCTGCGGAGGTGCGCGGCCATGGGTGGGCACGCGCAGGGTGTGCGCGCAGCTGCGGGGCGCATAGGCACGGCGAGCGCGGGGCGGAACGACCATGGGCGACGGCGGCGACCAAGGGGAAGGGGAAGACGGGGTTCCTCACCCCGGGTGTAGGGTCAAGGGCAGCGGCTCGAGCTCGAGGAGGAGGACGGGGACGGCGGTATGGACGAGGCGGCGAGGGCGTGGCGGCTCCGGCGACGGGCGTCGAGGGCGACGGGGTCGAGCGCGGGGCAGCGGTGTCGAGTGCCCCGATCCAAATCTGGATCGGGGGGAGGAGAGAGCGAGTGGGGGGGGGGAATGGGTGTCGGTGGGGCTAGGGTTTCTGTCGCCCAGGGGGTTAAAGGGGGAGTGGGTGGGCCGGCTGGGCTGAGGCCCAGTTAAGCCAGGGGGTTTTCTTCTCTTTTTATTTTTGCTTTATTCCTTCTGCCTTTTTCTTTTTACTTATTCCTATACTCTGTTTTGTAAATAGTTAGGCCTCAAACTGACTTTTATAAAATATGGCACTTGTGCCATTAAATGCTAGACACTATCTACTACTGCCAAAAATTGGTTTGGAGACAATTGGAGTTCACACAAATTTTATAATAAATAAAAGGTATTAAACCTTGCTGCTTTCATAATGTTAGAGCCACCTAATTAATTTATTAATTGTTGATTACAATTTTAGAATAGTCTCTGGAATACTTATTACTTAATGAACATTTTAGTTTCTATGTTAAGCAACTTTTATTTTCACTTTTAGTTTGAATTTCCATTTGACTTTGAATTTGAAAAGAGATAGGATCCAAATGATGTTTAAGCACTGTTGATCATGATGACATGGCATAATCAAAAGGGGATTACTGTGGCTAACCACTGGGGTGTTACACCAGGGGGGTAGGGCGCGCCCTCCACCCTTGTGGAGGCCTCGTGGCTCTTCTGGCCCAACTCTTTTGCTTCGGGGGCTTCTTTTGGTCCATAAAAAATCACCGTAAATTTTCAGCTCATTTGGACTCCGTTTGATATTCCTTTTCTGTAAAACTCAAAAACAAGGAAAAAATAGAAACTGGCACTGGGCTCTAGGTTAATAGGTTAGTCCCAAAAATAAATATAAAATAGCATATAAATGCATATAAAACATCCAAAACAGATAATATAATAGCATGGAACAATAAAAAATTATAGATACGTTGGAGACGTATTAGACAACAGGTGGATCCCCCTCTGTTGATTCTTTCGCCGATATTTTTTATTTATTCCAATAATATTCTCCGTGAAGTTTCAGGTCATTCCGAGAACTTTTATTTCTGCACAAAAATAACACCAAGGCAATTCTGCTGAAAACAGCGTCAGTCCAGGTTAGTTCCATTCAAATCATGCAAATTAGAGTCGAAAACAAGGGCAAAAGAGTTTGGAAAAGTAGATACGATGGAGACGTATCAACTTCCCCAAGCTTAACCTATTGCTTGTCCTCAAGCAATTCAATTGATAAACTGAAAGTGATAAAGAAAAACCTTTACAAACTCTATTTGATCTTGTTGTTGCAAATATGTAAAGCCAGCATTCAAGTTTTCAGCAAAGATTATAAACTAACCATATTCACAATAACATTTAGGTCTCACATTTACTCATACCAATGTCATAATCAACTAACGAGCAATAATAATAAATCTCGGATGACAACACTTTTTCAAAACAATCATGATATGATATAACAGAATGGTATCTCGCTAGCCCTTTCTGAGACCGCAAAACATAAATGCAGAGCACCCCTGAAGATCAAGGACTGACTAGACATTGTAATTCATGGCAAAATAGATCCAGTCATAGTCATACTCAATATTAATTAATAACAACGCATACAAATGACAATCGTGCTCTCTAACTGGTGCTTTTTATAAGAGGATGATGACTCAGCATAAAAGTAAATAGATAGGCCCTTCGCCGAGGGAAGCATAGATTTGCAGAGGTGCCAGAGCTCGAGCTTTTTGAAATAGAGATGAATATAATTTTGAGCAGTATGCTTTCATTGCCAACATAACGACCAAGAGTCCTAGGTATCTTTCATGCTACATACATTATAGGCGGTTCCCAAACAGAATGGTAAAGTTTTTAGTCTCCCTCAACCAACAAGCACACTCCATGGCTGGTCCGAAACAACGGGTACCGTCCATACAAACAACAATCCTGGGGGAGTTTCTTTTGAAATTATTTTGATTTGATTTGAGCATGGGACTGGGCATCCCGAATACCAACCACTTTCTCGTGAATAAACACTCATCGTGAGAATAACCCACCTAGCATGGAAGATACTGACAGCACCCAGTCGCTACATGAGCGATTCGGGCATACAAAACAGATTATCATTTGAAGGTTTAGAGTTTGGCACATGCAAATTTACTTGGAATGATAGGTAAATACCGCATATAGGTAGGTATGGTGGACTCATATGGAACAACTTTGGGTTTATGGAAGTGGATGCACAAGCATTATTCCCGCTTAGTACAAGTGAAGGCTAGCAAAAGATTGAGGAGCGACCAACTAGAGAGCGACAACAGTCATAACATGCGTTAAGATTAACCAACATTGAGTGCAAGCATGAGTAGGATATAAATCACCATGAACATAAATATCGTGGAGGCTATGTTGATTTTGTTTCAACTACATGCGTGAACATGTGCCAAGTCAAGCCACTCGAATCATTCAAAGGAGGATACCATCCTATCATACTACATCACAACCATTTTAAAAGCATGTTGGCACGCAAGGTAAACCATTATAAACTCCTAGCTAATTAAGCATGGCATGAGTAACTATAATCTCTAATTGTCATTGCAAACATGCTTCATTCATAGTAGGCTGAATCAAGAATGATGAACTAATCATATTTACAAAAACAAGATAGGTCGAGTTCATACCAGCTTTTCCTCATCTCAATAATTTCATCATATATCGTCATTATTGCCTTTCACTTGCACGACCGAACAATGTGGATAATAATAATAGTGCATGTGCATTGGACTAAGCTGGAATCTGCAAACATTTATTCAAAGGAGAAGACAAGGTAATATGGGCTCTTTGTTAGATCAACAATAATGCATATGAGAGCCACTCAATATTTTCATCATGGTCTTCTCCTCTCGACCCCCAAAGAAAAGAAAAGAATTTCAAAGAAACACACTAAAATGTTTTTGGAGTTTTTGTTTTTCTGAAGAAGGTAAAACAAGAACGAGAAAAACTATTTACACGGGAAAGCTCCCAACAAGCAAAAGAAGAACGAGAAATCTTTTTGGGTTTTCTTTAATACTACTAAATAAACATGGAAAGGAAATAGGCTACAACTATTTTTTTTTGGTTTTTCTGAAGGTTTTTCAAACACACAAGAAGAAAGCGGGAAAAAGAAAATAAACTAACATGGATAATACAATGAAAAAGTATGAACACCGACAACTGGAATGAGTGTGTGAACATGAATATAATGTCGGTGAGAAATACGTACTCCCCCAAGCTTAGGATTTTGGCCTAAGTTGGTCTAGGGCCACGGCTGGCCCGGCGGATATCCAAAGTTGTAGTCGGGGTTGTACTGTGATGTGGCAGCTACTGCCTGAAGGGCTGCAGCATGGAGGCGAGTGGCCTCAACCTCTCTCTCATACTCGTTTGCCTCCTCTCTAGTTATAAAATATCTTCCTCTGACCTGAAAGTTAAAGAAGGCAGGAGCAGGAAGAGTAATATGGACAGCGCGCTGTCAGTTAAAGATTAGTCGGTACAGGAGGGACTGTTCGTTCCTCACAAGAAACTGGTAGCGAACCAAAGCATTATAATCAAGAAAAGCAGGTGGTAACTCAATGTCATTCCCCCTTATGGGTACTCCAAGATAATTAGCTAAACGGGTTGCATAAATCCCACCAAATAAATCTCCATCTTTAGCATTAAGATGTAACCTCCTCGCAATAATGACCCCCAAGTTATATCGTTTATCACCCAACACTGCACACTTAAGGACACTAAGATTCGATGCGCAAAGGTGGCTATGATCATGTTTACCATTAATGCATCTACCTATGAAGAGAGCAAAATAATGTATGGCAGGAAAATGAATACTCCCCATGGAGGCTTGTGTAATATGTCTAGTTTCTCCCACAGTAATGCTAGCAAAGAAATCATTGCACTCAGTTTTACGAGGCTCGCTATGAATGCCCCATTGTGGGATTTTGCAAGCAGTATTAAAATCTTCAAGTTCCATGGTATATGATTCATCATAAAGATCAAATAGGACAGTATGAGTATTGCGTTGAGATGTAAATTTAAACCTTCTCACAAATGAATCAGTGAGTTGATAGTATTGGGGACACTTATCTGACAAGAAGTCCCCCAGTTCAGCATTCTGCACGTACACATCAAACTCATCCTTGAAACCTGCACGAACCATGAATCCATCCGACGGCCATTCACAAGGCCGCACTTGAGCTTCCCTTGGTGGTTCAAGGTCCGGTTCATGTATTGCGAGCCTCGGTGCTTGCTTCCTCGAGGAACCACCTTGGTACATTTTCCTCAGCATTTTTCTTCCTCTGAAAAATTTCTGAATTTTTTAGTGACTCAAAATAAAAGTGAACCAAACTCAACAAGATTGATAGCAACTACTCCTACAAGTGTCTAGAGGCTATATCATGCATCAAAACTACTTTGGACCATAAAAATTTGACATGCAAGCTCAAGAACAAGGTCTCCACAGCAGCAAAAATTTGCAATAAATAAAGCACTAGAACAAAAACTAATTGGACCATTGGAGGAGTCACATACCGAAGAACAATCCCCCAAAACAGTTTTGCAAATGGAGCTTTACACAAGGAGATAGAAAATGGCAGCAAGATGAGCTAGAACACGGGTTTGAGCACTGGGATGATTTTTTCTGGAGGAAGACGAAGTGGATGGGTGCTGGAATAAGTGAGGAGGGCCTATGTGGGACCCACAAGGCAGGGGGCGCGCCCTCCACCCTTGTGGTCCACTAGTGCAGCCCCCTGGTGCAATCTCAGTGCCAGAAATTCTAAAATATTCTATAAAAAATCATACTAAATTTTCAGGGCATTTGGAGAACTTTTATTTTTGGGATATTTTTATTGCGTGGGTAATTCAGAAAATAGACAGATAATACTATTTTTGCTTTATTTATTCTAAATAACAGAAAGTAAAAAGTAAGTACAGAAAGTTGTGCTTTCTAAATTCATCCATCTCATGCTCATCAAAAGGAATCCGTTTACAAGGTTGATCAAGTCTTATTAACAAACCTCTTTCGAATAACATGAAACCGAAGAATTTTTGAATAACACTAGGTTACCTCAACGGGGATATGCATATCCCCAACAATAAGAATATCATATTCCTTTTTGACAGTAGGGACAGAAAATTCAAAACCTCCGATAGTAATAGTTGAAATTTTTCCAATAGAATTGATACTATGAACTTGAGGATGTTTCTTCGGAAAGTGTACCGTATGCTCATTACCATTAACATGAACAGTGACATTGCCTTTGTTGCAATCAATAACAACCCCTACAGTATTCACAAAGGGTCTACCAAGGATGATCGACATACTGTCGTCCTCGGGAATATCAAGAATAACAAAGTCCGTTAAGATAGTAACGTTTGCAACCACAACCAGGCACATGCTCACAAATACCGATGGGTATAGCAATTGATTTATTAGCCATTTGCAAAGAGATTTCAGTAGGTGTCAACTTATTCAATTCAAGTCTACGATATAAAGAGAAAGGCATAACACTAACACCGGCTCCCAAATCACATAAAGTAGTTTTAACATAGTTTCTTTTAATGGAGCATGGTATAGTTGGTACTCATGGATCTCCAAGTTTCTTTGGTATTCCACCCTTAAAAGTATAATTAGCAAGGATGGTGGAAATTTCAGCTTCAGGTATCTTTCTTTTATTTGTGACAATATCTTTCATATACTTAGCATAAGGAGACATTTTCAGCATATCAGTCAAACACATACGCAAAAAGATAGGCCTAATCATTTCAGCAAAGCGCTCAAAATCCTCATCATCCTTTTTCTTGGATGGTTTAGGAGGAAAGGGCATGGGTTTCTGAACCCATGGTTCTCTTTCTTTACCATGTTTCCTAGCAACGAAGTCTCTCTTATCATAACATTTATTCTTTGATTGTGGGTTATCAAGATCAACAGCAGGTTCTACCTCCACATCGTTATCATTACTAGGTTGAGCATCAACATGAACATCATCATTAACATTATCACTAGGTTCATGTTCATCACCAGATTGTGTCTCAGCATCAGAAATAGAAATATCATTTGGATTCTCAGGTGTGTCTATAACAGGTTCACTAGAAGCATGCAAAGTCCTATCAGTTTTATTTTTATTTTTATTACTAGGACTAGGTGCATCAGTATTAATTCTCTGAGAATCTTGCTCAATTCTCTTAGGATGGCCCTCAGGATACAAAGGTTCCTCAGTCATTTTACCACCTCTAGTCATAACCCTAACAGCATTATCATTGTTCTTACTATTCAACTCATTAAGCAAATCATCTTGTGCCTTAAGTACTTGTTCTACTTGAGTTTTAACCATGGAAGCATGCTTACTAATAAGCTTAAGATCATTAACAGTTCTACTCATATAATCACCCAAGCAGTCAAGCATGTGAGCATTACGTTTCAATTGTCTACTAACATAAGCATTGAAATTTTCTTGTTTAACAATAAAATTATCAAACTCATCCAAGCATTGACTAGCAGACTTATTATGAGGAATATCACCTTCATCAAATCTATAGAGAGAATTTACCTCTACTACCTGTGTCGGGTTATCAAGGCCATGTATTTCTTTAATAGGTGGTAGATTCTTAACATCTTCAGCTTTAATACCTTTTTCTTTCATAGATTTCTTTGCCTCTTGCATATCTTTAGGACTGAGGAATAGAATACCTCTTTTCTTCGGAGTTGGCTTAGGAGTTGGTTCAGGAAGTGTCCAATCATTATCATTACTCAATATATTATTCAATAGCAATTCAGCTTGCTCAACAGTTCGTTCCCTGAAAACACAACCAGCACAACTATCTAGGTGGTCCCTAGAAACATCGGTTAGTCCATTATAAAAGATATCAAGTATTTCATTTTTCTTGAGAGGATGATTAGGCAAAGCATTAAGTAATTGGAGAAGCCTCCCCCAAGCTTGTGGGAGACTCTCTTCTTCAATTTGCACAAAGTTAAATATTTCCTTTAAAGCATCTTGTTTCTTATGAGTAGGGAAATATTTTTCAGAGAAGTAGTAAATCATATCCTGGGGACTACGCACACAACCAGGAGCAAGATAATTAAAACATAACTTAGCATCACCCTTTAACAAGAAAGGAAACAACTTAAGAATATAGTAATAGTGAATTTTTTCCTCATGAGTAAATAGGGTGGCTATATCATTCAATTTAGTAAGATGTGCCACAACAATTTCAGATTCATAACCATAGAAAGGATCAGATTCAACCAAAGTAATTAACTCAGGATCGACAGAGAATTCATAATCCTTATCAGTAACAAAGATAGGTGAAGTAGCAAACTTAGGATCATATTGCATTCTAGCATTCAAAGACTTTTCTTTCAGCTTAGCTAACAGTTTCTTAAGATCATCTCTATCATTACAAGCAAAAAAGTCTCTAGCAGTTTCTTCATCCATAATATAACCCTCAGGTACAACGGTAAGTTCATACCTAGGAGAGCTAGTCTTATCAGGTGTTTCAAAGTGTTCAGTTTCAATAATTTCACCAGTTTCAGAAATATCATCATCTTCAGCATAGTCAATAGTTCTAACTCTAGCAAGATGTTCATCAAGTAATTCACCCAGTGGCACCGTTTTATCAAGCAAAGTTTTAGCATCATAAGCATCATTCATAGTAGAAGTAGCATCATCAATAACATGCGACATATCAGAATCAATAACAGTTGTAGGTGTCACAAGCTTACTCCAAACAGAAGGTGAGTCAAGTGCAGAGCTAGATGGCAGTTCCTTACCTCCCCTCGTAGTAGAGGGAAATTTTTTGGTTCTAGTATCTTTCAAATTCCTCATAGTGATCAACAGATATAAATCCCAAGTGACTCAGAGAATAGAGCTATGCTCCCCGGCAATGGCGCCAGAAAAAGGTCTTGATAACCCACAAGTATAGGGGATCGCAACAGTTTTCAAGGGTAGAGTATTCAACCCAAATTTATTGATTCGACACAAGGGGAGCCAAAGAATATTCTCAAGTATTAGCAGCTGAGTTGTGAATTCAACCACATCTGAAAGACTTAATATCTGCAACAGAGTATTTAGTAGCAAAGTAGTATGGAAGTAACGGTAACAGTGGCAAAAGTAACAGTAACAGTTTTGTAGCAATTATAACAGTGGCAACGGAAAAGTAACATAGCAAAGATCAATATGTGAAAAGCTCGTAGGCAATGGATCAATGATGGATAATTATGTCGGATGGCATTCATAACACAGAACTAGCTCCAATTCATCAATATAATGTAGGCATGTATTCCGTATATAGTCATACGTGCTTATGGAAAAGAACTTGCATGACATCTTTTGTCCTACCCTCCCGTGGCAGCGGGGTCCTAATGGAAACTAAGGGATATTAAGGCCTCCTTTTAATAGAGAACCGGACCAAAGCATTAGCACTTAGTGAATACATAAACTCCTCAAACTACGGTAATCACCGAAAAGAATCCCAATTATTGTCACCTTGGGGTATGCGGATCATAACACATAATAGGTGTCTACAACTTGCAAGATAGGATCAAGAACACATATATATTCATGAAAACATAATAGGTTCAGATATGAAATCATGGCACTCGGGCCCTAGTGACAAGCATTAGGCATAGCAAAGTCATAGCAACATCAATCTTAGAACATAGTGGATACTAGGGATCAAACCCTAACAAAACTAACTTGATTACATGATAAATCTTATCCAACACATCACCGTCCAGCAAGCCTACGATGGAATTACTCACGCACGGCGGTGAGCATCATGAAATTGGTGATGGAGGAAGGTTGGTGATGATGATGGTGACGATTTCCCCTCTATGGAGCCTCGAACGGACTCCAGATCTGGCCTCCCGATGAAGAATAGGAGGTGACGGCGGCTCCGTAACATAAAATGCAATGAATCCTTCTCTCTGATTTTTTTCTCCCCGAACGTGAATATATGGAGTTGGAGTTGAGGTCGATGGAGGTCCAGGGGACCCACAAGGCAGGGGGCGCGCCCTAGGGGGGTAGGCATGCCCTGCACCCTTGTGGACAGCAGGTGGGTCCCCCTCTGTTGATTCTTTCGCCAATATTTTTTATTTATTCCAAAAATATTCTCCGTGAAGTTTCAGGTCATTCCGAGAACTTTTATTTCTGCAAAAAAATAACACCAAGGCAATTCTGCTGAAAACAGCGTCAGTCCGGGTTAGTTCCATTCAAATCATGCAAATTAGAGTCCAAAACAAGGGCAAAAGAGTTTGGAAAAGTAGATATGATGGAGACGTATCAGTATCTGTGACAACTAGCACTGCTGATGACCTTTGTGCCCTTGGCACTCTCTGAAAAGTATCTGTAGTTGGTCTATCCTCCCTGACCTCAGCTTCTTCTTGGAGCTTCTCCACAATAGTCTGTATCTCAGTGACCTTCACATCTAGGTCATGGAATTTAGTCTCAATGATCCTCTTAAGACTTTATTGATTTTGAGTCAGGGTGGCCAAGCCCTTCTCAATTCTCACTGTAGCCTCAAGCAGATAACTGAGTTGATCTTGCTTGGTCTTGAGCATCACTGTGGAGGCATCTGGTGCATTGGCTGCCTTTGCTGCTTTTGCAGCCTTTGCTTTCTCTCTCTTCTCCTGGGCTTCTGCACTAGTAGGATGGGAAGCATCCATGACAACCTCGTTGTCCTGAAAATATGGCCTCAGGGGAAGATGCTCTCTATCAAGAAGATATGTCCCGGTTCCCATCTTGGAATTGATCAACATTTGAATGTGAGGGGCATATCCACAAGATCTCTTTTGATCAGCAGTTGTTCTCTTCTCAGTCTCAACAATCAAGCTCATCACCTTAAATTTCTGTGGCACATCAAACATGTGAAGCAAATTGATTGAGTGACCACGGATCATCCTATGATCTCCTGACTTGGGGCAAAAGAGTGTGCCTCAAGATAGTGTTGATGGTGGTCAGACCAGACAGCAAATAGTATATTGATCCAAACTTGTGTGTCTCCAGGGCATCATCAGGAATAGTCTTGTACATGTTGGCCATGGAGTTGTGATCCTTCCTAGGCTTAGCATATACATCAGTGTCATTCTCCTCTTCCTTTGGGGCATTGATCAGCTTGGCCCATTCTGAGATTGTTGATTGATACCTTGTACCTTCAGTCATCCAAACAATCTTTCCATCAGGATAGAAGTGAGCAGTGGAATAGAATTGCATGATCATCTCATCGTTCCACTTAGTCAACTTCTGTCCAACAAACTTGTCAACTTCATTCATTCTGAAGCTCTCATGCACACTTGGGAAATAGTCCTCATTGTCATCAATGTATTTCCAGTCAACCCACTTCATGTCACAGACAATGGGCTTCTTGTCCAAAAGGACAGTCTCATAGAAATCTTGCTGTTCCTTGGTGTGAAAGCGGTAGTCTACATCAGTTCTTCTTCTGGTGGCATAAGGATCAATCTGTCTCCAAAGTCTCAGACCTGCATCCTTTCTTAGCGTCATATTCTCTACCACAGGATGATCATCACTATGATCTGGAATCTTGGGCTTCAGCTTTCTGAGCACTAGAGACTCTTCTTCCTCTTGAGCTTTAGGCACTGGGGCCTTATTCTTTTCAGCAGCAGGTATATTCCTTGTTGATCTCTTTGGTGCAGTTGTCTTGGGAGCTTGAGCTTGAGCTGAAGGCTTGGGGGCAGACTTGGTCTTAGATGGAGTAGCCCCAGTCCTTATGGCATCCCCCATAAGCTTCTGAGTCTTTGCAGGAGGTGCAGCAGGCTCTTCCTCCTCCTCATCTTCATCAGAAGAATGCTTTTCAAACTCAGCCATTGGATCTACAAGTTTGCACCATCTTCCTCTTTTCCTTTCTTTCTTCTCTTTTCCATGCTGGCTGTGCTTGCTCTTGAGCAACAGTGGATTGCCTAGCTTTTGACATTGGAGCTCTCTTAGCAGGAGCTTTCTTGGGCATTTTAGGCTTGGCTGCAGCAGCAGCATACTCTTTCTTGAGTACCTTCTTCTTGGAGGTTACCTCCACCTCAACAACAAAGTCCTCATCCTCAGATTCAGATGTTCTCTTCTTCCTTGTCCTGGTTGCTGCCTTTGGCAAATTGCTGGGAGTGCTTCTGCTCCCCTCATCATAGCTGCTTGAGGGACTAGTGCCCTCACTGAGGTTGAGCTGCTCTTCACACTTGTTCTGACTATCACTGCCCTCTGACATTGCTGAAACTGACCCTGTGAATAGTTGGGTATAGACAGAGTGGATGAACATCACAAAGTGCAGCTTATTTGCAAAAATATTGAGACAAAAACTTAATTTTAGTTTTGTGCAGAAAGCATTTCGGAGCTACCGATTTGACAAACTCGGTGACACCGAAGCACTAACAGAGTCTAAACACACAGTTTTGGTCAGACCAAAATGCAGCTCGGTGACTCCGAGATGCTAGGGTTTCACAGAGAAAGTGATTTCGGTCGCACCGATCAGTACACTTCGGTCAGACCGAGTTGTACTTGTGCAATGGCCAGGGCCAATCGGTGTGACCTGAAGGAAATATGCCCTATAGGCAATAATAAAGTTGTTATTTTATATTTCCTTATTCATGATAAAGGTTTATTATTCATGCTAGAATTGTATTGATCAAAAACCTAAATACATGTGTGAATACATAAACAAACACCGTGTCCCTAGTGTGCCTCTACTAGACTAGCGCGTTGATCAAAGATGGTTAAGGTTTCCTAACCATAGACATGTGTTTTCATTTGATAACGGGATCACATCATTAGGAGAATGATGTGATGGACAAGACCCAACCGTTAGCATAGCATATGATCATTTAGTTTATTGCTACTGCTCTCTTAATGTCAAATACATGTTCCTTCGACCATGAGATCATGCAACTCCCGGATACCGGAGGAATACCTTATTAGCTATCAAATGTCACAACGTAACTGGGTGATCATAAAGATGCTCTACAGGTATCTCCGAAGGTGTCTGTTGAGTTGGTGTGAATCGAGATTGGGATTTGTCACTCTGTGTATCGGAGAGGTATCTCTGGGCCCTCTCGGTAATACACATCACAAGAAGCTTGCAAGCAAAGTGACTAAGGAGTTAGTTGCAAGATGATGTATTACGGAACAAGTAAAGAGACTTGCCGGTAACGAGATTGAACTAGGTATAGAGATACCGACAATCGAATCTCGGGCGAGTAACATACCGACAGACAAAGGGAATTACGTATGTTGTCATAAAGGTTCAACCGATAAAAGATCTTCATGGAATATGTGGGAATCAATATGGGCATCTAGGTCCCGCTATTGGTTATTGACCAGAGAGGTGTCTCGGTCATGACTACATAATTCCCGAACCCGTAGGGTCGCACGCTTAACGTTCGTTGACGCTAGAGTAGTATTGGGATATTTGATGAGTGGTAACCAAATGTTGTTCGGAGTCCCGGATGAGATCCCGGACATCACGAGGAGTCTCGGAATGGTCGAGAGGTAAATATTTATATATGGGAAGTCATATTTTGGGTTCCGGAAAAAGGTGCAGTTTTTTCGGTATTGTACCGGGAAGCTTCCAGAAGGTTCCAGAGGATTCTGGAGGGGTCCGGAAGTCCAGAAGTGACCTAAGGGCTAGCATGGGCTGTGGAGAGGTGCCCTAGCCTTATTGGGCTAGGCGCACCAAGTCCTCAAAAGCCCATGTGGCTAGGGAAGGCAAGGGAAGGCAAAAAAAAGGAAGGAGTCCTAGTAGGATAGGATTGGACTTGGAGTCCGAGTCCTCTCCCCCCTAGCTGCGCCCTAGGGCTTGGATGGGCTGTTTCCCATGCCCCCCACCTATATATAGAGGGGAGGGGGCGCCCCAAGAGGACACACCAAGCCCTTGGCGCCCCTCTCTCTCTCCCGTTACTCCGTAGTTCCACCGCCTCGTCCCGGCGACGCTTAGCGAAGCGCTGTCGGTGCTTCACCACCACCATCACCACCACGCCTTCGTGTTGGTTGTAATCCCATCTACTTCTCCTCTCCTGCTTGCTGGATCAAGAAGGAGGAGACGTCATCGAGCCGCACGTGTGCTAAACTCAGAGGTGCCGTCCGTTCGACACTAGATCGGTTGGATTGTGATCGGATCGCGAAGAGTACGACTACATCAACCGCGTGATAAATGCTTCCACTTAGCGATCTACAAGGGTATGTAGATGCTCTCCCCCTCTCGTTTCTATGCATCTCCATGGATAGATCTTGCTTGTGCGTAGAATTTTTTTTGTTTTCTATGCAACGTTTCCCAACATGACTGGGATCCTCAGATCGGTCGGTCCGAGATGAGTTCGGCGGAAACCTAACCCTAAGTTTTTGCATCAAATCTATTCTAAGGAGTTCTTTTGGTGGATAGATCAATCTCATACATGGAAAGAACATAGGCATTATACTTTGTGCAAGAATCGGAGTTATGGAAAGCACAAAGGGGTCAAATCCGTACCCTAACTTGGCGACAGACTTGCTACGGCGGCAACGGCGGTGAGGATTCCATTGAAGGCGGCGGAGACTAGCGACAGGGTGTCACTGGCGACGACAGCGATGATCCGAAGACCAGGGGCGGCAGTGCTGGGGCACGGGCTCGTGCGGTTGAAGTGTTTTTCAATCGTACGGGTACGCAGAGTATAAATACCCAGGCGCTATCGGTGTGATCGAGTGGAACTACTCGGTGGCACCGAGATGCAAAACTGCTAGCAGTTGCTGCAACTCAGTGTGACCGAATGGTTCAAATCGGTTGCACTGAGATAAAAACCTAGATCAACTTAATGATTTTGATGAGACCGAATAGGAGTGAGTTGGTCTGACCGAAAGGCATTAAGAGGTTTTGGAAGTTAAGCCCTTGACGGATTGTCGGGGCCGGATTTCGAGGACACAAAATATCCCAGAAATTTAACCCCTCGTGTTACCACCAGCCCAAGATTACTGTTACTGGTGGACACGTCCTTGTTACAGATTACCAAGCTATTACAAGAATTGGGTACAAGACCATAAAGGTCTAATGATACAATAGTGATTCCGGTGGTGGATGACGGAAATGACTCGTGGTTCTCCAACGTCGATGGGGCTCCATTCCCACAGGAACAGCTGACCCGGATAATTCCTATCCCGCATGGCTGCAATCCTAGGCTCCGCACGGATGTCGCTGTGGTACTCCACATAGAACTTCTGACCTCGCCAAGTAAATAGCCAGGGACAAGCATGTGAGTACGTTTGAATGTACTCGCAAACATCATGAACAAAAGATATACCGAATGCAGCAGATAAAAATATTTGATCATGATGAGCCAAATTATGTGCATATGCTCATGCTGACGAAAATTTAAATCATGACGATAAAATGATATGAATGTGAACATAGCATGTCAGTTATGATCAAACTTATTAGAAATAAAGCAAATGAATGCCACGGGTAGTCTAGCCAGCCCAAGTGACATTCAGCAAAAGAAATGCCAATCGGGTGTCCACAAGAGCAGTGGCGGGACCGCCTGTTAGCTCGAGAGACGCCACGAAAAGGTCTTGAAGAGAAATGCCAGTCGGGTGTCAAGTGACGCCACGGTCGGACTTGAAGAGAAATGCCAATCGGGTGTCTAAAAGAGAAATCGGACGAGACAGGACCATCCGAGAACTCAGGCGACGCCACGAGAGGTCTTGAAAATAAAGCTGAGTGCCCGGGGTAGTCTAGCCAGCCCCTGAGACACTCAGGAAATTCAAAATAAGAGAAACGGGTTAGTCCTCAATAATATGCATAATCATAATAATATTTAACATAAAATATTCATGGTAGCATCAGGGTGTCAAATATTATCCTGCAAAATATTTCAGGCATATTTAATTATTTTCCTCCGAAGACCGACACTAAGACCGACACTTGACCAAGCCAGACTGTAGCCCTTAACCGCGGACACGGCTATTCGAATAGGTTTAAAATCTACAGAGGGTGTACTCTTTACCCACAAGTAAAGGATTTCTTTAGTCAGTACCGTGACACCGACTAATTCCTTTTACGGTCTTTGGGTTGAAAACACACATAACCAGCACACACCAGATTAACTTTTCTGATGCCAGGAATCACCCAAGGCATCGTTCAAGAAAAACTCTGAGACGGAGAGACCAACGTCCTGCATGGGATCACTATTAATACGCGCGGATTCCAAGGGGGCACCCCCTCTCGGTCACAACTGAAAACACCCATGCCCCCTGACCCGATGACAGGATTTAGTCCATGTCCCTGGAAACCCTCATCGTGGCCCTCTGTACGGTGTGTGCATGGAAAGGGGTTAACAACCTACTAAACCATACCCCACCTGTGGCAGGGACAAGTGGCAGCACGAATCAAGTATGGGGGTTACCGGAACAAGACTCGATCTACGGTCGACTCAGGAGGCATTAAGTTTCCTGCAACGGTTAGCACAACAAGGTATTCCTTCAACAGCAATACCAACAGGGCCACAACCCTTGCATGCTCCAACATGCACAACAAATAGGGCATGATCACGCTCCAACATGATCATCCCCCTGCCAGTAACGGTATTTCCCTTATGCCTGCTCTTGCAAGTTAGTCATGGCAACACACGATGCACGGTACGATAAAACATGCCAACACTACACACATGCAAAATTAGCCATATGCCAGTTTTATTTGAATTCAACATATTCATGATGCAATTATTCTTGCAAACAACAACTATGCAATTCACCATATCAAGTGTTCAAGATGCTTGCCTTTAGCATGCAGAAATATTGGGTGCACTCCAAAAGTTTGAAAAGTTTCTTCCTCCATTTTTCCTATTCACGGGGAGCTGACCACATGTGCGAGCTCAGGGGGTCGAAGCGGTTCCTAGGAGGTGCGCCACGGTCGACGGAGTGGGTGGAGTCATCGGCGGCGAGGTCCTCGGCGGACGGCGGCGTCGGCAGAATGAGGTCTCCGTCTATGGCGATTCCCGAGCCAAATTGAGAGGTGGATCGAGTTCGTGGGGTCAGTAGGGAGCTGCTGGTGAAGAGAATGGAGCGGGGGAAGCACTGGTTAGCTCGGAACCGACCGGAGAGTGACGGCGGCCGAGGCGATCGGAGTTGGGGGAGACGACCTCTCCACGTCGTCCTGCTGCTCGGGGAGGGTCAGTGATGGAGGGAGAGAGGTGTGGTGAGGAATTGCTGGAGCTCGGTTGAGCTTAAATAGGCAGGGAAGAGGCTGTTCGGTGGCTTCTAGAGAATGGCTCAACGGCGGCGGACATTGGTGGCACCGCCAAGGTTGATGAGGGGGTCGGTGGTGGTCGGCGGGGTTCGGTGAAGGCGGTGGTCATCCGCAATTAAGGCGAGGTGTGTTGACGGGCTCAGAACTGAGCCACGCATCATGGCGGCGCCGTGACAGCGACGGGTGGGAGGCGGTGGCGATGCTGGCCGGTATGGTCGGTGGGGAGGTCAGCGGGTCGGTGAGGACGGTGGCGTGGTCGGCACGCCATGGATGTGCTCCGGTAGTTGGGAGTTAAGGCGGAAGACCCTGGCGGAGACGTGTCCGAGAGGGACTCCTCGGGCGGCGATGAACGGCGGCGGTGGACGGTGGTGGACGGCACTAGCGGCCAAGGAGAAGTGTCGGTGGGATCCTGGGTGGTCGAGCTGATCCAACAGAGGATCAGTACGGCGGAGGGATGAGCTGGGGTGGCAGGGGCGCAGGTGCCAATGGCTGCAGTCCGGGCGCTCTGCTCGTGCGCTAGACACGCACAGAAGTTGCTCGACGAAATGCCAGTGAGACCTAGAGGCATCCAAACCAGCTACAACTTAGCAGGAGGAAGCTTCTGACCATGAGAGGAATAATGGACATGCTGGTTTGGCTAAAGGAGTTAGAGTGCAAAGCAATCTAGAAAGATGCCCAAATCTTGTCATGAGCTCCAGGTGCTCGACAGAATGTTAGGGTGACCTAGGTGATTCTGATAGACATGTAATTTGGCAGGTAGAGGTCTCTTTAGAAGATAAATATAGTGGTGAAGTTGTTTTGGCAAAATACAAAACTTGCTAGTGCAAGTTTTACTGAAATGCAGTTCTGGACAAAAAGTTCACAGAAGTATTTGGTGAATTAAAAAGATTCCAATGGGGCTAAAATTTTGGAATTAAGGGTTTGGTTGGAAGGACAATAAGTGGGAAAAATTTAAGGATTTTTGGGGCAAGGAAAATTGGGGTTGTAGTAGAAACTCAAATACTGGACAGAATTGGAAAGAGGTTGTTCCACTCAAAATTTCCAAAAGACCAAGTTAGGTTTTTGCATAAAAGTGATATATAGGCATCACATGACCTCCCATAATTTTTGTGGAATTTTGAAAGAATTATTTAAAGTAGTTGTAGTGCAACAGAGGCATTTAAAGAATTGAAAAAGCTATTAAAAGAATTATTTAGAGGCAAATTTTATTATGAAAATAATTCCTATTGTTATTAAAGTAGTAATGAAATGGTTTAAGAAAACTCCCAAAGCCACAATATTATTTCCAAAAATTTCCATATGGAGGGAAGAATTTTTGAAAAACAGAGGGCGAAAAATACTCCAAAAATGACAAAGGACTAAATATACTTCAAAATTTTATTTCTAGCCAAATTTTTACTTAGTAAAAACATGATTATATTTTTGGGGTGTTACAAACTCTACCCCCCTTAAGAAAATCTCGTCCTCGAGATTTGTTAAGGACGGAAGAATTAAATGCAATCACAACAGACAAGCAATCATGCACAAGACAATAACACACAGGCACATCATTCAATCAAACACTATACACTGCTAGAAATATACACATATTCGTCTACGGCATGACGGTGGAATTTACAAGGCAACTGGGTTGCTAGGGACATGGCAACTACTTTGGCAGACTCAGTCCACTTCGTCGACGTCCAGACGGGCGTGTCTCGCGGACGTCGAGGCTTCTCCGGGGGCTTCAACGTCGGAGTTGGCTAGAGTGTTATGAGGAGCTGCAGGGTTGGGGTAGCGATGATGACCCACGCGGGGTGTAGTGGCTACAGTCCCGTTGGAGGAAATCCCAAAGAGACGACGGAGTTCATCCGGGGAAATGAATGCATTGCCCCGGTGGGCAACAGGGGCAGACCTCGCAGGCTCGATTGGTCTCCCGAACAGTACTATCGGGTTGTCAGTGGCAGGTGCAGCTTCACTTCTCACCGGGGTCAGTAGAGCAAGCGTCCTGCGGGTCTCAATCAGATCATTGGTGACCTGATCGAACAGTGCCTCTTGCGCTCTCAGGTAGCGCACCAGATGCACCAGAGCAGGATCCGTCTTGTGGTCTCTGTTAGCGACTTGGGTCGGCCTACCATAGCCTTCACGACTAGGGTAGTAGTAGAAGGAGCGGCAGTTAACCCTCGACGACCGATGCCGGAGTTGAACTATAGCCTCTCGAGCTGCAAGTTGAATGGCCTGGGGCTCGTCGGTGGTCGTCCTCCCGGTGAACCGGTAAGGGCGCTCTACGGTGATGCCCCTCCCGTAGATGTGCACTGTGGCCCAGTAGTGATGGATGGCATCACTCGCGTGCTGTTGGTACACAATATACTCTGGCGGCTCTTCGAGGCTGAGAGCACGACAGGTGAGATTGCAAGGATGACTACAAAGCCTTCAAGCTCGGCTGCGGTGGTCTCGTTGTGCACGATGGGGCCCGGTATCTTGGTGGTTGAGAGTGAGGCTGTGATATGCTGAGTTGGGTTGAGGCTTCCTTTATAAGCCAGCGGAGTCTTCCATCGCACGCTTGCGGATGGGACAACGTAGGTGTCGGCCACAGGCACACAGCCTATGGGCTAGGTTGATAGGTTGGGCACCGACTGTCAAAAGGTGTCGGCCGCCACTGTGCAGGCTTATCGGATGAGATGGGCTTGACTGTGGACAGGAAAGGATGTGGATAGTGAGGAAACCTAGAGATAGCGAACAGGCTAAGATAGGATTAGCCAATGGTCAGCCTGGCTCTGATACCAAGGCTGTCGAGGCCGGATTTCGGGGACACAAAATATCCCAGAAATTTAACCCCTCGTGTTACCACCAGCCCAGGATTACTGTTACTGGTGGACACGTCCTTGTTACAGATTACCAAGCTATTACAAGAATTGGGTACAAGACCATAAAGGTCTAATGATACAATAGTGATTCCGGTGGTGGATGACGGAAATGACTCGTCGTTCTCCAACATCGATGGGGCTCCATTCCCACAAGAACAGCTGGCCCGGATAATTCCTAGCCCGCATGGCTGCAATCCTAGGCTCCACACGGACGTCGCTGTGGTACTCCACGTAGAACTTCTGACCTGGCCAAGTAAATAGCCAAGTACAAGCCTGTGAGTACGTTTGAATGTACTCGCAAACATCATGAACAAAAGATATACCGAATGCAGCAGATAAAAATATTTGATCATGATGAGCCAAATTATATGCATATGCTCATGCTGACGGAAATTTAAATCATGATGATAAAATGATATGAACGTGAACATAGCATGTCAGTTATGATCAAACTTATTAGAAATAAAGCAAATGAATGCCATGGGTAGTCTAGCCAGCCCAAGTGACATTCAGCAAAAGAAATGCCAATCGGGTGTCCACAAGAGCAGTGGCGGGACCGCCTGTTAGCTCGAGAGACGCCACGAAAAGGTCTTGAAGAGAAATGCCAGTCGGGTGTCAAGTGACGCCACGGTCGGACTTGAAGAGAAATGTCAATTGGGTGTCTAAAAGAGAAATCAGACGAGTCAGGACCATCCGAGAACTCAGGCGACGCCACGAGAGGTCTTGAAAATAAAGCTGAGTGCCCGGGGTAGTCTAGCCAGCCCCTGAGACACTCAGGAAATTCAAAACAAGAGAAACGGGTTAGTCCTCAATAATATGCATAATCATAATAATATTTAACATAAAATATTCATGGTAGCATCAGGGTGTCAAATATTATCCTGCAAAATATTTCAGGCATATTTAATTATTTTCCTCTGAAGACCGACACTAAGACCGACACTTGACCAACCCAGACTGTAGCCCTTAACCGCGGACACGGCTATTTGAATAGGTTTAAAATCTGCAGAGGGTGTACTCTTTACCCACAAGTAAAGGATTTCTTTAGTCAGTACCGTGACACCGACTAATTCCTTTTACAGTCTTTGGGTTGAAAACACACCTAACCAGCACACACCAGATTAACTTTCCTGATGCCAGGAATCACCCAAGGCATCGTTCAAGAAAAACTCTGAGACGGAGAGACCAATGTCCTGCATGGGATCACTATTAATACACGCGGATTCCAAGGGGGCACCCCCTCTCGGTCACAACCGGAAACACCCATGCCCCCTGACCCGATGACAGGATTTAGTCCATGGCCCTGGAAACCCTCATCGTGGCCCTTTGTATGGTGTGTGCATGGAAAGGGGTTAACAACCTACTAAACCATACCCCACCTGTGGCAGGGACAAGTGGCAGCACGAATCAAGTATGGGGGTTACCGGAACAAGACTCGATCTATGGTTGACTCAGGAGGCATTAAGTTTCCTGCAACGGTTAGCACAACAAGGTATTCCTTCAACAGCAATACCAACAGGGCCACAACCCTTGCATGCTCCAACATGCACAACAAACAGGGCATGATCACGCTCCAACGTGATCATCCCCCTGCTGGTAACGGTATTTCCCTTATGCCTGCTCCTGCAAGTTAGTTATGGCAACACACGATGCACGGTACGATAAAACATGCCAACACTACACACATGCAAAATTAGCCATATGCCAGTTTTATTTGAATTCAACATATTCATGATGCAATTATTCTTGCAAACAACAACTATGCAATTCACCATATCAAGTGTTCAAGATGCTTGCCTTTAGCATGCAGAAATATTGGGTGCACTCCAAAAGTTTGAAAAGTTTCTTCCTCCATTTTTCCTATTTTCAAAAATATTTGAATTACCACATAATTCAAAAACAGTGCTATAAAGTTGTTTGGAAAATTTTAAAATAAATACTAAAATAAACTAGATGAAAAATTAGAAATACCAGAAAAAGAATCAGATTATTTGAAGTCCAGATGATTTTACTATGAAATTTCTAATTTGGAAAATATAAAAGAATTGCACTATTTTAACAGATCAGTAAATACCAAACATAAGGAAAATGTTCACCTAGTCTAAATAAATAGAGCATGATTTTAGAAGTCTATAGTAATTTGAATCATAAATTTTGGATATGATTTGGCCACTGTGGAAATATTTGAGAGCTACTGGAAAAATAAAAAGGGAAAAGGGAACAGAATCGCGCCCTGAGCGCTGGGTAGCCGTTGGCGTCACTGGGCCGAGCCCAGCCGATCAGCCACACGGAGGGCTTGCGACGTCGAAAACATATTCCTGGAAATACGTTTTCTTCGCGCGGAAACGGTTATAGGGAGAACCCGTCTCCACTATCCACGCGGCACGGGTCACGGGTCACTGACAGTGGGCCCGCCTGGCCCACTGGTCAGGTTTGACCAGTCGACCCACGCGACACCTCTCTCCTCGGCGGAACAGAGAGCCTCGCCGGCGGCGATTGCCGGAGAACGGCTGCGATTCACGGGGAGCTGAGCGCATGTGCGAGCTCAGGGGGTCGAAGCGGTTCCTAGGAGGTGCGCCACGGTCGACGGAGTGGGTGGAGTCATCGGCGGCGAGGTCCTCGGCAGACGGCGGCGTCGGCAGAATGAGGTCTCCGTCTATGGCGATTCTCGAACCAAATTGAGAGGTGGATCAAGTTCGTGGGGTCAGTAGGTAGCTGCTGGTGAAGAGAATGAGCGGGGGAAGCACTGGTTAGCTCGGAACCGACCGGAGAGTGACGGCGGCCGAGGCGATCGGAGTTGGGGGAGACGACCTCTCCAGGTCGTCCTGCTGCTCGGGGAGGGTCAGTGATGGAGGGAGAGAGGTGTGGTGAGGAATTGCTGGAGCTCGGTTGAGCTTAAATAGGCGGGGAAGAGGCGGTTCGGTGGCTTCCAGAGAATGGCTCAATGGCGGCGGACATTGGTGGCACCGCCAAGGTTGATGAGGGGGTTAGTGGTGGTCGGCGGGGTTCGGTGAAGGTGGTGGTCATCCGCAATTAAGGTGAGGTGTGTTGGCGGGCTCAGAACTGAGCCACGCGTCGTGGCGGCGCCGTGACAGCGACAGGTCGGAGGCGGTGGCGATGCTGGCCGGTAAGGTCGGTGGGGAGGTCAGCGGGTCGGTGAGGACGGTGGCGTGGTCGGCACGCCATGGATGTGCTCCGGTAGTTGGGAGTTAAGGCGGAAGACCCTGGCGGAGACGTGTCCGAGAGGGACTCGTCGGGCGGCGATGAACGACGGCGGTGGACGATGGTGGACGGCACTAGCGGCCAAGGAGAAGTGTCGGCGGGATCCTGGGTGGTCGAGCTGATCCAGTAGAGCATAAGTACGGCGGAGGGATGAGCTGGGGCGGCAGGGGCGCAGGTGCCAGTGGCTGCAGTCCGGGCGCTCTACTCGCGCGGTAGACACGCACAGAAGTTGCTCGACGAAATGCCAGTGAGACCTAGAGGCATCCAAACCAGCTACAACTTAGCAGGAGGAAGCTTCTGACCATGAGAGGAATAATGGACATGCTGGTTTGGCTAAAGGAGTTAGAGTGCAAAGCAATCTAGAAAGATGCCCAAATCTTGTCATGAGCTCCAGGTGCTCGACAGAATGTTAGGGTGACCTAGGTGATTCTGATAGACATGTAATTTGGCAGGTAGAGGTCTCTTTAGAAGATAAATATAGTGGTGAAGTTGTTTTGGCAAAATACAAAACTTGCTAGTGCAAGTTTTACTGAAATGCAGTTCTGGACAGAAAGTTCAGAGAAGTATTTGGTGAATTAAAAAGATTCCAATGGATCTAAAATTTTGGACTTAAGGGTTTGGTTGGAAGGACAATTAGTGGGAAAAATTTCAGGATTTTTGGGGCAAGGAAAATTGGGGTTGTAGTAGAAACTCAAATACTGGACAGAACTGGAAAGAGGTTGTTCCACTAAAAATTTCCAAAAGAAAAAGTTAGGTTTTTGCATAAAAGTGATATATAGGCATCACATGACCTCCCATAATTTTTGTGGAATTTTGAAAGAATTATTTAAAGTAGTTGTAGTGCAACAGAGGCATTTAAAGAATTGAAAAAGCTATTAAAAGAATTATTTAGAGGCAAATTTGATTATGAAAATAATTCCTGTTGTTATTAAAGTAGTAATGAAATGGTTTAAGAAAACTCCCAAAGCCACAATATTATTTCCAAAAATTTCCATATGGAGGGAAGAATTTTTGAAAAACAGAGGGCGGAAAATACTCCGAAAATGACAAAGGACTTTATATACTTCAAAATTTTATTTATAGCGAAATTTTTACTTAGTAAAAACATGATTAAATTTTTGGGGTGTTACACGGATCGGTGGCTCCGAGTGCTCCTCACCCGGAGGGTCCAAATTCGACTTGTTCAAACTTTGTGATGTAGCATGAATAGAGTTTGAGACGAGAAAAAGCATAGATAGCTAGAGGGAGTACTTAGGCATTCTTGTCCATCCATTTGGCAAAAGGAAAAACCAAACAATCAAAGCACCAAATGGATGTCCTCGAATGGAGAAAATTATGCAACCAACATGCTCACACAATAAGATGGCAAATAAAACATGTGGCAAAGCATGCACAAACACTCTAGCATCTATCAAGCAATTGGCGATGACTAGGTCATCTATATATGAGTATATTGACTTAGGAGTCTGTCGGGGAAATGACACCTATGGGATCGAGTGGATCCCTTCTACAGTTTGGCAGGGAGGAGGAGTGTGCAAAGAGCAGATCTAACGATCAACACAAGGGATTTTTACCCAGGTTTGGGCCGCTGAGAAGCGTAAAACCCTAGTCCTGCTTTTAGTGTATTGAGTGTTCTTGAGCTTCGGCTAGTTGCTACGCATGCAAATTGGGCCGGAAAGTCCAAAAATCCCTCCCTGTATCGCCTTGGGCCTCCTTTTATACCAAGGGGCTACCACAGTGGCATACAGGCATACAGGAGGTGTAAAGTAGCTACAATGTACATGCTTATCACTGGCGTCTTAGGACAAGCGCATTAAATGTGCTGATTACGTGTCCCTAACTTTATCGGGGACGGAAACAGAGCCCGTCCCGTCCGTCGCCGCCTCACCCCGTCTTGACACACACCCAAGATGACGAGGCATGCAAATGCCAAGCTAACAGGCTAGCCGCTGCGCTGGAGCGGTGGCAGGATCTTCATGAAGATCTGCATGCCACCACGTAGGTGCTTGCCTGGCTGGCAGGCTAGTTGCTGTGCTAGAGCAGTGGCGGGACGAGGAGCCTTGCCGTGTGCGAGCCTTGCCGTGGCCTCGCAAATGTCCCCGGCAAGAGCCTTGCTGGGAACTTGCCTTCTGTTCTTCACAAAGATCTGCATGCCACCGTGCAGGCGCCCCTGGATCTTGGTCTTGACATTGTCGATGTGTCAGAGCTCTCAACCTCAAGGGTTGTGGTCTTGCTGAGGCTTCGCAAACCATCCCGGCAAGGAGCTTGCCGGGGCTCGCAAATCACCCCGGCAAGAATCTTTGCCGGGGGCTCAGCTTGTCTTCTGCTCTCTGATTACTGGCTCGGATGCCGTCTTGGTTGCCTCGTATTTGCTCCCAGCTGTCCCTGGCAGGCCTTGCCGCGGGCGTGGCTGCAACTGCCCGTGCACAAGTAAGGGGTACCAAAAGGGCCCAAACTTTAGTACACCGACAGGAGCCCCCGGGCCTGGGCCACACACGCGGGCACGACACGTTGTTGGGCTAGGCCCAAATAGTGCGCGGGCACACGTGGCAGGGGTTAACTGCTGTAATCATCTCATCTGCCGTGCTTCCCCACGATCAGCATTGAGTGCACGACGCGGGGTGCACGCGCGGAACGGTCGCAGTAGCAGCATGCCTGCGAAAACGCCTTCACATTGGATAGTAAAGAGGCAGCCTCGCGCCTTCCCCATAAAAAGAGGAATCTGCAGAGGCACTGCTCAGTTACCCCCTTCGCCCTTTCCAATCTAGGAACCGCCGTCATCTTCCTCCTTGAGGCCAAACCAGAGCTTCCTCATCCATCCGCCGCCCCCCCTGCGTTCCCACCATCCTCGACCTCCCGCTCCTCTCCAGTTTCTTATGGTGCCCAAAGCGAGCAAGGGCAAGGGAGCATCCAAGGCGAGCGAGGGGGAAGAGGTGCTGGAGAACGAGTTGGTGAAGATGTGGAAGGAGAACGTCGTCTTCGCTCTGACGCTTGATGCGCGTGCTCTGAAGGAGCGGTATCTGTGTATGTGGGGGAGAGCGACGACGGGGCATCCTGCTACCCGCGTCATCCCAGCTTCTTGTGCCGAGCCTGCCCCAGATAAATTCCCTTTCTTCGTCGATTACTTCTACTACGGGCTCTGTCCCCCATTTTCAGATTTCTTCAATGACATCATGTACACATTCGGCTTCCATATCTTGGATTTCACGCCGAATGTTGTGGCATGGTTGGCCACCTTCGCCCACCTCTGTGAGAACTTTGCCGGGGTGGTCCCCAACACGGCTCTCTTTCGCCATTATTTCGTTCCCCGCATCCAGCCCGGAGGGGCCCTTTCCGGCTGCGTTACCTGGATCCCAAGGGTATTGGCCAAGAAGACGTACCCGGACGGGACCCACAAGGAAAAGTGGGATGAATGGCGGGGCCAGTGGTGCTGGATCGTGGAGAAGGACCCGCAGCCATTTTGTATGCCCCGGCAGACGAAACTGGTCCATGGCGGCAATTGGGGCGACCTCGACCCTCAAGACGGGAAGCTCACCATTGCAACCACCAGGATCCATCGCATCAAGGCTGCCGGGCTCACAATCGAGATGATTGGGGCCGACTTCCTCCGCCGCCGCATCGCCCCTCTGCAGAACAAGGGGAGGCCAGCTTGGGAATACCGGAATGCGGCAGACATCATGAGGCTGCGCCTCGGCCTGAACAACAACTTGACAGTCATGCAACATGCGGCTCTCTGCCACAAGCTGTTCCACCTCAAGGCCGACAAGACCGACAAGGCTGACAAGCCGCTCAAGTTGCCGGCGGGTGTGATCCCTTTGTGCAACAACTCCGCCCTGACCTCAATCATCGCCATGATGCCGATGTTCAACGCCCATGGCCTTGATCAGACCTGGGCCAAGCCAGACGCGGAGCGGGTGCAAGAGTTCTTTGACAACTTGTCAGAGAGGGCCATCCGGGAAGAAACGCAGCTCATCCGCCCCACCACCGATGAGGAGGTGGCGTATATTGCCAGTAGGGCGGAAGAGGCAGCCCTTGCCGAGGAGGCCGGCAGCGTTGGCTTTGTGGAAGACAAAGCCAGCGCAGAGGAGGATCTTGCTGAGCGGGGGGAGCCTACCGGGGAACACAGCGGCACCGCTGCCGGGGGCCCTTCTGCTGAGGGGACAGCCAAGGAGACGGCTGAAGAGGCAGCTGAAGAGGAGCCGCACGAGGAGCCCCCAGTCCCGAGGAAGAAGAAACGTGTCCTCCGGCGGGTTGGCTCTGTCGAGCCAGTCCGGCAAGCCTCCTCATGTGAAGAGGTCCCCGTCAAGGGGGCGGCCGGCAAGGCTGCGCAGCGGCAAGAGGTCCAGCCGCAACCTGTACGCCAGGTGAGGCGCACGACCGCGGCAGCAAAGGAAAAAGTAGCCACCGCCTCTACCACGGCCAAGCGGCCCATGTCTCCATCTTCCCCCCCTCGCACGGACACCATACCGGAGGCCGACTTCGACCTTTCCTCCTTCAGCCCTAGGAGGGAGAAGAGGCCACAAGAAGAAGATGAGTAAGTTCCTTACTGCTTTCTTCATCTCCTGAGTCCCTGTTTTGATCTTATTTTGGCCTGCCCCCGCAGAGACACGGAAACGTTGGCGCAGAGGATGGCGAAGAAAGCCAAGACCTCGATGGGCGATGAGCCCCCGGCAAGCACCTCAGGTGCGCCGGAGACGATCACGATCAGCCCGGATCCCAGCCCACGACGCAGCCCCCGACTCAGCTCCCAGCGTGAGTCCGTTACTCATTTCCCGCTGGCGGGTATTGGGGTGTGTATCTTTGCTGATGATCTTGCCGGATTTGCAGGAGAAGAAAAGCAACAAGGAGAGCTACTAAGAGCTGACCCTGACATGCCGCCTCCGTCAACCACACCGCCCAGGGATGGATCCCTGGCAAGGGCTCCCACCAACGAGCCCATTCGCATGGAGGAAGGGCCGGCAAGCACGGGTGCCGGCAATCCCATACCGGCAATGAATGTTGCTGGGGATGGAACCACCTCCCAAGGGCTCGTCACAGGTACGCCGCTTGCTTTCGGGCACTTGTCACCCTTCCTGCATGATCTTTCTCTCTTCTCTTTCTGCTTTGAACTTCAATCTTGGTTGCATCTTGTTTCTCCTCCTTGGCTTTCAGATCTTCCCTTGGTGGATCGGATGGATGTTGACGCCACCATCGAGGAGACCACCAAGGATGCTGCCGCTGAAGCCGCCAAAGTCGCTGCCGACAAGACCTCCAAGGACGCGCATGAAGAGGCCGCCAAGGGGTCTGCCGGGGAGGTCGGCAAGGAGACCGGCGACCGAACTGATGGCATTCCTGCCGCAGGAGCGCCTGGCGCTGCATCGGTCCCGGAGCCCCCAGTTGCCTGGGAGACGGTGGTCGAGGAGCAACCATCGACATCCGACGCCCTCCCCCTCAAGCAGATACCTGAAGATTGGCGACAATCTATTCATCAGCATCCCGGGGACGGCAAGCACCGGAGCGCCAACCGAGGGGAAGGCTTTCGATGAAGAAGTCATCGCCGCTGCCGGGCTCAAGGTTGTCGATGAGCTGAGTACCAGCAGCAGCGGATCCAAAGAAGACCAGCTCCTCCAGGCCATGAGCGACAACTTCCAGAAGCTCCAGGCACTCCACTGTGCCCGTAAGGAGAAACTGGACTCCAGGGCAGCGGTTGTCGACGCGGTAGAGGCAGACTTCCAAAAGCGTGTCGAGCAGATGCAGGTCTGGTTTGCCGAGGCCCGGCAAGAGCTGAGGACTGGCTAGGAGCAGCTAGGCCAGCGTTGGGATGAGCTCCTTCTGAAGTAGTTCGATATTGAGAAGGCACAGGAGGAGGCCGCTCAAGAGGCCGCCAAGGAAGACGCCCAACTAAGGGAGCACCGCATCCTGCTCGATGCTCAGGAAGAAGACCTTGTCGCTCGCGAGGGGGCACTTGCCGCCAAGCTCCGCGGTAAGGATGAGGAGATTGAGAAGCTTGTCGCACAGCGGACCCAAGGGCTGGAGCAGGAGCACAAGAAAGCGCTTGACGCTCTGGTCCTGGACCAAGCCGGCAAGCTGAAAGAAGCCGTCGATGCCGCCGAAGCTGCAGAGGCCGCCAAGAACGAGCTGGCCGGCAAGGTGGAGAAACTGGAGGTGGATCTGGAGAAGCACGGCAAGGAGATCTCGATGCTCAAAGACAACAGAGATAAAACTCTCTATGACTTGGCGGAGATGCAAACTGCCATATCTGAAAAGACCCAGAAACTCTCCTCTGCCACTAAATCCATTCCTGATCTGTAGTTGAAGCTGACCACGCTGAAGGAGTCCCTTGAGAGCAGAAGGACTCGTGAGAAAACCCTGGCTAAGGACCTCCAAGAGGAGAAGCAACTGCTTGAGAGCGCCGCTGCCACCTATAATGACTATGAGAAAGACGTGAAGATCTGGACTGAGCGCCTTGTCGATGTCGCAGAGAGGCTCACAGCACAACTATCCACCATGGGCCTGTTGACTTTTAGGTATTCCCACGAGGAAAGGGTGACTACGAGCGCCAGACTGACCATGTTCTTCGAGGCTGTCCTTGATGCCCTGAAGCTTCTCCACTCTAGCCGAGCAACCCAGCTGGCCAATGAATCCCGCAAGCTTTGCCGGGGCATCCTTCTCAAGGTGCTCACCAAGGTGGCGTACAGGAACCCTGGCCTCAACCTCACCAATGTGCTTGAAAGCTTGCCGGAGGATGCAGACCGCAAGGCACTTGAAGAGCTCGTCGTGCCCATCGTCGACATAGCTGACCAAGTCAAGAGGGTGGAAGGCCAGCGCCGGGACTAGCCGCTTCGCTTCTCCTTGCCGCTATGAACTCGTGTTCGAGATAATTTATCTGAAGTTAGAACTGCGGCAACCATTGATGCAATATAACTTGCTGTGTTTTGGATTGAATGCATGCTATCTTTCTCATCTGATCTCTCTTTGTATGGCATACACCCTACGCTTTACTGGAAAAAACTTGCCGGTGCGTGCACCCTTGCCATGAGCGCTTTGAGGAACGGATCCTTAGCAGCCTGTTGGGGGTGTCGCTGCCAGCAAGATACCTTGCCGTTCTTAGCGCAACCACTTGAACTGTTGAGCAGACTCGAAATAGAGCAAAGGCGTAACCAATCCTGACAAAGTTCCTTCGCGTGCAGGTTTTCCATACAAGAATCGAAATCGTTCGAGGAAAATAACCTCATATTTAAAAGAAAATCACTCAAGGTTTCACAACTTAGCTTTTTTTTGCTGTTGTACTCTTTCTCGCAAGATGCCACTTCGAATGTCGCCTGCTGGCGCCCACACTCTCTATCCCCCCCGGCAAACTTGTATGCGAGGGAACCTTCTGTCCTTTGAGAAAAAGAAAGAAGAGAAAATAGGAACATGGAACCTTGGCGGTTCATCAGTACTTGCTGGAAACAAACGTAGTACAATATCCTGGACAGGCATGCATATAGATAAACATGGAAATCAACAAGAGCTGTACATACTTAAACTTATTCAACTGCGCACAGGGTCTGCGCCTGGCTTTGTACATAGGGTTATATGCCTTGCCGGCAAGGCTAGTACAAAAGGGGGTTGCCGGGGGTCCTGGCAACCGCGCCTCATGGGTAAAACTTGTGAAGATGTTCGATATTCCAGGAGTTGCTCACTGGAATGCCATCTTCGGTCTCCAGGCGGACTGCGCCGGGCCTGGTGACTCGTATTACCCGATAAGGGCCTTCCCACTTTGGCATCAACTTGTTGGAATTCTTGGCGTACTGAACGCGCCGAAGAACAAGGTTGCCTTCCTCAAGGCTTCGGGCATGAACCTTGCAGCTATGGTAGCGACGCAAGGCTTGCTGGTAGCGCGCGGCTCGCACAGCAGCCTGAAGACGATCTTCCTCAAGGAGCGTAGCATCATCTTGCTGCAACTGCTCTTGCTCAAGCTCATCATAAGCGAGCACTTGAGGTGACCCGTATATGAGTTCTGTGGGGAGAACTGCTTCCGCCCCGTATACTAGGGAGAAAGGTGTCTGGCTAGTGGCTTGATTTGGCGTCGTCCTGATTGACCAAAGGACCGCCGGCAACTCATCAATCCAGCGCCTTCCGCACTTGTGTAGCCTGTCGAAAGTTCTTGTCTTGAGACCCCGTAGCACCTCAACATTTGCCCTTTCCGCCTGGCCGTTGCTTCTTGGATGGGCAACAGAAGCAAAATAGATTTTGCTGCCAAGGTCTTGGATATACTGCATGAAGGTGCGGCTCGTGAACTGTGTGCCGTTGTCGGTGATGACTCTATTTGGCACACCAAAACGGCAAACTAATCCTTTGAAGAACTTGACGGCTGACTGTGCTGTCACCTTTCTCACTGCTTCCACTTCCGGCCACTTTGTGAACTTGTCGATCGTGACGTACAAGTACTCAAAGCCCCCGACAGCACGGGGAAAGGGGCCCAATAAGTCGAGCCCCCAGACCGAAAATGGCCAAGAAAGAGGGATCGTCTGAAGAGCTTGGGCTGGCTGATGAAGTTTCTTCGAATGGAACTGGCACGCTTCACACTTGGTTACTAGTGCAGTTGCATCCTGGAGGGCAGTGGGCCAAAAGAAACCTTGCCGGAATGCCTTGCCGGCAAGAGCTCTTGATCCTATGTGAGAGCCACATATGCCTCCATGTATCTCTGCCAACAGCTCCAGTCCGTCCTCCTGAGGAATGCACTTCAATTTCATGCTGTTCGGTTTTTTTCTGTACAGGACATCGTCCACAAACTGGTACATGTTAGATCGATGGGCTACTTTCTCCGCCACTTCCTGTTCCTCGGGGAGCTCCCCTGTTTGGAGGAACTGAACGATGTGCCGTGCCCATGCTGGAGCTTGAGGCTCGACGGCAAGGACTAAAGGCGTGTCTTCTGCCATGGGCGCAGTTGTCTCTACAGTAAGGGCTTGAGGCCCTGCCGGAGCCCTTCGCCCCCCGGCAAGCTTGGCGTCATCCCTGGCAACTTCCTTGCCGACGGCTCCTAGGAGCTCGGCGGGAAAGTACTTGCCGGGGCTCAACTTCCTTCGCTTATTCTGTCCTGCCGATGGTTCAATGGATGGCTGAGTTAGTTAGAGCACAGAATTTCCTGGTTCCACAGGTAACTTGAGGGCAGCACGTTTTGACAGGTCGTCAGCAATGCTGTTCTCTGCTCGAGTAACATGCTCTGCTTGCAGACCGTCAAAACGCTCCTCCAACTTCCTCACTTCATCTATGTAAGCTTCCATTAACGGGCTCTGATAATCTTTGTTAACCTGCTTGACGACAAGCTGCGAATCACCTCTGACGATGAGCTTCGTAATTCCAAGGTCTGCCGCGGTCCTGAGACCGGCAAGTAGTTTCTCATACTCTGCAGTGTTGTTTGTTGATCTCTCCCGGGGAAAGAGCATCTGGACCACGTACTTGAGGTGCTCTCTGGTGGGTGCAATAAGTAGCACACTAGCACCGGCGCCTTGCAGCGAGAAAGCCCCATCAAAGTACATAATCCAGTTGTGGCTCATTTCCTTGCCGGGGAGAGTGGTCTCTTGAATTTCCTCGTCAGGCGTTGAGGTCCATTCTACAATGAATTCCACCAAGGCTCTGCTCTGAATCGTTGAAGTGCTTTCAAACCTGAGACCAAAGCTTGACAGTTCCAACGCCCACTCCACAATCCTTCCAGTTGCATCTGGGTTATGCAAGATCTGTTGCAACGGGAAGCGAGTGATGATGGTGATCTCATGTGCCTGAAAGTAGTGGCGCAGCTTCCTCGAGCCCATAAGAAGGCCGAAGAGCAACTTCTGTACACTAGAGTATCCTAATCTAGCCCCCTGCAAAAGGGAGCTGACAAAATAAACTGGGTGCTGCAACATCTTCTTCTTCTGTGTCACTCCATTTGCTTGTGCAGATCCCGCCTTGCCGGCACCAGACTCTGCCGGGGGCCCTGCCTTGCCGGCACCAGATCCTGCCGGGGGTCTTGCCTTGCCGGCATCAGACCCTGCCGGGGAGAGCTCTGGCTCGTCATCCGACGGTCTTGCCACTGTCGCTGCTTCTTCATCAACTTCTCTCTCCGCCACTAGCGCAGCACTGACCACTTGATTCGTTGCCGCTAGATACAGCAACAACGGCTCTTGTGGCTTAGGCGCGACTAGTGTTAGCGTAGAGGAGAGGTACCTCTTCAAATCTTGCAGCGCTGCCTCCGCTTCTGGAGTCCATTTCATTGGACCTGCCTTTTTCAAGATCTTGAAAAAGGGCAGGGTGCGCTCAGCAGATTTGGAGATGAACCTGCTCAAAGCAGCAACACAGCCAGCAAGTTGATGTACATCTTTGACTTGTCTTGGTGCTTCAATCTGCTCAATCACCTTGATCTTGTCGAGGTTCACCTCGATCCCACGCTGAGACACAAAGAACCCGAGAAGCTTGCCGGATGGGACGCCAAACACACACTTCTCAGGATTGAGCTTAAGATTGATCTTGCGCAAATTTGCAAATGTTTCTTCTAGATCTTGTATCAGTGTCGCCTTGTCCTTGGTTTTGACCACTATGTCATCCATATAAGCTTCCATATTTCTATGTAGCTGGGGCTCAAAACTGATCTGGACTGCTCTGGCAAACATTGAACCAGCGCTTTTCAACCCGAAAGGCATTCGTATAAAACAATACGTACCACATGGGGTGATAAACGCGGTCTTCTCTTCATCTTCCTTTGTCATGAAGATTTGATGGTACCCTGAGTAGGCGTCAAGGAATGACAGCAAGTTGCACCCAGCAGTGGAGTCCACGATCTGGTCGATGCGTGGCAAGGGGAAAGGATCCTTTGGACAAGCTTTATTGATGTCTTTATAATCAATGCACAGCCTCCACTTCCCATTCGCCTTGCGTACCACAACCGAATTGGCCAACCACGTTGGGTGGAGCACTCCTCTAACCAAGCCTGCCACTTCCAACTTCCTAATTTCTTCAATGATAAACTCTTGCCGCTCCAAAGCTTGCTTCCTGACCTTCTGCTTGACGGGCCGCGCATGAGGACAGACAGCAAGATGGTGCTCAATCACCTCCCTGGGAACGCCGGGGATGTCAGATGCTTGCCATGCAAACACATCGACATTCGCTCGCAGGAAGGTGATGAGCGCGCTTTCCTATTTGCTGTCGAGGGTGGAGCTTATAGTGAAAGCTCCGCCCGTGCCATCCTCCTTGACGGGCACCTTTTTAGTCTCTGGTGGGGCTGCCTTGGATTTCTTGCTCTTGCCGGTGGAACTCTCTAGCACGTCCTCGACGGGAACGCAGCACTCCGAGGAGGCGCGCTTGCCGGAGTGGGCGCAAGAGGTCTTGCCGGTCTTCTTCCCCCCAGGAGCTTCAGTGGTAGGAGCAAGTACCTTGGCGGCAGGTGCTACAACTGCCTCCCGGTAGAGTTGATTGGCGCAAATAAGCGCGTCTTTCTTGTCGCAGTTGACCGTGATGATGCTCATCGGGCCGGGCATCTTCAACGTGTTGTAGGCGTAATGCGCCGCCGCCATAAACTTCACCAGTGCTGGACGGCCAAGGATCCCGTTATACGGCAACGGGATCTTGGCGACATAAAAAACGATCTTCTCTGTCCTGTAGTTCAGCTCACCACCAAATGTCACTGATAGTGTGATCTTACCCTTCGGCTGGCTTCTTCCCGGATTGATCCCTTGAAACGTGCCCGTCTCTTCGAGATCTCTGTCGGGAATTTGTAACCTCTTGATCACCTTGGGCGAGATCAAGTTCAGACCAGCCCCACCGTCAACTAGCATTTTTGTCACCTTGAGGTTGCGAATTGTTGGGGAAACCAACAATGGCAAACACCCGACCGCAGTTGTGTGATCAGGGTGATCCTCGGCATAAAAAATGATAGGCGTGTGGGACCATTTCAGTGGCTTCTGGGCATCGATCGACGGCTCTGTCGCATTAATCTCGCGCGCCCACTGTTTAAGTTGGCGGTGAGAAGAATGTAACAAGGCGCCACCATCAATGCACATGGCCTCCGTAGCTTTTTGAAACTCATGCTCACTGGAGTGGTCATTGTCTTCGTGGTCATCATCCCCCTCTTTTTTTATCACGGCCTCGAGCAGGCCTCTCTTGTTGCTTGTCCTTGCCGCGGCGGCCTCCTCGGCCACCATGCTTCTTGCCGGACCCCTCAGCACCATCCTGGCCCTTCTCCTTGTCTCGCCTTTCATACTCAGCTTTCTGCCTCTCCACAAGCTGCTCGACTTGCCGGCAGTTCTGGAGGTCATGGCCCTTGGTGCGATGGATCTTGCAATATTGCTCGTCGGAGCTCTCTGGCTTGTCGGTAGCTGCCAAGGCTTGGCAGGCGGCGCACTCGGCAACCTCCTTGCCGGGGTCGTCAACCTTGGCCTTCTTGGCGGTGCCGGGGTTGCCGGATTCCTCGACGGCAAGCACGGTCTTGCCCTTGCGCTTCCTGTTACGCCGTCGGCCCTTTCTTTGCCGGGGCGACGACGTCTTCGTCTCCGGAGTCAGTTCCCGCGCTGGCATCTTCGCCGGGGTACTTCCTTCCTTCTTCAGCCCGAGCACATCTGTCGGATAAAACATAAAGCTCGGCAACATCCGTAATCTTGTTCATCGCCAGCTCTTCACGCATCTTGCGGTTGCGCACATTCTGATGAAATATGCTGATAACAGCGGCAGGATGAACATCTGGGATGTTGTACTGCACACGGCTGAACCTCTGTATGTATTTGCGCAAGCATTCGCCATCTTTCTGGGGGATGATATGTAAGTCATTTGCCTGGCCAGGAGCTTGGTGGCCTCCAGTAAAGGCGCCAACAAACTCGTGGCATAGATCCGACCAAGAAGAGATGGAATCTACTGGCAGGTGCATCAACCACGACCTGACGTTGGGCTTGAGCACCAACAGGAAGTAGTTGCCGAGCACCTTGCCGTCTCGAGCCCCGGCAGCTTGCATCGCAATGGTGTAGATGCTCAGGAACTTGGACGGATGAGTCTTGCCGTCGTATTTCTCCGGGACCTCTGGTTTGAACGTGCGGGTAGTGGGCCACCGGAACCGCCGCAGCTCACGGGTAACAGCTAGACAACCTACCTCGTAAGGCAAGTCACCAGAATCCCCCGGCGTAGGTTTGTGCGCAGTGGGCCCAGCACGCCTATCGGATTGATGGCACGCTTCCCACCGCTGCTCGATGGTGGTTCGAGCGTCTTCTTTGACCCGTTCCCGAAGAACTTGACGTTGGTCGCGACGAGCTCGTGGATCGGACAACGCCGTGGACCCATCATCGCGGGCATCAACCCGCCGAGCTGGCGACCATTGCTGTCGTGGTGGAGGGGAGTGCACCGTGGTCGCGGTGCCTCCATTCTTTCCGCCATCGGCATGCGCCGGCTCGGTGGACCGCCGGCGCGAAGGCTCCGCCTGCTGCAGCCCATCTCTATTGGCGAGACCGATGAGGCTATGAATAGTAGCTCTCCATTCCTCTTGCTTCTCCGCAGCGGGAGGGAAATCCAGGAGTAGTTGTGCTCGCGCCAACGCTTCAGCTGGTGTAGGTGGCAGCGACAGGCGTGAAGAACGGGAGGTGCTCGGACTTCTAACCATGTTAGAAGGAGCCCCGTCACGGTTCCGCGGCCGTGCGCCGTTTCCACCAGCATCTTGGCGTGCATGCCGGCCCTGTGCATCTCGAGAATGATGCTGAGGGCTCTTTCCGCGGCAACGCTCGGGGTCACCAACGTTGCGGCGTTGCTTGTTGCACATGACCTGGGGGGACCATGGTGCATGCGCCGGCGGGGGCGTCTTGGAGGTCGCATTCCCACCCTTGGAGGTCCCCGCGCTGCCCGTAGGCAGCACGACTCTGTCCTTGGATCCAGCGATGCGCGGGTCATCATCGCTGCCGCGGACGATGCCGCTCGCCTGGCTTCGGTCGCCAGAGCGTCATGGATGCTCGAGATCTTCACTGCCACCAGCGTCTGCCCCATCACCCGTCCGTGTTGGCATGGGCAGATCGGCCGCAGACGAACCTATCGCCGCGATCGCCTTCTTCTTGGGAGCCATGGTGATCGAGAAACTAACGCGCTAACTGCTATATCAGGTTTGCACAACCTATTCCCCTACCTGGCGCACCAAAGATGTCGGGGAAACGACACCTATGGGATCGAGTGGATCCCTTCTATGGTTTGGCAGGGAGGAGGAGTGTGCAAAGAGCAGATCTAACGATCAACACAAGGGATTTTTACCCAGGTTCGGGCCGCTAAGAAGCGTAAAACCCTAGTCCTGCTTGTAGTGTATTGAGTGTTCTTGAGCTTCGGCTAGTTGCTACGCATGCAAACTGGGCCATAAAGTCCAAAAGTCCCTCCCTGTATCGCCTTGGGCCTCCTTTTATACCAAGGGGCTACCACAATGGCGTACAGGCATACAGGAGGTGTAAAGTAGCTACAGTGTACATGCTTATCACTGGCGTCTTAGGACAAGCGCATTAAATGTGATGTTTACGTGTCCCTAACTTTATCGGGGACGGAAACAGAGCCCGTCCCGTCCGTCGCCGCCTCCGTCTTGACACGCACCCAAGATGACGAGGCATGCAAATGCCAAGCTAACTGGCTAGCCGCTGCGCTGGAGCGGTGGCAGGATCTTCACAAAGATCCGCATGCCACCATGTAGGTGCTTGCCTGGCTGGCAGGCTAGTTGCTACGCTGGAGCGGTGGTGGGACGAGGAGCCTTGCCGTGTGCAAGCCTTGCCGTGGCCTCGCAAATGTCCCCGGCAAGAGCCTTGCTAGGAACTTGCCTTCTGTTCTTCACAAAGATCTGCATGCCACCATGCAGGCGCCCCTGGATCTTGGTCTTGACATTGTCGATGTGTCAGAGCTCTCAACCTCAAGGGTGGTGGTCTTGCTGAGGCTTCGCAAACCATCCCGGCAAGGAGCTTGCCAGGGCTCGCAAATCACCCCGGCAAGAATCTTTGCCGGGGGCTCAGCTTGTCTTCTGCTCTCTGATTACTGGCTCGGATGCCGTCTTGCTTGCCTCGTATTTGCTCCCAGCTGTCCTTGGCAGGCCTTGCCGCGGGCGTGGCTGCAACTGCCCGTGCACAAGTAAGGGGTACCAAAAGGGCCCAAACTTTAGTACACCGACAGAGTCAAATCAGAACATTTGATCATAGGTCATACTCATCGTTTAAGCACAAGTGGGGTTACCACTTTTACATAAAGCATTATTGTGTTCACATCATTAGAGTTGCTTTAGCTCAATTCTTAGAGTAAAGCTTCCCCTAGATGTGATATCTGTGGCACCCCGGCTCAGAGAAGACCGGAACACCCCGTGTTCCAGCCCAGGGACAAGTCCTCTGGAATACGGCACTATTGGCATAGAACAAATCAGCTCTTTATTACAATGGATATGGTTACAAAGGGTACAAGGATTACATCAGCACGGCGACACTACGCCTGCCCGGGTAGCTCTATGCTAACAGCGGAGTAACTCTCTCGGCAGCGGAATAGCGACGGCGGTGATGGACTCCACTCCGCAGGGACTCTGGCTAGAACGCGTATCCTAGGTCACAAACTCAGGATCCTCGACAAGCAAGCAATCATGGCATGACCTGCAAACTGGCATGACACGCCAGGTGAGTACTTTGAATGTACTCGCAAGCTCATAGCAAACATCAACATTAAGGCAAGACAACATCATAGCAAAGTAGATGCAGTAAGGTAAAGCATATTAAGTAATTTAATCCATACTCCGAATAATCTCAGGATCCAATCTGATTCTGTTCCAAATACAATCCAAATCATGTGGTCATCCGACCACTTATCCCATTGCCATCCCATGGCTGACATATCATATACCTGATTCCATCTGCACAACAAGTCTGACCAACCTACTCTCTTCCGGGTTGTCTCACAACCCTCAGAATACTCACGATCCACCAAGTACTTCCGATCTTACGACGAGTTCTTCCATTATTATCACTACTATGGTTGACCATCTAAAGAGGTCTAGACAGACTGTCCAATACCATGGACACGGCTATTCGAATAGATTTTACACTCTGCAGAGGTTGCGCACTTTACCCGCACCATGGAGCACCTGACCTCGTGATCCCATTCGGGTGGACCAGCGTTGCTCCAACGAAACCCGCCTGACCCGTGACCCTCCCATTGTACCACCGGCAATCATCCTCCCCCGAAGTCCTGCCCTGGGTGGCCCCTGTGTCACCGCGTGACACCTGCCACCGTCGTGGCTAACAAACTGTCCCAAACGGGGACCTGGTACCATATAACTCAACTGGGCTCACAAGGTTATCACCGGCTACCGGGCCAAAGTAGCGCGCACGCATAACCTTCCCTGTCGGGCGGTACCAGTGAAAGAGCACGTGATCAGACCAAGTCAAGGCCGTCTCATACCGGCAAATGTGGCTGCACGGATAAGTCCGGACAGGTGACTCTGGATCAACTATGAAGTATCAAATCTCTGAACAATCTCTGTCATGGCTCATACTCCGATATCATAGCAATCCTAGTCAAAACGATACCCGGCAAGGAATTCGGTAACCAGTATACTTAAGCCAGGGGCCTTTCTGCAATTAAAATATTTACTACGAGATCCCTGACAGCTCGGCGGGTCGCGCACTGCAGCAGAATACGCTTTCCCACGGGGAAAACGTAAAGCGCCAAATGTGCTTTCACTTATCTAGCTGGACAGGTGCGGGGTCGGGCGCTGTCTCACTGACTGGCGGGTCACACCTCTCTCTCTCTCCTCCCTCTCCTTCTTCCTCCTTCTCCTCTCCTCTCCCCCGACCGAGACCAGCAGGAGGGGCAGCCTCGCCGGCGCTGGTGACAGGAGGCCACGGCGGGCTGGGGCGCCACCGGGGATGGACGCGCCGCTGCATCCCGCGCCCGAGGGTGGCCACGCCGGCCACGGGGACCGCCGGAGTGGATCGCGGCAACGGTGGCCGAGAGCGGCGGCTCCATGGCTAGGGAGGGGCTCCAGTGGCTGCGGCGGTAGGGAAAGGGAGTAGGGGTGGTCTCCGGTGATGGGGTAGGCCAACAGAGGCTCGGCAGAGGCAGGGAAAGCCGGAGACGAGCGAATTTAAGAGGATGGTGGCGGTGGCCATGGCGGCAGAGAGAGGCGAGGAGAGCTCCTGGAGCTTGGGGAAAGGGCTGGGGAGGGCCAGTGGGATGTGGTGAGACTGGTGGTGCGGACGAGAGGGGCTCGGGGGCCTTTTATAGCCGCAACGATGGAGGGGATGAGCTCAGCCGCCGTGGCGAGCTCATCGGTACACTGGCGCTACGGGGAGATGTGGCTGGCATTTAGCGGCGTCGGGAAGCTTCACGGAGGAGCGGAGAGGGTTCAGGTGTGCTCCGGAAGGCTCGAGCTCATCCGTATACGGGGGCGGCTATAGATGAACAGAGTATGTACGGCAGCGTTCGTCGTGGCGCGGCGAGGAGGAATCCGGAGGGGAAGATGGGTCTAGGGCGAGGGCGACGACGAGGGGAAGCTCCTGGACATGAAGAGGTGGTGAGGTGAGGAGGAACGCGACGAGGCCGAAGGGTTCCATTGCCAGAGCGCGCTGGCTGGCATGCCAGCCACGTGGTCACCATGTGCACTGGCGCACGTGGTGCATCCTAGTGTGCCATGTCCAGAGTGTTGTCCTTCCAAGGAACAGTGTCTGGGAGGTGATGGATCGATGATAGGAACTGTGGTTAGATGGGAGTGTTCATCTGAAGTTTGCTGTAGCAAACTTGGGCTTGAAGCTGTGAGGAGCAGAGAAGTGATAAGAGCCAAACAAGATGTCTGGGAGTGTTAGAGTAGGAAGGACTACAATCCTGTGAATTTTGGAGAGAAATGGACCAATATTTAACAGGGTTGCTTTGCAACTGACCAATCTGGTCCAGAAGCTTGATCTTGATGTGCCACTCACATGGAGTAGCCAATTGGGCTAAAATTTGGTAGAACATGATGATTTGGTCATATGAGAGTGCCATAAAAAATTTCATGCCATTTGGACAAGCCAAAATGGTACTTCCTTCACAAGGAACCTCTCTGACCAGAATCTTAGGAAAATTCTAGGGAATTATTGGGAAGATGAAATGAGCCCAAATTTTGTGGAGAGGTGTTATATGGGTAGGAGAATGTCTTGGTAAATTTTCAGCAATTATGGAGCAATATAAAATATAGTTGCTTCACAATGTGAAAATCTGACCAGAAACCAAGATTTAATGCTGTGGTCACATAGTTGATTGGATAGGGTTGAAACTTGGTGGAGAGTCATGATTTGAGCATATGAAGATGCTTGCAAAATTTCAACTCATTTGGATACTCCTAGCTAGCACTTGCTTCACAAAGATTCCAGTTGCCCAGAAACTTTGGAAATTAGCCAAGGGAGATTTAATATCCAAATAAAGTTGAATCTTGGCATGTGGCAATGATATGGATAGGAAAGAGTGCACAAAAAGTTTTAGAGCAAGCAAGCAAATATAAATGGTACTTGCTTCTCAACTTGGCAGCTAGGGCAGAATCAGAAAAGGAATATTTGGGAAATATTTTTGAACATGTCAAGGAAGGGTTTGACATATTTGTGGAATATCTGACCCAAACAATTTATGAGAATTATTTGGGAATTTTGGGAATGATGGAAAGGTGGGTTGCTTCACAACTCAGGGCGGACATGGTTATTCCTTTAATAGAAAAAGGAATATTCCCAAGAAAAAGAATATTGGGGGTTGGTCCTAGATGGAAATGACAAGGTCTTGGAATGGTTTTGAGGTTGGCAAGCCACTCAGGAAGAGGAATCAAGGGTGATCTCTCTAGGTTGCAAAACTACTAAGCCACAGAAAAGTGAATCCGGACCAAAATCAAAAGAAAAAGAAAATGGGTAAAATCCAGGGTGTTACAATATCCCCCCTTAGAGGGATGAACTAACCTTGGGTTTTGTTGATGATGACTTCATGTAGGTGTTGAAGATGTGGATGCTCAATGTTGATGTAGATCATTTGGAGCAATCCATTGGAGTGAGTTGCACTTTCAATACCTACATGGGTTAGTCCCACAAGGAACACACAAGGATATCCATAGACATAGAGTGAAACACACATATGATGATGTCCATGAAAGCATTAGGTTACCTTGTCCCTTGTTTTACCAACAAGAGGGTTTGTGACTCCTTAAACTAGTGAAAGATATGGAAGTTGATTGCACTTGTCCTTGCCAAAATGAATATGAGTGAAGTATGTTGGCGGAGTCACCCTCAAGAACTCTCTAGTTCTCCTTCTTTGGGATCCACATCAACTTGATGGGAATCCTTGGAGTTGTAGTCGTACATGATGAAGGAGAACTTGATGTAGTCTTGGGAACCCACTTGACCATGGCCTTAGGAGCTTCTTCAAATGAATCAATCTCCTCTTGAAGCTTGTCCTTGCCTTTTAGCTTGTGGTCTTGTGGTGGAAGATCATCTTGAGCTTGTGTTCCCTTGAAAGAAGTGGGGTCATACTTCTCTTGTTGAGGAACAAACTTTGTCTTGGGGTATTGATCTTCTTCCCACTCAACTCCATTGGCATTGAACTTTCGTTCAAAACCAACACCTTGATTCTTCCGGTGCCTTCCTTGCTTGCATACAATTTCCTCAAATTGCTTACTTCCGGCAAGGCTCTTGTAAACACCTTTCTCTATAATTCCCTTCAATAAGCTATTTTCTTGCTCAAGTGTAACTTGGCTAAAAGAATCATTAGTGGAATCAAGAGAACTACTAGAAGCAACAATATTGGATTTAACATGATTATTGTTACTACTAGAAGAAGAATCTTTCTTGCTCTTATTGCTAGATTTTACTTGTGGCATATAAGTAGACAAGAGTAAATGCTTGGCAATGTAAGAAGAACTCTTCTTTCGAAGATCATCATTGATTGCTTTTAGGAACCCATGCTCTTGCTCTAAATTTAGCTTCTCGAAGCGTAGCTTCTCATGAGTCCTTAGAAGCTCTCGATGATCCTCTAGAGTTGTTTCATGAGCTAACTTAAGAGTGTTTAGTTCTTTAGTTAGACACTCAATCTCCTTCTTATCATTGTCATTCGTTTCATCTTGATTAGCATGATTAATAGCAATTTCATCATAGTTTTCATCACTAGTGTTGTCAACAAGTAAATTATCATCACCTAGCAAATCATCTTCATCACTATTGAAATCAAAGTACTCGGGGTGTGATACCTTAGGACCTTTAGCCATGAAGCACCTTCCAATTCCTTCATTTGGTGAGTCAAATATGTCGTAGGAGTTGGATGACACAAGTGCAAGACCGGCAACACCTTCATCTTGAGTATATTCGGAGTCGGAGTGATAACTTCTCTCGGAGTAGTTGTTGGAGTCGGAATTGGATACCCATTCACCAACGTGAGCTTGATGTCTTCGTCTTGTGTAGCTCTTTGATGACTTGTCCTTCCTTTCCGAATCCTTGCTTCTACGAGAGGGTCTTCATTCATAACAATCATCTCTACTCCTTCTCTCTCTTGGTGGTGATTCATCTCTTTTACTTCTCCTCTTAGGTGAATCTTCTCTTCTCTTGTAGGGAGCCATACACTCATTGGAGTAGTGTCCGGGTCTTCCACAATTGTAGCAATTGCGATCACGACTAGATGATCTTTTGTCATTGTAGGACCTTGACTTGGAACTTCTCTCTTTGCTTCTATTCTTGTAGAATTTGTTGAAGTTCTTCACCATTAAGCTCAATTCTTCATTGAAGACTTTTTTCTCACTTGATGTTGTAGGAGCTTCACCTGAAGCTTTGTAAGCACCACTTGACTTGTTGTGGAGCTCTTCCTTATCCTTGAGTGACATCTCATGAGCAACAATTCTACCAATGACTTCCGTTGGCTTGAGATCTTTGTAGTTGGGTATCATTTGGATCAAGGTGCACACGGTATCATGTTTTCCATCCAAGGCTCTTAGGATCCTCTTGATGATGAATTTGTCGGTCATCCCTTCGCTTCCTATGCCGGCAATCTCATTTTTGATGAGAGCAAGCCTAGAGTACATCTCAGCAACTCCTTCACCATCCTTCATTTTGAACTTGTCAAGTTGACTTTGAAGCACATCCAATTTGGATTCCTTGACGGACTCGGTACCTTCGTGCATATCAACCAAAGTATCCCAAATTTCCTTTGCATTCTCAAGATGGCTGATTTTGTTGAATTCTTCGGGGCACAATCCGGTGAAGAGAATATCGCAAGCTTGAGCGTTGTATTGCAACATCTTCAATTCTTCTGCGGACGCTTCAGGATCTAGTTCTCTTCCATCCTCGAAGTATTCACCTTGCAAGCCAATTCGCACAATAGCCCAAATGGCGGGGTTATGACCAAGAATATGCATTTTCATCTTATGCTTCCAACTAGCAAAATTAGTACCATCAAAATAAGGACCTCTATGGTGGTAATTTCCCTCGCTAGATGCCATACTCTCCTAGGTTGTGAAACCAAGGCTATGATCACCAAAAGCTATGGAAATCAAGCAAATGGAGACCAATGCTCTGATACCACTTGTAGGATCAAAAGTAGGTCTAGAGGGGGGTGATTAGACTACTTGACCAAATAAAATCTAGCCTTTTCCCAATTTTAGTTGTGGGAAGATTTTAGCAACTAGTACAAGTCAAGCAATCAACCTACACATGCAATTCTAAGAGTATAGCAGCGGAAAGTAAAATATTGCATATGAAGGTAAAGGGAAGGGTTTGGAGAAGGCAAACGCAATGTAGACACGAAGATTTTTGGCGTGGTTCCGATAGGTGGTGCTATTGTATGTCCACGTTGATGGAGACTTCAACCCACGAAGGGTAACGGTTGCGGGAGTCCACGGAGGGCTCCACCCACGAAGGGTCCACGAAGAAGCAACCTTGTCTATCCCATCATGGCCATTGCCCATGAAGGACTTGTCTCACTCGGGTAGATCTTCACGAAGTAGGCGATCTCTTTACCCTTACAAACTTCTTGGTTCAACTCCACAATCTTGTCGGAGGCTCCCAAGCGACACCTAACCAATCTAGGAGACACCACTCTCCAAAAGGTAATAAATGGTGTGTTGATGATGAACTCCTTGCTCTTGTGCTTCAAATGATAGTCTCCCCAACACTCAACTCTCTCTCACAGATTTGGCTATGGCGAAAAGATGATTTGAGTGGAAAGCAACTTGGGGAAGGTTAGAGATCAAGATTCTTGTGGTAGGATTGGAATATCTTGGTCTCAACACATGAGTAGGTGGTTCTGTCTCAGAAAATGAGTAGTGGAAGTGTAGGCACGTTCTGATGGCTCTTTCTCAAATGGAGATGGGGGTGGAGGGGTATATATAGCCTGCACACAAAATCCAACCGTTACACACATTTGACCCAACTCGGTCAGACCGAATAGAAGAACTCGGTGAGACCGATTCAGTTCAAAATGTGAACGTTAGGAATCTCGGTGGGACCGACTGGAACAACTCGGTGGACCGATGTACTAGGGGAAAAACCTCATCTCGGTGAGAACGATTGCTTGAACTCGGTGAGACCGATTTCAGTAAAGAGCAAACAAAGAGTTGGTCAAGCAAACTCGGTGGGACCGATTGCACATTTCGGTGAGACCGAAATAATTACAACATGCAACAGAGAGTTTGCAAGGCCATCTCGGTGAGACCGAGATCCGTATCGGTGTGATCGAATTGTCTAGGGTTTCTGGCAGTGGCTATGTCAACTGAACTCGGTGGCGTTGGATAGATCAAATCGGTGGGGCCGAGTTTGACTTTGAGTTTTGGACAAATGTGGAATTGAGAAAGTGGTTGAGGGTTTTGGAGCAATATCACTAAGCACTTTGAGCAAGTAGACCATTAAGAAACACCTCATCCCCTTTTAATAGTATTGGCTTTCCTATGGACTCAATGTGATCTTGGATCACTAAAATAGAAATGAAGAGTCTTGAGCTTTTTGCCAATCTTTGTCCTTAGCATTTTGAGGGATCCACATCTCTAGTCCATGCCATGCCAATCATTGAACTTTCTAAAATATTAAACTTGAATGGATATTAGTTCAATGAGCTATATGTTGTTATGAATTACCAAAACCACCCGGGGATTAGTTGCACTTTCAGCACCGCAAGATCGAACCCATCACAAAGCACCTCTTCCCATGGCAAGAAAAATCAATCTAGTTGGCCAAACCATGTGGGCCCCACGGGCCTCCTCTGGTGCACTTCTTTGGCTCCCTGGGTGTCTTCTGTCCAGAAAAAAATCTCCAAAAAGTTTCGTGGCATTTGGACTTTGTTTGGTATTGATATGCTGCAAAGTAAAAAACAAGCAGAAAACAACAACTGGCACTTGGCACTATGTCAATAGGTTAGTCCGAAAAAATGATATAAAGTTGGTAGTAAATGAGTATAAAACATCCAAGTATGATACTCTAATAGCATAGAACAATAAAAAATTATAGATACGTTGGAGACGTATCAGCTTCTCTCTTGAACATAGCATACGGTGGGTAAACAAATTACTATTGGGCAATTGATAGAAAAGCTAATAATCATGATGATATCCAAGGCAATGATCATGTGTATAGGCATCACGTCCTAGACAAGTAGACCGACTCCTGCCTACATCTACTACTATTACTCCATAAATCGACCGCTATCCAGCATGCATCTAGAGTGTTAAGTTCATAAAGAACGGAGTAACACCTTAAGCAAGATGGCATGATGTAGACAAAGTAAATCCAATCAATATGAATAAACCCCATTATTTTATCCTTAACGGCAATGATACAAATATGTGTCATGTCCCCTTCTATCACTGGGATTGAGCACCGCAAGATCGAACCCATCACAAAGCACCTCTCCCATTGCAAGATAAATCAATCTAGTTGGCCAAACCAAACGGATAGATCAAAGAGACATACAGAATATAACAATCATGCATAAAAGAGTTCAGAGAAGACTCAAATAATATTCATGGATAATCTGATCATAAACCCACAATTCATCGGATCCCAACAAACACACCGCAAAAAGGATTATATCGAATAGATCTCCAAGAACATCGAGGCGAACATTGTATTGAAGATCAAAGAGAGAGAAGAAGCCATCTAGCTACTAGCTATGGACCCGTAGGTCTGTGGTAAACTACTCACACATCATCGGAGGGGTAGCAAGGGTTATGTAGAAGCCCTTCGCGATCGATTCCCCCTCCGGTAGAGTACCAGAAAATGCCTCCAAATGGGATCTCGCGAGAGCAGAAGCTTGCGGCAGCGGAAAAAGTGTTTTGGGTGGCTCTTTGTTGGTTTCCTGATTTTAGAAAATTTATAGAGTTGGAATTAGGTCAAACGAAGGAACAAGGGGCCCATGAGGCACCAGGGCGCGCCTACCCCTTGGGCGTGCCCTGGTGGCTCGTGGCCACCTCCTTCGCCTTATGACTTCCTCCCAAAGTTTCTAGTGTCTCTTATGTCCAGAAAAAAATCGTCAAAAAGTTTTGTGGCATTTGCACTTCGTTTGGTACTGATTTCCTGGAAAACCAAAAACAGGCAAAAAATAGCAACTGGCACTTGGCACTAATTTAATAGGTTAGTCCCAAAAATGATATATAATTGCATATAAAACATCCAAGATTGATACTATAATAGCATGGAATAATAAAAAATTATAGATACATTGGAGACGTATCATTGAGTTGCTTTACCTCATGTCTTTGAGTAAAACTTCTCTAAGATGTGAGAACTTACATTTGGTTTGATGTGGATGTCCTTCATGTAGTTGAACTTGCGGTGGTTGCTCATTGAGTGGAAATTGGAGCAATCCTTTCATTTGTAGCTCATCTTCCTACATGGGTTAGTTTTGCAAGGAACAACATGCGTATCCATTTTGACAAGAGTGAAGCATAGAGTCATATAGTGTCCAAGATATGTTTAAGTTGTCTTATTCCTTGAGCACACCAAAGGTATAGATACTTGGTTCAATCTCCTTTGCTATAGATTGTTGGAAATATGCCCTAGAGGCAATAATATTGTATTATTATATTTCCATTATTCATAATTAAGACTTTATATTCCATGCTATAACTGTTATGATCCTGGAATATGCGATTCAGTGGAAAACTCATATGCACATGTGGAATGATAAACGGTAAACAATAGGTTCCCGGTCTCGCCTCTAAGACCGGCTCAAGTGTTGTTGGTGATCACGTTTTCTGGATCTTAGGATATCGTTAAGTGTAACGATAGTCCTAAAACAACATTGAGGGTACGACGTTAGAAGAACGATCATATTGAATCGGCCCAATAATTGTCTGTTACACTATGTGATTACATCATCTAAAATCATTTGTTATAACACGAAGTGTTAGCATGTGTTTTAGTTCCTCAGACCATGAGAGTTTCTCAGTCACTTCCTACCAGACGGCGGGCTTTGGGGTTGCTCAAACGTCATCAGTAACAAGGTTATCATAACGACAACTTTCAGGCTCACCGAAAAGTTTGACAAGTGACCGGACAACTCGAGAGTGGGATTTGCTCCTCCGACGATGGAGAGATATTCTTAGGTCCCTCTCGGTGTGACGGCATCCATTATCGTCTGGTCAGACACAGGTGACTACGTCACGGGGATGCCGGAACACGTCAACGAGAAAGAAGAACAAAACCGGTAATGGGAGCAATGGTATAGTGAGCATGGTTATTACTCAGGAGGATAGCGATGCACACCGGGTTTTGTATTGTATCGTGAAGCAAAGGGAACATCACATGATAATCAAAGGTTCACTCGAATATCATTCGTGTAATCATAGGGACCGATATGGATGTCCACGGTTCCGCTATCGGTCATTGAACGAAGGGGTTTCGTTCATGTCTATGGTTTACCGAACCTACGGGGTCACAAGCTTAAGGTAATCATGATCTGCTAAGTGTTAGTAGGACGGGAGTGATAAGAATATATTTGTGGAATTGTTTCATTAATATCCGGAATAGTTCCGAGAGGTTCCGGAAGTGTTTCGGGATCACCGGAAGGGTTTCGGTGAATATCGGGTATTACCGATTAATATATATATATAGGTGGAAAATGTTTCCGGGGATGTTAAATTATATATATAATGCTCTAAAAATGTTTAGAACAAAAATATATTTAATTTAATATCAACGGGCCAAATAATGCCAAGAGGTGGAGAAGGAGTTGGGTCACAAGGGCCCAACAAGGGAGGCCCCCCTTTCCTATAGGGGGGGATCCTACTTGGAGGGGGATTCCTACTCCCCCTCCCTTGGCCGGCTCCCCAAGGGGGATCTTTCCCCCTTGGTGGCAGCCCCCTCTTCCCCCCCAATCCTCTATATAGTAGAGGATTTCCACCATATTGGAACACAAGTTTTGGAGCCTCCTCTAGTTGATTTAGTGCATGTTCTAATTGGTCCTAGTTGACTAATTAGAGAAAGCCCTAGCTACCTCTAATCCTCATAATTAGAAGCCCCGTGTGGTTCTAATATCCTCCCTCCAATTCTCCGGCGATGATTGGCTCTGGACGGTGAAGCGCCGCCGGATCGTGAAGATCGTACGCTTAGAACCAAGTAGAGAGGTCGTGCTTTCGGTCTTCCGTTCGAGGGATCGTTCATGGGCGGTTCGCGGGATCGTCATCCACATTCGAGGGACTTCAAGTATGATCTACACTAACTGAGAACTAGGCTTGGATCTTGAATCAATCACTATCAATTATGAGAGATATTGATTTGAGTGGGAGCACAATTATGTATTAATTAAGTTTAATAACTAGTGCAAATTAATTACGAACAATGTCTATGTGTAGTTTGCATTATAGTTGTAGAATTATGGCTCACAGTTCCACCTTTGTTGTTGAAATCAATTGACTGTTATTTATCTGGTTGAAACTTTATGTTTGAGAGGATCGTCCTGCCAAGAAGGATTTTGTCCTACTGCATGTTTACAATACTCTCTTGCTGATGCTATGGATGACGAGACTCGCATCCTTCGATCCAAAAGCTAGAATTGCATTACGGTATGCTTGCTTCTGAGAAACACGAACTTCAAAATGTTTGGATAGTTATGTGATATTCTTGGAACTGAAAATTGTTTTCAGAAACAAACAAAGGCTAAAAGATATGCGATATCTAAAGAAGTGTTTTGTTTGCAAATTCTAGTGAAGTGTACAACTATGTTTAAGACTGAAATGCGTAAGATCCGGAAGAAAGCCAGTCATGTGTTGACGGTGAAAATTTGTAGAGAAAGAACAAAACCAAAGGATGTAATGAGAATTACACGCCTAGGGAAGTTCAAGGCTCACGCCACTCTTAAAGTTGTTGTTTCTTCTGAGAGTAAGAGAAAAATTGAAGTAAAACTATAAGAAGTAAAAGGCAGCAAGAAAAGAAGACTGGAATGTCCAGCTCAGGTATGAATGTCATACAAGTTATGAGATGCAGAGGTGGTTGGTCAAGTAAAGTGTAGTTCTTGGAAAAAATGATCAATTTGTTGATCATTGATTTTTTGGTATTGTGGTTAAAAGGTCAATCATAAGGATATCGACTCAATTGCATATTATTGCAAATCATTGCAAGAAACTTTGAACGGCCTAAATAACCAACAAATAATGAGGTTAAAATATTTTGATGGATTGTAAAAGGTTACAGTATTTCTATCAGTGTATTTCCTCTGTATTTATCATGATTCATTTTAGAGTATTTTTACACTCTAGCCCATTGCATAGAAGTTGCAAGGAGGTTCTTCATGACAGAACAATAGTTTTTCGATGTTATGAAGGAGGTTGTCCATAACAGAACAATAGTTGTTCGATGTTATGAACAAAAGGGCATACTCTTATTGTGAATAAGATGTATGTTATGAATATTGATAATAAAATTGAACATCCATAACACTGACGCTAAATGTCGCAAGACTAAAAGAATACCACATCTGTCTGGCACTGCATTTAGTCACATTGGAGAAACTAGCATGGAGAAATTTCATAGTGATGAATTTTGAAGTCATCTGATTGAGAATCATCTAACACTTGCAAGTTTCGTCCAATCAGTGAAGTAAACTAAAATACTGTTCACGGGCCATAGAGAACGAGCAACAAAATAATTGGCAATATGCATATCGATGTGTGTAGTCCAATAAGTATTGTTGCAAGCAGTGGATTTATCTATCTTCAAGGACACTCAAGTAGATATTTATATTTACTTATTGAGACATAAAACTGGATCTTTTGAAATATTTCAGAAGGTTTTCAGAATGAAGTAGAATTTATTGTAACAAGAAAATTATGTTTCCTCAATTAGATTGTAGAAAGGAATATTTGAGTTACAAGTTTAGCGAATGTCTGATGAGCTATAAAAGTATTTTATAGCTTGCAACTCCTATAACACTACTAAGAGTAGAGTGTTTTAAGTAGATGCAGTCAAGCTATGTATGACATGGTGAGATCAAAGATGACATTAATTATTTCGCCAATATACTTTTAAAGCGATGCATTAGAGACTGTGGCTTTTACACTGAAAAGGGAGCGCCATCAAATTTGTTGAAATAAGTGCTACTTCGTAGGTTATCCCAAATAGTTGGGTATTCCTCTATCACTATGCCGAGGCAAAGTGTTTTGCCATAGAGTCGGAAGTTTTGAAGAATTTTTTTTCTACAAAATAGTGAGTGGGAGGACAGTGCAACTCGACAAGATTGTAGAATCTTCGTAATCAGCTCAAAGAAAAGAAACACTGGAAGTAATTCTAGAATTTCTTATTGTGACTGATACGAAAGCCTCTACATGAGATATAGAGACTACGGTCGAACTTACAGCTGAACTATATAGGTTGGGAAAATTCGTGCAAACCTTTGTGGTATGTAGACGAAATATTGTTGGGCAAAAAATGAACCTATAATTCACAGAGAATCGTTGATGGGCCCTGACTCCGGAAATTGGCTGTATGCCAACATAAATCTGAGATAGTATCCATTCACATAATTCAAGCTTAGAACTTGATGAACCCTTCGAAAGACTTAGAGTCTAAAGAATAGTAATGGATCTATAAACTAACAAAGATAAAAATGTTTTATAATGCTTGACTTGTTACAAATAGTTTATGACAAGATCAAAGAATTGACTATCACGAGATTGTCTCATCATAGCAATACTTAAAGTTAGTTCGGGTTAAACTAGCAATTACTGAATATTTCAATTATGAGATAAAACAGATGGATGACAAAATGATTCCCATGAGATGGAAATAGAACCAAGGTTGTATATTTGATTCGATCCAAGGTAATTTTGTCGCTCCAGAGGATGCTAGTAAGTATGCAAACTTCAAGAGATCCTATAATGATCTGAAGGAAGCATAGTGGAGTTGGAATCTTCGTACTGATGAAATGGTCAAATAAATTGATTTCATTGAGTATAGCGAAGATGCTTGTATTTACAAGAAAGTAGGAGGGAGCATGATAATATTTCTAAACACTATATGTACATGAAATATTGTTGATTGGAAGTTTTGTAAATTTCTTGACACGGATTAAGACTTTACTGAAACTAGTTTTTCAGTAAAATACTTAGGCAATGAATAGTCTTGGTATTAGATATAATGATCTATGGAGATAATGGTGTCTAATCGGACTTAGCTAAAATACATATTGACGAAATACTAAAGCAGTTTAGTATTTAAAATGTAAAGAAGAGTTTCTTGTCAATGTCACATGGAAGGAGTCGGTATCCTCAAATACTGATGAGTGAAATATGATTTCAACCACACTTGTATTCCATGGTATGTAAACAACCAGATATTTCCAATACTCTAAGTTAGTTGTAAGTAAAAGTTACTAGTATGGTCAAAATGTTGATCATAGGACAACAATGAAAAAAATGTTGTTAAGGATTAACGACATGTTTCTCACACACGGAGAAAATGAAGAGATTGTTGTAAGGAGTTACATCAATGAAGGATCGTTGTAAGTAGTACATCGATAAAATCTTCATCTGTGCTCCAAGTGATTTTTAGATTTCAAACTAAAAGTGATTTATGGTGGCACAATAAGTTGGAATTGGTCCAAAAAAATTACTGTGGTGAATTCTATAACAGAAGGCTAAGTGTATTATTTCTTTAGAAGCAAAAAATGAAGGGTGATGAATTAAAAGTTCATTCATGAGCTTGGTATGGTTTCTAGATGATTGTATCATTGGAACACTATTCTTAATAGTGGTTCCATAACTCAGTCTAAGGAATCAAAGGTTCTACCAGTGATTCAATATATATACAAAGCTGGTTTCACATAAATTATGAATTCTTGTGAAAGCATTATAGATGCATAGAAATGCAAATGAAACACGCTGATCTGAAGTTGTCAGATTCAATAGGACGAAGTCTATACCACAAGCAAAGCATGGACTGACACCGAATTGCCATTGGCACTACAAAAAAAATACACTTCCGTGATGATACATGTTTGTCACAGTAGGTCATGTTTTTTGTCATGCATGTACATCCATGACAATTTTATGACAGAATCAAGATAGTCATACCTGTGCTGTCGTAGAAGTGTTGCATGACAATACCAAAATTATCATCATGGAAGTGTTCACTTCCATGACGATAAATGACACGTCATGGAAGTGCTTTCGTCAAGGGTAACCGACACATGGCATCCACCATAACAGGTCGCCGTTAAGCTATGGGTCCGGTTTTGGATCCGATAACCCATTAAAAGCAACGACCAATTGCGATTTTCCACGTGTAAAATTCTCATTGGCCGGAGGAAACACGTGTCAGCTCGTCATTGGGTCAGATAGGCGCCTAGCTATGATATGTCGACACGTGCGATGGCCCAACACTGGCCCATTTAGCTTACAAAGGCTAGCCCGTTTGACTTGGTGTAGGATCGAAAGTATGTATAGAGGGGGGGGGGGGTGATTAGACTACTTGACCAAATAAAAATCTAGCCTTTTCCCAATTTTAAGTCTTGGCAGATTTTAGCAACTTAGCACAAGTCAAGCAATCAACCTACACATGCAATTCTAAGAGTATAGCAGCGGAATGTAAATCATTGCATCTGAAGGTAAAGGGGAGGAGTTTGGAGGGAGCAAACGCAATGTGGACACGGAGATTTTTGGCGTGGTTCCGATAGGTGGTGCTATCGTACATCCACGTTGATGGAGACTTCAACCCATGAAGGGTAACGGTTGCGCGAGTCCACGGAGGGCTCCACCCACGAAGGGTCCATGAAGAAGCAACCTTGTCTATCCCACCATGGCCATCGCCCACGAAGGACTTGCCTCACTTGAGTAGATCTTCACGAAGTAGGCGATCTCCTTGCCCTCACAAACTCCTTGGTTCAACTCCACAATCTTGACGAAGGCTCCCAAGTAACACCTAACCAATCTAGGAGACACCACTCTCCAAAAGGTAATAGATGGTGTGTTGATGATGAACTCCTTGCTCTTGTGCTTCAAATGATAGTCTCCCCAACACTCAACTCTCTCTCACAGATTTGGATATGGTGGAAAGATGATTTGAGTGGAAAGCTACTTGGGGAAGGCTAGAGATCAAGATTCTTGTGATTGGATTGGAATGTCTTGGTCTCAACACATGAGTAGGTGGTTCTCTCTCAGAAAATGAGTAGTGGAAGTGTAGGCACGTTCTGATGGCTTTCTCTCGAATGGAGAAGGGGGTGGAGGGGTATTTATAGCCTCCACACAAAATCTAACCATTACACACAATTTACCAAACTCGGTGAGACCAAATAGTGAAACTCGGTTAGATCGATTCAGTTCAAAATGTGAACGTTAGGATTTTCGGTGGGACTGACGTGATCAACTCAGTGGGACCGATGTGCTAGGGTTAGGGCATAAGTTGATCTCAGTGAGACCGATCACATGAACTCGGTGGGACCGATTTCAGTAATAGGCAAACAGAGAGTTGGTCAGGCAAACTCGGTGGGACCGATCGCTCATTTCGGTTAGACCGAAACGTTACGAAAAGGAAAGAGAGAGTTTGCATTGTGAACTCGATGGGACAGATCGATCATTTCGGTTAGACCGAAACGTTATGAAGGGAAACAGAGAGTTTGCAATCCCATCTCGGTGAGACCGAGATCCCTATCGGTGAGACCGAACTGATTAGGGTTTCTGGCTATGGCTATGTCAAGTGAACTCGGTGGCGCCGGATAGATCAAATTGGTGGGGCCGAGTTTGACTTTAGGTGTAGGACATATGTGGAAATGAGAAAGTGGTTGAGGGCTTTTGGAGCATATCACTAAGCATTTTGAGCAAGCAAGCCATTAAGCAACACCTCATCCCCTTTTAATAGTATTGGCTTTTCCTATGGACTCAATGTGATCTTGGATCACTAAAAAGAAAATGTAGAGTCTTGAGCTTTTGCCAATATATGTCCTTAGCATTTTTAGGGGTCCACATCTCTAGTCCATGCCATGCCAATAATTGAACTTTCTGAAATGATCATCTTGAAAGAGTATTAGTTCAATGAGCTATATGTTGTTAAGGATTACCCAAACCACCCAGGGATTAGTTGCACTTTCACTTGGTCAAAAGCTAGCGGGCCAGCCCATGAAAATCCTGTGAACGGTCTGTTCGCATATAGCCCATTTTACGGCCCGGTAACTCACGGCCCGTTATGGCGTTCCCGAAATCGGCCCAACAGCTTCATGTGGGCCGTCCAGTATAATACCAGCCCATTTCATTTTTGGCCCATGTATGGCCCACAACGTCTTTCGGCCCATACGAGGCCTTTCGTATCTTTGGGCCCTTTAATGGGCCACGGTGACTCTGGCCCATAATAAACAGTAAATTTCTTTATGCCGAGTAATGGCCCATGATTCACATGGGCCGTTTTCAGCCCGTGTTAGCTTTCGGCCTACTGACGGCCCATACATTCTTGGGCTCCTTTCCGACCCTCGATTACTTCCGGCCCGTTACTGGCCTGTTCCCCTAATGGACCAAATTCGGCCCATAGTTAGAATCGACCTGTTTGTGGCCTGTTAACCTGTTGCGCCGTTTCCGACCCGTCCTATATGCTGGCCCATTAACAACCCGTTATGCCTCTGAGCTATGACAGAATTAAGCCTTTGCTGTCTTCCGGCCTGTTAATGGCATGTTACCGTGCTGGCCCGATACCAATTACTCCTGTTTACGGCCCATGTGGGCCCATTTATCCGACGGCCCGAGGCCCACTGATTCTACGGCCCGTTGGAGGCCCATTTATCCGACGGCCCATAGGAAGCCCATGGATCCTATGGCCCATAGCAGGCTTAAGGTTACCACGATCCGTATATGGCCCATGGTTGTTGCGGCCACTAGCAAACCAAGGAAAAAGAAGACTAGGGAAATAAATAAGCCAGAAACTAACGCTAGGCTATTAAGGAGATTGCACAGATTACATCCACTAGGCATCAAAGTTCGCGACTAGTGCAAATATAGGGAACACCCAACACTATACAAAAATGGCCTGCTATTTTCTTGAGCCGGTTGCTGCATGTTAAGAACAAATTTTGTATCACAACAAAACAAATTACAACCATAAAACAAAAGGAAGGTTGGCATAAAAGTTAACAGTCCGGCAGATAAATGCAACACCAGAAGTTCAGAAGCTCAGTTCATTTGACACGACTATTACGTTTTCATGCTGTACTGTCCGATGGAGCACCATAACCTTCGCCTTCATTTCTTCTAGGCTCCTGAACAACATAGCAAATGTCTGATAGTCTGGTTTCAAAACCATGCATATCTTGACGACATCGAACAATTGCTGTCCTTGTTTCATAAAGGGTCTCTGTTTGGGAATGGACTTGTGTCTGGAGCGCAGATATAACATTGTTTTGAGCTTGCATATCTTGATCATGAGGCAGTTTGGATGAGATTGCCTTAACAACCAACCCAGTATTATGCAGGAACGTGCTTTTGGCACTGTTAGTGGACAAGTACTGACCCACTGCAGCAAGAGGTGACATTGCGGTTATAGTTGCCTCGTCACCTTCAGAAGGTGGTGGTTCCACCATTTGTTCCATAGCTTTCCGAAAAGTTGAGTTTTTACATTAGTAGTACCAGAACAGAAGATATTAAGGAGGCAGCAAAACCAAACAAAATAGCTTTGGTCTGTATACAGAACTTATTCTGGTGAACCCGTGTAAAATATTAGTTGTATTTTACTGCAAAGTACATAATAAAACCAGGTTCCAAACATATGACCATGTACCATGGCTAATGTATTGTCTATTTCTTCACATTGTATTGACAGCTAAGGATAAAGAGACAAAGTTTATAATACGGTAAGCATAGTATGACATCATTCATATCACAAAACAACTGAGAACAGACAAACATGCAATTGTAACATTGTGTAGACAAGTCCAGCACGGAACTAGATTACAGATGGAGATCAAAGGAACATCACTCCTCTCTTTTAAACCTTGTAAGGTGCAATGATACGCTAAGAAAATTGTGTATAAAATTGAAAAGAGTAATAGACATTGGCTGCAAACCGTGCAGTTCAATGCACAAGTCAGAGTAAGTAGTAGTTAAAAGGCATAAGGATTAAGGACTTACAACAGCGGCTTTGACTGGTGTAGTCATTCCCTTCGTCTTGCTGGTGTGACAGTCCTTGAAGATTTCCAGAGCATTTGGTTCAGGTACTTTTTGGTCCTTGCTGGCTTTCCTCTGCATTTGGAACAAGTCAATATAGAGCTGATAATGTGGCACAGCAAAAAGAGTAAAACAATAGCTAATTACAAGAGCCTCGCAGTGTGCAATATAGCTACGAGATCCTGTTGTCTATTGGAATTTCACTTTCGTACGGTTAGCCTTGTTCTTTGAACAGTTCACCTACAAGAAGATAGATTTGTGAGGCACATGCATAAATAGGAGTTCAACATATGATCTGATCACATATATATAACGTACTTGATACTTTGGATCAGACCAGTGTTTAACGAGGCCTCTCCAGTCTTCATCCGATATATTTTCCACTGGAGATGTTTGAGCAAGTTCACTGTTAGCCTTGCCTTCAAAGTGAGATTTCCTCAAGTTATACCAATACTGTCGCAAAGAAGACTTGAAAACATGGGTGCATGCTTGTCTGGTTGCATCATCTTGGCTATCCAACTTGAACCTCATCTGTTGAAAATTATGGGAGTCTCATTACCAGCAACCTAGAAAGTATGGGACAGAGCAAGACGATATTATTAATTTCCATACATAACCATACTTATAGATAAATGGTCGAGGAAGGTGTTGAACTGGGTTTCATCTTTGTCATTCCTGTACTGACTCCATGTTGGGAGGATACGTGCATGACACCTAAAGGCAACCGCTGCCTCTGATACTAACTTGGCTAACTCTGTAGCATCACGTGGCCTTTTTAAACCTGCCTCAAAATGGATCTCCATTCCTCCTCCTCTAGAATTACACTAGTAGAAAACAGGGCTTTGGTTGAGGCCAGGATAAGGGCATTAATCCCGATTCACTCACGAACTGGGACCAAAGGGGGCATTAGTCCTGGTTCATGAGGCCAGGGCACCGGTCGGGCCTCAGGGGCCATTGGTCCCTGTTCGTCTGACCCCTTTGGTCCCGGTTCCAGACACGAACCGGGACCAATGGGCCTCACTCCTGGCCCACAACCTTTAGTCCCGGTTGGTGGCTGGAACCGGGACCAAATGTAGTCCTTTAGTCCCGGTTTTAGCCACCAACCGGGACTAAAGAGAGGCCTATATATACCCCCGCCCCTGCCCGCGAGCAGAGCCACTTCTCTATTTTTTTGGCCGGCCGTGGGAGAGCTTTGTGGTGCTCTAGCTCACCTCCTATGCACATGAGGTGTTCGATGAAATGCCCGAGCCACACTTAAGCTTTCTCCTCTCGAAGCTCCTTGTCCAAGCTCCATTTTCCTCAAGATTTGTCTAGGTTTGGCGGTTCGTCCTGTCACGTCCCCGTCCTCACCGCTGTCGATCGCCCGCGCCGATCTCGTCGCCGACACCACCGTGGTGAGCCTCTTGTTCTTATCTTCTTTCTAAAACAAAAAAAATTCTTACTTGTATGATTTAGATAGATACTTGTATAATTTTCTTACTTTTATTATTGTTTGTTATTATATAGTGCGATGGTTTTGGTATCCGCCTCCGTCGGCCCTCGTCCTGTCTATGATTCGGATGTGGTATATATTATCTTTTATAACTATTTGTTTTATTTAGTGTTTATGACAATTATGCCGACCAACGTGGCATAGATGTTTTTATCTAGGAGGTATGTGAATCAAAAATTCCAACCGACCCTATTGTCGAGAGGTTAAATTTAGTTGAAAAAGAAAATAATTACTTGAAGAAAAAATTGAAAAGAATTGAGGAGGAGAAGATGAGATTGGAGTTGGATGTTGCGGATGTCGTCGATGATCACAAGATCAAGATGGATGAAATGCGCTTGAAGATTAGAAAGATTAAAAAATATGCCATTCATACTGAGGCTTGATATCATTATGCCGTTGGATCAATTGTTACCTTAGTTGTGATTATGATCGTATTTGTTGTTGCATTGAAATGTTTTACATAGTTTCAATGTATGGTTTAATTAGATGCTCTAGAGAGCTATATGTTGTTCAATGAGAACTATGTATGAACTTTATGTATTTATTTTTTCAGTAATAACATTTGATCAGTACTGTACTTTGGTTTTAATGTGATGATGAACTTCTATTAATTTGGTCACTTCTCTATTCATGATGTTCTGTAATGGTTTTTGACACACTTAATTATATATAATGCTCGCAGATGAACCATCAATGGATGTACGGTAACAGACGCACCTCCGAGTACATTAAGGGCATACATAATTTTCTCGAAGTGGCTGAGGCAAACAAGCAGAATGGTTTTATGTGTTTCCCATGCCCTAGATGTGAGAATACAAAGCCTTACTCTGACTCGAAAACCCTTCACATACACCTGCTTGAGAAGGGTTTCATGCCACACTATAATGTTTGGACCAAGCACGGAGAAAGAGGGGTTATGATGGAAGACAACGAAGAAGAAGAGGATGATGACAATTATGTGCCCCCTGAATATGGTGATGCTGCAACGGGGGAAGCTGAAGATCAAGAGGAACCAGACGATGTGCCCGATGATGATCTTCGCCGTGTCATTGTTGATGCAAAGAGACAATGCGAAAGTGAAAAGGAGAAGTTGAAGTTCGATCGCATGTTAGAGGATCACAAAAAAGGGTTGTACCCTAATTGCGAAGATGGCAACACAAAGCTTGGTACCACACTGGAATTGCTGCAATGGAAGGCAGACAATGGTGTATCTGACAACGGATTTGAGAAGCTACTGAAAATATTGAAGAAAAAGCTTCCAAAGGATAACGAATTGCCCGACAGTACGTACGGAGCAAAGAAGGTTCTATGCCCTCTAGGATTGGATGTGCAGAAGATACATGCATGCCCTAATGAATGCATCCTCTACCGCGGTGCGTACGAGGATTTGAACGCATGCCCGGTATGCAGTGCATTGCGGTATAAGATCAGACGAGATGACCCTGGTGATGTTGACGGCGAGCGCCCCAGGAAGAGGTTTCCTGCCAAGGTGATGTGGTATGCTCCTATAATACCACGGTTGAAATGTCTGTTCAGAAACAAAGAGCATGCCAAGTTGATGCGATGGCACAAAGAGGACCGTAAGAAAGACGGGAAGTTGAGAGCACCCGCTGACGGGTCACAGTGGAGAAAAATCAAGAGAAAGTGGGGGGACTTTGTAGGTGACACAAGGAACATATGGTTTGGTTTAAGCGCGGATGACATTAATCCTTTTGGGGAGCAGAGCAGCAATCATAGCACCTGGCCCGTGACTCTATGTATCTATAACCTTCCTCCTTGGCTGTGCATGAAGCAGAAGTTCATTATGACGCCAGTTCTCATCCAATGCCCTAAGCAACCCGGCAACGACATTGATGTGTACCTAAGGCCATTAGTTGAACTTTTACAGCTGTGGAATGGAAAAGGTGTACGTGTGTGGGATGAGCACGACCAGCAGGAATTTGACCTACATGTGTTGCTGTTTGTAACCATCAATGATTGGCCTGCTCTCAGTAACCTTTCAGGACAGACAAACAAGGGATACCACACATGCATGCACTGTTTAGATGACACCGAAAGTATATATTTGGACAAAGGCAGGAAGAATGTGTACCTGGGGCATCATCGATTTCTTCCGACCAACCATCAATGTCGAAAGAAAGGCAAGCATTTCAAAGGCAAGGCAGATCACCGGAAGAAGCCGGCCGTCCGTACTGGTGATCACATACTTGCTATGGTCAATGATTTACAAGTAATCTTTGGAAAGGGTCCCCGTGGACTATCTGTTCCGAATGACGCTGAGGGACGCGCACCCATGTGGAAGAAGAAATCTATATTTTGGGACCTACCCTATTGGAAAGACCTAGAGGTCCGCTCTGCAGTCGACGTGATGCACATGACGAAGAATCTTTGCATGAATCTGCTAGGCTTCTTGGGCATGTATGGGAAGACAAAAGATACACCAGAGGCACGGGAGGACCAGCAACGTGTGCACGAAAAAGACGGCATGCCTCCAAAGTAGTATGAAGGTCCTGCCAGCTACGCTCTTACCAAAGAAGAGAAGGAAATCTTCTTTGAATGCCTGCTCAGTATGAAGGTCCCGTCTGGCTTCTCGTCGAATATAAAGGGAATAATAAATATGCCAGAGAAAAAGTTCTAGAACATAAAGTCTCATGACTGCCACGTGATTATGACGCAACTGCTTCCGGTTGCATTGAGGGGGCTTCTACCGAAAAATGCTCGATTAACCATTGTGAAGCTATGTGCATTCCTCAATGCAATCTCTCAGAAGGTGATCGATCTAGAAATCCTACCAAGGTTAAGGAGTGATTTGGCGCAATGTCTTGTCAGTCTCGAGCTGGTGTTCCCACCATCCTTCTTCAATATCATGACGCATGTCCTAGTTCATCTAGTCAACGAGATTGCCATTCTGGGCCCTGTATTTCTACACAATATGTTCCCCTTTGAGAGGTTCATGGGAGTCTTAAAGAAATATGTTCGTAACCGTGCTAGGCCAGAAGGAAGCATCTCCACGGGCCATCAAACAGAGGAGGTCATTGGGTTTTGTGTTGACTTCATTCCTGACCTTAAGAAGATTGGTCTCCCTCAATCGCGGTATGAGGGGAGACTGACTGGAAAAGGCATGCTAGGAGCGGACTCAATAATATGTAGGGGCGGGCATTCTTGGTCTCAAGCACACTACACAATTCTACAGAATTCTACCTTGGTGACCCCGTATGTCAATGAACACAAGAATATTCTGCGCTCCAAACACCCAGAGCAGTGTGACGACTGGATTACATGTGAACACATCAGGACTTTCGGCAGTTGGTTGCAAACACGTCTCATGGGTGACAACATTGTTTCTGATGAGCTGTACTCGTTGGCCAGGGGACCATCTTCGACTATATTGACTTACAAAGGGTACGAGATAAATGGGAATACATTTTACACGATCGCCCAAGATCAAAAGAGCACCAACCAAAACAGTGGTGTCCGCTTTGATGCAGCAACCAAGAGGGGAAAGGACACATATTATGGTTACATAGTGGACATATGGGAACTTGACTATGGACATGATTTTAAGGTCCCTTTGTTTTAGTGCAAATGGATCAATCTGTCAGGAGGAGGGGTACAGGTAGACCCACAGTACGGAATGACAACAGTGGATCTGAACAATCTTGGGTACATAGACGAACAATTCGTCCTAGCCAATGATGTGGCGCAGGTTTTCTATGTGAAGGACATGTCTACCAAACCGAGAAAAAGAAAAGATAAGGAAGCGAATACATCATACGATGAGCCAAAGCGCCACATAGTTCTTTCAGGAAAAAGAGACATCATGGGAGTGGAGGGCAAGACAGACATGTCTGAAGATTATGAAAAGTTTCATGAAATTCCTCCCTTCAAAGTCAAGGCTGACCCAAGCACCCTGTTAAACGATGAAGATTATCCATGGTTACGGCGCAATAAGCAAAGGACTCAAGCGAAGAAAAAGTGAAGACTTTCTCTCCACAACTATTATGATGATGCCTTTGATCTAGAATATCACTGCAGTTACATGTGAAGAAATGAAATGCCTTTTGTAACAGATGAGTTTTCGTGTGAAACCCTGATACTTCGAAAGAGATTGTCCATTTTTTACACGAAGTGCATCCAGCTTTTGCCGTAACCCTCTCAACTTTTTAGCATATGCTATGTGGGTGAAATGATGATACCATGCCAACTTTCAACCTTTTCAGAGTTCATTTGTAGTGCTTTTCAATTTCAGGGTCATTTAGCTCAAAAAAATCAGTAAATGCATGAAGAATACCAAATGAAGTCAGAAAGGGTTGAAAATTGATGATGTGGCTTTGAATGATGCATTTTGAACACACAAAAAGTCTGGAGTTCCAATAAGTTAAAAAAATGAAATCCCTTTGTAACAGATGAGTTTTCGTCTGAAACCCTGATACTTCGAAAGAGATTGTCCATTTTGTACATGAAGTGCATCCAGCTTTTGCCGTAACCCTCTCAACTTTTTAGCACATGCTATGTGGGTGAAATGATGATACCATGCCAACTTTCAACCTTTTCAGAGTTCATTTGTAGTGCTTTTCAATTTCAGGGTCATTTAGCTAAAAAATCAGTAAATGCATGAAAAATACCAAATGAAGTTAGAAAGGGTTGAAAATTGATGATGTGGCTTTGAATGGTGCATTTTGAACACACACAAAGTCTGGAGTTCAAATAAGTTCAAAAAAATGAAATCCCTTTGTAACAGATGAGTTTTCGTCCGAAACTCTGATACTTCGAAAGAGATTGTCCATTTTGTACATGAAGTGCATCCAGTTTTTGCCGTGACCCTCTCAACTTTTTAGGGTCATTTAGCTCAAAGAATGAACTAATAGCAAAAAGAATGAACTAGAAAACTTTTATGAAACTCTAATAGCAAAAAGAATGAACTAAAAATAATCAATTAAAATATTCTGTTATGATCAACTAAAAAAAAACTATAATATTCTTCAATAGAAAAAAGAATCAACTAAAAAGCTTTTATAAAACTATAATAGCAAAAGGAATCAACTAAAACATTTTATAAACCTCTAGTATTTTTGAAACTAAAATTATATAAAATTTATGCAACTAAAATTATCAAAGTATTTTTTGTTCAAAACATTAATAGCAAAAAGAATTTTCAAAAAGAATTTTTTTGTTAGAAACTTTAATAGCAAACTAAAATAACAAAATCTGTTTTTGATTAAAACAGACATTTAAAATAACCTTAAAATTACCAAATTGAATATAATGATAAAACACTGTAATGAGCAAACTATTCAAATTTTGAAAACTAATGGCACTAACAGAAAGTTTATAATTTTTGTGACCTAAAAGCAAAAAGAATCACTGAAAAACTGTAAATATTTAGTTGTAAGTAGAAACAAAAGAAAATAAATAAAGCAAAAAACAAAACAAAAAACTGAAAAAAAATAAAAAAAAAATGCCGCCTACTGGGCCACCACGGCCTGAATACGACTAGAAACCCAACCAGCTAGTTGGGCCAGGATTCAGGCCCGCAGAAGGCCTAGTAGGCCCACAGGCAGATACAGTGTGTTTAGGCCCGTAAGCCTGCATTTGAGAGGAGCTCGACAGGGAAGGCGCAGGCGCGCTTATAAACAAGTCCCGACGCCTCTCAGCTAGCGAGGTGGGACTAAACATCCATCGCATTGCGGCTGTGCCAGGCACAGGCTATTGGTCCCGGTTGGTGGCTCGAACCGGGACCAAAGGTGGGCATTGGTCCCGGTTCGAGCCACCAACCGGGACCAAAGGTCTCTGCTTCTCGCCCTTTGGGCTGCTGAAAACTGACCTTTGGTCCCAGTTGGTGGCACGAACCGGAACTAAAGGGGTGTATTGGTCCCGGTTTGTGCCACGAAACGGGACTAAAGGCTTTCCTATATAAGTGGCACTTAGAAATTTTTCCACATTCTCTCCCGGCGCCAACGCCCCTGCGCCCCGACGCCGCCAGGCTGCTCCTCGTCGCTGTCGCCGTCACCGTGCCCTGCCCCGTCGCCGCCCACTACTCGTCGCCATCGTCATCGCCGACGCCTCCCCGACCTTGCCGACGCCTCCCCGCGCCCCTGCCCTGCCCCGCGCTTCTGCCTCAGCCCCGACCTCGCCGTCGCCGCCCGCTCCTCGTCGCCGACGCCGCCCCCAGTGAGCACCCCGCCTTCCCCCGCGCCCCTGCCCTGCCCCACCGCCGCCGCCGCCGTCGTCGACGCCCTCTGCCCTTTTTTTGTTCATATAAATTTTTAGTAAATGGATATGTATGCATATTGTTTTTCTAAATATATGGATGTATGTTGATATATGGATGTATGTTGATGTATGGATATATATGGATGTATGTTGATGTATGGATATTTGACGCTCGGATCTGTCTAAAACGCCCGTCTTTTCTGCAGTAAACATCATATGTGCATTTTGAACTTGCTGTAACTTTGCGCATGTTGATCCAGTTGGAGTGTGTAATATGTCAAAATGTTCTGCTCTTCATGCTCTACATGATATTTGCATTTGCATTCATGTTAGGATTTATCTTGATGCCATTATCATCATTTCAAAAGTGCTAAGTGATATTAAGTGCAGAAAACTGCTGTAACATGTCATAGTCTTTTTAATAGCATTTTGTTTGATTTTCTTTTGAGCAACATGCCTACATGTTTTAGGAGCATAATCATGTCATCTTTGCAATGATGTGATCCATTCTTATGATATGCCCTGTGGTGACTAGCACAAGCTTGCAAAGTGGTCTACTCACTGTTTGCTGTTTTCAGAGAGTAAATTCTGCAGTCTAAATCTATTATATTATGATGCCATGTTTACTTGATGCTACCATCAAATCTATGCATATTTTGGAGATGTTTAGTAATCATGTTTTGAAGACCATGTTATGCTCTATCCATCCATGCCCTTGTTTGTAATTTTGGCCTACTGTAGCTTGTTCTTTTCATGTTCTCAAATTGCTTAAAAATATATATGTCAGCCTGTTAGCAGTAAGTTCAATTTTGCAAAGTGTATAGTTAGTGTTTTGTGCATCCTATGACCATATTCTTGACATGAGTAGGTGCACAAACATGCTATCTTACTGTTGGTTGTATTTGCATGCCATGATATGTTGTGTGTTGAGTTAAATAAGCTTGCAAACATGCCTACTTAATTCTGTTTCTGCCATGTCCAGTAAATTCCACTAAGTCTGAAAACCTGTTATCATTTGCAATCTTGCCATGATGTTGTCGATCTGCTCGTCGATTTGTTCATATGTATGCAAGCGACGTCGTTGTCGATCTACCCCCTCCCCGATAACTCTGACATGAGGGGGGACGTCGGACATGCATGAGAGAGAGGCGTTCCGCTCATCGGACATGTCATGTGGATTTTTTTTATTCATATAGAAAACTCCGGTAACTTCGACATGAGGGGGGACGTCGATCAACCCCCTCTCGCCTGACCAACTCTCAAGTCCACCCAAACCGGGACTGAAAAAACATTGTCGAGGCCACCCCAAACCGGAACAAGTCTAGATATATCGGAAAAACAAGTCTAGATATATCAGACATATGTAGATATGTCGGATATCGGGTTTGCTTTCTAATAAAGAATTCTTGTCATCCATGTATCATTTTATATCGCGGTGGATATATCGGGCGACCAACTCTCGAGGCCACCCAAACCCTAGAAAAAAAGTGTTGTCGATCTCCTACCCCCTCTCGCCCCTACCCGACAAACTCTCGAGGCCACCCAAAAAATGCATATGATTCCTTGTTGTTATATTAGCTAGGTCTATGTTTGCCACTAATATATCCATCTCTCATGTTTGTATATTGCCATGTTGTAATATTTGCAGAAACTATGGACAGAGACTTAGAACAAGAAGTGTTGTTGGGGGATATAATCCGCGACGGAGGTGATCCCTTGTCGTTTCTCAATGACACCGATGGTCAGGAAGGAGAGGATGACGGCTCCGGTAATCCAACAATGGAGGAGGAAGGAGATCATGACGGCTCCGGTGACCGAATGGCAGAGGAAGAAGACCATGATGATGGCTCCGGTGACCGAACGGAGGAGGGAGCTGTTGCAAAGTCCGGCGAGGTATATATATTAATTAAGCTTGTGCTGACTTGATGCATTAATTGTTTTGGTATGTACATATATTAACGCTTCTTTCTTTTTTTATAGCCCTCTGGATCGAGCCAAACTTCCATAAGGAGATGAGGCCCGAAGAAAAGGTTGCGCCAGGATGAAAGGTTCACGATCACAGAAATCGCGGACGATGGCCAACCGATTGAACCCATGCGGACCAAGGACGCATTTGTACATCAGTGCGGAGCTATTGTTAGGGAGATCGTCCCGATCAGCGTCCAGCAATGGAATAAGAGTAAGGACGACCCTGAAGTTTCTTATGTCCAGGATAGACAGAAAGGTGATCTTTGGACCTCGCTGATGGCAAATTTCAGCCTACCGCCAGAGGAGGATCCGAATAAGCCAGTTATAGAGCCAAAGGTCAAGGCATTTGCTCTTAAGAAGATGGCAGATCTATTCAGGAACTGGAAGAAAGAGTTGAACACAAAGTTTGTCGACAAAGGGAAGACTTCAGAATTCACCGGCCGATATGAGAAGATAAGAGATCACTGGCCCACATTTGTGGCCTACAAGAAATCAGATAAGGGTAAGAAAAGGTCAGAGACAAACAAGAAAAATGCTGCAAAGAAGAAGTATCACCATCACACGGGGTTAGGTGGCTACTACAAAGCCCGGCCGTTGTGGGACAAAGCTGAGCAAGACCTGCTTGCTAAAGGGGTCCAACCAGCGACATTGAACTGGCCAGATCGTTCAAGGACTTGGTTCTTCGGGGTTGGGGGAACTTTGGACCCAGAAACAAGGGAGTGTTGTTGGATGGATGAGCAACTTGCAATACCCATGAAGAAGCTTCAGGAATATGTCAAGGCAACGCAGGAAGGGACGTTCATTCCCAACAGAGAGAAGGACGAGCTAACAGAGGCCCTCGGGAATCCTGAGCACCCTGGACGAACACGAGGCACACCAGGCTTCGTTCCATGGGTGGTTGGGTTTCCCGACAGCGGTGGTTACAGAAGCCGAGAGAGAAAGAGGAAAGTGGAAGTGAGCGAAATGCAGAAGCTCAATACAAGAATAGCAAAGCTAGAGGAACTTGTAGCTACCGGCCAACCATCTCAGCGGCACGAAGATCCTTGCTTCGACGCTGCCCCAAAAGCTACCCCACCATCTCAGCGGAGAAGTAGCGTGGCTTCCACGAAGCTCGTTTAGCCTGATTTCACGGCTCCTCGCTACCCCGTGGATACTATCACGGAGGCTCAACATTGCGAGCTAATGATGAAATGGCAGAACCTGACTTTGAAGGCGGCAGTCGGCTCTGTTGCACCTCCTCAAGCTGAGGGAACTTTCCATTGCCGTCCGATTCCACGTGGCTATGCTGTTGTGACGGTGGATGAAATAATGGAGGGATTTGAGGAGCTGGAGCTTGACTACCCTACAGGTGAAGGGGAGGATCATCTGGTTTATGCTTTAAGGAGTACCTGTCTATGGAGAAAGGAGTACATCAAGCTTCCAGACTGGACGCCTCCTCCTCCGGCAAGTCAGGGCACTCCGCCTCCTCCTCCTCCTCCTCCTCCGGTGAGTGATCAGGGCACTCCGCCTCCTCCGGCGCGTGAGGGCACTCCGCCTCCTCCTCCGCCTCCTCTGGCGCATCGGAGCACTCCGCCTCCTCCTCCGCCTCCTCCGGCGTGTCAGCGGACTCCGCCGCGTCAGCAATGGTGGAAGAGAGACGGCGTCGCTCCGGGGGCTAGCAGTACAAGAGGCAGGAAGAAATTCAAATACGGTCCAAGCCACAAGCCTCTGGAAAAGTTACCATATGAGAGGACCGACAAGGAAAACGCGAAAATTAGTGCTGCCGAAGTGGAGGCCCATTTTGCACGGAAACCTCCACCTCCGAAGGAAACAATAGATTAGGTGAAAGTGAAGCGCACTCTGCATGCCCTTAAGCGACCACCACCGTCTCCGCTGCAATCCAACTATGAGCGCATTATTGAAAGGACATATAAGGAAGCGGAGCGGTCGGGAAGTACTTGCAGTGCTGCAAGAGAAGCAAAACAAAGAAGTGGGAAAAGAATTCCCCAGCTCGGCGAACAGGCGAAGCAATCGTGCCCCCCGCTCAAGGTGTCTAGCGATATCGTCGCTAATCATCCGGGGCTAGTGCCCGGTACCAATCCTGCTGATTACCTGGCCGATGATGTACAGTTTGAAATGTTAGAGGTAGTAGATATCTTCAGATACGAGTACGGGAAGCCTCTCGTCAAACCTGATCATCCTCCTCTAACAACGATGATGTGAAGATTGCATGAATGGTACATGGATACCTGCAGGAAGTCTGGGAAGGATAGTTTGATGCTGGGAATTAAAGAGGAGCACGACCTCGTTGGAACTGAGGTGATGCCTATTGAATTTGTGGAGTTATTCCAGTTATTCAATCAAGACGCCCTCGACAAACAACTCATGACTTACTACTGTCTGTAAGTATTACCTCTGTAATTAAGTCTCTATAGCTCAGCTCTTTCATTGCATGTATATATAATTATCCTCACTATATTATGCAGACTAAAGATCGTCGAATGCAAAAAAGCACAAATCTATGACATTGGGTTCATTAACCCAAATACCATAAATGAATGGTCGGTTCAAAACAGAGACAAAGATACTAAGGACAACCTGCTAAAATCGTTACTTCGAAATCAAAACAAAGGGAAAATACTCTTTCCTTTCAACTTCAAGTGAGTGTTACTGTCTTGTGCATATTCAGTTTCGCTTACTCGAGGTTATAGTAATGTAATTGATGAGTTATGCATGCATGCGCAGCTTCCACTTTATTCTGCTAGAGATTAAGCTTGACCGGGGAGTAGTAACTGTCTTAGACTCGAGACGAAAAGATCCCCAGGAATATGCGGACATGACTGCAATGCTCCAGAAGTAAGTTCAATCGATCATTATCGCACCATATCATATCGGCAACTTTGTTTATTTTCGGATATCAAGTAATTATTTTCTTTGTCTGGCAGGGTTTGTAAAGAGTTCACTGGAATGGTTCCGGGACTGCCGAGGGAGCTGCGATTTACACACCCGAAAGTAAGTAGTACTAGCTAGTTCCGCGCATCTCCCAATGATTCTAGTTTCATCAATACCATTTATCATGCTTGATTATCAGTTTGATTGAACTCTATTCTCGTAAAGTGCTTGTGGCAGGAAGGCGGGAATAATTTATGTGGATACTATGTTTGCGAGTTCATCCGCCAATCGACCTCTGAGCGGGGCTACTTTGACCGACAATATGAAGTACGTAAACAATAATATTCACAATTTTATTTTATTACCATCATTTGTGTTGAGTTTCATTCATATATATGTATTGACCCCCTTCTTTAAATTAGATGTGGCAGATGCGGGATGAACTCCTACCACATGATCGCATACGAGCAATTCAAGAGGAATTGGCGGGATTCTTTCTTGACCACGTCATAAATGAGAAGGGAGAATACCATCTAGAAATTGAAATGGATTTTAGATGTTAGGGATTGTAAGAGATGTTATATTGTATATATGTACTAGCGTCGGATAGATATACGAAAACTTGTTGTTCGACCAATCTCTCGGAGAAAGAGAGGTCACTTCTCTCTGTATATGTTCATGACGATCTTGTGTAATTAATGGTTCCTTCATTTGCTTACTAGCTAGCGTGTCAAGTTCTCTCTATATGTATAGTAGCTAGCGTTGACCAAGCATGAAGAAAGAGAGGTCACTTCTCTCTATTAGCTAGCTAACACAATATGAAACCCCTAAATTAACTCTCCAAAAACCCTAACCCCCCCCCCCTTTCAAAAAAAAAACAAAAACCCCAGCGCCTGTGAGCTGCTGACGCATGGTAGCCTTTTGGTCCCGGTTGGTGTTACCAACCGGGACTAAAGGTCCTCCTGCCTGGGCGCCCCGCAGCGGCCACGTGGAGCCCCTTCTATCCTAGTTCATAAGTGAACCGGGACTAAAGGTTTTGGGCTTTAGTCCCGACCCTTTTGTCCCAGTTCCAAAACCGGGTCTAAAGGCCCTCTGGAACCGGGACTAGTTCCCTGTTTTTTACTAGTGTTAGTTAACCTATCGAGCATTATCCCTGATGTCTGTTTCCTCTTGCGCCTACGTGCTAGTCCAACAACGAACATAGGAAGTGTTAGTGTACATCAAACTGTAAGACTACATATAAAGAAGCATGCAACTGTAACTTGACTCGAGCAACTACCTTCTTGCTGTTGAAGCTCACAAGGTTCATCTGATCTTGCCAACTCGTCTTGTGTCAAGAGTGCTTCGGAAGTAGTGTCAGGTGGCAAGGGAGCTTGGGAACTTGCCGCTAGCTGAGTTGACAAACGAGTAACTCGTGCAGCTGTTGGTACTGTGGAAGGTGTTGCAACAACTAGGGCTGTCGCTGCTTGTTTGGTGGCAGCTATTAGTTTCTGTTTGGATTGTTTTGCAGCTGGTGTAGCACGGGATACCATGTTTGTACAATTTTCTGGTGGACTTTGACCTTCTATTGCACCATCAGTACCAGCAGAATCTGCATAATTCTTCCGCTTCCGTTTCCGTGCGTCCTGAGTACTAACACCATCCCCTGCCATTCTTTGTTCCTTCCTCTTTCTCTGTGCCATGTCAAGTCAAGCCGACAAGAAAAAGGAATAAAAATTTGTTTCTTCAGAACAAATTGATGCCTGATACAGACGAACTGAACTTTGATGTTAGACAACCACATGATAGGAGGATGTAATATGTACAAAAAATAGGACGTCATGAGATAATCAGAACTATGATGTGTAAACTAAGTAGAAGGCATTTCAATAAATTAGAAGCAATGCAATGGAAGGTAGACACCATATGAAAGATGCTACAAATATCACTCTGCCAAGTTAACAGTGTCTCGTCATAACTGGCATTTAAACAAATGTGAAGCAGTACAAGAAATAAATCATATGCAAGATGCAAACAACATCACACTACCAAGTTAAAGGTATCTCGTCATTAGTGCCATTGCATATTCACAACATTGCATATTCACAGCTATGATGTGTAAACTAAGCAGAAGGCATTTCAACAAATTAGAAGCAATGAAATCTAGACACCATATGTAAGACGCAATGAATATCACTCTACCAAGTTAAAACTGTCTCGTCATTAGTGCCATTTCAACAAATTAGTAGTACAAGCTAGAAAATAATGCGAGATGTAAACTATATCAGACTCCCAAGTTAAACGTGTCTTGTGAAAAGTGATTGTTGCAGGTTACACAACAGTAGTACTTTGATGTAAGAACATGGTGTGATAGACAGATATTGTATGTTCTAGAAATAGGAACACTTGTCTTATTCACAAGTATAATGTGTAAAGTAAGCAGATGAAATTCAACAAAATTAGAAGCAATACAAGCTATACATCATACATAACATGCAACCACATATAACAGTGCCATGTTAGAGGGAGCACCTATGGTGCTGGACTAGGGGAGACGTGCTCATCATCAACACAGCTACATTGAGTGTCTATGCATGTGTTGTCTTCCAAATCTTGTTGGGGGGATGGCGGATTAGAATGTGTAGAGGCCCTCCGTTTCAGTTGTTTGGAAGGAGCACCTTTATCCACTGCCTTGGTAATTTCCTTCTGCTTTATTGATTTTGCATTGTCAAGTAAAACCGACAAGAAAAAGCAATAAAATTCACTCTTCAGAACTCATTCATGCATGATACTAACAATCACTACCTTGATGTAAGGCAAACACATGATACGAGGATGGAATATGTACGAAAAAAGGACGGCATGTCATATTCACAACTATTTGTGTACACTAAGCAGAAGTAATTTAATCAAATTACAAGCAATACAAGCTAGACACCGTATGCAACATGCAAGACAATATCACACTGCCAAGCTAGAGAAAGCACCTGGGATGCCGGTTTCGCCGGAAGACCGCCATCAGTCCCTGCCTTAATTTTTTCTTCCTCTTTCTTAATTTTATTGCCTTGTCAAGTCAAACCCACAAGAAAAATGAATAAAAATTCGCTTTTCAGAACTCATTGATGCAGGATGCTGACGAGCACTACTTTAAGGTAAGGCAACCGCATGATAGGACGATTGAATGTGTAAGAAAAAAGGACAGCATTGCATATTCACAGCTATGATGTGTAAACTAAGAAGAAGGCATTTCAACAAATTAGAAGCAATGAAAGCTAGACACCATATGAAAGATGCAACGAATATCACTCTACCAAGTTAAAATTGTCTCGTCATAAGTGCCATTTCAACAAATTAGAAGTAGTAGAAGCTAGAAAAGAATGCGAGATGTAACCTATATCACACTCCCAAGTTAAACGTGTCTTATGATAAGTGATTGTTGCAAGTTACACAACAGTAGTACTTTGATGTAAGAACATGGTGTGATAGATAGATATTGTATGTTCTAGAAACAGGAACACGTGTCTTATTCACAAGTATAATGTGAAAAGTAAGAAGATGGAATCCAACAAAATTGGAAGCAATACAAGCTAGACATCATACATAACATGCAACCACATATAACAGTGCCAAGTTAGAGGGAGCACCTGTGATGGTGGACTAGGGGAGACGTGCTCATCGTCAACACAACTACGTTGAGTGTCTATGCATGTGTTGTCTTGCAAATCTTCTTGGGGGGATGGCAGAGTAGAATCTGTAGAGACCCTTCATTTCAGTTGCTTGGAAGGAGCACCTTTATCCACTGCCTTGCTAATTTCCTTCTACTTTATTGATTTTGCATTGTCAAGTAAAACCGACAAGAAAAAGCAATAAAATTCACTCTTCAGAACTCATTCATGCATGATACTGACAATCACTACTTTGATGTAAGGCAAACACATGATACAAGGATGGAATATGTACGAAAAATAGGACGGCATGGCATATTCACAACTATTTGTGTAAACTAAGCAGAAGCCATTTCAACAAATTAGAAGCAATGCAAGCTAGACACCACATGAAAGATGTAACCAATATGACTCTCCCAAGTTAAAAGTGTCCCATCATAAATGGCGTTTCAACAAATTAGAAGTAGTGCATGCTATAAATCATATGAAAGATGCAACCAATATCACTCTGCATATACTAAAGGTGCCTCGTCATAATTGATTGATGCGGGATACAAAAAAACAGTAGTTTTATGTACGGACATGATTAATAGACAGATGTACTATGTACCAAAAACATGAAGGTATGTCACATTAACAGGTATAATGTATAAACTAAGCAGAATAGCACATGCAATTTAACCAGATTGGAAGAATTACATTCTAGACACTATATGCAACATGCAACCACATATCACGCTGCCAAGTTAGAGCAAGCACATGCGATGCGGGTGTAGGGGAAATGCGGTTCATCAACTATAGAGCTACGTTGACTATCTTCATCTAGCATTGCTGTTTCTTGAGAATCAGGTGGGGAGGCTGACACTGCATTCTTTAAAAGAGGATCTTTTCTTACAGCAGTCCATGAGCCTGACTGTCTCATCATAAGTGATTGATGTGGAATACATAAGAACATTAGTTTGATGTAAGAACATGGTTAATAGACAAATGTAGTAGTATGTACCAAAAACAGGAAGGCATGTCATATTCAAAGGTATAATGTGTAAGCTAAGCAGATGCAATTTAACCAAATTGGAAGCAATACAAGCTAGACACCCGACTGGAGTGGTGAGCATGATCATCGAGGACCTGAGAGCCTGGTGGGAGGTGGGCTGCTTCGCCACCACCATGGCTTTTTAGTTGGCATGCAGTTCATGCCTGTCTGTGCTGGGCTTGTCACTGGCTCGCCCAGTGCCCTAACTAGCTATTTGGCTTCTGGTGCTCCCGGGATGGTGGTTCATGTAAAAAATATCTTTCCTTATCTTAATAAAGACCGACTTCGGCCTTTCGAATACAAGCTAGACACCATATGCAACATGCAACCACATATGACACCGCGAAGTTAAAGCAAGCACCTGGGATGGTGGTTCATGGCGAGCGAGATCATCAACTCCAGAGCTACGTTTACCGTCTCCATCTGCTGACACTGCACCCTTTATAGTCCCAAAATGTGTCTTGCCTAAGCACGAAGAAAGCTGGAGCGACTTCTCTCTTTTATTTCGTGCTTCTATCAACCGTTTGGAAGAGGCTGAAATACCCATGCATAAAAAAAACAATAGTGAGAGTATGGGTGAAGTGTGTGCAAAACTAGTGCACTGTAAAAGTAGCAGATAGCAGGTGGCTGAAAAATAAATGACAGGAGACATATGATAGCTCTACAACATTGCATGGCAAACAAAATTAGATTCTACTCCGTATGATTTTGTAATATATGGGTACAGGGATGGCTGGGAAATGAAGGTACTCCTCCAGCACACCACCACATGTGGTCCTATCAAAATAACAGTCGACTGAAAATAAATAGGTCAGTCGATTTTTTTATGAACTGTCCGATCTAGAAGGAACGGGCAGATGGCCTTTGTCTACCTCCCGCCAGTCACTGTTGACAATCTTTCTCGAACCGCTAGCGATCACCGGCCTAGACCCCTGCCTCTGCCGCCCCGCCCTCCCCTCGACCTCACACCACCGCCGTGCTTGGCAGCGTCCCCCGGCCATCCCTTTAAGCCCGACCGACCTCTAGATAGGGTGCCAGAAGCTCCTAGGCCCCACACACCCCTAAGATAAACACCGAGGTGCCGCTTCCCCGGCGTAATAGGTGGACTAGCGCCTGTTACGCCGTTGAATGCTTCCTTTAATTGGGAATCAACTGACCAAGAATTGAAATCCATGGGGGCGACGGACCTCAAGCTAAGGTGAAATAGTATATGAGGAGAAACCTTGTGCATCGCGAGTTACTAGGAACATCTAGTATCAGGAAGAAGGTGTAGGAAGAAGCGGTCAACTAGTGTCTTTTGTGGGATGAATACCATGCATGCAGACACGTAAGATTTGCACGAATAAGGGAAGAGGAGTACCAGTTCCAGTTGCCAGTGTTGTGTCATCCTTATTTCGTGGCGATGTTCTTCTTTTTAACAGGGGAACCAATGTTTTGGAGGAGGGTGGAGCCTTGGACGAACCCATGGCCAAATTGTTGACTATGTTGCGGTGGCCGTCTGTCAGCGGAGGGGAAGCAGATCCGAGGCGGTGAAGGACGACGTAGCAGGAACAACTCCGGTGCGGTGGTCGGTGGTGACGTTGGAGCGGCAGCGGTGAGGCACAGGATGGCGTGGTTGAACTGGCTCGGGTACGACGCACGTCGGTGTCCTGGAGGCAGCTCAGCCTCATCTTCAACTACTAGCCGTGGAGGGCGTTCCGGTTGCGGTTGCGGTGGACAATGACGTCGGGGTATCGGCTCCGACGTGATGGAGGAGGGCGGCGGTTGATGGGTGGGATGAGGTGGCGGACGGAGGACGCCAGGGTTTCACGGCTGGTGGAGAGGTACTTTTGGCGCCCACGAAGTACGAATGGGGAATCGGACCGGGGGGGGAGCTAAGGGGGAACCATGTTTCGGTCTGGGACGCGCTTGTTTTTATGTTTTTAATAGATGGGACGCGCTTGTTTGAAATTTGGGGAAAGTACAAACTTTGCCCCCCTCTTAAATTTCGGACCTGCTGTGGGTCGGGGGTAGGATGGTAATCCTAGGTGTCCCAAATAGTGGGCGGAAGCGATTTTGGCCGAGCGCATGTTTGTTTAGGCGGCCACGGTGTATGAATGTTTTTCGGAGGCGGTTGCGTGGTGTCTAGATGAAGTTACAAACCTACCCCGGTTTAGACCTGTGGACGTCGGGCCGGTAGGTTTCACGGGTCGGAGTTAGAAAAGTAATTTCCTTCTACCAAACATTGGTCTCACGCGGTTTCGGGCGAGTAGAGGCTCTTTTGGCGCTTTGTTCGAAATTTTGAAACATAAGCATTCACGTTTAGAGTACTCTTGAACTTTGAGGATTGACCTAAATAGACAAGGTTAAATTTGACCTTGTATGTATGAAAACCTCATTAAATTATGCGCTTCATTTTGAAATTTTGGCACTTGAAAATCCTATAACTATGATTATTTTGGAATGGAGGAGGTAAATTTGAATCTATTTTTTACACGACTATATATGCTATTATGTAGAAAAGCAGAGCAAAGATTGGTGCCCCCATAATTTAGGTATGATTTACAAATGCCATGATCTCGAATTCAAATAATTGAATGGACTTCATGTTGAATTCGACTTTTTTAAACCACCTTTAGTTGAATTCAAATGTATGCTAGTTCATAGCTAGCTATTTATAATGTTCATTGTATAAGTTTTGTATGTATAATGTGCTTTACACACACAACATGAACTATACTCAAGTTTATATTCGAATTGCTAAAGCGATGCATGATTTGGAGTTCAAAATACTGACTCTATGGATCAATTATGTCGAATAATAACATAGACATGCTCAAATTCGATAGAATATAGATGTCTGATGGATCAATGACCGTTCCTTATGCGAATTGCAAATATCATGATCCCATCCAAATATTTGGATACAATTTATATTTTTAATCAATGTGTACATCAGTCTTTTACGTGTAGTTTCACTCTCCATAGGACCCTCCTCACACACGCGCTAACTTTCTCTCTCACACATGCGCGCACACGGTGTATATCCATCGGTGGTCTCTCGCACATGCTCACACACTCTCTCCCGAGTTTTCTTTCTCGCACACATGCTCTCGATATCACCCTCCCTCCCTCTCGCAACTATTTACGATTGTTTTCACCAACCTTTATCACAGGCACTCTTCCTCTCACACACATACGCACACCCAATCCCCATCGACCCTTTCTCTATACATAGACCTGCCTACGTGTCTCCCGCACGCACATTATCTTTAGGCCTGTCTCGCACGCATTGTCTCCACCTCTCTTCCTAATTGACGAATATGATTCCAGCAGAGCATTCTATAGGATGCCCCTTAAAGTTAGGTTGGATGAATGGTAATATCAGAGAGAAGGGGTTACCTTAGTCCGAGGACCTAGGGTTACAAATCCTAGCCGGCTTTGTCAGTGGACACAGAGTCCTTCACGACTCTGGTATCTTCGTCTTGTACGACTAGTCCTACATGGGTCTCCCTGAATGCGTCACGGGCCGACCAATGTGGAGCAGGACGGAACCGACCCAAGGGCCTCACCTCGGCCTACCGGACCTCACGCGGTGACACACCCTCTGCCCCTAGGTCTCGTTATCTTCTCACACCCACACATACCAACACAGACACCACACAAAATATTTTCTCCTCATGCCTCTATCCCCTCCCCCCTTTCATGTACACACTCAAGGGCATCTCCCGCCGTGACATCCTATTTGTCTCTCTCTCTCTCTCTAGACCTCTCTCATTTCTCGTGCTATCTCTCCCACGTTGCTGTGGCACCCCGGCTCAGAGAAATCGGAATGCCCTGTATTCTAGCCCAGAGATCGAGGTGAAGTCTTCTGGAATACGGCACTGCTTAGCATAGAACAAACCAGCTCTCTATTACAACACGAATACGAATACAAGGTCTCCGATATTATAATGAATAACACCGGCACGGCGACGCTACGCCAACCACAGTTGCTCTATGCAAGCAACATAACAACTCGAGGCAGTGGAACCTCTACTGGCAGCGGAACAACGAACGACGATGATGGACTCCAATCCGCCGGGACTCTGGCTGGAATGTTTATCCTAGCTCACGAACACAGGAACCACACCAAACAAGCAAGCAATCTAGGCACGACCTGCAAACTGGCATGACACGCCAGGTCAGTACATTGAATGTACTTGCAAGCTCACAATAACCAAAAGCAGTCAAGACAAACAACAGCATGGCATTAGCAGGTTAAAGCAATCATGAACATGATAAATGGCATACACAAACTAAACATGATACGTCTAAAACAACATTAACATGGCCTGAGCATATGAACATGATGATACTACATGCAACAGGTAAACCATATCATGCACCAACTTACTCTTACTCGGCGGTTAACTCGTAACCATCTCATGCATCATCTTACCAACATCGATATCCACGATACCGTCGTGATCCTCTCATGATCACATAAAAATCAACCAACTTCGGTATCCACGATACCTCCGTGATCCTCTCTCGATCACATAAAAATCAACCAACTTCGGTATCCATGATACCTCCGTGATCCTCTCTCGATCACAACCAATCTCTTCTCATCATCGAACCGGGGTTATTATTAGTCTAGTTATTATTATAGTTGGCTCATAGTGTGACCGACTACAAACTGGGCCCATATCCGCGGGCGCGGCTATCGATAGATTTAAACACACACTCTGCAGAGGTTAGTACACTGTACCCACACCAAGGAATCCATGGCCTCGCACTCCCATTCGGGTGGACCAACGGCATTCCGACAAAACTGATCTATTGCCATCACACTCTCCCAGCCAATCCGACAAACTCCCCTTTGGGCTAAGTCCTGGGTGGCCCCGATGTCAACCAATGACATCCAACGGCCACCGTCGTGGCAAAACATAAACGGTCCCAAACAAGGACAAGGTACCATAACAACAACAACGGGCACACAAGGTTTATGTCCACCTACCTGATCAGGGTAGCACGCGCCCATAACCTTCCCTCTTTGGAGGCACCGGCGAGAGGCATGCCAATGGACCGCATGAGGGCCTTCCCATAAAAGGCAAATGTGGTTGCACTGGTCAGCTCGATTTGGTGGCACCATGACTCAGCCAACGGTTGTTCAAGTTCATTATAATCTGGTTAAACTTGAATGAAATGAGAAGAGCCATATTGAAATACATGATGCAACTACAATGCATGAGCATGATATCAACATAAGCATGGAGGTGCAACATAATCATCGAGCATAACCACAATGAAGCATTAAACCATATGAGCATGGCATACCGATGAGCATAAGCATAACATTACACATGAGCATAGCATGACTACTAGCATCGGGAATAAATACCATGCAAGAACATAACGAAAATACTACCAAGTAAGCATGTAACCAACTCGATGCAAATGGAACATGCATCGCAACGGTACTTGATAACAGACGATAAACATGCATCAGACTGAACATCACTTCTACCAGCATGTACTACTACTACCAAGCATAACATGAGAAAATAATACTAGCAAGTAGCACAAGATGACAAGAAACATCGGAGCATAGCATGAAGGTGAACATGAAACCAGAAGCATAACCGAAACAACGACAGTAGTAGCAAGCAAGCAGGCAGATAACGGGCAAACTTTTATTAAATATTCAAGTAGAAACCATGGCTACTGCATGGCTATCATGAAAGTGGCTGTTGTGGCTTGCCTGGGGGTGACGGAGACAACGGGAAGAAGTGCGATGAAGCCGCGGAACGAAATGCCAGACGGTTCTCTCTCGGAGGGGGCTGATATGAAGCAAGGGCAAAATGGTCATTTTCACTATGGGAACACCTAGTGAAAATGTTACCAAAAGATAGAGCTCGACAAGATGAAGAAGTGGGCGTTGGTTTCACCTCGATCGGAGTTACAGTTGCGGAGATACAAGGTGAAGAAGATCAGGGACTAATCTGTAATAAAAACTACTACAAACTAGTCCCTGGAGGAAAAACAAAAAGCGCCTTCGGGCCGAATACGTTTCCCGCACTGGAAAGCGTATTTTGAGCTGCAGATGAGAGAAATACGCTTTCTGAATTAGAGAACGCATTTTAGCCAAAAGAGGAAGGAATACGCTTTCGAAATTAGAAAACGTATTTCTAGGAAAATACGTTTTCACTTACGTGACGTGCCGGGGCGGGGTCAACGCGCGGTGAGGCTGATCGGTGGGGTCCGCACATAGGTGGGGGGGCCTGGCGAGTCGTCGTCTTCCTCCTCCCCTGCCCCCCCGACAGAACAGAGGAGGGGCGAGGCAGTGGCGATGCCGGCGACAGGGAGGGCAGCTCCGGCCACCTCAGGCGACGGTGGGGGCACCGGCGGCTGCGGCTGGGCCTGCCGCGTCTGTTCCCGGCAAGAGGGAGGCACAGGGAGGCCCGGGGGCTGCGGCGGCGGTGGTGACAGGGAGGAGCAGGTGCGGTCGGCGATGGTTGTTGGCGGCGATGCAGGGGGTCTCCGGCGAGGGTGAGAGGGTGGAGGGGGTCGCCGGATGGAGGGGGAGATGGTGATGTGGCTGGAAAGAGGAGGAGGGGTCTCGATGGCCGGGTTCGAGGTGAGGCCGAGGGGTGAGGGAGGCGGCCGGACGTGGGGACAGCGACCAGGAAGCACTCTGGCGAGGGGGAGAAGATGGGGGAGGTGCGCCGGGGTGAGGAGAGGGTGGTGGAGAAGCCAGAGAGGCTCGGAGGGGCTCGGGAAGGCTGGAGGTGAGTGGACTCCGGCGATGGCCGTGGCGGCCGAGAAGAAAAACGGCGAGATTGGGTGACTCCGATGATCAAATGAGGCGGGGGAGGGACTGGTGAGGTGAGGAACACCTCAGGGTGCGTACATAGGCACGGGAGAGGGCTCTAGAGCATCACGGGCAAGCTCAAGCCAAGCTCTAATGGAGGATAGAGGCGGGACGCGGCACGGGCATGGAGCTAGTGGCGCATTAAAGGCGAACCAAGACGAGGCAGAGACACAGGGCGACGCAGGAGCTCACGGGGCAGCTATTAGACATGAATGGAGGTCGAGACGAGGAAGGAGACGACGGGAACAGCGGCCGGAACGAGCCAGAGCGCGAGTTTGCAATGACACAAGTGTGATCACCGCGTGCACTGGTGCAAATGGCTTGTTTTGGCCGGACCAACCATGTCCAGTAGATAGTCCATACTGCCCTTAGTCTAAATGAAGAAAGAATTCGGTCCAGGGGCAAAGAAGAGATTTGCAGATGGCCCCAAAGCAGACCAACAGCCAAATGTTTGTGCTGTGCAGTGTGGACACCAGCTTGGGAACGAAGGAAAGGATTTGTCTGGTAATGATCACATGCTAAGATGATGTTTATCACCAAAAATCAGCTTAAGAGGATGAGTTTAGAGGGTACCTGCTGTAGAAAGGGCCCTACTGGTCAGATTTGGGGATTATGAAGTAGCACTCATATAGATGATTTTCATGAGCTAAAATTTGGAGGAGGTGGGTTATTTGATCATATTAAGACCCTGTAAAAGTTTCATGCCATTTGGAAATACCAAAGTGGCACTTGCTTCACAAAGCTTCATTCTGAATAGAAACTTTGAAAAATTGCATAGGGCAATTGGCTAGAGGAAATGAGCCAAAACTTGGTGGAGAGAGTTGATATGGATAGGAGAATGTCCTGGTAAATTTTCAGCTTAAATTAAGCAATATAAAATATGGTTGCCTCATAAACTGAAAATCTGACCAGAAACCAAGATTTGGATCTGGGCTCACATAGATGAGTTACATGAGCTCAAATTTGGTGGAGACTAATGATTTGATCATATGAAGGACCTTGCAAAATTTCAACTCATTTGGATATGCCTAGCTAGTACTTCCTTCACGATGACTTCCCTCAGACATGAACTTTGAAAAATTGCTCAGGAATATTTACTAGGCAAATTGAGTCGATTTTTGGCATGGGTCAATTAGATGGACAGGAAAAGATGTCCAAAAAGTTTGGGATCAATCAAGCAAAGATAAATAGCACTTGCTTCACACAGTGCCATTTAGGGAAGAATAGGAAAAGAATTATTGGAGGATGATTTTTGAACATGGCAATGAAATATTTTGCCATATTTGAGCAAGATAGGACCCAAACAATTTATGAGAATTATTTGGGAATTTTGGGAGTGACAGAAAGATGGGTTGCTTCACAACCTAGGGCTTAAAGGGTTATTCCTTTAACAGAAAAGGAATATTCCCTAGAAAAAGAATATTTGATTAGGTCAAGGATGAAAATGACATGATCTAGGGATGATGATGAGGATGGCAAGCCACTATAAAACCTAAGAAGACATGATCTTCCCAAGTTTCAGAACCACATAGCCACAGAAAAAGCAATTCAAATCAATAAATCAAAGAAAATCAAAGGAAAAAGAAAAGGGCAAAATCCAGGGTGTTACAAACCTTCCCCCCTTAAAGAAATCTCGCCCTTGAGATTTGGTTGCTTAGGGAACAAGTAAATATTCTGACTTGAAGAAACCGTTTCCAACTCGGGTTCCTCCTATTTATTCTCATATAATGTTCCCACTGAATTGGATCTGACTGCCTGCCTTGATCTGGGGTGGTTTGCTTCACCGTATCTGACATACTGACAGGACTTACCTCATATGTTCCTGTTCATACTGACTCATATTTTCTTCATATCTACTGGCTTAGCTGAGGTCCGAAGACTAACATTACTGACATACGTGTTTTTCTCGATATTGATCCTTGCTGGAGATGTTATTCTCGTATCAAGTACCGAGAATGTTCCATGGAGTGGGGAACACATCTTCCTGTGGAACAAGGACTCTCTTCTATCCAGGCATCGGGTTCCGCGAATATATGCATGCCTTCTGGGTTAAAAACAGTGATGTGAATCATACCTGTTCTTCTGACATCTTGCAAGAGTTTCTGACTTATCTTGACTGGCTTCACAGTCTTGAGTATTCAATCTATATCAAAGGTTTGACTATCGTTGGCGTGACTGATAGAAAAATACACCATCTCCTGATGCTAGCATTTGTAGACTTGATTGGCGGTGATCTTGGCAAGGAATCTTGTTCACACAGGCTATTCTTTAATTGCTCCCCTTATGCGAGAGCACATGCTTTGAGGCTGGTTTATTAATACCAGGATTACTCATTTTGCCAGTGTATCCATGTGGATAATAGTTCGTGCGATGCTTCAATATGTTGAGCTGTCCTTGGGTCAGACTTGACAGACTTGGGTATTCAATGCTGATAGTTCTGAGCATATACGGTTGACTGAGCTGGTTGCCTTGCTATGAGGTCCTTACTACAATGGAGTAGACCTCTTAGGCGTATCTTCACTTGGGTTTGATATGAAATAGGACTGTCTTGTGCATTCATACCACATTGTTCACACAATAACCGACATACCTGTATTTTCGGTCTTGCTCTTTCATTATTATGTTCTTCATCTGGATCCTTAACTGCAAGAGCGGGGCCTTATATACCCTTGATTATTTCTGCGACCCTGAGTACTGAGCTGGTTGCCTTGCTATGAGGTCCTTACTACAATGGAGTAGACCTCTTAGGCGTATCTTCACTTGGGTTTGATATGAAATAGGACTGTCTTGTGCATTCATACCACATTGTTCACACAATAACCGACATACCTGTATTTTCGGTCTTGCTCTTTCATTATTATGTTCTTCATCTGGATCCTTAACTGCAAGAGCGGGGCCTTATATACCCTTGATTATTTCTGCGACCCTGAGTACTGTCATGCGCAATATCTTGCAATCATACCTTGGTCTTGTTCATGTCTTGAGTCTCGGGATATTTATCCGGTTCACGTGTGCTTATACAGATCTCATTACTATTGTTGACTATGCCAGACAGTGACAGGATTAATAACATCACCTTGTCGAGTGTGCGGGGGCTGATCTCGATAATTACTGTCAAGATGATATCCCAACATTGTCTTTCTTCAAGACTTGTCGATTCTTGCATCACTCACTGGTTTTTCCTTCACTTGCATATCCAGTGAGGTTGTCGGATGCGTACCGTGAATTCTTCCTTGTGCGAAGGACTTGCATGAACTTGGCATCATACTCACTGTATGAAGAAATATCTGATTTTCGAGCCATACCTTTGTTCTGACTGATTCTTGTTTCTGACTCAACTGTTGCAGATCTGACTCGTGAAAAATACCTTCGTATGCTGCCAACATCATTGTTTAATATCTTTTATCAGTTCCGTACTGAAGACTGGGCAGCTTGCGGTGGAAGCCATTGGGAGTATCGTGCTGGGGAAGACTGGATGGCTTGTGCTTGAAGCTTTCGGTGGATATCTTGCTGAGGAAGGCTGGGTAGCGTACCTTATAAGCTTCCCCCCTTAAAGGCTTGCTAGGGAAGACTCGGTACCTTATGCCAGAAGCTTCTTGCAGTATCTTATTGAGAAGACTGAATATCTTGCATGGGAATCCATTGATACCTTACTGATGCAGACTGGGAATTTTGTCTTTGTACGCTTCGCTAATAAATTGTGGAGAAGGACGGGACTGATTTTCTTTGTGAACTAAAGAATACATATATTCTTGTCATTCCAGCTGCTGATTACTTGTATGACAAGAATTGTCTGACCATCCTTCTTGCTGAATTCATTGCATATTTGGACTGACTTCTGGGTGTCGCATGTTTTAAATCTGACTCATGGCAGAATCAATCATTCTGTATGGACCATACCTTGAAATGCATGTTGGACTTGCATCCAATTTTGTTCTCCTGCTGGTTTAATCATTGCTGCAATAAAGATGTATCTCTGACGGGTACTTGTTATTGAAAGTCTGAGCAGAATATAATTTGTATCCAGACCGGATGTCTGCAATACAATGTTGTCAGTTGAAAATCTCATTGTGTCGGGGATATCGTGCGACATATGCCAGGGGATGGCTTATCGTGGATGGGGACAAAAGTACGTCGCCGGGCTCTAGAAGCGGGAGTGAGCGAGACCGCATACGCTTGCGAATCTTACCCAGGTTCGGGGCTCTCCTAGGAGATAACACCCCTAGTCCTGCTCTGCGGGGTCTCCGCATGATCACTATTTCAACAGGTGGCTACAAGCTTGCTCCTTGAGCTTCCTGGCTGGAGGAGGAAGAAGGGCAAGGCTAGCCCTACTCCACTCTCTCTGCGTGTGTGTGTGGTGCTGTGAGTGCTCGACGAGGCCTCTGCCAAGGAGCCAACCCCCTGCATGGGGTGACCTGGGGGGTTTATATAAGCCTACCCCCAGGGGTACAACGGTAATCTGGCCCGATGCGGGGCTCGGCAGTCAGCGTCACTGGTCGCCGGCTTCTCCGCCGACCACCGGGGCCCGCCGCCTGGTGAGTCCGCCGACCGCCATGATCTCAGTCGATAGGTGGGTCCCGCCGTCCACGGGCAGAGTTGATGGCTTTATGCTATAGCATCGCCTCTGATGACGAAGGCCTCGTCAGGGGGAGCGTGGATACAGTCCCGCCGCCTGGCGGGAACTCACTGTAGCCATACCCCGTCGTATCTGGTTAATGGCGCACGGACTTCGAGGGAGGAGGAGGGCCGCCTGCTGGGAGCCGGCCTCCCACTGGGCCGACTGGTCTGGGCTCGCCGCCTTCTAGCTTGTCACGGACAAGTAGGGCCCGCCGCCTGCGGGCCGTACCGACCGCCCATCACGGAAGCATGGCTTCCTCTGCCATGGGTGACGTCATGAGCGGTATGGCAACAGTCCTGCATTGGGTGCAGGATACCTGCTCGGTACGCAATACCGTGGCCATGCCCTGCCCTGGATTCGGGGGTGGCAGGCCTGTACTGTAGCCATGCCCTGTCTCATCATGTTTATGTTGGTGTTGACTTTGAGGGCGCGAGGGGCCGCCTGCTAGGACTCGGCATCCCAGGAGGCCGCCTGCCAGGAGTCGGCCTACTTTAGGGCCGTCTTATGTACTCCGCCGCCTCCCGGTAACCGGCTGCTTGGACCAGCCGGCCTCAAGAAGGCGGCCCTTGTCCTTGATGTTTGACGGGCGCAGCCTGCCCCTATGTCTTGAAATACCAAAGGGAGCTGATGGGGCTACCCGTGGTCATTTACTCCGACAGTAGTCCCCGAAGCTGATGAGGCGCTGCGGCTGAAGGGGCGAGAACCTCAGCAGCTTCATATTCCGGGTTGTCTGGTATTCTGCTTCGTCTGTCTTTCGAGGTGCCGACTGGTAGGTGTCGGCCATGACCAGGCAGGCCGCCTGGCGATTTCGAAACGTCGTGGTGGGAACCAGGTGGCATGCTAGCCAGGCATCAGACTTGCCGCCCACGCAGGTCGGCCACGTGGCGTCGTCAGGTCAAGCCGGCCTGCCAGCCCATGCGCGTGACGGGACGGCGCCGTAGGCTGGGGCCCGCCACTACAGTGCCTCGGCCCGCGCGCGGATCCGCTGCGGCCGAGGCGGACTGTTGGACTTCTGTGGTAGTTAATACGCGCCTTTACCGGCGCCGCAATAGTGGGATCGTGGGGGAGTGGGCGTAGTTAATCCCACGATCCCCCACGCCCCCGTCCCCTCGGCTTCGCCGCCTGGGGCTATAAGTAGGGGGAGGAGGGGGGCGGCAGATGCACGCGCGCCCTCCTCTCCCTTCACCGTTCTTCATCTTCTCCGCTGCCGTTGAAGTGCTGCCGCAGCCCGCCGTCGCCGAGCGCCCTCTCGCTGCGGCATCCTTGCTCCGCTGCAACCTCGCCCGCTCGCCACCGCGCCGCGCCTGCGACGAGCTCCTTCGTCCATGGCGCGCTCACGAGCCGGCGACTGGGACGGCTCCAACGTCCATGATGATCATCTCTCCTTCCTCCGGCAAACACGGCGGCTGCCCCGGGAGGCGAACATGCAGGTGCGCGTTCCCCCCGAAGCAGAAATCTCATCGGTGCCGGAAGATGATGAACGCGTCGTCTTCCGGTCCCATTTCCTTCGCGGCTTCGGCCTTCCAGCCAGCGACTTCCTCCGCTCCTTCCTCGACTTCTACCGAGTCCAGCCGCACCACCTCACGCCAAACACGGTGGTGCTGCTGGCCGCCTTCGTCACCATGTGCGAAGGGTACCTCAGCACTCTCCCCACTCTTGAACTCTGGGGGGAGTGCTTCTACCTCAAGCTGGGCACCACCGCCAAGGGCAGGTGGCTCAATGCGGAGCCTGTGTGGCGGTGCGGCGCCCGGGCACTGGGAACTGCTTCCCGCCTATCTCCTTGCTACAGTCGGCCAAGCTGTGGCAGAAATCCTACTTCTACATCAAGAACATCTACCCGACAAGCGACTACGTCACCTTGCCGGCCTACGCAGCCGGCCCGCCAACCGAGCCGCGCGCCAACTGGCAGTACAGACCGAGTTCCCTGTCGGCCGCCTCCTCCGCCGCCCTTGCCGACTTCAGGCGATGTCGGAGTCGGAGGGCCTGAAGGGCTCGGACTTGCTGGCTGCCTTCGTGACGCGCCGAGTGCTCCCCCTCCAAGCCCGGCCTCACATCATCAGCTGCATGAGCGGGCACCGGGACCCGTGCCGGATGTGCACACTGGACCTGCCGGACGTGGAGGTGGTCCGGCTGGTCAACTACATCTCCAACTACAAGCTGTCGGAGTGGACTGGCGGTTCGGCATGCGGCCGTACGACCGCGCACATCCGCCGCCTGCGGTGAGTTTTGTAATTCTTTTCTCTTTGCTGGTCCGAGCTCTTGTTTTGCCGCCTGACCAGTCGACCATGGTGCAGGTCCTCCTGGCCCAGTCGGCCACCGGCGCTCTGGATCCAGGTCAGGAGTATATGCCGGATCAAACGAGGAGCGACGTGGAAGACCCCGACTTGGGGGTGGCCGCCATGGAGGAGGACGACGCCACAGGTGGCGGCGGTGGAGCAGGCGGCTTCGGGGGAGGAGGCGGCCTTGAGGACTGGCCGGACGACGATGAGGAGGAGAATGAGCCGCGCCGCCCGCACAGCACCGACAGGGCGGGCGCGAGCTCCTCAGCCGCGCCGACCGCACCAGGCGGCCCAAAAAAGCGCCGGGCCAGCTCGTTGCTATTCGGCAGCCGGCCGAAGAAGTCCAAGAACGCGGCCGCCGCGACCAGGCGGCAAGATGCCGCCGCAAGAGCGGCCTAGTTCCAGAGGGCCCCGAAGCAGCCCCCGATGGTGTCCGCGTAAGTGCTTGGCTGTGTTTTCCTTTCTTCTTCCTTGCAAACTTTTTCTAAGTTTTTCTCTTGTCTTGCTTGAATCAGGGCCCCACTCACTCTTGAGCGGTCTGCCGATGCCTCCGTGATCGGGGAGGCAGAAGGCTCTTCCAATAACCGTCGCATGGACCCGCTCGCCGGCCTCCGGGCGGAGACGGAGAGGAACACACGGGAGGCGCGCGAGGAGCGGGAGGAGGCGGAGAGGCAGGAAGCGGAGGCGGCCAAGGCAGCGTGGGCGAACGCCGCCGCCAAGGCTCGGGCGGACGCGGCCGCTAGGGCGCAGGCGGAAGAAACCGCGCGTGGCCAGGCCCCGCAACTTGTCATTCCGTTGCGCGCAGCGCCGCCAGCGCCAGAGATCCCGATGCCGACTGGAGGAGCCGGCGATGACCAGCCGGTCGTGGAGAGGGGAGGAGGCGACGCCATCGTCTCGGAGGCGGAGGTGCCCCCGCAAGCGCCGACTGCCGAGGCCCGAGGCAATCGGCCTGACGTGCCACCGGCGTCGCCGATCGGTGTCGAGTTGGTGGTGGGGGCGACTCCCGTGGTCCGCCCTTCGGTGCGCCGGCGTGCGGCGAAGGCGACCTCGGCGCCGTGGGCGCAGGAGGTCGGGGCCGCGAGCTCGTCGGCCCTAGACACAGAGGCCACCAGTGCCCCCCCACCGAATGGACGCCTGGGGGCGGGACAGGCGTGCTGAACAAGGCCGCGCAGGACGTTCAGGCCCAGCTCCAGGCCCAAGGCGCCGCCCTCCAGCAGTGTATGAAGGCGTTCTTGGCGACGCGGACGGCCGTTCGGGTATGCTTCTTTGCTCTGTTTTTTGATTCTTGCAGTCTTCCGTGGGGGCGCACCAGTGCACCAACTGGGTGTAGCCCCCGAGTTCCGGGCCGGCTGCTGAGCAGGCGGCTCGGAACTTTAAGGTAGGTTCCGAGTGCTAACTTGTTTTCTCTTCTTTTGTCTTCGTTGCAGGACTACCACAACATCCGCGCAGCCACCTTCAACTCCCAGGTCCAGGAGTTGGCTAAGCGGACCGCCGACCTCACCGAAAGCCGGCGTAAGCATTCTGTCTACTTCCTCGCGGGGGCGCGTCAGCGCACCCGCTCGGTGTAGCCCCCGAGATTCGGGCCGACTGCTGAGCAGTCGGGCCGGATCTTCTGGCAACCACTTTCTTTTTTGGTCATCTTTGTTGATTGTCCTCTCTTTCTCATTTTTACAGGAGCCAACGCCACACTGCAGCAGCATCTGGGCGAAGTCCAGACCGAGCTGCGCGTCAAGGAGGAGGAGCGCCGTAAGGCGGCCCTGGAGCGCGACCGTCTGGCCAAGAAGTTGGCGGACCAGGCGGAGCTCCAGAAGCTCAAGGAGGCGGAAGGCGCCCTTCAGGCCGAGTTTGAGGTCGAACGCTCAAAGTGGGCCGAGAAGGAGGCGATCCTCGCCGCTGGCTACGGCGAGATTGAGGACATGATCGACGGTAAGCTTCTTTCTTTGGAATAGCTGCCGACTGCATCGGGAGTCAGCTTCTGATCTCTGTTTTTCTTTTGCGTAGACTTCTTTCCTGGCCACACCGTCGCCGTCAGCCAGGCCATCGAGGCGCGGCGCGACTGGCGTAGGAGGGAAGGAGTGGAGATCCCGCCCGACGCGCCTCGGAACATGAACGAGCAGCTCCTGGCCGTCAGGACGCATTTACAGCCGATTCACCGTCTGCTCCGCCGCCTTCAGCGTGCCGGGTCTCAGCTGGTTTCCGCCCTTTGGCCAGGTGGCCAGGCTCCATGCACCCCCAGTCGGACCGCCGACTGGTTGGAGGTGGCAATCGGCCGCTTTGAGGCTTGGAGGGGCTCCTCCGCTCGGGCAGGCGCCCGAAGAGCCTTGGAGTTTGTCAAGGCGTGGTATCCTGGGCTGGACCTAGCCCAATTGGCCACGTTCCGGCAGGAGGCCATGGAAGAGTTGGTGGCAGCGGGGCCCGCGCTCACCCATAATGCGGTGGCAATCGTCGAGTACACCGACACCGGCGTCTTCTTCCCCGAGCTGGACGGGGAAGGTGCCGAGGTGCCGATGGACTGGTTCGGGCTGAACCCGGATGACGGCGAGGACTCGGCGGAAGAAATCGCCTCAAGCGATGAAGGCGAGGACAAGGAAGATGAGGATGGTGAAGGCGACGCACCGGAGGGCGGAGTGGACGCCCAGCCTCAGCTTGATTGGGCCTCGAGCAACGAGCCGCGTGCGAGTGCACCGACTGCTGCTGAGGGCGACCAGGCCGAGACTCGCCAGACGGCCACTCCACCAACTGGCGCCGCCGACTCCACCAACCTGCCGGACCCGCCTGTTGCTCGTTTGGCCTAGGCTGCCAACTTATCTTATCTTTTCCTGCTTTGGTAATCTTTAGAACAAACTTTGTTAAATTCGCGCAGTTCCACCCGCTGGGTGTATTCAAACTTTGTTGAATGCTGGCCGAGGGCCTCTTGCTATGTGATTTAATTCTCGCACAAGATGTGCTTCGCCGAGCTCTGACTTGTCTTGCTTTCTGTTCTTTTGGCTTTTTCCTTTGCCGCTTTCCCTTGGCTACCGCCTTGCCGGCCAGACAACCATTCTCAGTCTGCTGGCCGGGTCAAGTACTTGGCCATTTTGGGAAGACAAGTACTTTGGCCGCTTAGAACGTAGCAATTTAAGTGAGAAGTCGGCCGGCCGGCTGCTCAGCAACCGGACGGCTAGGAGAGGAGCCGACTTGGCCTATGTGGGTGCTTTCGTCCTTAGCCATTTTTCATGTGAGCACCATTTCTTGCCTTTGACTCTTGCCTGCCAGACAGTCGCTCTGCGAGCTGCGGCTTATGGCAAGGGTGGGCTTAGATGCCGGCACACTACTTGTCCGACTGCAGGTAGAGCCAACATAGTACAAGGCGGCAAGCCCCCGGGCCGACTGGTCGAACCCGGTGCCGGGCGTAGGAATGAAATAACATACTCACAGGCATGAAACTTATCATACCGATAAGAAAGGCAGCCCCCGAGTGCTCCTCGAGGGACCCGGTGCCTTTGCCCTTAGTACAAAAGGTAGCGTGGTACATACTGTATTTAACTGTAAAATCTTCGGAGAAGATTTGCGTTCCATGGGCGCTCTGCTTCCTTGCCGGAATCATCCCTTTTGCGCGCCCTGGGCTTCTGCGCGTTGATGAGGTAATAGGAGTCGTTGCCCAAGGCTCTGCTGAAGATGAAGGGGCCTTCCCAAGGGGCCGAGAGCTTGTGCTGGCCGGCTGTTCGCTGGATCAGCCGAAGCACAAGGTCTCCCTCTTGGAAGGATCGTGGCTTGACCTTCCGACTGTAGTAGCGGCGCAGGCTCTGCTGGTAAATGGCGGACCGGCTGAGTGCTAACAGCCGGCCTTCTTCCAGCAGATCGATGCCGTCTTCTCGTGCTTCCTTCGCCTCCGCCTCCGTGTACATGGTGACGCGAGGCGAGTCGAACTCGATGTCAGTTGGGATGACAGCCTCGGCCCCGTATACGAGGAAGAAGGGAGTGAAACCGGTTGATCTGTTCGGAGTGGTGCAGAGACTCCAGAGGATGGCTGGCAGCTCGTCGATCCAGCAACCGGCTGAGCGCTCCAGCGGCTCGACCAGCCGGGGTTTGATGCCGGATAAGATGAGGCCGTTTGCTCGTTCTACCTGGCCGTTTGACTGCGGATGGGCAACGGACGCTAAGTCCAGTCGGATGCCCTGCATCGAGCAGAAACGGGCCAAGGCGCCTTTGGCAAAGTTAGTGCCATTGTCGGTGATGATGCTGTGTGGTACACCGTACCGGACGGTGAGATCCGCGATGAAGGTCACAGCAGTCGGACCATTTAGTTTCTTGGTTGGTTTTGCTTCAATCCACTTGGTGAATTTGTCCACGGCGACCAGTAGATGGGTCATGCCACTGCGTGCTGTCTTGAATGGGCCCACCATGTCCAGCCCCCAGACGGCAAAGGGCTAGGTAAGGGGGATGGTCTTGAGTGCAGAAGCCGGCAGATGTTGCTTGGAGCTGAATTTTTGGCACCCCTTGCATTTCTTGACCAGATCCTTGGCGTCCTCCAAAGCAGTCGGCCAGAAGAAACCATGGCGGAAAGCTTTGGCGACAAGGGATCTGGAGGCCACGTGGTGGCCGCACTCGCCTTGGTGTATGTCTCTGAGGATTGCCTTGCCTTTCTCTGGTTTGACGCAGCGTTGGAAAACGTCGGTCACGCTGCGCCTGACAAGCTCTCTGTTTACTATCATGTAAGCTCCTGCCCGGCGTTGCACCTACCGGGCCGAGATCTCATCAAATGGCAGCTCTCCGCCTACCAGAAAGTTGAGGATGGGTTGCGCCCATAATGGTGCTTTGACTTCATCCACTGTCATTACGGTTACTGAAACTAGGGCGGTTGGGTCTGGAGGTGGTGGGGCAGAGTCGGCCACGTCTTGCTGCGTTGTTGAAGTCCCCAGGATGGCCGCTGCAGCCCCCGGGCCGGGCTGTAGAGTCCCTGGGCCAGGTGCGACTGCCGCAGTCCCCGAGCCGCTTGCCGAAGTCCCCGGGCCGGCTGCCGCAGCCCCCGGGCCGGGTTGCGAAGTCCCCGGGCCGGGTGCGACTGCTGCAGTCCTCGTGCCGCTTGCCGAAGTCCCCAGGCCGGCTGCTGCAGCCCCCGGGCCGGGTTGTAGAGTCCCCGAGCCGGGTGCGACTGTCGCAGTCCCCGAGCCGCTTGCCGAAGTCCCCGGGCCGGCTGCTGCAGCCCCCGGGCCGGGTCCGACTGCTTCAGGAGCAGCCGGCACGAAGATGGATTCGAATTCCGGGGAAGGCTTGATGGACGGCTTGCGGAGGCACTGAAGGGACACGCCGGCTGGTATGGCTTGCCTGGTGGAGCCGATCCGTGCCAGGGCGTCTGCTTGCTCGTTGTCGGCCCGTGGCACGTGAAGGAATTCGCACCCATCAAAATATCCGCTGATCTGCTAGATGAGGAAGCGGTAGCTCACCATATTTACATCCTTGGCATCCCAGTCGCCGGACGACTGTTGGACCACCAAGTCCGAATCGCCGTAGCACAGAATCCGGCGGATGCCAATCTCCTTGGCCAGCCGGAGTCCGTGTACTAGCACCTCGTACTCGGCCACGTTGTTGGAGGCGGCAAAGTGGATTTGCAACGTGTATCTGAGCTTGTCGCCTTTGGGAGAGGTGAGGACGACGCCGGCTCCCAAACCGGTGCGCATCTTCGAGCCATCAAAGTGCATCCACCAATGAGTGGAGTCTGGAGCTGGCGGCAGGTACTGGGTCTCGGCCCAGTCGACGAGGAAGTCGGCCAGCGCTTGGGACTTGATGGCGGCGCGAGGCTGGTAGAAGATGGTGTAGGGGGCCAGCTCGATGGCCCACTTGGCCACTCGGCCCGATGCGTCTCTGCTGCCTATGATCTCCGCAAGCGGGGTGGTGCAGACGACCATGATGGGATGCTCTTGAAAGTATGGCTTGAGCTTCTTGGCGGCAAAATGCACGCCATAGCACAACTTTTGGTAGTGGGGGTAGTTCTGCTTGGAAGCTGACAGCACCTCACTCAAGTAGTAGACGGGCCTCTGGACCGGCAGCGCCTTGCCGTCCTCTTGGCGCTCTACCACCATAACTGTACTGACCACCCGGCTGGTGGCGGCGATGTAGAGAAGCATAGGCTCCTTGGCAGCCGGGGCGGCTAGGACGGGCGGCGTGGTCAACATCTTCTTGAGCTGGAGGAACGCCTCGTTCGCATTGTCGTTCCACTCGAAATGAGTGGTCTTCTTCATCAACTGGTACAGGGGAAGAGCCTTCTCGCCCAGCCGACTGATGAAGCGGCTGATGGATGCCAAGCAGCCGGTGAACTTCTGAACGTCTCGCAGTCGGGTGGGCCTCTCCATCCTCTCGATGGCCTTGATCTTGACTGGGTTGCACTCTATGCCGCACTCTGAGACAAGGAAACCGAGGAGCTGGCCGGTTGGCACTCCAAAGACACACTTATCTGGGTTGAGCTTGATTTGAAAACGGCGCAGATTATCAAAAGTTTCCTTGAGATCTTCCAGGAGGGTACCGCGCTTCTCCGTCTTCACCACAGTGTCGTCTACATAGACGTGGGAATTTCTGCCGAGTTGCTTGAGGAGGCACTTCTGCATGCAACGCTGGAACGTGGCACCGGCATTTCTCAAGCCGAATGTCATGGTCAGGTAGCAGAAGGCTCCGAATGGTGTGATGAAGGCGGTCTTCAGGCGGTCGGCCGGGCTTAACTTAATCTGGTGGTACCCCGAATAGGCATCCAAGAAACTCAACAGCTCGCATCCGGCTGTGGAGTCTATCACTTGGTTAATCCAAGGCAAGGCGAACGGATCCTTCGGGCAAGCTTTGTTGAGGCTGGTGTAGTCAATACACATGCGCCATTTGTTCTTCTTCTTTAGTACAAGGACTGGGTTGGCTAGCCACTCTGGGAAGAATACTTCCATAATGAAGCCGGCTGCTAGAAGCCGGGCTATCTCTTCACCAACAATTCCTCTCTTCTCCTCCGACAGGTGGAGGAGGGGTTGTCTGACTGGTTTTGCATCTGCCCTGACATGTAGCTTGTGCTCGGCGAAATCCGTCGGAACACCCGGCATGTCCTTTGGAGACCACGCAAAGATGTCCCGATTCTCATGGAGGAAATCGACGAGCTCGCTTTCCTATTTGCTGTCAAGGTGAGCTCCTATGACAGCGAACTTCTCCGGGTGCTCTGGGTCCAAGGGTATCTTCTTGGTTTCTTTGGCCGGCTGGAAAGAGCCCTGAGCTTCTGACTCCTAGGGATCTGGCGATAGGTCCGGCTGCTTGCCGGCCATGGCCACAACCCGGTCAAGGAGCCGCTTCTCGGCAGCAATCACCAGGGACTCGGCCAGCTGGCTGCAGCACACTCGGCAGACTTCTGGTAGTCGCCGGCTATGGTGATAATGCCCTTGGTGCCCGGCATCTTCATCTTGAGGTAGGCGTAGTGGGGGACCGCCATGAACTTGGCCAGAGCAGGCCGGCCAAGCAACGCGTGGTAGGGGCTCTCAAGGTCAACCACCTCGAACCAGATTGGCTCTCGGCGGAAGTGACTCTTGTCTCCAAAGAGGACATCTATCTTGATCTTGCCGATTGGTGAGCAGGATAGGCCAGGCACAATGCCATGGAAGATAGTCCGGCTGGGCTGGAGCTGTTTCTCTTTGATGCACAACTTCTCCATGGTGTCGCGGTAGAGGATGTTGATGCTGCTACCGCCGTCTATCAGAATTCGGGAGAAACGAGCAGCTCGCCTCTCTGTTGCGAAGGTGGCATCCAACACCAGGGCATAGGAACCCAGAGAAGGCATCACCTCCGGGTGGTCAGCTCGGCTCCAACTGATCGGCTTCTCCGACCAGTGCATGAACTCTGGGGCTTCAGAGGTGACAGTATTCACTTCTCGGCGCTGTTAACGCCGGCTGTGCCTGTCGTCAGTCACGCTGGTGAGGACGACGTAAGCTCCATGCTCTTCAGGAAACTCGTCTTGGATCGCGCCGACTGGTCGGACCGCCGGCTGCTGGGGAGGCGGAGGCGGCGGGCCAGCAGGCGGCGGAGGCAGTCCTTCGCCTCTAGCGATGCGGGTGAGCTAGTGGCACTTCCGGGTGGTGTGGTTGGATGGCTTCGCGCCGCTGTGGAACTTGCAGGGAGCGTCGAGGGTTTGCTCAAACGAGAAGGCAGGCAACCAGGCAGGCTTGCCGCCCTTCTGGCGTTTGGGGCCGGGCTGCTCTTCTGGCTACTGGTCTTCGACTGTCGCCACCTGCCGGCTGGTGGTAGCCGGCTGCGGGGCCTTGCGCTTATTGTCGTTTGACTGTTGGCGCCGACTGGAATCACCGGCCGGTGTCTGAGGAGCCTGAGGGAGCATCTTTCCTGACGCATCCACCTGGAGTTCGGACTTCATGGAGGAGTCGGCAGTGGCGTACTTGTCCGCTATGATCAACAGCTCGTCGAGCGTGGCCGGCTCGTCGCAGAGGAGCCGGTGCTTGAGTAGGGTGCCCTCCCGGCACCCGGCAGTGAAGTATTCAATGGCTTGCACCTCATGAACCCCTTCGCAGGAGTTGCGCAGCTCGGCCCACCGCGTTAAGTATTCGCGGGTGGACTCAATCAGGCCTTGGATGCACAGGGAGAGCTGGCGAGGCTTGGGCGGTCGCTTGTAGGTGCTGGTGAAGTTATGGATGAAAACTTCGGTGAAGTCTAGCCAGCTGTTGACGCTGTAGGGCTTGAGGCTGTTTAGCCATGTCCGGGTCGTGCCCTAGAGCATGAGCGGAACATACTTCACGGCGACACGCTTGTTGCCATTCCCTATGTTGACGGCAGTGGAGTAGTCGACCAGCCAATCTTCCGGCTTCACAGAGCCGTTGTACTTAGGAGTGTCCCGAGGGAGCGAGAACCCTTTGGGGAAGGGCTCATCGCGAATGCGGGGGCCGAAACAAGGCGGGCCGATTGCATCTTCTTCTTCCAACGCCAGGGACCGAGCCAAGCGATCGATCCGGTTGCGGGCGTCGTTCTCTCCGACTCCTTCGCGGGCGCCCAGCCGGCGCCCGAGAGTAGGATGCTCAACAGGCGGCAGAGAGGCGCGCCTCTCCCTGCGCGGGGGAGGGGGCTGATGATCGTCCCGCCGCTCCACTGCTCATGGGCGGCCGTCTTGGTCGCGCTCAATGGAGATGCGGGTGCGGCTGCGGCTGGCAACCGGCTCTGGGTCTCCTTGGTCGTGGGCGCTGGCTGTCGGCGTCTGGGAGGTCGCGCCATGCTCCCGGCGAGGGGGAAGGTTCCCAGCCTGTAGGCCGGGTTCCACCACGCGGTGGCCGGCTTCTTGCTGGGCGGCGGCCGTGTCGATGATCTGCTGGATGCGCTCCGTCATGCAGCGACGTTCGTCGCCCTCCAGGCGGTCCAGCTCGTCTGCCGCTGCCTGGGCGGCGCGCAAGTTCTCCATGGGCATGGCGTAGACCGGGCGGTCGGCCCCCAACATGCTGGCGATGGCGGCGCCGTGCTGCCGGACCGTGCCCACGCGGCTGGGCTCGTCAGTAGCCGGTGTGCCGCAAATGACGCGGTCGATCTCGCGGTGGTAAGCCTCGGTGAGGCGTCTCATGGCCGCCAACTTGTTGGCGCTGTCGAGAAGTGCGTTACGGCATGCCTCCAGCGTTTCACCGCTCGCACCGGGCGCTACGGGAGCGGACAGGTCCCGCATTGCCGCCTGCAATGGGTCCCGGCCGGCCTGGTCGGAGGTTCCGTCGTGGCAGATGACCAGCACCTCAGTGACGGTGCTGGTGCCGGCGCTGCTGTCTGCAGCGGGAAGTGGATCGTCGAAGGTCACCACGTCACCGGGGAAGGCATCAGGAAGCGCAACGTCGGCGTCGATGACCATGTCGATGAGCAGGTCGGTGGAGCCAATGGACTCCGGGTCGGAGACCGGCTCATCGGTGATGTGAAGCCTGCCGAGGAGATCGACGAGGCAGCTCTCGGAGCTAGCTGCGCCCGCGTCAAGTGCGGGCTCGTTGAAGAGGCGGATCCCGCCGATGAGATCAGCGAGGTTGCTTGCGGCACAAACAACTTCCATGCCGCGCAGCGTGTCGGTGCAAACGTCGTCGGGCGAGCCGGGCTGGCTGCGATCGCCAGGGAGGAAAAGGGTTCCCGTCCAGAATGTGTTTCCGGACGACGGTGCACCTAGCCCCACGGTGGGCGCCAAATGTCGGGGATATCGTGCAACATATGCCAGGGGATGGCTTATCGTGGATGGGGACAAAAGTATGTCGCCGGGCTCTAGAAGCGGGAGTGAGCGAGACCGCGTACGCTTGCGAATCTTACCCAGGTTCGGGGCTCTCCTAGGAGATAACACCCCTAGTCCTGCTCTGCGGGGTCTCCGCATGATCACTATTTCAATAGGTGGCTACAAGCTTGCTCCTTGAGCTTCCTGGCTGGAGGAGGAAGAAGGGCAAGGCTAGCCCTACTCCACTCTCTCTGCGTGTGTGTGTGGTGCTGTGAGTGCTCGACGAGGCCTCTGCCAAGGAGCCAACCCCCTGCATGGGGTGACCTGGGGGTTTATATAAGCCTACCCCCCAGGGGTACAACGGTAATCTGGCCCGATGCGGAGCCCGGCAGTCAGCGTCACTGGTCGCCGGCTTCTCCGCCGACCGCCGGGGCCCGCCACCTGGTGGGTCCGCCGACCGCCGCGATCTCAGCCGATAGGTGGGTCCTGCCGTCCATGGGCCGAGTTGACGGCTTTATGCTGTAGCATCGCCTCTGATGACGAAGGCCTCGTCAAGGGGAGCGTGGATACAGTCCCGCCGCCTGGCGAGAACTCACTGTAGCCATACCCCGTCGTATCTGGTTAATGGCGCACAGACTTCAAGGGAGGAGGAGGGCCGCCTGCTGGGAGCCGGCCTCCCACTGGGCCGACTGGTCTGGGCTCGCCGCCTTCTGGCTTGTCACGAACAAGTAGGGCCCGCCGCCTGCGGGCCGTACCGACCGCCCATCACGGAAGCATGGCTTCCTCTGCCATGGGTGACGTCATGAGCGGCATGGCAACAGTCCTGCGTTGGGCGCAGGATACCTGCTCGGCACGCAGTACCGTGGCCACGCCCTGCCCTGGATTCGGGGGTGGCAGGCCTGTACTGTAGCCATGCCCTGTCTCATCGTGTTTATGTTGGTGTTGACTTTGAGGGCGCGAGGGGCCGCTTGCTAGGATTCGGCATCCCAGGAGGCCGCCTGCCAGTAGTCGGCCTACTTTAGGGCCGTCTTATGGACCCCGCCGCCTCCCGGCAACCGGCTGCTTGGACCAGCCGGCCTCAAGAAGGCGGCCCTTGTCCTTGATGTTTGAGGGGCGTAGCCTGTCCCGATGTCTTGAAATACCAAAGGGAGCTGATGGGGCTACCCGTGGTCATTTACTCCGACACATTGCTTTTAACTGAGTCCCTTGGTGTATATCTTTAATTCTCATGGCTTCTTCTGATCCGGTGTCGGTTGATGGGCAATTCTCCATAAGGGGGTAACACCGAAGATTCAAATAAAGAAGCACGAGAAAACGATTTATTGCAACAAAGCACACATCAAACAAGCTACAAAACTACTCCACACTGGCACACACAAGCATGATACTACAGCAGATGCACATGCACTACACGAAGGACTACACCCTACGCTTGAGAAAACGCTCAGGAACTGATGAAGAAGCTAAGGGAGTAGCGAGTGGAACTGCTGACTCCGAAACTCCGGATGGATGAGGCGGAGGAGTTGGAGAAGCTGGCGGAGACTGGGGTAGGGAAACACCAAGCAATCTCCTGGCTCGAATGGCATCTCGGACTAATTCGGAAATAAGAAGACACTCGGCCGTCATGTAATGGGACATGGCGAGGATAGCCGGGTCATCTTGAGGGTCGACAGATGGGAACTGGATCCGCTTAGGATTCTCGGCGATGGTGGGATAGTATTGATAGGCACGGTTCTCTTGCACCATGCTCTCTTGATGACGAAGACCGGTGATTCCTGCCATTGCGGCAAGCTGAACGACACGCTCGGGAGTAGCACCATAACCACCATGGAAACTATAGGTGCGCTTACCAACAGGAATCGGGGCTGACAGATGGACATGAGCAACATACTCCAGGATTCTTCCTCCGGCAGAAGACTAGAATACTTGGTAATGAGGTGGATCTCCGAGGGGATAAATGCTACGCCACATATCGCCAAGGAGGGTGGCAAAGCTGGGAGGTGCAGGAGTGGGATTGAACGCAATAGGAACAACACCGGGAGCTCTGGGGATGGCACTGAACTCATGGAAGCTGACCGCCATCTACGCACGAAACAGGGGTTAGGGGTAACCGAATAAGACTATATGCAGCAAACAAATGCAACAACCAAATGCAGCAAGCAAGGGCAACAACCAGACCCTATACTACCGTTTTCTAACATTCCAGTGGACTAGGACGCTCTATAGCCAGACCTGCTCTGATACCAAGCCTGTGGCACCCCGGCTCAGAGAAACCGGAACGCCCCGTATTCCAGCCCAGAGATCGAGGTGAAGTCTTCTGGAATACGGCACTGCTTAGCATAGAACAAACCAACTCTCTATTACAACACAAATATGAATACAAGGTCTCCGATATTACAATGAATAACACCGGCATGGCAACGCTATGCCAACCACAGTTGCTCTATGCAAGCAGCATAACAACTCGAGGCAGCGGAACCTCTACTGGCAACGGAACAACGAACGATGATGATGGACTCCAATCCACAGGGACTCTGGCTGGAACGTTTATCCTAGCTCGTGAACACAGGAACCACACCAAACAAGCAAGCAATCCAGGCACGACCTGCAAACTGGCATGACACGCCAGGTCAGTACATTGAATGTACTTGCAAGCTCACAATAACCAAAAGTAGTCAAGACAAACAACAGCATGTCATTAGCAGGTTAAAGCAATCATGAACATGATACATGGCACACACAAACTAAACATGATACGTCTAAAACAACATTAGCATGGCATGAGCATATGAGCATGATGATACTACATGCAACAGGTAAACCATATCATGTACCAACTTACTCTTACTCGGCGGTTAACTCGTAACCATCTCATGCATCATCTTACCAACATCGGTATCCATGATACCGTCGTGATCCTCTCACGATCACATAAAAATGCACCAACTTCGGTATCCACGATACCTCCGTGATCCTCTCTCGATCACATAAAAATCAACCAACTTCGGTATCCACGATACCTCCGTGATCCTCTCTCGATCACAACCAATCTCTTCTCATCATCGAACTGGGGTTATTATTAGTCAAGTTATTATTATAGTTGGCTCATAGTGTGACCGACTATGAACTGGGCCCATATCCGTGGGCGCGGCTATCGATAGATTTATACACACACTCTGCAGAGGTTAGTACACTGTACCCACACCACGGAATCCATGGCCTCGCACTCCCATTCGGGTGGACCAACGACATTCCCACAAAACCGACCTATTGCCATCACTCTCCCAGCCACTCCGACAAACTCCCCTTTGGGCTAAGTCCTGGGTGGCCCCGATGTCAACCAATGACATCCAACGGCCACCGTCGTGGCAAAACATAAACGGTCCCAAACGGGGACAAGGTACCATAACAACAACAGCGGGCACACAAGGTTTATGTCTGCCTACCTGATCAGGGTAGCGTGCGCCCATAACCTTCCCTCTTTGGAGGCACCGGCGAGAGGCATGACAATGGACCGCATTAGGTCCTTCCCATAAAAGGCAAATGTGGTTGCACTGGTCAGCTCGATTTGGTGGCACCATGACTCAGCCAACGGTTGTTCAAGTTCATTATTATCCGGTTAAACTTGAATGAAATGAGCTGAGCCATATTGAAATACATGATGCAACTACATTGCATGAGCATGATATCAACATAAGCACGGAGGTGCAACATAATCATCGAGCATAACCATAATGAAGCATTAAACCATATGAGCATGGCACACCGACGAGCATAAGCATAACATTACACATGAGCATAGCATGACTACTAGCATCGGGAATAAATACCATGCAAGAACATAACGATAATACTACCAAGTAAGCATGTAACCAACTCGATGCAAATGGAACATGCATCGCAACGGTACTTGATAAGAGACGATAAACATGCACCAGACTGAACATCACTGCTACCAGCATGTACTACTACTACCAAGCATAACATGAGAAAATAATACTAGCAAGTAGCACAAGATAACAAGAAACATCGGAGCATAGCATGAAGGTGAACATGAAACCACGAGCATAACCGAAACAACGACTGTAGTAGCAAGCAAGCAGGCAGATAACGGGCAAACTTTTATTAAAGATTCAAGTAGAAACCATGGCTACTGCATGGCTATCATGCAAGTGGCTGTTGTGGCTTTCCTGGGGGTGACAGAGACTCCGGGAAGAAGTGCGGTGAGGCCGCGGAACGAAATGCCGGACGGTTCTCTCTCGGAGGGGGCTGATTTGAAGCAAGGTAAAAATGGTCATTTTCACTATGGGACCACCTAGTGAAAATGCTACCAAAAGATAGACCTCGACGAGATGAAGAAGTGGGCGTTGGTTTCACCTCGATCGGACTTACGGTCATGGAGATACAAGGTGAAGAAGATCAGGGACTAATATGTAATAAAAACTACTACAAACAAGTCCCTGGAGGAAAAACTGAAAGCGCCTTCGGGCCGAATACGTTTCCCGCACTAGAAAGCGTATTTTGAGCTGCAGAAGAGAGAAATACGCTTTCTGATTTAGAAAACGCATTTTAGCCAAAAGAGGAAGGAATATGCTTTCGAAATTAGAAAACGTATTTCTAGGAAAATATGTTTTCACTTACGTGACATGGTGGGGTGGGGTCAATGTGCGGTGAGGCTGACCGCTGGGGTCCGCGCGCAGGTGGGGGGGGCCTGGCGAGTCGTCGTCTTCCTCCTCCCCTGTCCCCCCGACAGAACAGAGGAGGGGCGAGGCAGTGGCGATGCCGGCGACCGGGAGGGCAGCTCCGGCCACCTCAGGCGACGACGGGGGCATGGGGATGGACGACGCAGGTAGCGGCCACCATGCCAGATTGTTCCAGAGGCTTCCTTTTTTAATTACTCAAAAATGAAGTTGTGGGAGATAAGGATGAACAAGAGAGGTGCGGGTATCCTTTTGCAAAATTGCCATAGTTTGCTTTCTATCTGTTAGATATAGATTGGACGGTTTATATTGCAAGATGGCAGGCACACCATCATCACCGAGAGTAGAGATATATTATAGGTATGATGGCTCAGTCTCTCGAAGGTGCTCATAGGGGTACGGTGTGCGTGTGTGCGTTCATAGGGGTGAGTGTATGCGCGCATGTATGAGCGCTTACGTCTGTACTGTGTTAAAAAAAGGAGTACTCGAAGTATGCAAGTTCATAAGGAACGGACGGTGTACATCACTCTTGTCACGTTCGCGTTGCACCCCGGCACAGTGGACCCTGCACGTCGCTCACCGAATGGAATGTGCTTCGTCTTGCGTTTTCGCTCGCTTGTGGGACCGCAGTTGAGAGCAAACTGATGTCCCTCCCCCTTCCCCGCCCGCGTCATTTACTACTAGACTAGAAGAGAGAGAGGTCGGCATGAGGCCATACCGATGCTAGAATTTGGCCGGGAAAACAGGGAAACCGACATGTGGGGCACACCTGTTGGGATGACGTGGCGCAGACTAGTCGAATGGAGGAGTTGGCCCACGACCTCCTCGCCACCGGCAACCGTTCATGTGGGTCATGGGGGCCAGCAACGTAGTGCAGCTCCCGCACCGCCTCTGTACACAGCGACCGCGGTGAGCATAACGCTCATCGCCACTGGACACTCTCGACTTTAGGGTGCCGAGTGTGGTGCTACCGCTGTGGCACGACCAGCAGATCAACACCCAATTCATCGAGGATGCACGGGATGCCAAAGTGCACGCGCGCCGCGACGCGTCCGCGGAGTGTTCTAGCGCGGCCAACTGCATCCCCAGGACCTGAGACCATGCTGGGTCGTCTTTCAATGACATGTGTGATCGCATGTGAGCAAAGGGCATGTCCAACGTTGCCATGCCCGCAGCTGACTACCCTGGCACACAAAAAACCCTCGTCCCTTGCATCGTTGCACGCGTGCATTCCCAGGCGGTGCTAGCTGCCCGCATTCATGCCGTCCGTCCGTATGCCGTCATTAAGCAGGCTCGCTGCCCGAGGAACCAACTCCAGTGACTTATTGATGCACCCGGACACTTGGCCTCACCGGAATGCGCTACTTAAAGTGGCAACGCCCAGCTAAAGTCCACACCATAGCGCATCCTCCGACCTGGCACCACATCCACCATGACCGCGAGCGGGAACGCTCTGCGGGAGAGCTTGTCTTCGGGGATGAAGCTCGAGGTCGCCGCCCTCGCTCAACTCGCTGCTCGCAATGCAATACCGGCGTAGCCGGATGCGGACGCGACCGCACAAGCGGTGGCCACGCTGGCGGCCGATGACGGGAGCACCGCTAGCCACGCGTCCTACTTGCCACCGTCCAACATTCGGTGGCGCATGTGGCAGGTGAACCGACCGACCGTCCACGTCCATCATCATCGACCTCATGTCCACCAGCACCACTGAGGTCGGGGACTCCTCCGAGGATGAGTAGGGCAAGGGAGGCGGTAGGGCATGGTGTGCAAACTGGCTGGTCCGTCTCTCATGTTCTACTCTTCCTCGCCGGAGACTATACCTTCACTTCACGGGTCTTGAACCCCGCCACCGTTCATGGAGATGGAAGATGGAGGACGTCGTCGCCGATACGAAAGTACAAAGGAAAGTGGACGTCGGTCGCAGCCGTAGAATAGGTTTAGGGTCGGCTTTCTTTTCTTTTTCTGTCCTATAAAAGTTCAAAATGTAATGAAAATCTGCTGTGTTTGCATGAATCTCGTCCGGTGTATATGAACTTTCACAATAATAGTAAGATATATTGTATGAAAATATATTGAATGATGATTCGTTTTTGTGTGTATAAACTTGGTCTAAGTTTAGAAGGTTTGACCCGAGACAAAGCTAACATGCGAAGTAAATAAACACATAGGTATACACACACAATTTATCTTAGGCACTCCAATAGTACGTCCACTACACATTCACGCATCTCACATCTTTCTCTCGCTCTGTCTGTCAAACCAACTAAGCCTTTTCCTAAAAAATAAAGTCCTAAAAAAACCAACTAAGCCAACCTCCCAGTATATCGCGCAGGAAAAGACCCAGCCGCGCCATTTTAGTCGGGATTACCGGATTACTAGTAGTAGTATCGATGGATCGCGTGAAGCACCAAGTTTAAAAGGAAAAAGGCGGTACACTCGCAGCACGCCTGTCGTGGCCGCATTGCACCCCTCACACGGTCGGTCCTGCACACGGCTCATGCAAACGGAACACGCTTCGGCTTGCCTCTTCACTGACAGGTGGGACCGCATTTGGAGAAACCGACCATGCGCCAAACTCCCCCGCCCACCGCGCGAAAATTCCCCCCAAATCCCAAATTCAACTGCCCTTCGGCCAACTAGCCAATAATATTCCCCAAACCTTCCTCCCCCTCGCCCCTTCCACTCCATTCGCTCTGCCAAAGCTGCCCTCCCCACCGTGCCGATACGTCGGCGCCGCGGTTCGTCGAGGGGACACATAGCGATCCTCTTGTTCCCACAGTATGCTCTCGTAGACTGCCGTCCTCCAGCTGTGCCGTCACCGCTAGCGACGTTCTTGTGGAGATGCACGGCGGTCAGCTTCTCCCACAGCACGCGCATTCTAGACTGAGGCCCTGTGCATGTCGGAGTAGCGCTAAATGTTAGCTGATAGACGTTGTTAATCTCACTGTTTGCCGAAATAGTTTACAGTTAATATGCTCTGCTTAAGAAGCTTCCTTGCCATGTTCTCCACTCAATCTGCTTTGCTGAGATGGCATGCCACGCCCGATTAGTTGCTAAAATATCCTGCCATATATTTATTGTGAAGTAGATTGCCATGGTCTAGTAGCCAATCTGTTAGGTGAAATAGCTCGACACCATTTTATACTCGATCTTTGTTGCTGAGATGGCCTTTGATGGATGTGTGCTCAGCCTCATTGACTACTGAAATAGCCAGCCATAATTTAGCACTCAAATCTATTTGCTGAATTAGCTTTACATATATTTCGTTACTTAGATCTGCTTGTCCAAATATCTTGCCATAGCTTTAGACATCGACCTAGGTATTTTTTTTGGACTTTATAAAAAAGCATATATGTTTTTCATGTAATATCTAGTGGAAGAACTAATTTGTATGTCTAACAGATGGACAGGACTTGGATAACTTCTGCTCGAAGATTCTCCACTGCATATGTTGAGGGGGTTGAAAACTTCATGAACTTTATCAGAGCTGAGTACGGTGGTCCGAAATCAGATGTGCTCTGCCCATGTAGCAGTTGTATGAATTCAGTTACAAGACCCCAGTCAACTATGCAAAATCATCTACACTTGTATGGGATGTCGGTCACATATACTAGGTGGGTTCATCATGGTGAAGCTGTGAACATCAATGTTACTGACTATGTGGAAGCAGCAGATCACCATCTTGATCTGCCTGATGCTCAGGTGGAAGAGGAGGAGGAGGAGATGGTGGCGGCGGAGCCAGTGAGTTTGACCAACATTGAAACAATGCTACGAAATGCTCGCGCATTTCGTGAACTTTCACCTGCAGAAGAAAAATGGTGGACCCACATGTTGGAACAATGCAACATGGCAGTCACCCCAGGAAATAAGCTGTCAGTATTCTCAGCTATGGTCACCTTTCTTCAGGTGAAGACATTTGAGCGGATGACCAACAAATCATTCGATGCGATGTTGGCTGCTTTTCGCAAATCTTTCCCAGATGCGTCTGAGCAGCCACACACCTACAGTAAAATGAAAATTTCCTTCGTGCAGTTGGAATTGGATATGATATGATCCATATTTGTAAGGATAATTGTATTCTGTTCCGGAAGGATTATGCCAACTTAAGTGAATGCCCAAAATACAAATCATCAAGATGGAAAGATGGCGATGCTATGAAGAGGATTCCTCATAATGTTCTGAGACATTTTCCAATTATACCAAGATTGCAGAGGTTGTTTCATGATGCTGAAAAAAGAGAGGATCTACTATGGCATTCTAGGAACTAGGAATACAGAGATCAGAATGTAATGAGCCATCCATCTCATGTTAGTGACTGGAAAAGCTTCAATCAGAAACACAAAAAGTTTGCTGCTGACCCGAGAAACATTAGACTTGGCTTAGCTACAGATGGATTTAACCCATTTGGCCACCAGAGCGCCACATATAGCATGTGATCAGTGCTTGTTATCCCTTACAACATGCCACCAAATGTCTGCACCAAAGAATCAAACTACATGATGGCCTTGCTCATCCCAGGTCCAAAAAGTCCTGAAAAGGATTTTGATTTATTCATGGAGCCTCTTGTGGAGGAACTTCAACAGCTATGGAGGGGTGTTCTCACTCGAGACCTATATAGCAGCCCACCAGCTCTTTCTGTGTGCTGTTATAATTTGGTGCGTCCATGATTATCCGGCTTTGGGCACTATGTCAGGGCGAACACCACATGGTTACAATGCATGTGTTCGCTGTGACAAGAATCCGCTGTCATACGCAATACTTAGCAAGATCTGTTACATTGGACACCGCCGTTTCCTTGCCAAGGACAAGCCGTGTCCTACAAAATACCGAAGACATGTGTTCAATGCAAAGCATGAAAATCGTGATGCGCCAAAGAGGCTCACTTGCGATGAGTTGCAAGTGGAATTAGAGAAGGTCAGGCATATTACACCAGGAAACCATCCTGATAATGGTAGCGGGCAAAGGAAGCATGGCAGGGCAGAAGAGAGATTATTGTTTACCTGCAGGTCCACTTTGTGGGACTTGGAGTATTGGAAAGATTTGGATCTGCGGCATAATCTTGATGTGATGCACATCGAGAAAAATATATGTGACAGCATTATCGGCACACTTCTTAATATTGAAGGCAAGACGAAAGATACCTTAAAATCTAGGATTGATTTGACACACCTGGGTATCAGAAAGGATTTGCAGGTAGAAGATGATGGTGAATTATGGGATATGGTAGCAGCTGTGTACGTCTTGGACAAGGTAAAAAGAAAAGAATTTTGCAAGGTCCTGTAACGTGTGAGATTCCCACATGGATTTGCTTCCAACCCTGAAAGGAGAGTCGGTGCAGAGGGAAACAAGGTACAAAGGTTGAAAACTCATGACTGCCACATCCTACTTCAAAGGGTTTCACCTGTTATCCTTAGAGGATTGGGCCACCCTAACTTATACAGAGCAGTTTCAGAATTGGGACAATTCTTCAAGGAACTCTACCGTAGAAATATCAGGATAGATGCTTTGGAGAGTCTTAGAGACAAGATACCAACTATCCTATGCGACCTTGAGAAGATATATCCTCCAGCCTTCTTTGATGTGATGGTGCATTTGGCTGTTCATCTACCTGATGAGGCACTACTTAGAGGTCTAGTACAGTATGGCTGGATGTACCCTATTGAAAGGTAGCTAGGCACTTTCAAGGGATATGTTAGGAACAGAGCTAGACCTGAGGGTTCCATTGTAGAGGCCTACATTGCTACAGAAGCGTTGACATTCTGCTCAAAATACATTGAAACAGCTGATCAGCCTAGCAAAGAGGTGGGTGAAGACAATCCCGAGCTCTATGTTTTCGATTGTTCTGTTCGATTATAGGGAAGAGTCGACAAGACGATTAACCTAAAGATTTGGACAAAATGGTTTGGTATGTGTTGAATAATTGTCCTGAGATTCTACCTTATATTGAGTAAGTGCTAAGTACTGCAGCTTATACATCGTAATCTACTAAACTTGCAGCACATTCTTATATATTTAGATGTTTGACGTGATCACTATGTTGTGCAGCATCTACAAAAAGGAGTTACTGGCGCAAAATCCAAGAAACATTGACAAACTGGTTATGGCAGGATTTGCGAAATGGTTCAAGAGCCATGTAAGATTTTGAATTGCACTGTCAATTTTTTAAATATATTGAGTACATACGATGATCAACTTGTCTATTTTCTAACCATAGGTTAAGAAGATACGGGAGGATGGGCAGGAAGTTAATGATGCCCTTTACGCACTAGCACTGGGTCCTGATACTCGGGTAAGACATTTTGAATCTTTCGTTGTTGGAGATGTGCGCTACAACACCCTTGCAAGCGACGAAGGCAGGAAGACACAAAACAGTGCCATCATGAGCACGGATACGTACGGCAAAGAGACAATTGAAATGTATGCTAACATAACATACATTGTTCAGTTGCAGTATATCTCCAGTTTCGAGGTTCATCGGTGTGTGGTTCTGTTGTGCTGTCATTGGTATAACCTGTTTTCCAGGATCGCAAAACCCAGAGCTGATGATTATTTCAAATCCATGAATGTCAAGGCGGCGTACCAGACCGACGAGCCTTTTATTTTGGCAAATCAAGCAACACAGATATTTTTCTTGGAAGACACATATGCATGTAGCAATGACTGGAGAGTATTGCAAAGGTTTGAGCAGAGGAATTCGTTTAATGAAGTTGCACAACAAGATGATGCTTACACTGCTCCTGATGTAGAAGATTCCACAATTGTTCCTAATATCTTTGAGAACTATCACGTCAATAACGTTGGCAAAAAGATTGCCTGTCGGGCTGTGGACATACGAGAGTTGATCAATAAGACGCCAATGTTCGAGGACATTGAGGATGAAGAAGAAGATGACACTGGGGGGAATTATGATTCAGACTAATACACATGGCAAAGATGTTGACGCTGCTGCTGCGGATGATGATTAGATTGCTTTTGTCTTATTTGCCTGTGAGAAGATGACTTTTTATCTACTATGTGAAATTGTGTTTGCTATGAAAACTGAAACCTGATGAAGTTGTTGTTTAGTATTTTGCTGTGAGAACATCACTTATTATGTATGTTGATTTGTGTTTGGTGATTGTATGACGACTAAAACATGATGACATTGTTGTTTAGTTGTACTCATATTTGGCTATGAAACTTGTATTTGATGACATAGTTTGCGGTTGGACTGCAATTTGCTCAACATCTTCGAATGGGAACAAAGCTGAACCGACAGGGCCTCTGCTAATTTATTTATTAGCAAAAGGGCCTCTGCTATTTATTTATTTATGAGCATGTAACACCCTGGATTTTGCCCATTTTCTTTTTCTTTCGATTTTGGTCTGGTTTTGCTTTTCAGTGGCTTAGTGGTTTTGAAACCTGGAGAGATCACCCTCGATTGCTCTCCCAAGTGGCTTGTCAATCTCAAAACCACCCCAAGACCTTTCCATTTCTACCTTGGATCCAATCCAATATTCTTTTCTTTGGGAATATTCCTTTTTTCTATTAAAGGAATAACCCTGTCTGCCCTGGGTTGTGAAGCAACCCACACTTCCATCATTTCAAGGATTCCCAAATAATTCTCATAAATTGTTTGGGTCAAATCTTCCTCAGATAAGTCAAAATCCTTCCTTGCCATGTTCAAAAATATTCCAGCAATATTCCTTTTCTGATTCTGCCCCAGCTGGCAGTTTGTGAAGCAAGTACCCTTTATCTTTGCTTGCTTGCTCTCAAACTTTTTGGGCATTGTTTACTATCCATATCATGGCCTCATGCCAAAATTCAACCCAAGTGGGCTAGTAAATCTTCCTTGGCAAATTTCCAAAGTTTCCGGTCAGCTGGAAGCTTAATGAAGGAAGTACTAGCTAGGTTGATCCAATTGAGTTGAAATTTTGCAAGCATCTTCATATGCTCAAATTAACACTGTCCACAAGATTTGTGCATCATTACATCATCTAGGTGATCACAGCATCAAATCTTGGCTTCTGGTCATACTTTCCTATTGTGAAGCAACTATATTTTATATTGCTTCATAATTGCTAAAAATTTACCAGATCATTCTCCCACCCATATAACATCTCTCCAACAAATTTGGGCTCATTTCATCTAGCCATTTCTCCTCAGTTATTTCTCTAAGATTCTGTCCAGAGAGAACCACTGTGAAGGAAGTACTATTTTGGCATGCCCAAATGGTATGAAATTTTTACAGTGAGTTCATGTATTAAAGTAACTCCTAGTCACCAGATTTCATCTCAATCCAAGCATCTATGTGAGTGCCACATCAAGATTTGTATTCTGGACCAGATTATGCAGTTGTTAAGCAACTGTATTAAATCTTGATGCAAATCATTCCAAACTCCACAGGATTATAGTACCTCTTAATCTAAACCTCTCAGACATCATTTTTGGTTCTTATCACCTCCCTGTGGATCACAAATGTGCAGTCAAGTTTGCTACAGCAAACTTGCAGTGATCTTTGCCATCACACCAGTTGCTCATCTCCTGACCTTTCACTTCTAGGATACCTTGGGGAGCAAGGACTACACCCAAGACAAGGTGTGCCAGCCTCTCGCGTCCCCTCCGAGCATGTGCATGCGGTGACCACGAGTCTGCCGAGCCAAAGTCGTGCTCTGCACGCCGACAGCGTCGGACACGACCGCTCCGGCCACTCTGCGCTGCCTCTTCTTGTCCCGTCGTGCCGACTTTGTTCCCACCGTCCACGTACCCCCTCCAGAACCCTCTCCCAGCTCCGGCGAAGCTCGCCGCCGCTCGCTACCAAGTTCACGCATGGGCCGAACAGGGCGCCGCGGTCGCTGTCTCGTCCGCACGCTCTTAATGGCTCCGCATGCGTCCCGTCACCTCTGCACGCTCATGTCTACCTCAGCCACGCCACGACGGCCAGCGCGGCTGCCAACACATCACGGACGCCGGCGTTTTCCTCACGGCGGGATCCGGTCCTGGCATCGCCGTCCGGCTATATATATAGCTCCCCGCGGCCTCCCGAGCACCCCATCACCCTTGCCTCACTCCTAGACCCCTCCCTAGCCCTCACCTGAGCTCGAGGAGCTCCTCTGCCACGCCATCGCCGCCATGGCCGCCGCGGCCATCCTCATAAATTCGCTCGAGCCCGAGCTCCTCTCCTCCTTCCTTCCCCACCAGAGCACCACCCAACCACCAGCGGACCTCCCTAGCATCTCTCCCCCTCCTCTGGTGGCCTCTGTCCATCATGCCCATCTCCACCCAATGCCACCGTCCGCCGGAGTTCGTGCTGCCGTCGCCTCGGTCCACCTCGACGTCTGTGAGTGGTACTGATGGATGTGGCTCTCCCTCCTGAATCCATCCATATGCGGAGCGTCGCCGGAGACCGCCTGTAGCACCGGCAGTCGCCGTCGAATGCCGCCCTGCCTCGGTCGAGCGCGAGCGAGGGAAGACGACGACGACCTGGCCAGGCGGACCCCATCCCCAGCGCGACCCCACCAGTCAGCCCCTCCCCGTTGACCCCGCCTTGCCATGTCGGATAAGTGGAAGCGTATTCCTGTGGAATACGTCTTCCTCTTCTGAAGGCGTATTTCATTCAAATCCGTTTTCTGTTTTTCATCCAAGGGCTCATTTGTGGATAAAATATTTGCAGATGGGTCCTTGGCAGAGAAACATTCACAACTTTTTGCTCACAACTCTGATTGAGGTGATTCCAGAGCTCACTTCTTCGTCTCGTCGAGCCCGTTCTGTTGATATCATTTTCACCATGTGTTTCCATAGTATAAATGACCATTTTGCCCTTGTCCGTAAACAGCCCCCTCCGAGAGAGAACTGTTTTCGGCAATCGTATCTGCGGATTCTCCGCACTCCTTCTCGATGGTTCCTTCATCCCAGGCAAGCCACGACAGCCACTTGCATGATGGACTTGCAGTAGCTATGGTTTCCTACTTGGATAATTATTATGTGCATGTTAATATCTATATGCTTATGTGACCTGCTAGTCATCAAGTATTCATTGATATCATTATGCTCATGATTAATACTTGCAGTAGTTCAATTAGGATGTTGACATGTCTGCATGCTTTGTTGTCATCGGTTATGAATATACTGATGTTGTTCATGCTCACCATGCTCGTCTGCATTTAGCTGGTTAAATGCTTGCATGCTGTTGATGCTATGATCCAGATATTATGCTGTCCATCCCTGCTTAGGATGTATCATGTTCATATGCGTTATGATTTCATCATGTTATCATGGCTCAGCACGGCATCCTTCAAATTTAACCGGATGTTAATCGAACTTGAACACCTGTTGGCTGAGTCATAGTGCGGACTGAACCGAGCTCACCAGTGCAACCACACTTGCTGGGATGGGGCAGCCCTAATTCGGTCAATTGTTATGCCTCTCGCCGGTGCCTCCAACTAGGGAATGTTATGAGCGCGTGCTACCCTGATCAGGTAGGCGGCTATAACCTTGTGAACCCAGTTGAGTTATTGTGCACAGGTCCCCGTTTGGGACAGTTTTGTTTGGCCATGACGATGGCAGGTGTCGGAAGGACACAGGGGTCACCCATGACATAGCCCAAAGGGGAGTTTGTCGGAGTGGCCGGGAGAGTGCCATGCAATAGATTGGGTTTTGTCGGAACGCCGTTGGTCCACCCGAATGGGAGCACGAGGCCATGAGTTCCGTGGTGTGGGTACAGTGTACTAACCTCTGCAGAGTGTATATAATCTATTGATAGCCGCGTCCTCGAATATGGGCACAGTTCATAGTAGGACACACTATGGGTCAACAGTATAATAATCTTGGGATAATTAGATTTATGCCCCTAGTTGTGTCCCACTCGTCTGTTTTACCCCTAGTTTCCAAAAGTCACCGGTTCTATGCAAGTCACTTTGCTCCTCTTATGCATTTGCCCTTTGATCGTTTGACCGTCAGTTTGAAAACTTCATAACTAATTCATATTAAATCAGAAAAATGCAAATAAGATACCAAAATGTTCGGCAAAACATCACCTATATGTGAGTGTTATTTGCATTCATGAAAAAAGTGTTGGAAAGTGCCCATCCAAGTTTTAGCTCTTATGCTACCACCATGAATAGTAAAATTTAAAAAAGTTCAAAAAATTAAAAAAAAATTTGGTGGCAAAGAATGACAAATGTTTTAAGTGTCTGCCAAGTTTCATGAAGGAATAACATTCGTGGGTGCCGCGGCAAAAAAAAAAAACAATCAGCACTCCAAAATAGATTATTTTTTTTGCCACAACTTCCACGAATGTCGTTCCCTGATGAAACTTGGCAAGCACTTAGAACATTTGTCATTCTTTTCCACCATATTTTTTTTGATTTTTTTTGAATTTTTTTAGATTTTACTATTCATGGTGGTATCAAAAGAGCTAAAACTCGGATGTGCACTTTCCAACACTTTTTTCATGAATGCAAATGACACTGACATATAGGTGATGTTTTTCTGAACATTTTGGTATCTTATTTGTATTTTTTTGATTTAATATGAATTAGTTATGAAGTTTTCAAACTGACGGTCAAACGGTCAAAGGGCAAAAGCATAAGAGGAGCAAAGTGACTTGGACAGAATCGGTGACTTTTGGGAACTAGGGGTAAAACAGACGAGTGGGACACAACTAGGGGCATAAATCTAATTATCCCAATAATCTTGCTTATAACAACCCTGTTCGATGAGAAAGAAGTTGGTTGATCTTTATGTGATCGCGAGAGGATCACTGTGGTATCGAGGATACTGACGTTGGTTGATCGTGATCATGTGAGGATCACTGTGGTATCATGGATACCAGATTTGTTTGATAGTGTTATGTGGTGATCTCGGGTAAAGACCAAGCTCCCGGTGATCATGTTATCACTACGGTATTGTAATACCAAGTTTGGTTGGTCCTGAGGTTATCGTGTGGCACACACGATGGTAAGTTCTTACATGTGAGGGTTACGGGGTAACCTCACGACAGAGTAAGTTGCAACATGTTGCATGTAGTATATGCCATGCCATGTTTATTGTTCTAGCATCATCATGTTTACACCTGCTCACCTGTAAGTGCCATGATGTTCCTTGTCTTGATTGGTTTGGTTGCTGTGAGCTTGCGAGTACATTCAAAGTACTCACCTGGCGTGTCATGCCAGTTTGCAGGTCATGCCATGATTGCTTGCTTGACGAGGATTCCGAGTTTGCGAGCTAGGATACGCGTTCTAGCCAGAGTCCCTGCGGAGTGGAGTTCACCACCGCCGTCGTTGTTCCGCTGCCGAGAGTTACTCCGCTTCCTCGGGTGATCCGCTATTAGCATAGAGCTACCCTGGGCAGGCGTAGCATCGCCGTGCCGATGTAATTCCTTGTACCCTTGTAACCTTATCCATAGTAATAAAGAGCCGATTTGTTCTATGCCAACAGTGTCGTATTCCAGAAGACTTGTCTCTGGGCTGGAATACGGGGTGTTCTGGTTTCCTCTGAGCCGGGGTGCCACAGAGCAAAAGGGGACACCCCCCGATTTTCATTAATAAAAATCATTAAATGTTCACAACACTACACCCAGCCTGCTAAACAAGTTTCATTCATTACTAGTTTCAGCAAAGTGCTCATGTCATAGCCACTGAATACACCACGAGTCCTACATACACTGCAAATAAAGAGACAATCATCCTATAGAGCACAACGATCTTGCCCATTATCTTCATAAGCTCTTTCATCTCCTCATTGTTGTCAAGGCCGTCCATCAGCTGTTGCTTGGCCATGATCAGATGAACTACATCTTTAACCTTCTGCTCTGCATCTTCCTCTTCTGTCGTTCCTTCAGTTACTAGTCCAACCCCCAACCTGCTGGTATTGGGATTCCTCGGCTAACCAAATAATTAGCGTAGTTCCATTCCCCCACATCAGCAACTTCCCAGAAATACAAATCACACGAATCTTCCCTTTTTTGCACAAATCAAATTGGAAGATCATCAACGAAACTATTAAAAAAATCAGCAACTGAAAGCAGGCGAAAAACACTTAAACATATTATTTCCCCATGATTCGGGCATTTGTAGAAGACTCGACCAGGGTTGAGGATTGTAGTTGAGATGCGACAGATGACTCTGCGTGATTTGCAGCAGTGGCACCACACCAACGGCAGCGGGTTGTGATGAGCAACCGGCTGCGGTGTGTGTGTCGGCGGGGGTGTGATGAGACCCATAGGGGATGGTACGGGTGGCGACTTGGCGCATATCTAGTTGTTGCCTGCTGAAGAGCAGGTGGACGAGCCGCCAGTGGACATGGTTGCTGCGGCCGGAGCTTCTGATGCTAGGCAGAGTAACTAGAGAAGAGGAGAAGCGAATGTTGGATATGTCAGTTTCATTACTTGCAGAGTAGCATAGCACTATATATAGTCATAGTCTAGGTTTGGATTCGAACCAGCTACAGGAGCACGTCTCTCTTTTTTCTAAAACTCTGCAACGTCTCTTTACTGGTACACTAGCTTGTTCTGTACACCTTCTCAAGTCTTTGATTTTCGGGAATGTTATGTGGTGAACGTTCCCTGGGAGGAGGACGGTAAACGAATGCATTTCCAGGCAGTTTTAGTTGCGTCGCAAGATCAAACGGTGGCAGTTTTGGGAATGTTATCTGGCGAACGAGCCCAGTTTTTCTTTTCTTCCTATAAAAAAGTATGCTACATGGTGTCGGCTTAGTCAACAAACGATTGTGCCAACCTTGACCATTGGATTGACATTCAACGTCTATCGTGTTTCTTCAGTCTCTTCTTCCTCCAGCCGCCAAAGCCAAACCAGCGCCGGCGGGACCGCCTGCTCCCGCCTCCCACGGCTGGCTGTGCTACCGCGCACGCATCACGGCCACATCGCATCCTAAAACTCTGCGCATCTTCCCTGGCTCCTGTTCATTTCCCGTCTTAGGCCTCACCATCGTCCTCCGCCTTGGTTCGCTCGCCGCGGCGCTGCCCTCCGGTGTTGTCAACATGGTCAACAACCGAGAGGAATAAGGAGATAACTGTACATGGTGAGGATGACAGTAGGGACCCACCAGGATCATGGCAGTAGGCAAGCAAGTGCCTCCTTTATTACAAGAAAAAAATGGTTCCTCTTGATGGTTTCCTGACATCTGGGTCGCACGCCACTGTCAACATAGTCAATAAGCGAGATAACTGCATAAGGAGCGGCTGACACCCGGGACCTAGCAGCTCACGCAGTATTATTTTTTTGTTTTCGGGATGGAGCAGGGTATCAACTGGGTTGTGCGGGAGCTGTGGCCCGTCTAGCCCAGGCTTTTATTTCATATGTTTACCACATGACCAGCCCAGTTTTGTTTTTTCTTTCTGAAAATGGCTAGCCTAGCTATTTTTTTTTGTAGAATAACCAACAGAGGCCTACTTGCTTTTCTACGCCCTGCTGGGCCTGAAATCTTTCAAGACGAGGAGGGATGCATTCGGCTTGCCCAGAAAATGGGCTATAAGTAATAAGAAATGGGCTGTAAAATGAAAAATACAGCAAACAGGCAATTAGTTCCAAATTACTTTTTTATTTCCGATTTTGATATTTTAAATTTCATTGTTTTTGTGCAGGTAAAATTTCATTGGATTTTACATTAAGGTATGTTTATTTTTTAAATTAATTTGAATCTAGCTAGAAATTTCGGGCTGTATGCTGTTTGGGACAGATTTGGAGGCTGACTTGTGGGTCTACAAGGTTGCCGTGTACGAAAGGCTTTGTAAACTTACTCCACAAATGATTCTAGCAGCAGTGACCGTTGGATTGTTATTCCAACGGCCGTGTTGCCTCTTCAACCTCTGGTCTTCTTGCTCCAGCCGCCCGAACTAGCGTCGGCCGTACTGCCTGCTCATGCCTCCCGTGGCCGGCTGTGCTGCCGCGCAGGCCTAACCGCCCCACACTACTCCCATCGCTAGCCTGGCCATCCCTCTAAGCACCCACAGTTCCTGTTATTCTCCGGCGACGGCAGACGAACCAGTAAACCCTCGTACTCCCCTCCGTGTGGGAAACAACTGCCGAGTCTTCTCTGGCTCCGGGTCGTTCCCTTCCTAGGCCTCGCCGTCGTCCACTGCCCTGGTGCTCTCAGCACGGCGTGGTCAAACATGGAGAGGATGACAGCTGGTTCCACGGCCGCACACAAGGAAGTGCCTCCTTATTACATGCAAAATAATGATTCCTCCACCTGACAGCGGGGACCCACCGGAAGCGCCTCTGTATTTCACGAAAAAAAGTTCCTCCCGCTGACAGCTCGGACCCACCAGCTATATCTTCGCACGCAAGGAAGTGCCTCCTTATTACGCAAAAAAAATGAATACTCCCCTGCTAGCTGGGACCCACCATATTTGGAGGCTGACTTGTGGGCCTACTAAGTTGGCGTGGACGCAGGATTTGTCAACTTAGTCAATATAAATGATTCTAGCTGCAGTGACCGTACGATGTCCATCTAACGGCCGTCGTGTTTCTTCAACCTCTGGTCTTCTTGCTCTAGCCGCCCAAACCATCGCTGGCCGTGCCCCTGCTCCTGTGTCCCGTGGCCGGCTGTGCTGCCGCGTAGGCCTCACCACCCCACCCTACTCCCATTGCTTGGCTGGCCATCCCTGTACTCACCCAGACCTCCTGTTATTCTCCGGCGACGGCAGCCTCACACTACAGCCGAACCAGTAAACCCTCGTACTCCCGTCCGCGTGGGAAACAACTGCCAAGTCTTCCTCGGCTCCGGGTCATTCCCTTCCTAGGCCTCGCCGTCGGCCACCGCCTTGGTGCTCTCAGCGCGGCATGGTCAACGTGGTCAAGGAACAACTTCCATCGGAAGAGGATTGTGCGTGGAGAGGCTGACAACTGGGTCCATGGCCGCAACAAGGAAGTGCCTCCTTATTACGCGCAAAATAATGATTCGTCCACCTGACAGCAGGGACCCACCGGAAGGGCCGCCGTATTTTGCGAAAAAAATGTTTCCCCCCTGACAGCTGGGACCCACCAGCTACATCTTCGCATGCAAGGAAGTGCGTCCATATTACGGGCAAAAAAATGATTCTTCCCCCTGATAGCTGGGACCCACCAGCTATATCCACCCTGACAGCTGGGACACACCGGGTCGAACAATACGTAGGGTTGTCTGTCTGGTCGCGAACGTGTACGTACATACTGGTCGATCGCTCTCTCTGCAGGGATGAACCGTGGCCGAGTAAGGAGATGCATGTGTTTTAGTAGAGGCATAGACGTAGCATGTCACGCAGTCCCGTCTATATATATCATGTACACGTACGTACATCCACGCTGCAAGAAAGTAAATATGGCTACGTACGTACATACAGGCGGGGTCTCGAATGTGTAAGCGCATACTTACAGCCGGGGCTCGTGTACATGGAGAGGCAACGGATGGCAGCGACGTCGTCCTATTCATCGACAGCTAACCGGCTGGGTTGGAACGGAGGAAACAATGTCGTGTTCACCGGGAGCCAAGTGACTGGGTCGAAACGTGTCCTGTTCATCGAGAGCGAAGCCACTAGGTCGGAACGCGTCCTGTTCATCGGGAGCCTGATACGTCTCCAGCGTATCTATAATTTATGAAGTATTCATGCCATGTTTACAACAATTTTATATGATTTTGGTCTGATTTGATTAGAACTAAGCCGGACTGACGCTGTTTTCAGCAGAACTACCATGGTGTCATTTTTTGTGCAGAAATAAAAGTTCTCGGAATGGGCTGAAAATTTACGTAGAATATTTTTGGAAAATATAAAAAATACTGGAGCAAAAAGATACCGGAGGAAAGTCCCGAGGCAACCGAAAGGGTGGGGGCGCGCCCCCTGCCTTGCCGCTGCCTCGTGGACCCCCTTGACGTGAGACCAACGCCAAAAACACCTATAAATACAGAAACCCCCGAAAAGAAACCTAGATCAAGAGTTCCGCCGCCGCAAGCCTCTGTAGCCACGAAAAACCAATCGGGAGCCCGTTCCGGCACCCTGCCGGAGGGGGAAACCATCACCAGTGGCCATCTTCATCATCCCGGCGGTCTCCATGACGAGGAGGGAGTAGTTCACCCTCGGGGCTGAGGGTATGTACCAGTAGCTATGTGTTTGATCTCTCTCTCTCGTGTTCTTGATTTGGCATGATCTTGATGTACCGCGAGCTTTGTTATTATAGTTGAATCATATGGTGTCTCTTTCCTCTCTATCTCTTGTTGTGATGAATTGAGTCTTGCTTTTTGAGGTTTCGTTATGTTGGATTGAGTATTGGATTTGAGAACACTTGATGTATGTCTTGCGATGGGATATCTGTGGTGACAATGGGATATCTGTGGTGACATTGGGGTAATCTATGCATAGGGGTTGATGCACGTTTTTGTCCTACGTTCTCCGATAGAAACTTTGGAGTGATTCTTTGTTGCACGTTGAGGGATTGTTATGTGATTCAATTATGTTATCATTGTTGAGAGAACTTGCACTAGTGAAAGTATGAACCCTAGGCCTTGTTTCCAAGCATTGCAATACCGTTTTTGCTCACTTTTGTTACTAGTTACCTTGCTGTTTTTATATATTCAGATTACAAAAACCTATATCTACCATCCTTATTACACTTGTATCACCATCTCTTCGCCGAACTAGTGCACCTATACAATTTACCATTGTATTGGGTGTGTTGGGGACACAAGTGACTCTTTGTTATTTGGTTGCACGGTTGTTTGAGAGAGACCATCTTCATCCTACGCCTCCCACGGATTGATAAACCTTAGGTCATCCACTTGAGGGAAATTTGCTACTGTTCTACAAAACTCTGCGCTTGGAGGCCCAACACGAGTCTACAAGAAGAAGGTTGCGTAGTAGACATCAAGCTCTTTTCTGGCGTCGTTGCCGGGGAGGTGAGTGCTTGAAGGTATATCTTTAGATCTTGCAATTGAATATTTTAGTTTCTTATTTTATCAGTAGTTTAGTTTATAAAAGAAAACGACAAAAAAATCAAATTTAGGTTGCCTCATTTAATTCATCTTTATAATGTCTTTCTTGAAAATGATGGATCGGAAAATTGTGCCAAAGTGTTAGAAGAAGAATGCAATAAAATGTTTGGCATAAAATCTTTGAATGATGAGCATGATTGCAATGTTGTTAGTATGAATTCTCTGAATATCCATGATGCTAATGATATGCAAAGCCATAAGCTTGGGGATGCTATGTTTGATGAAGAAGATATTTTTAGTCCCCCAAGTTTTGATGAGAATATTTATTATGATGATAGCTTGCCTCCTATTTATGATGATTATGTTGATGAAAGTGGGTTTGGAAGAGTATCAACTCTAGGTAGTATTGATCCCACTATTTTGGAGGGTGTTGAATCTTTTCACAGTATTGATAAAAGTGGATTTGGAGAGGTCATGACTTTATTTAGTGATGAATCCACTATTTAGGGAGAGGTTCCAATTGATTATGATAATAAAGTTGCTATCTATGACGATTATTGTGATGACATGTATGCTATAAAGAATAATGATAACCATGAAACTTGTCATCATGATTTAATTTTCAATTGGATTATGCCTCACGTGATAGTTATTTTGTTGAGTTTGCTCCCACTACTATTCATGAGAATAAGTTTGCTTATGTGGAGAGTAATAAAATTTCTATGCTTGTAGATCATGAAAAGAATGCTTTATGTGATAGTTATATTGTTGAATTCATTCATGATGCTACTGAAAATTATTATGAGAGAGGAACATATGCTTTTACATATTGTAATAATATCAAGTTTTCTCTCTATGTGTTGAAAGTTTTGAAGTCATGCTTGTTTTGCCTTACTATGCTAGTTGATTCTTGTTCCCATAAGTTGTTTGCTCACAAAATCCCTATGCATAGGAAGTGGGTTAGACTTAAATGTGCTAGTCATATGCTTCATGATGCTCCCATTATGTTTCAGTTCTTATCTTTTATGTGAGCATCATTGAAATCATCATGCCTAGCTTAAAAGGCATTAAAGAAAAGCGCTTGTTGGGAGACAACCCAACATTTACCCTTACTGTTTTTGTGTGTTCACATGATTAAGCTACTGTATTAATCATGTGTTATAGCTTTTGTTTCAATAAAGTGCCAAGTAAAGCCTTTGGGATAGTGTGGATGATAGTTGACTTGATTCTGTGCAAAAACAGAAACTTTTGCGTCCAGTAACAGAATTTTTAAAATTCACTGGACCGTGTAAAAACTCTTAATGTTTTACATAGGATTGCTATACAAATTTTCTACGTTTTCCTAATTTTTCAGAATATTTGGAGTTACAGAAGTATGACCTTAATTCAGATCTTTACAGACTGATCTGTTTTTGACAGATTCTGTTTTCGATGCACAGTTTGCTTGTTTTCTAGTTTCTATGGATTATATTGCTCAGTATAAATTGTAGAAATGATAGGGTACAGTAGGCATCATGTGATAGAAAATTTGAATCTTGTCTTGACAGTACCAAAGTGAATGATTTGTTTTATCATACTAACCCATCTCATGAAGTTCCATTAAGTTTTGTGTGATTGAAGTTTTCAAGTTTTGGGTGAGATATCGATATGAGGAGAATAAGGAGTGACAAGACCCTAAGCTTGGGGATACCCAAGGCACCCCATGGTAATATTCAAGGAATACCCAAGCAACTAAGCTTGGGGATGCCCCGGAAGGCATCCCCTCTTTCGTCTCCAACATTATCGGTAACCTTACTTGGGTCTATATTTTTATTCGTCACATGATATGAGTTTTGCTTGGAGCGTCATTTTATTTTATTAGGATTTGCTTTATGTTATTTAGAGTAATGTTTTGTATCTTTTATTTCAATAAAAGTGTCAAGTATAGCCTTTACCATGCTTATTTTGCAAGTCTATATGTTGCTGTTTTGAAAACAGAAAGTTTTCTATCATTGTCTGAATTCTTCTGGAAAGTCAGAACGTGATAAAATTTTGAAATTTTTACAAAATGAGTAAATACAAATTTTATATAGTGTGCTAAATTTTCAGAATATTTGGAGTTAGGGAAGTATGAGTACAATTTCACTCTTTACAGACTGTCCTGTTTAGACAGATTGCTGTTATGTTTGCATTGTTTGCATATGTTTACTTGTTTAATGATTCTATTTGAGGATAGGAATATTAAATATGCAGAGGCATTTAGTATGCAATGTTAAGTAATAATTCTAGTGATTTGTTACAGTAGAGAATGATAAGGTTTTGCATTTGATTTACACTAACTTATCTCACGAGTTCTTGTTGAGTTTTGTGTGGATGAAGTTTTTAAGATTTAGGGAAACCGTGATATAAAAGGAATTAAGGAGACACAAAAGCTCAAGCTTGGGGATGCCCAATTCATCCCTAGTTAATATTTCAAGAAGTATCAAGCATATAAGCTTGGGGATGCCCCGGTTGGCATCCCACCTTTCTTCATCAAGAATTATCGGTTAGTATCGGTTGAGCCTAAGTTTTTGCTTCTTCACATGATGTGTGCTATTTTTAGAATGTCATTTTATTTTGTTTTGCTTGCTGTTTGAATAAAATACTTAAGATCTTAAATTTTTAAATGAGAGAGACTCCTCACACAGCTACATAATTATTTGACTACTCATTGATCTTCACGTATATCTTTTTGGAGTAGTTTGTCAGTTGCTCTAGTGCTTCACTTATATCTTTTAGAGCACGGCGGTGGTTTTATTTTGAAGAAATTGATGAACTCTCATGCTTAACTTATATTATTTTGAGAGTCTTAAATAGTATGGCAATTTGCTTAGGTTGTGAATTTAGTCCTAATATGATGGGCATCCAAGAGGGATATAATAAAAACTTTCATATAAAGTGCATTGAATACTATGAGAAGTTTGATTCCTTATGATTGTTTTGAGATATAAAGATGGTGATATTAGAGTCATGCTAGTGAGTAATTGTGGATTGGTAGAAATACTTGTGTTAAAGTTTGTGATTCCCGTAGCATGCACGTATAGTGAACCGTTATGTGATGAAGTCGGAGCATGATTTATTTATTGATTGTCTTCCTTATGAGTGGCGGTCGGGGATGAGCGATGGTCTTTTCCTACCAATCTACCGTAGGAGCATGCATGTAGTACTTTGTTTCGATAGCTAATAGACTTTTGCAATAAGTATGTGAGTTCTTTATGACTAATGTTGAGTCCATGGATTATACACACTCTCACCCTTCCACCATTGCTAGCCTCTCTAGTACCACGCAACTTTCACCGGTGCATTACACCCACCATATACCTTCCTAAAAACAGCCACCATACCTACCTATTATGGCATTTCCATAGCCATTCCGAGATATATTGCCATGCAACTTCCACCGTTCCGTTTATTATGACACGCTTCATCATTGTCATATTGCTTTGCATGATCATGTAGTTGACATCGTATTTGTGGCAAGGCCACCATTCATATTTTTTATACATGTCACTCTTGAGTCATTGCACATCCCGGTACACCACCAGAGGCATTCATACAGAGTCATATATTTGTTCTAAGTATCGAGTTGTAATTCTTGAGTTGTAATGTAAATAAAAGTGTGATGATCATCATTATTAGAGCATTGTCCCATGTGAGGAAAGGATGATGGAGACTATGATTCCCCCACAAGTCGGGATGAGACTCCGGACGAAAAAAAAAAAAAGAGGACAAAGAGGACAAATAAAAAAAGAGAGGCCAAAGAGCCCAAATAAAAAAAAGGGAAAAAGAGAAAATAAAAAAATAAGGGAAAAAAAGAGAAGGGACAATGTTACTATCCTTTTTCCACACTTGTGCTTCAAAGTAGCACCATGATCTTCATGATAGAGAGTCTCCTATATTGTCACTTTCATATACTAGTCGGAATTTTTCATTATAGAACTTGGCTTGTATATTCCAATGATGGGCTTCCTCAAATTGCCCTAGGTCTTCGTGAGCAAGCGAGTTGGATGCACACCCACTTAGTTTCTTTTGAGCTTTCATACACTTATAGCTCTAGCGCGTCCGTTGCATGGCAATCCCTACTCACTCACATTGATATCTATTGATGGGCATCTCCATAGCCCGTTGATACGCCTAGTTGATGTGAGACTATCTCCTTCTTTTTTCTCCACAACCACCATATTCTATTCCACCTATAGTGCTATATCCATGGCTCACGCTCATGTATTGCGTGAAAGTTGAAAAAGTTTGAGAACATCAAAAGTATGAAACAATTGCTTAGCTTGTCATCGGGGTTGTGCATGATGAAATACTTTGTGTGATGAAGATGGAGCATAGCCAGACTATATGATTTTGTAGGGATAACTTTCCTTGGCCATGTTATTTCGAGAAGACATGATTGCTTTATTTAGTATGCTTGAAGTATTATTGTTTTTATGTCAATATTAAAATTTTGTTTTGAATCTTATGGATCTGAATACTCATGCCACAATAAAGAAGATTACATTGATAATTATGCTAGGTAGCATTCACACTTCATAAATTCTTTCTTTTATCATTTACCAACTCGAGGACGAGCAGGAATTAAGCTTGGGGATGCTGATATGTCTCCAACATATCTATAATTTATGAAGTATTCATGCCATGTTTACAACAATTTTATATGATTTTGGTATGATTTGATTAGAACTAACCCGGATTGACGCTGTTTTATGCACAACTACCGTGGTGTCATTTTTTGTGCAGAAATAAAAGTTCTCGGAATGGGCGGAAAATTTACGGAGAATATTTTTGGAAAATATAAAAAATACTGGAGCGAAAAGATACCGGAGGAGAGTCACGAGGCAACCACAAGGGTGGGGGGCGCCCCCCTTTTGGGTAACGTTGCATGGAAAACAAAAAAATTCCTACGCACACGCAAGATCTATCATGGAGATGCATAGGAAAAAGAGGGGAGAGTGTGTCTACGTACCCTCGTAGACCGTAAGCGGAAGCGTTTCACAACGCGGTTGATGTAGTCGAACTTTCTTCGCGATCCAACCGATCTATTACCGAACGTACGACACCTCCGTGTTCAGCACATGTTCAGCTCGGTGACGTCCTCCGCCTTATTGATCCAGCAAGATGGTGAGGTAGTAGATGAGTTTCGTCAGCATGATGACGTGGTGACGGTGATGGTGAAGTGATCTCCGCAGGGCTTCGCCTAAGCACTACGAAAATATCACCGGGGGTGTAAACGGTGGAGGGGGGCGTCGTGCACGGCTAACAATTGATCTGTTGTGTGCTAGGCGCCCCCCTCCCACATATATATAGGTGGGAGGGAGGGAGGAGTAGCCAAAGGAGGCGCACAAGCAGGAGGAATCCTACTTGGAGTCCCTCCCAAGCCGCGCTCCCCGTTTCCTTATTTGGAGCGCGGGGAAAGGCAGGGGAGGGTGCCCCCCCCTTTCCTTTCTCTCATGAGAGGGAAAGGCAGGAGGGGCTAGCCCTCCCCCTTTTCCTTCCCTAGAGCTGGCCAAACAAGGGAGGAGGCGCACCAGCCCCCTTGTGGGCTGGTCTGTCCCCTCCTTTGGCCCATAAGGCCCATAACTTGCCGGGGGGTGCCCAGAACCCCTTCCGGTGACCCGATTCCTTCCAGGTACGTCCCAAAACACTTTCGGTGTCCAAATACCATCATCCTATATATCAATCTTTACCTCTCGACCATTTCGAGACTCCTCTTCATGTTCGTGATCTCATTCGGTACTCCGAACAACATTCGGTCACCAAAACATATAACTCATATAACACTATATCGTCAACGAACGTTAAGCGTGCGGACCCTATGGGTTCGAGAACTATGTAGACATGACCGAGACACCTCTCCGGTCAATAACCAATAGCAGAACCTGGATGCCCATATTGGCTCCTACATATTCTACGAAGATCTTTATCGGTCGAACCATTATGACAACATACGTAATTCCCTTTGTCCATCGGTATGTTACTTGCCCGAGATTCGATCGTCGGTATCTCTATACCTAGTTCAATCTCGTTACCGACAAATCTCTTTACTCGTTCCGTAATACATCACCTTTGTAACTAACTCCTTAGTCATTTGCTTGCAAGCTTATGATGTCTATTACCGAGAGGTCCCAGAGATACCTCTCCGAAACTCGGAGTGACAAATCCTAATCTTGATCTATGCCAACTCAACAAACACCTTCGGAGATACCTGTAGAGCATCTTTATGATCACCCAGTTACGTTGTGACGTTTGATAGCACACAAGGTATTCCTCCGGTATCCGGGAGTTGCATAATCTCATAGTCGAAGGAAAAAATATTTGACATGAAGAAAGCAATAGCAATAAACTGAACGATCATTATGCTAAGCTAACGGGTGGGTCTTGTCCATCACATCATTCTCCTAATGATATGATCCCATTATCAAATGACAACACATGTCCTGGTTAGGAAACCTTAACCATCTTTGATCAACGAGCTAGTCTAGTAGAGGCTTACTAGGGACACGGTGTTTGTTTATGTATTCACACATGTATTTAAGTTTCTGATCAATAGAATTCTAGCATGAATAATAAACCTTTATCATGAATAAGGAAATATAAAATAACAACTTTATTATTGCCTCTAGGGCATATTTCCTTCAGTCTCCCACTTGCACTAGAGTCAATAATCTAGTTCACACCGCCATGTGATTAACATCCATAGTTCACATCGTCATGTGACCAATACCCAAAGAGTTTACTAGAGTCAATAATCTAGGTCACATTGCTATGTGATTAATACCCAAAGAGTACTAAGGTGTGATCATGTTTTGCTTCTGTGAGAAGTTTAGTCAACGGGTCTGCCACATTCAGATCCGTATGTATTTTGCAAATTTCTATGTCTACAATGCTTTGCATGGAGCTACTCTAGGCGATTGCTCCCACTTTCTATATGTATCCAGATTGAGATTCAGAGTCATCCGGATTGGTGTTAAAGCTTGTATCGACGTAACCCTTTACGACAAACTCTTTATCACCTCCATAACCGAGAAACATTTCCTTAGTCCTCTTAGGTACCTAAGGATAATTTTGACTGCTGTCCAGTGATCTACTCCTGGATCACTATTGTACCCCCTTGCAAAACTTATGGCAGGGTACACAATAGGTCTGGTACACAGCATGGCATACTTTTTAGAACCTATGGCTGAGGCATAGGGAATGACTTTCATTCTTTCTCTATCTTCTGCCGTGGTCGAGATTTGAGTCTTACTCAACTTCATACCTTACAATAGAGGCAAGAACTCCTTCTTTGACTGATCCATTTTGAACTCCTTCAAAATCTTGTCAAGGTATGTACTCATTGAAAGTCTTATCAAGCGTCTCGATCTATCCCTATAGATCTTAATGCTCAATACGTAAGTAGCTTCACCGAGGTATTTCATTGAAAAATTCTTATTCAAGTATCCTTTTATGCTATCCATAAATTCTATATCATTTCCAATCAACAATATGTCATCCACATATAATATCAGAAATGCTACAGAGCTCCCACTCACTTTCTTGTAAATACAGGCTTCACCGTAAGTCTTTATAAAACCATATGCTTTGATCACCTCATCAAAGCGTATATTCCAACTCCGAGATGCTTGCACCAATCCATAAATGGATCGCTGGAGCTTGCACACTTTGTCAGCATTGTTAGGATCGACAAAACCTTCTGGTTGCATCATATACAACTCTTCTTTAAGAAATCCATTAAGGAATGCAGTTTTGACGTCCATTTGCCAGATTTCATAAAATGCGGCAATTACTAACATGATTCGGACAGACTTAAGCATCGCTACGGGTGATAAAGTCTCATCGTAGTCAACCCCTTGAACTTGTCGAAAACCTTTCGCGACAAGTCAAGCTTTATAGACAGTAACATTACCATCAGCGTCGGTCTTCTTCTTGAAGATCCATTTATTCTCTATGTCTTGCCGATCATCGGGCAAGTCCACCAAAGTCCGTACTTTGTTCTCATACATGGATCCTATCTCAGATTTCATGGCCTCAAGCCCTTTATCGGAATCTGGGCTCATCATAGCTTCTTCATAGTTCGTAAGTTTGCCTTGGTCTAGTAACATGACTTCCAGGACAGGATTACTGTACCACTTTGGTGCGGATCGTGTTCTGGTTGACCTACGAGGTTTAGTAGTAACTTGATCTGAAGTTTCATGATCATTATCACTTGCTTCCTCTCTAGTTGGTGTAGGCATCACGGGAACAGTTTTCTCTGATGTACTACTTTCCAATTCGAGAGATGGTACAATTACCTCATCAAGTTCTACTTTCCTCCCACCACTTCTTTCGAGAGAAACTCCTTCTCTAGAAAGGATCTATTCTTAGCAACAAAGATCTTGCCTTCGGATCTGTGGTAGAAGGTGTACCCAATTGTTTCCTTAGAGTATCCTATGAAGACGCACTTCTCCGATTTGGGTTTGGCTTATCAGGCTGAAGCCTTTTGACATAAGTGTCGCAACCCCAAACTTTAAGAAACGACAGCTTAGGTTTCTTGCCAAACCATAGTTCATACGGTGTTGTCTCAACGGATTTAGACGGTGCCCTATTTAACGTGAATGCAGTTGTCTCTAATGCATAACCCCAAAATGATAGTGGTAAATCGGTAAGAGACATCATAGAATGCACCATATCTAATAAAGTACGGTTACGATGTTCGGACGCACCATTACGCTGTGGTGTTCTAGGTGGCATGATTTGTGAAACTATTCCACATTGTTTTAAATGAAGGCCAAACTCGTAACTCAAATATTCACCTCTGCGGTCAGATCATAGAAACTTTATTTTCTTGTTACGATGATTCTCCACTTCACTATGAAATTCTTTGAACTTTTCAAATGTTTCAGACTTTTGTTTCATTAAGTAGACATACCCATATCTACTTAAATCATCTGTGAAGGTCAGAAAATAATGATACCCGCCGTGTGCTTCAACACTCATCTGTCTGCATACATCGGTATGTATTATTTCCAATAAGTCATCAGCTCGCTCCATTGTTCCGGAGAACAGAGTTTTAGTCATCTTGCCCATTAGGCATGGTTCGCAAGTATCAAATGATTCATAATCAAGTGATTCCAACAGCCCATCTGCATGGAGTTTCTTCATGCGCTTTACACGAATATGACCTAAACGGCGGTGCCACAAGTATGTTGCACTATCATTATCAACTTTGCATCTTTTGGCATCAATATTATGAATATGTGTATCACTACGATCGAGATTCAATAAACCATTCACATTGGGTGTATGACCATAGAATGTTTTATTTATGTAAACAGAACAACAATTATTTTCTGACTTAAATGAATAATCGTATTGCAATAAACATGATCAAATCATATTCATGCTCAACGCAAACACCAAATAACATTTATTTAGGTTCAACACTAATCCCGAAGGTAGAGGGAGTGTGCGATGGTGATCGTATCAACCTTGGAATCACTTCCAACACACATCGTCACCTCGCCCTTAACTAGTCTCTGTTTATTCTGCAACTCCTGATTCGAGTTACTAATCTTAGTAACTGAACCAGTATCAAATACCCAGGGGCTACTATGAATACTAGTAAGGAACACATCAATAACATGTATATCAAATATACCTTTGTTCACTTTGCCATCCTTCTTATCCACCAAGTATTTGGGGCAGTTCCGCTTCCAGTGACCATTTCCTTTGCAGTAGAGGCACTCAGTTTCAGGCTTGGGTCCAACTTTGGGCTTCTTCATGGGAGCGGCAACTTGCTTGCCATTTTTCTTGAAGTTCCATTTCTTTCCCTTGCCCTTTTTCTTGAAACTAGTGGTCTTGTTAACCATCAACACTTCATTCTCTTTCTTGATTTCTACCATCGCTGATTTCAGCATCGCGAAGAGCTCGGGAATCATTTTCGTCATCCCTCGCATATTATAGTTCATCACGAAGTTCTAGTAGCTTGGTGATAGTGACTAGAGAACTTTCTCAATCACTATCTTATCTGAAAGATTAACTCCCACTTGATTCAAGCGATTGTAGTACCTAGACATTCTGAGCACATGCTCACTGGTTGAGCTATTCTCCTCCATCTTGTAGGCAAAGTACTTGTCAGAGGTCTCATACCTCTCGAAATGGGCATGAGTCTGAAATACCAATTTCAGCTCTTGGAACATCTCATATGCTCTGTGGCGTTCAAAACGTTTTTGAAGTCCCGGTTCTAAGCCGTAAAGCATGGCGCACTAAACTATTAAGTAGTCATCACATCGATCTTGCCAAACATTCATAACGTCTGCATCTGCTCCTGCAATAGGTCTGTCACCTAGCGGTGCATTAAGGACATAATTCTTCTGTGCAGCAATGAGGATAATCCTCAGATCATGGACCCAGTCGGCATCATTGCTACTATCATCTTTCAACTTAGTTTTCTCTAGGAACATATCAAAATAAAGCAGGGAAGCTATAAGCGAGCTATTGATCTATAACATAGATATGCAAAAACTATCAAGACTAAGTTCATGATAAATTAAGTTCAATTAATCAAATTACTAATGAACTCCCACTTAAATCAACATCCCTCAAGTTGTCTAAGTGATACATGATCCATATCAACTAAACCAAGTCCGATCATCACGTGAGATGGAGTAGTCTTCAATGGTGAACATCTTCATGTTGATCATATCTATTATATGACTCATGTTCGACCTTTCGGTCTCCAGTGTTCCGAGACCATGTCTGTACATGCTAGGCTCGTCAAGTTTAACCCAAGTATTCTGCATGTGCAAAACTGTCTTACACCCGTTGTATGTGAACGTAGAGTCTATCACACCCGATCATCACATGGTGTCTCGAAACGATGAACTGTAACAACGGTGCATACTCATGGAGAACACTTTTACCTTGAAATTTAGTGAAGGGATCATCTTAGAATGCTACAGCCGTTCTAAGCAAAATAAGATGCATAAAGGATAAACATCACATGCAATCAAAATATGTGACATGATATGGCCATCATCATCTTGTGCTTTTTGATCTCCATCTTCAAAGCATCATCATGATCTCCATCGTCACCGGCTCGACACCTTGATCTCCATCGTTGCGTCGTGGTCGTCTCGCCAACTATTGCTTCTACAACTATCGCTAACGCATAGTGATAAAGTAAAGCAATTACATGGCGTTTGCATTTCATACAATAAAGAGACAACCATAAGGCTCCTGCTGGTTGTCGATAACTTACAAAACATGATCATCTCATACAATAATGTATATCACATCATGTCTTGACCATATCACATCACAATATGCCCTGCAAAAACAAGTTAGACGTCCTCTACTTTGTTGTTGCAAGTTTTACGTGGCTGCTACGGGCTTCTAGCAAGAACCGTTCTTACCTACGGCAAAAACCACAACGGTGATTCATCAAGTTTGCTGTTTTAACCTTCTTCAAGGACCGGCCGCAGTCAAATTTGATTCAACTAAAGTAGGAGAAATAGACACCCGCCAGCCACCTTTATGCAAAACTAGTTGCATGTCTGTCGGTGGAACCGGTCTCATGTGCGTGGACATGTAAGGTTGGTCCGGGCCGCTTCATCCCACAATACCGCCGAATCAAAATAAGATGTTGGTGGTAAGCAGTATGACTATCACTACCCACAACTCTTTGTGTTCTACTCGTGCATATCATCTATGCATAGACCTGGCTCATGATGCCACTTTTGGGTAATGTTGCATGGAAAACAAAAAAATTCTACGCACACGCAAGATCTATCAAGGAGATGCATAGCAACGAGAGGGGAGAGTGTGTCTACGTACCCTTGTAGACTATAAGCAGAAGCGTTTCACAACGCGGTTGATGTAGTCGAACTTTCTTCGCGATCCAACCGATCTAGTACCGAACGTACGACACCTCCGCGTTCAGCACATGTTCAGCTCGGTGACGTCCTCCGCCTTCTTGATCCAGCAAGATGGCGAGGTAGTAGATGAGTTCCGTCAGCACGATGGCATGGTGACAGTGATGGTGAAGTGATCTCCGTAGGGCTTCGCCTAAGCACTACGAAAATATGACCGGGGGTGTAAACGGTGGAGGGGGGCGCCGCACACGGCTAACAATTGATATGTTGTGTGCTAGGCGCCCCCCCTCCCACATATATATAGGTGGGAGGGAGGGAGGAGCAGCCAAAGGAGGTGCCCAAGTAGGAGGAATCCTACTTGGAGTACCTCCCAAGCCGCGCCCCCCCTTTCCTTATTTGGAGCGCGGGGAAAGGCAGGGGAGGGTGGCGCCCCCCCCCCCCTTTCCTTTCTCCCATGAGAGGGAAAGGCAGGAGGGGCTAGCCCTCCCCCTTTTCCTTCCCTAGAGCTGGCCAAACAAGGGAGGAGGCACACCAGCCCCCTTGTGGGCTGGTCTGTCCCCTCCTTTGGCCCATAAGGCCCATAACTTGCCCGGGGGTGCCCGGAACCCCTTCCGGTGACCCGATTCCTTCCCGGTATGTCCCAAAACACTTCCGGTGTCCAAATATCATTGTCCTATATATCAATCTTTACCTCTCGACCATTTCGAGACTCCTTGTCATGTCCGTGATCTCATCCGGGATTCCAAACAACATTCGGTCACCAAAACATATAACTCATATAACATTATATCGTCAACGAACGTTAAGCGTGCGGACCCTATGGGTTCGAGAACTATGTAGACATGACCGAGACACCTCTTCGGTCAATAACCAATAGCAAAACTTGGATGCCCATATTGGCTCCTACATATTCTACGAAGATCTTTACCGGTCGAAACGTTATGACAACATACGTAATTCCCTTTGTCCATCGGTATGTTACTTGCCCGAGATTCGATCGTCGGTATCTCTATACCTAGTTCAATCTCGTTACCGGCAAATCTCTTTACTCATTCCGTAATACATCACCTTTGTAACTAACTCCTTAGTCATTTGCTTGCAAGATTATGATGTGTATTACCGAGAGGGCCCAGAGATACCTCTCCGAAACTCGGAGTGACAAATTCTAATCTTGATCTATGCCAACTCAACAAACACCTTCAGAGATACCTGTAGAGCATCTTTATGATCACCTAGTTACGTTGCGACGTTTGATAGCACACAAGGTATTCCTCCGGTATCTGGGAGTTGCATAATCTCATAGTCGAAGAACTGAACGATCATTATGCTAAGTTAACGGGTGGGTCTTGTCCATCACATCATTCTTCTAATGATGTGATCCCATTATCAAATGGCAACACATGTCCATGGTTAGGAAACCATAACCATCTTTGATCAACGAGCTAGTCTAGTAGAGGCTTACTAGGGACACGGTGTTTGTTTATGTATTCACACATGTATTTAAGTTTCCAATCAATACAATTCTAGCATGAATAATAAACCTTTATCATGAATAAGGAAATATAAAATAACAACTTTATTATTGCCTCTAGGGCATATTTCCTTCACCCCCCTAGGGCGCGCCCCCTGCCTTGCCGCTGCCTCGTGGACCCCCTTGATGTGAGACCGACGCCAAAAACTCCTATAAATACAGAAACCCCCAAGAAGAAACCTAGATCGGGAGTTCCGCTGCCGCAAGCCTCTGTAGCCATGAAAAATCAATTGGGAGCCCATTCTGGCACCCTGTCGGAGGGGGAAACCATCACCGGTGGCCATCTTCATCATCCCGGCGGTCTCCATGATGAGGAGGGAGTAGTTCACCCTCAAGGCTGAGGGTATGTACCAGTAGCTATGTGTTTGATATCTCTCTCTCTCGTGTTCTTGATTTGGCACAATCTTGATGTACCGCGAGCTTTATTATTATAGTTGAATCATATGGTGTTTCTTCCCTCTCTATCTCTTGTTGTGATGAATTGAGTCATGCTCTTTGAGGTTTCGTTATGTTGGATTGAGTATTGGATTTGAGAACACTTGATGTATGTCTTGCGATGGGATATCTGTGGTGACAATGGGATGTTCTATTGATTCACTTGGTGTATGTTTTGGCACTCAACTCGCGGATTCCCGACGTGACATTGGGTAATCTATGCATAGGGGTTGATGCAAGTTTTCGTCCTACGTTCTCTAATAGAAACTTTGGAGTGATTCTTTGTTGCACATTAAGGGATTGTTATGTGATTCAATTATGTTATCATTGTTGAGAGAACTTGCACTAGTGAAAGTATGAACCCTAGGCCTTGTTTCCAAGCATTGCAATACCGTTTTTGCTCACTTTTGTTACTAGTTACCTTGCTGTTTTTATATTTTCAGATTACAAAAACCTATATCTACCATTCGTATTACACTTGTATCACCATCTCTTCGCCGAACTAGTGCACCTATACAATTTACCATTGTATTGGGTATGTTGCGGACATAAGAGACTCTTTGTTATTTGGTTGCAGGGTTGTTTGAGAGAGACCATCTTCATCCTACGCCTCCCACGGATTGATAAACCTTAGGTCATCCACTTGAGGGAAATTTGCTACTGTTCTACAAAACTCTGCGCTTGGAGGCCCAACACGAGTCTACAAGAAGAAGGTTGGTTGCATCGTAGAGATCAGAGCCAACCGGCTTGGACGGAACAGTCGAAACGGGGTCTGGCTAACCGCAAAACGGCCTTCTGTTCGACTGCGTACGGTCGAAACAGGGTCCTGTTCATCAGGAAGGGTCTGGCGTATCATAGAACAGAGTAAACGGCCTTCTGTTCGAGTGCCTATGGTTGAAACGGGGTCCTATTGATCGGGAGGGGTGTGGCATAGCGCAAAACGGAGGAAACAGACTTGTGTTGGAGCGCCTATGATCGAAATGGGGTCCTGTTCATCGGGAGGGGTGTGGCGTACCGCAAAACGGGACTCCACGGCCTACTGTTCATCCACCGTCTGCTGCCTCGCTCCAGCCTCCACGGGCTACTGTTCATCCACCGTCGACGTCATCCAGCCTCCACCTGCTACTGTTCATCCCCCGTTGACTTCCTCCTGCCTCCACCAGCTACTGTTCATCCACGGGGTCCTGTTCATCCAGCCTCCACCGGCTACTGTTCAACCAGCCCTCCACGAGGTCCTGTTCATCCACCCTCCACTGGCTACTATTCAACCAGCCCTCCACGGGGTCCTGTTCATCCACCCCAACCGGCTCGATCAGGTGGTGTGTGGCGGCCTCCTCTCGATCGGGGTCCTGTTCATCCTGCGGCAACGACCTCTACTACCATGGGGTCCTGTTCATCCAACCCCCACCGGGAACTGTTCATCCAACCGCCAACAATGGTCACTATTCATCAAGAGGCAGCAGCAGGTTCGATCAGCTTCAGTTAGCAGCAGTAGCGAAGGAATCGCTCGGGTTCAGTTAACATCCAAGGGATCGATCGCTCGGGTTTAGTAACGTAGCTAGTGCAATCGCTCGGGTTTAGTAAGCGAACACCTCGCTCGGGTTCAGTTAGAGCCGAATGCCTCGCACACACGCGCTTACGTGTACAAGAGAAATGTGCAATCCCTCTGTGCATCGCTCGGCCCCGACCACCCACCGTAACCGGGAACTCCCCGAAATTTTCCTCGCCCTCGCTTCTACCATGATTTTTTCCGTCATGGACGGCCCAAAGAATGTCATGCAGGTGCGTCCCCGGCCCGCCCAGGACAAAAAGCCCATTTTCTGTCATGATTTTTTGTCATAGAAGTAGGAGCCCACCACATCTATGATGATACGTGGTTTTGTCACAATTTTTGTCATAGAAGTGTCATAAGCATGACAAAAAATAATTTTGTTCGGGTAAATTGTCACGGTTGTGTCTTTTTTTTTTGTAGTGTGGTGTAAAAGTTAAAAGTGCTGACTAGATTATTGACTCTAGTGCGAGTGGGAGACTATTGGAAAGATGCCCTAGAGGAAATAATATTGTATTATTATATTTCCATTATTCATAGTTAAGAGTTTATATTCCATGCTATAATTGCTATGATCCTGGAATATGCGATTCAGTGGAAAACTCATATGCACGTGTGGAATGATAAATGGTAAACAATAGGTTCCGGTCTCGCCTCTAAGACCAGCTCAAGTGTTGTTGGTGATCACATTTTTCGGATCTTAGGATATCCTTAAGGCTATGTTTGATATTAAAGTATTGCGAAAACCAAAGTATAAAAAAATACAGTAATTTATTCTGTAGGTATCAAATACCGTGGTCTCGACACAACATAATATTTCAGAGTATTCATGATACTGAGAACCTGTTTGGCGCAGCGACGTAAAAAGTCTAGCTAGCAGTTAGCTAGCAAACAATTCGGTCCGCCAGCGTAGTTGCATAACCCAACAGATCAGCCATGTACATGGTGATAGAACAACCATTTTTCTAGCTAGCTAGCCGTTATCTCCACTGAACAGAAGCTAGCACAAAGTGACCTCCACTGAACGCCTACGCTCAGGGCTTCTAGGTTACCAAAGAGGACACATGGCAGCATGGCGCAGCCGACAGCAACTTCACCGCGTCATAGAGCTGCACGAACTGGAACCGCGCGGCCAAGCTTGACGCATTGCACTGTTCTTTTCAGTTGCTCAGTTTAAAAAAAGAGGTCTTGGGTTCTTTTTTTTATGCAAAGAAAAAATTTCAGTTTGGTCAATACTGTAGTATTAAAACCATAGTTTTTAGGAGCAATCAAACAGCTCACTATAAATAAAACTATGGTAATCTCAAAAACTATAGTATTCACAAAAGACTTAAAAAATATTTTGCTATCAAACAGGGCCTAAGTGTAACGATAGTCCTAGAACAACATTGAGGGTATGACGTTAGAAGAACGATCATATTGAATCGACCGAATACTTGTCTGTTATATTATGCGATTACATCGTCGAAAATCATCTGTTATAACATGAAGTAGCATGTGTTTCAGTTCCTCAGACCATGAGAGTGTCTCGGTCACTTCCTACCAGACGGTGGGCTTTTGGTTACTCAAACGTCATCTGTAACAAGGTGATCATAACGACAACTTTTAGGCTCACCGGAAAGTTTGACAAGTGACCGGATAGCTCGAGAGTGGGATTTGCTCCTCCGATGATGGAGAGATATTCTTAGGACCCTCTCGCTGTGACCGCATCCATCATCGTCTGGCCAGACACGGGTGACTACGTCACGGGGATGCCGAAACACGTCAACGAGAAAGAAGAACAAAACCGGCAACGGGAGCAACGGTATAGTGAGCATGGTGATGACTCAGGAGGATACTGATGCACATCGGGTTTTGTAAAGTATCGGGAAGCAAAGGGAACATCACATGATAATCAAAGGTTCACTTGAATATCATTCGTGTAATCATAGGGACCGATATGGATGTCCACGGTTCCGCTATCGGTCATTGAACGAAGGGGTTTCGTTCATGTCTATGGTTTACCGAACCTACGGGGTCACAAGCTTAAGGTAATCATGATCTGCTTAGTGTTAGTAGGATGGGAGTGATGAGAATATATTTGTGTAATTGTTTCATTAATATCCGGAATAGTTCCGAGAGGTTTTAGAAGCGTTTCGGGGTCACCAGAAGGGTTTAAGTGAATATTGGGTAATACCGGGTATTACCGATTAATATATATAGGTGGAAAATGTTTCCGGGGATGTTAAATTATATATATAATGCTCTGAAAATGTTGAGAACAAAAATATATTTAATTTAGTATCAACGGGCCAAATAAGGCCAAGAGGTGGAGAAGGAGTTGGGCCACAAGGGCCCAACAAGGGAGGCGCCCCCCCTTTCCTATGGGGGGGGGGCGAATCCTACTTGGAGGGGGAGTCCTACTCCCCCTCCCTTAGCCGGCGCCCCAAGGGGGCTCTTTCCCCCTTGGTGGCAGCCCCCTCTTCCCCCCCCCCCCCCCCAATCCTATATATACTAGAGGATTTCCACCATATTGGAACACAAGTTTTGGAGCCTCCTCTAGTTGATCTAGTGCACGTCCTAGTTGGTCCTAGTTGACTAATTAGAGCAAGCCCTAGCCACCTCTAATCCTCATAATTAGAAGCCCCGTGTGGTTCTAATATCCTCCCTCTAATTCTCCGGCGACGATTAGCTCTGGACGGCAAAGCGCTGCCGGATCATGAAGACCGTACGCTTATAACCAAGTAGAGAGGCTATGCTTTCGGTCTTCCGTTCGAGGGATCATTCGTGGATAGTTCACAGGATTGTCATCAACATTCGAGGGACTTCAAGTATGATCTACACCGACTTGTCTACTTCCGCTGCACTCCTGGAGTCGGTAACGATCGTTGATCACAACCCGTTATGTATCTTCATATTGTTCCTGGGTGATCGTAGGGCAATTTTTTTTGTTTTCTACTACGTTTCCCAACATAGATATGAATGTTGAGAGCAAGCTTTATGAAGTAGTACATATCCAAGTAACTACAAGGGTTAGATGCAGTACAAGGGAGCAAATTGTCCAAGATATGAAATGATCATCATAAGAGTGATATCAAGGATTAGTCATTATAGCTCATGCCCTTGCATGCATCCAAGTGAGTGACTAGTTCACATTTGGAAGCATCTATGACATTCAACTCACTTCTCAAGTGACAAAATATCTTTCAATCAAGAGGCTTAGTGAAGATATCCACCAATTATTTGTTTGTACGAACATGCTTAAGGTCAATGTCACCTTTAGCAACATGATCTCGAATGAAATGGTGACAAACCTCAATATGCTTGGTTTGAGAATGTTGCACGGGATTGTGTGCAATCTTAATAACACTCTCATTATCACATAGTAATGGTACACGTTTCACATGTATCCCATAATCTTTGAGAGTTTGTGTCATCCATAGTAATTGAGCACAACATGATCCCGCGGCGATGTATTCCGCTTCGGCGGTGGATAGGGATACCGAGTTTTGTTTCTTTGAAGACCAAGATACGAGAGATCTACCAAGGAATTGACATGTACCTGATACATCTCCAACATATCTATAATTTTTTATTGTTCCATGCTGTTATATTATCAATCTTGGATGTTTTATATACATTTACTACCAACTTTATATCATTTTTTTGGACTAACCTATTAACTTAGAGCCCAGTGCCAGTTGCTGTTTTTTGATTTTTTTTACTTTGCAGAATATAAATACCAAACGAAGTCCAAATGCCACAAAACTTTTTGGAGATTTTTTTCTAGCAATAACAGACCCTGGAAGCTTCTGGAGGCCACGAGAAGAGGCTCATGGGGCCGACTAGGCACCAGGGCGCGCCAGGGGCCTCTGGCGCGCCCTGGTGGGTTGTGGGGCCTGATACGTCTCCAACATATCAATAATTTTTTATTATTCCATGTTGTTATATTATCATTCTTGGATGTTTTACATTCATTTTGTAGCAACTTTATATCATTTTTTGGGACAAACCTATTGACATAGTGCCCAGTGCCAATTGCTGTTTTTTTGCTTGTTTTTTACTTCGTAGAATATCCATATCAAACGGAGTCCAAATGCAGTGAAACTTTTTGGAGATTTTTTCAGCCCAGAAGACAACTTGGGAGCCAAGAAAGTGAATGAGGGGAGGCCCATGGGGCCCACCACCCACTTGGGCGCGCTAGAGGCCCCTGGTGCACCCTGATGGGTGGTGGGGCCCATGAAGGTCTCCTCCACCGCCTCTCAGCTCTATAAATACTCAGATATTCCAGAAACCCTCAGGGAGTCGTCGAAACACAATTCCAGCCGCCGCAAGTTCCAGAACCACGAGATCCAATCTAGAGCCCTATTCCGACACTTTGCCAGAGGGGAACACGATCACGGAGGGGTTCATCATCCTCATTTGTGCTCCTCTAATGATGCGTGAGTAGTTCACCATAGGCCTACAGGTCCGTAGGCAGTAGCTAGATGACTTCTTCTCTCTTTTTGATTCTCAATACAATGTTCTCCTCGATGTTCTTGGAGATCTATTTGACATAATGACTTTTTGCGGTGTGTTTGTGTCGGATTCAAGGCTCCACAGACCCAAGAAAGGTTTGAAATCTGAGGCGTGTGCGAAGGACTCAACCTATCCAGCCAACCAGCTCGTCGCCCTATGGCCTAGTTCGATGCACACGAACAAGGAAGAAGATGAACAAGGCTGGGTACCTGCATAGAAATCTGCGCTCCTCAGGAGGCAGCCTGGGGAGGCCGCTCCCTCGGGAGGTCTTGGTGTCCTTCGCCTCACGAGGCTTGGCCCCTCGCGAGGGTCTCGTCTTGATAGTCTTGGAGGTGGGCCGTACCAGGCCGTCGATGGAGCCACACCGTGGGCCGCAGGCAGGCAAGTCTGGGTACCCTGGTTCCCAGAACGCCGACAGTAGCCCCCGGGCCCAAGGCGCGCTCGGACTTGGCTTCGAGGCTAAGCCAAAGGGCAAGGATGAAGTGCCGCGGGCCCCAATCGCCTGTGGGCCAGGCTGACGCGTGGCGCTTGACGAGACATGGGCGCCTCCGCTTCCCCACACCGCCTCGGCAACTGCTCGGACTTGACAACTACCTGATGCATGCAGAGGGGCCATCATGACTTCGAACATGAGAGGTCGCCGGTTAGCCTTCCCCTCCTGTAAATGGGGAAAGGGGGGGAGCCCCCAGCCCATCTTCATCTTCTTGCTGCTCGCTCTTCACCGCGGCCGCGACGCGCATCTTTAGCCACCTCTACCTCCAGGACCTCGGCTTCGACCTCAATGCCCTGATCGACCCGGTGGCACTCGAGTCACGCGATGTTGCCGCAGAGGCCATGAGGGACCAGGTGGATGCGCTGCTGGGGAAGTTCCTCTGCATTCCCATCTCTCAGGCTCCAGCAGCAGAAGTCGAAAGCGGTGAGGATGGTGGCAGTGTTGTCGACGAGGGGCTTCCAACGAGCGGGGCAAGTGGCGACATTGGCATTCCTTCTTAGTTTTACCCTGCAACATTTACCGTGCCTCGTGGAGGCGTAAGACTTCTGTTTAAGCTTGTGGAACAACCTGTGCTTGTAATAATTATTAGGACCCCGTGGTTTCCTTATTGCACCAAGTTTCCATCGTGCTTGCTTTTGTGCTCTGCGTCGGTAGGGCCCAGCCCCGCGCATACCTAGACCGCCGTTGGGGCATCCGGCTCACCAGGACAACACCAAGGGGCGAGGGGCTACGTGACTAGTAAGGCCCCTGAGTCGCGATGCTCAGGAGGTCCCCCTTGACGTGCGAGCAGCCCTCATGAAGGAAACATGGATGCTGGGGTGTAGGACTTCACGCTCTGTGTCGGCAGGGCCCAGCCCCGCACATACCTCGAATGTCGTTGGGGCGTCCGGATCACCAAGAAGACACCAAGGGGCGAGGGGCTACATGACCAGTGAGGCCCCTGAGTCGCGATGCTCAGGAGGTCCACCTTGACGTGCGAGCAGCCCTCATACCTTTGACCACCAGCTTTCACCTGGGGGGAACGCGAGAAGACCAGGTACCCGGACCTGGTAGGGCAGCGTGTGCCAGGCGGGGCCTAAGCACAGCCCCCGTGTCCAGCCCCCTCGCGTGATCCTCCCGAGGGGGAAGCTGTGGGGTGTTGCCGGTCGTAGAGCCGAGAGGCTATCCTGAGGTTGGTGCGGCCGCGAGGGCGCCCTCAATTGTTTATTCACCAGCGCGGAGCATGGTGCTTCCACTTTATCGTGGGCATAGTCGCTCCTCGACCGTGTCGTCCGCCAGCATGGAGCATGGGGCTTCCGCTGGTGCGTGGGCATAGTCGCTCCTCGACCGTGTCATCCGCCAGCGCGGAGCATGGGGCTTCCACTGGTACGTGGGTGGGAGTTCCCGCTGGGGGACACTCCGGGGCATGTACAGCCCCGTTCGTACGTATGGCTAGCATGGCAGAACTGGAGGAGGTGTATCTAGGCACTCGTGAGCCAGCACGGGACTAACGAGGCCCTACCTCAAGGCGGGTTGCGCCTGATTTTTGCGGTGCGGCGCACACGTAAGAAACCTGCGGGGCGATGGGGGGTCCTGCGCCGAATGCCCCTCCGGAGGTTATCGCATGAGAAGGCCGGACACCAATGACCCCAGGAGGTGACGTGAATGGGGCCGGCCCGCCAGACAGAGCTCAACCATTGGTTTTATGGACGCTGCAGGGACGGACCCGAGCACAGACACTGTGCCAAGTCTTCTCATGCAACGATCCCACGGAAAAATAGCCGATGCACGGCTTCCACTGCGGTGAAGCGCCGAACTGCGGTTGTACGAACCGGGCCGTGCGCCCGCACTTGCCCACACACAATTAGCTCATGCGAGAACAAGGCACCAAGGACCACAGGAGGTGACGCGCACGGGATCTGGCCCGCGGGACAGAGCTCGGTCGCTTGGGTTTGTCGACGCTGCAGGGACGAACCCGTGCACAGGTGCCATGCCAGTCCTTAATCATGAGGTGGTCGCGGGCGGGTTCGCGAGGGCGCAGCGACATCATAGTGATGAAGCACCAGACAAAGCCAGTTCTGATATATGCGCAAAACAATGCAGCTGTAGGGTCAGGCCCTAGCAGCCTGAGGATGATGTAGCCCGAGGGGCGCCCTCAGTTGAACAAACCAAAAAGTCACCTGGCACCATTGTTGTGGAAGCGTTGGAGTAGCTGAAGATGCGTACTGTAGGGATCGCTCCTCACGAGCCGACCGGCTCCTGAGTCCCAGGAGGCTCCGGAGGTCCGGGGGGCTCGCGAGGGTCCGTCACCTCCTCGGTCAGGATCGCCTGGCGCCTCGCCTCATGAGCCGCCAAGGCTCCCTGCATGAGGCGCTTGTACGAGGCGGCCACGTTCAGTAGGCCGAACGGCATGCGGATGTAGCTGTAGGGGTAGCCCTCGCTCCGACCAACGGGGGACGGCCAGAAGAGGTCCTGCAAAGCAGCCCTGTTGAGGCCTGGGATGTTGACGTAGATGCGCAGTTCGCCACCCATGTCATGGGCGGCAGCTACACTGGATGGTGCAGGGCGGCGCTCGCTACGCATGGCTCGCGCCTCCCGAAGCTCCTCGATCGCCTTGGTGATGAACTCCTGAGCGCCTGGCGCCTCGCGCCTTGCGCCTTGCTCACGGAGGCTCGCATCGAAGCACGCCCCCACATGGTGCCTGAACGCCTCCCTCATGACGCTGGTCAGGTCAGGGGCCCTCCAGAGGAGAGCCCCCGAGCCCATCCTGAGGGGGGCGCCGGGCGCGCCTTCCTATGCGAGAGGGAAAGATGCCCCAGCCGAGGGCGCGAGGCCTGAGGCACGACCGTCTGGCGCCCCAGCCTCCTGACGGCCCTTTGGGAGGAGCTGCTTCTTCTTCTTGGGGATGGCCTCAGGAGGCAGGATGGCACCCTCGCCATCTGAGTTCTCGACCGCCGCGTCCTGGTAGGTGCGCTCGACGGAGCACACCGCATCCTTTTCGTCGCAGGCGACCGTGATGATGCCGCCACTCCCTGGCATCTTGAGGACATTGTAGCCATGGTGAGTTGCTGCCATGAACTTGGCGAGGGCTGGATACCCGAGGATGGCATTGTATGGGAGGTGGATGTGGGTGACGTCGAAGTCGATGAGCTCGGTTTGGTAGTTGTCGCGCTTGCCGAAGGTGACAGGGAGGCGAATCTGCCCTATGGGAATGGTGGAGCCATCAGTCACCCCTGAGAAAGGCTTGGTAGGCAGAAGCTGGTCAGATGGTACTTGGAGCGTTTCAAACGTCTCGACAGAGAGAACGTTGAGCCCAGCACCACAATCGATGAGGGTCTTGGTGACGAGGACGTTGCTGATGGTTGGCGTGCAGAGCATCGGAAGAGCAACAGCGGCGGCTGAGCACTTGAGCTGGTCCATGGAGTCAAAGGTGATGGCGTGCTTGGACCACCTGAGGGGGCGCGACGCCTCGAGCTTGGGGAGGGCCGCGTTCACCTCACGAGCGAACTGCTTGCAGATGCGATGAGAGGCGGGAGCCTGAGCACCACCCAGGATGCAGGTGATCGCGCGAGGCTCCTAGAAGCCCCCAGCCCCATCATCTTGGCGGTCGTCGTCGTTTCTCCTTGGCGGTGGCGGCAGCGGAGGGAGGCCTGCATTGCCTTGAGGACGGCCCTCACGAGGCTGGTCTCTCCAGGGGCCATCACAAGGCTGGCCCTGCCAGCGGTCCTCACGGGGTTGGTCGCGCCAGTCCTGGCAGGGGTCATGGTTGTCCCAGCGGCCTCCACCGCGGCCATAGCCGCGGTCGCTGCGCTCGGGGCAGTGGCCAAAGCGCCCGTTGCGGATTGCCCTGAGCTCCTGGAAGTCGTTGGTGTTGTGGCTGTGGACGTTGTGGAGGACGCAGAATGGGCGGTTGCCCCTGGGAGGCTCATCATGGTCATGGCCACGCTTCATCTCGCGCTCCACGGCCAGCACGACAGGGCCCTTACGCTTCACTTCCTTAGCCTTGGCCTTCTTGTCTTCAGGATCGACCTCCGGGAGCTCCAGGAGGGAGAGGCGACCTTCCTCGGCCCTCGCGCATCTGGTTGCCATGTTGAACATCTCCAGAGCCAAACACAAGTCCTCGTGGATGGCGAGGTCCTCCTTCATCTTGACGTCCCGGACGCCATCAGAGAACGCCGTGATGATGGCCTCGTCCGACACCTTCGGGATCTTGAGGCGAACGTTCATGAAGCGCTGTATGTACTTGTGCAAGGTCTCGCCCGGCTGCTGCTTGATACATCCATTTTGCATCATGCTTTTATATTGATATTTATTGCATTATGGGCTGTTATTACTTATTTTGGTACAATACTTATGCCTTTTCTCTCTTATTTTACAAGGTTTACATGAAGAAGGGAGAATGCCGACAGCTGGAATTCTGGACTAGAAAGGAGCAAATCCTAGAGACCTATTCTGCACAACTCCAAAAGTCCTAAAAATTTACGGAGAATTATTTTGGAATATATAAAAAAAATTGGGCAAAGAAAATACCAGAGGGGACCCACCAGGCAACCACAAGGGTGGGGGGCGCGCCCTACCCCCTAGGTGCGCCCCCCTACCTTGTGGCCCACCTGCAAGGCCCCCAGTGCCCATCTTCTGCTATATGGTGTCTTCTGACGTGGAAAAAATCAAGAGGAAGCTTTCGGGACAAAGCGCCGCCGTCTCGTGGTGGAACCTGGGCAGAAGCAATCTATGGCTCCGGCGGAGCTGTTCTGTCGGGGAAACTTCCCTCCCGGAGGGGGAAATCGAAGCCATTGTCATCACCAACAATCCTCTCGTCGAGAGGGGGTCAATCTCCATCAACATCTTCACCAGCACCATCTTCTCTCCAAACCCTAGTTCATCTCTTGTATCCGATCTTTGTTTCAAAACCTCAGATTGGTACCTGTGGGCTGCTAGTAGTGTTGATTACTCCTTGTAGTTGATGCTAGTTGGTTTATTTGGTGGAAGATCATATGTTCAGATCCTTAATGATAATTAATACTCCTATGATTATGAACATAAATATGCTTTGTGAGTAGTTACGTTTGTTCCTGAGGATATGGGAGAAGTCTTGTTATAAGTAATCATGTGAATTTGGTATTCGTTCGATATTTTGATGAGGTGTATGTTGTCTTTCCTCTAGTGGTGTTATGTGAACGTCGACTACATGACACTTCACCATTGTTTGGGCCTAGGGGAAGGCATTGGTAAGTAATAAGTAGATGATGGGTTGCTAGAGTGACAGAAGCTTAAACCCTAGTTTATGCGTTGCTTCGTAAGGGGCTGATTTGGATCCATATGTTTCATGCTATGGTTAGATTTATCTTAATTCTTCTTTCGTAGTTGCGGATGCTTGTCCAAGTAAGGACAGAACCCAAGCACCGGTCCACCCACATATCAAATTATCAAAGTAACGAACATGAATCATACGAGCATGATGAAAACTAGCTTGACAGTAATTCCCATGTGTCCTCGGGAGCGCTTTGCTTTATACAAGAGTTTGTCCAGGCTTGTTCTTTGCTACAAAAATGATTGGACCACCTTGCTGCACCTTTGCTACACTTGTTACTGGTTACCCGTTACGAATTATCTTATCACAAAACTATCTGTTACCGATAATTTCAGTGCTTGCAGAGAATACCTTGCTGAAAACCGCTTGTCATTTCCTTTTGCTCCTCGTTGAGTTCGACACTCTTACTTATCGAAAGGACTATGATAGATCCCCTATACTTGTGGGTCATCAAGTCTCTTTTCAGGCGCCGTTGCCGGAGAGTGAAGCACCTTTGGTAAGGAAACATTTATATAGTGTGCTGAAATTTATTGTCACTTGTTACTATGGAAAATAATCCTTTGAGGGGTTTGTTCGGGGTATCTTCACCCTAACCGAAAGAACAAAGAGTTGCTCCTCAACCTACTGCACCTACTTAAAATATTTATTATGAAATTCCTTCGGGTATGATAGAGAAACTGCTAGCTAATCCTTATGCAGGCGATGGAACACTACATCCTGATATGCATCTAATTTATGTGGATGAAGTTTGTCGATTATTTAAGCTTGCAGGTTTGCCCGAGGATGAAGTCAAGACAAAGGTCTTCCCTTTATCTTTGAAGGAGAAGGCATTGACATGGTATAGGCTATGTGATGATATTGAATCATGGAACTACAACCGATTGAAATTGGAATTTCATCAGAAGTTTTATCCTATGCATCTGGTTCATCGTGATCGGAATTATATTTATAATTTGTGGCCTCATGAAGGATAAAGTATCCCTCAAGCTTGGGGGAGGCTTAAGTCAATGTTATATTCATGCCCCAATCATGAGCTCTCAAGAGAAATTATTATTCAGAATTTTTATGCTCGGCTTTCTCGTAATGATCAATCCATGCTCGATACTTCTTGTACTGGTTCTTTTATGAGGAAGACTATTGAATTCAAATGGGATTTATTGGAAAGAATTAAACGCAACTCTGAAGATTGGGAACTCGACGAAGGTAAGGAGTCAGGTATAAACCTTAAGTTTGATTGTATTAAATCTTTTATGGATACCGATGCTTTTCGTGAATTTAGCACTAAATATGGACTTGACTCTGAGATAGTAGCTTCTTTCTGTGAATCATTTGCTACCCATGTTGATCTCCCTAAGGATAAGTGGTTTAAATATGATCCTCCCATTGAATTAAAGGTAGTAGAACCTATTAAAGTTGAAGAAGAAACTATTACTTATAATGTTGATCCTGTTGTTCCTACTGCTTATATTGAGAAAACCACATTTCCTTGTTAGGATAAAGGAACATGCTAAAGCTTCAACTATGGTTCGTAAGAGTTATACTAGAACACCTACACCCCCTGAACAAATTAAAGTTGAACCTAGTATTGCTATGGTTAAAGATCTCTTGGTCGATAATATTGATGGGCATGTTATTTACTTCTGTGATGAAGCTGCTAGAATTGCTAGACCCGATGATAAAGATAAACATAGACCTGTTGTCGGCATGCCTGTTATTTCTGTTCAAATAGGGGATCATTGTTATCATGGCTTATGTGATGTGGGTGCTAGTGTGAGCGCAATTCCCTTTACTTTATACCAAGAAATTATGAATGATATTGCACCTGCTGAGATAGAAGAAGTTGATGTTACTATTAAGCTTGCTAATAGAGATACTATATCACCAATTGGGATTGTTAGAGATGTTGAAGTCTTGTGTGGGAAAATAAAATACCCTACTGATTTTCTTGTTCTTGGTTCCCCACAAGATGATTTTTGTCCCATTATATTTGGTAGGCCTTTCTTGAACACTGTTAATGCTAAGATAGACTGTGAGAAAGAAACTGTTACTGTAAGTTTTGGGGATGTCTATCATGAGTTTAATTTCTCTAAATTTCATAGACAACCCCATGACAAAGAATTGCCTAGTAAATATGAAAGTATTGGTCTTGCTAATATTGTCGTGCCTCCTACTGATCCTTTAGAGCAATATTTACTGGATCATGAAAACGATATGTGTATGAATGAAAGAAATGAAATAGATGAGATATTCTTTAAACAAACGCCTGTTTTGAAACACAACTTGCCTGTTGAGATTCTCGGGGATCCTCCTCCACCCAAGGGTGATCTCGTGTTCGAGCTTAAACAATTGCCTGATACTCTGAAATATGCTTATCTTGATGAAAAGAAGATATATCATGTTATTATTAGTGCTAACCTTTCAGAGAATGAAGAAAAGAAATTATTGAAAACTCTAAGGAAGCACGTGCCACTATTGGATATACTCTTGATGATCTTAAGGGCATTAGTCCCACTCTATGTCAGCACAAAATTAATATGGAGCCCGATGCCAAACCAGTTGTTGATCACCAACGATGACTAAATCCCAAGATGAAGGAAGTGGTAAGAAATGAAATATTAAAGCTTCTGGAAGCAGGTATAATTTATCCTATTGCTGATAGTAGATGGGTAAGTCATGTTCATTTATCTTATTGCTGATAGTAGATGGGTAAGTCCTGTTCATTGTGTCCCTAAGAAGGGAGGTATTACTGTTGTTCCCAATGATAAAAATGAATTGGTCCCACAAAGAATTGTTACAGGTTATAGAATGGTAATTGATTTTAGAAAATTAAACAAAGCTACTAGGAAGGATCATTACCCGCTACCTTTTATTGATCAAATGCTAGAAAGACTATCCAAACATATACACTTTTGCTTTTTAGATGCTTATTCTGGTTTCTCTCAAATACCTGTGTCAAAAGAGGATCAAGAAAAACTACTTTTTCATGCCCTTTTGGAACCTTTGCTTATAGACGTATGCCTTTTGGTTTAAGTAATGCACCTGCTACCTTTCAAAGATGTATGACTGCTATATTCTCTGACTTTTGTGAAAAGACTGTTGAGGTTTTCATGGATGATTTCTCCATTTATGGAACTTCTTTTGATGATTGCTTGAGCAACCTTGATCGAGTTTTGCAGAGATGTGAAGAAACTAATCTTGTCTTGAATTAGGAAAAGTGCCACTTTATGGTTAATGAAGGTATTGTTTTGGGGCATAAGATCTCCGAAAGAGGTATTGAAGTTGATAAAGCTAAAGTTGATGCTATTGAAAAAATGCCGTATCCTACAGATATCAAAGCTATAAGGAGTTTCCTTGGTCATGCTGGTTTCTATAGGAGATTTATTAAAGACTTCTCTAAAATTTCTAGGCCTCTCAGTAATCTCTTGCAAAAAGATGTCCCATTTGTTTTTGATGATGATTGTGTAGAAGCATTTGAAATTCTTAAGAAAGCCTTGATTTCTGCACCTGTTGTTCAACCACCTGATTGGAACCTACCCTTTGAAATTATGTGTGATGCTAGTGATTATGCTGTTGGTGCTGTGCTACGACAAAGAATTCATAAGAAATTAAATGTTATCCATTATGCTAGTAAAACTCTAGACAGTGCTCAAAGAAACTATACTACTACTGAAAAAGAATTTTTAGCAGTTGTGTTTGCTTGTGACAAGTTCAGGTCTTATATTGTTGATTCCAAAGTAACCGTCCATACCGATCATGCTGCTATCAAATACCTTATGGAAAAGAAAGATGCTAAACCTAGACTTATTAGATGGGTTCTTTTGCTACAAGAATTTGATTTGCATATTATTGATAGAAAGGGGGCTGAGAACCCCATAGCAGATAACTTGTCTAGGCTAGAAAATGTTCTTGATGACCCACTACCTATTGATGATAGCTTTCCTGATGAACAACTAGCTGTCATAAATGCTTCACGTAGTGCCCCATGGTATGCTGATTATGCTAATTACATTGTTGCTAAATTTATACCACCTAGCTATACATACCAACAAAAGAAAAAGTTTTTCTATGATTTAAGACATTACTTTTGGGATGATCCACACCTTTATAAAGATGGAATAGATGGTGTTGTTAGACGTTGTATACCTGAGCATGAACAGGAACAGATCCTACGCAAGTGTCACTCCGAAGCTTATGGAGGACACCATGCTGGAGATAGAACTGCACACAAGGTATTACAATCTGGTTTTTATTGGCCTACTCTCTTCAAGGATGCTCGTAAGTTTGTCTTGTCTTGTGATGAATGTCAAAGAATTGGTAATATTAGTAGATGTCAGGAAATGCCTATGAATTATTCACTTGTTATTAAACCATTTGATGTTTGGGGTTTTGATTATATGGGACCTTTTCCTTCCTCTAATGGGTATACACATATTTTAGTTGCGGTTGATTACGTTACTAAGTGGGTAGAAGCTATTCCAACTAGTAGTGCTGATCATAACACTTCTATTAAAATGCTTAAAGAAGTTATTTTCCTGAGGTTTGGAGTCCGTAGATATTTAATGACTGATGGTGGTTCACATTTTATTCATGGTGCTTTCCGTAAATTGCTTGCTAAGTATGATGTCAACCATAGAATTGCATCTCCGTATCATCCTTAGTCTAGTGGTCAAGTAGAATTAAGCAATAGAGAAATTAAATTGATCTTGCAAAAGACTGTTAATAGATCTAGAAAGAATTGGTCTAAGAAACTTGATGATGCATTATGGGCTAATAGAACTGCTTATAAGAACCCTATGGGTATGTCTCCGTATAAAATGGTTTATGGAAAAGCATGTCACTTACCTCTAGAACTAGAACATAAAGCTTATTGGGCAATTAAAGAGCTCAACTATGATTTCAAACTTGCTGGTGAAAAGAGGTTATTTGCCATTAGCTCACTTGATGAATGGAGAACCCAAGCCTATGAGAATGCCAAGTTGTTTAAAGAAAAAGTTAAAAGATGGCATGATAAAAGAATACAAAAACGTGAATTCAATGTAGGTGATCATGTCTTGTTATACAACTCTCGTTTAAGATTTTTTGCAGGAAAACTCCTCTCTAAGTGGGAAGGCCCTTACATTATTGAGGAAGTTTATCGTTCCGGTGCCATCAAAATCAACAACGCCGAAGGCACTAACCCGAAGGTGGTAAACGGTCAAAGAATCAAACATTACATCTCAGGTACTCCCATAAATGTTGAATCCAATATTTTTAATACCATAACCCCGGAGGAGTACATAAGGGAGAATTACCAGAACGTTTCAGACTCCGAAAAGGAATAGGTATGTGGTACGGTAAGTAAACCGACTCCAAAAAAATTACAATAGCAATTTTTCTCTGTTTTGGAATATTTAAAAAAATTAGGAAAATTAAAAGTAGTTCGAAGAGTGCACGAGGAAGCGGCAAGGTAAGGGGCGCGCCCCTATGCCTTGTGGCCACCTCATGTGCCCTCCGGACTCCGTTTTCTTGTGGGGTACTCCTTTTGGTCGTTAAAAATTCATTATATAATCTCCCAAAGGTTTTGACCACCGTACCATGGCAATATCTCCTATTTTTGTTTCGAGCTGTTTTTCCAGACAGATCTAGATCACCATGATGTCCCCAAGTGCTCCGAAGGACAAGTTCTTCGAGAAGGTCATCAACCCCTACCTTGCGGAGGTGCTGCGACACCCTCAAACCATTGAGATGCGTGAGGGGGTGCTGCACATCCGTGATGTTGAAGGGCCAAAGAAGACCGGAAGCGTGGAGACAAGGCTCGAAGCAATGGAGCAGCAAGTCTTCACGTGCCAAGGGATGGTGGAACATGGACTTAACGCCAATCACCTGATGATCACAGAGTTTACCCATGATCACAAGCTGGATGCCAAGAACATTGGGGAGGCCATCTTCAAGCTTCATGAGAAAATCGAGCGTCTCCAAGCCCAGATCTATGACCTGCAAAACCAAAACTGTGAGTATGAATACAAATTTAAGAGGATGAGTTTGGCTGCAGATTTGAGGATCCCGGAGACTCGTTCATCTTTTTACGATGGTGAACCTATGCCTTGGAAAATGGAGGATAAGCTTCCAACATCATCAACAACTCCATCATCACCACCTCCGAAGAAAGACAACTAAATATATGGGTATGGGCACTCCCCTTAGTTGTGCCAAGCTTGGGGGAGCTGCCCCGGTATCGTATCACCATCACATCTTTACCTTTATCATTTTTCTTAGTTCGATCCTTTTGGTTATATCTCGGTTTAGTAGAATAAAGTTTTTAGTATGATCTAGCATTGAGTTTTGCTTTATGTTCCCTCTATGTAATCGAGTCCGAGAGTTATATAATAAGGAGTAGTTTTGAGTTGAGGGCTTTGCTTTCTTGCTATGATCTTGAGAAAAAGAAATAAAGAAAAAGCATGGAATAAAAGAAATAAAAACACTATATAATGATTCTTATGGAGAGTGATGACTTCACATATAAAGAGTGTGATGAATAAAATTTGTTGAGAGTTGACAAACATAGTTTTGGTCATTGTTGCAATTAATAAGAAGTAATAAAGAAATAGAGGTCTCACATATAAATACACTATCTTGGACATCTTTTGTGATTGTGAGCACTCATTAAAATATTATATGCTAAAAGGTTGATGTTGGACAAGGAAGACGATATAATGGGTTATGTTTCTTTATATCTGAATAGAAGTTATATTATTATGGATCCTCCAACATGTTGAGCTTGCTTTTCCCTCTCATGGTAGCCAAATCCTTCGCACCAAGTAGAGATACTACTTGTGCATCCAAACATCCCTAAACCCAGTTTTGCCATGAGAGTCCACCATACCTACCTATGGATTGAGTAAGATCCTTCAAGTAAGTTGTTATCGGTGCAAGCAATAAAAATTGCTCTCTAAATATGTATGATCTATTAGTGTGGGGAAAATAAGCTTTATACGAACTTGTGATATGGAAGAAATAAAACCGATGAACTGCATAATAAAGTTCTTTATCACAAGGGGCAATATAAAGTGACGTTCTTTCGCATTAAGATTTTGTGCATCCAACCATAAAAGCGCATGACAACCTCTACTTCCCTCTACGAAGGGCCTATCTTTTGCTTTTACTTTCTACCCTTATACAAGAGTCATGGTGATTTCCACCTTTTCCTTTTTACACTTTTTCTTTTTGGCAAGCACTTTATGTTGGGGAAATATATATATATATATATATCCACTCGGATGTAGATATTCATAAGTTATTATTGTTGACATTACCCTTGAGGTAAAAGGTTGGGAGGCGAAACCATAAGCCCCTATCTTTCTCTGTGTCCGATTGAAACTTTGATCTCATAAGTATCGCATGAGTGTTAGCAATTGTGAAAGACTAAATGATAGTTGAGTATGTGAACTTTTTTTGAAAAGCTCTCTTATTGACTCTTTCCTACGTTATGATAAATTGCGATTGCTTCAATGACTGAGATCATAGTTTGTTAGTTTTCAATAAAGTTTCTGATTCATACTTCACTTTGTGAATGAATTGTCACTTTAGCATGAGAAGTTATATGTCAATATATGTTGCTGTTCTAAAGATGATCATGATGCCACCTCGATGTAGCTGCCACCTATGTGGTGCGCCAGGCTGCCTCCTCTCCCCCTCCCACCTATATATATGTGGGAGGGGGCGCCTAGCACACCCCAGACAATTGCATAGCCGTGTGCGGCGCCCCCCTCCACCGTTTACACCCCCGGTCATATTTTCGTAGTGCTAAGGTGAAGCCCTGCGGAGATCACTTCACCATCATTGTCACCACGCCGTCGTGCTGACGGAACTCATCTACTACCTCGACATCTTGCTGGATCAAGAAGGCGAGGGACATCACCGAGCTGAACGTGTGCAGAACACGGAGGTGCCGTGCGTTCGGTACTTGATCGGTTGAAGCACGAAGAAGTTCGACTACATCAACCACATTGTGAAACGCTTCCGCTTACGGTCTATGAGGGTACGTAGACACACTCTCCCCTCTCGTTGCTACGCATCTCCTTGATAGATCTTGCGTGGGCGTAGGAATTTTTTTTGTTTTCATGCAACGTTCCCCAACAGGATGAACTAGTACAAGGGATGAACAACCTCGGGATGTCTATGGGGGAGGGAATTAGTCGACGAGGTTCCGATCCAGGTTCCGATCCCCTTCTACGATGGTGGCTAACCTATACTTATAGTGGCCTCGGTCCTCTTCCCCCAAATCATAGGCGGGAAGGGATCCCACAGTGGCCAATTTGAAAGGGGACAAGTAGTACATCTTATCCTGACGAAAGGTGGTCTTCGCCTGCAAAGCTTCTAGTTGTGACGTTGTAGTGGGCTCGGCGATGACATCCGTCCTGCCGCGCCGGTGGCCTTGGTCTCGTTGCACCGGAATGGAAACCTTTGCCAGATTCCTTGGGAACCCATGTAACATCCCAAATTTTTAATTTGGAATGTTATACATAGGTCATCCATGCATATCATATTTTATTGCATTTCATTTTGCGATCCTCGAAATCCTGAGCAACTCAAGGACCACGGAGAGAGTTGGGGATTTCACCGTTTTCATATTTGAATTTTCTCAAATATTGAAACAAGGATCAATTTGGTTTAATTATTTTTCTCTTCGAAAATATTTCATATTAAAAATATATGAGAGGAGATAATATGACTTCTCCAAAATAAATGGAATATTGGAGGAAAAATATTAAAATCAAATAAATATTTTATTTGGATTTTTATTGCAATTTTATTTGAATTTAGAAAAATATGCATTTTTCAAAATTGCATTAGAGTCCCAAATAAATGTTTACCTTGTCCGGGAGATTTTTAGAGGACGGGGAAAATTTATTTCGGGAATTTTGGAGTCCGTTTAGTTTTTCTTTTATTTGTTTTTCTGCGCGGAATTATTTAAAAAAAAAAACTCCGCCGGACCGAACTGGGCCGAAGCCCAGCCGGCCCAGCAGGCCGCCGCCGCCTTCGTCCTCGTCCCCGAGCCGGACTCCTCTAGGGAGTCCGAGCCGACGCCGCCTCCGCCCCGTCGCCCCTTCCCCAAGCCGCCACCCCTCCCCCTCTTTAAAAGCCGACCCGGGGCCCCCCCTGGAGCCCCAAGCCGCCGCCGCCGCCTGCCCTCGCAGCAGCAGCAGCCGCCGCCGCCGCGTCCGCCGCTCGCCGCCGCCGCACTCCGCCGCGCCGCGCCGCTGCACCGCGCGCGCCCCGCACCGTCGCCTCGCCACCGCATGCCGCTCACCGCCACCGCCGTCCCGCCGGAGCCTCGCCGGAGGTAGTAGCCGCTGCCGCCGTTCGTCGTTTTTTTTCGGTTAACCGTTCGGTTTTTTTGGTAAGCCCTAGATCTAGATTCGGTTTTTTTTAAAATTCTGGTTTATTCTTTTTAGATCGGTTTTCCGTCGGTTTAGTTATTTAGCGGAAATTCGTCCGTACGTTCGTTTTAACGAACGGTTTTCACCGTTTAACCACAGACAGCGAACATTCGTTCGTTAGCCTGTTCGTTAGTTTTTCTTTTTCTCGGATTTTCCGCGATTATTTTCGATCGCGATTTCTGATCCGATTTTCGTTTTAGTATAACTTTTCGCTCGTTTGTCGGAATCAGGCGATTCAAGCGCCTAGATCTTCGTCTCGAAGCCCTCTTTCTGTTTAACCAACTTAAACAAGTTTTTGCTACTGTAAAATTTGACTTTAGTCCAGATTAGTAATCGAAGCGTGTTTCTTTCGCAGTTTGAGTTTCGTTGCTCCGTTTGATTTGATTCTTTTTGCAAACCAGAGTTCTTCAGTTGAACTTTCTGGTTAGGTCTTCTTATCTGGGTTTTACCCGTGCATCTTCGCTTGATTGCTTATGTATGCTATTGGTTGTTTGCGATAGAATTCCCGGAGTGCGAAGCGTGCTACTACGAGTCTCTAGGATTTGCAGATCGTCAGCAAGGCAAGTAACACATTGATCATACTCCTTCGTTACCCAGTTTTTATGCATTAGTTTCGACCCTCAAATATTGCATGATTAGGATGTGATTAACTTGTGGGTACTGGGAAGTAGATGATGAGGTAGAACCTATTGCCCTTTTTAATAACAAACCCTTGGGAGTTACTTCTACGCTATGCTTATGTTGCCATGCTATGCTCGTAGACGTGGATTGGGTTTGAGTGTATCCATGACAGATGTGAGATTTTTAATTAATGGTTCAACTTAAGGTGGCAACTTTAATACACATCTGGGTGGATTGCTTGTTTGGGCACCTGGGGATATACCAGTGTTGTCCTAGGAGATCCCAGGGATATACCGTGTGATCCTCCTACGGTCCGCCACCCAGGCTCAAAGGGATCATAAGATTATTCATGCTAGAAACTTCCGTGTGCAGCCACAAGCTATTATGGGCTCTAGCATAGTTGAGTATGTTACATGACCTCTTTCAGTGGTAGGCTAGCAGATGTAGGGGAAAGTAGGTGTAACTGTCTACCCAGAGTAAAGAGTAAATGTTTCTGAAAGACTGTGTCTCTGTCATCCGTTTCTCAAACACCATGTAGTGCGAGAAATCCAACGGAGGAGATCGAGTCTTGTGGGGAAAAGTGCACAAACCTCTGCAGAGTGTACAAACTAATCATGATTAGCCGTGTCCCCGGTTATGGACATCTTGAGTATCTGGTTCTTGGATCATCATATTGAATCCCATCACTCTAAATTAATTTGTTGGGATTAATGATTACTTTTAATTGGGATTGAGAGGGGGTTTTACCTTCTCAATGTTCAACCACCACCATGATAGCTAAATAAAATATATTCCTTTGTTGTAGGGAAAAATTGGCTTTTCGCAAAACAGTATAACCCTAGAGCTTTTCCACCAGCCAAATATGCATGTAGTATTAGCAATTATTCTGTTCATTGCTCTACTGTGTTATATTGCCAGCATATTCCATGTGCTGACCCGTTTCGGGCTGCAACGTATCATGTTGCAGACTTTTCAGACGAAGAGTAAGGTGCGCTAGGTCGTTGTCGTGCACTCAGCTATGCCGTTGGAGTTGATGGACTCACCTTATCTTCCAAGCCTTCCGCTGTTATCTTATTTAGATGGCCTTAAGCCATATTTATTGTAATCAGTTCTCTTCTGAGACATTCGATGTAATAAGTGTGTGATTGCTACTCTGCTATAAATCCCTCAAGTACTGTGTGTGTCAGCATTACCGATCCAGGGATGACACTTGAACACAGAGATTCGATCCATTCGGGTCGGGTCGCTACAAAGATGGTATCAGAGCACACGCTGGCTGTAGGACACGACCACTAAGAAAAGCCATAGGTCACTCTTCTCTACTCATTTTTGACTTCTCTCCATCTTCTATTCTCTAGGATGGCGGACTTAAGGAACAAGTTTACACAACCGGATGAAGACACACCTTTTGGGCGACACTTGAAGGAAGTCACTAGGTACCTGAACATCGGAATACCAAGCTTCACCAGGACCTACACCGCCACTGTACTAGAAGAGGAACTCAAGTCTACACGCGATGGATACGAGGAGGAAATCGCAATACTAGTGGAAAAGAATGACGACCTGACAAGGAAGCTAGGAGTATTCATGGGAGACCCCGCGCCCGGAGAAGAAGACGACGAACCTGAGGAAATTCGATCTGAAGACTACATCATCATCGACGACACCGACTCCGACCCCGACAGTAGTGATGATGATTATGAAGACGAAGCTGGAGCGGACATCATGGAGTCTTCCACCGATCAAAATTTCTAGATGACCACCATATTATCATTAGTATTTCTCCCCATGTAAATAGTAATAGTCCGAGCACTTTTGTAACGGTAGTTAGATCGATTGTACGCTCTTGCTTGAATTGAGTGGTGTGTTATGAATGTGTTTGTCTCATGTGCATATGGGTAGTGCCTTCTCACTAGACCTTACTCTATTCTAATCTCTTCCCTCTAAACCCATCAGATGCCATTGATCATTGGAAGTCATGTTTTCCCCTCAGACCTGATAGTTTTGAAGTCACAAGGATTGGATGTGATACTAGGCATGGATTGGCTATCGATGTATGAAGGAAGCATCGATTGTGCGAGTAAGTTGATTTTGCTTACCACCCCGGAGGGAAAAAGGATCAAGTATGTATCTAGGCATGTGCCTAGAAGGAGCCAAGTAAATTCTCTCACGGGAGTTGTTCAGGAGGAGGTGCCTATTGTGAAGGATTACCCAGATGTATTTCCAGAGGAGTTACCAGGCATGCCGCCGGATCGAGACATTGAATTCTTGATAGAGTTGTTGCCAGGCACCGGACCAATATCAAAGAGACCATACCGGATGCCCGCAAATGATCTGGAGGAGATTAAGAAGCAGATCAAGGAATTATTGGAGAAAGGTTACATTCGACGAAGTTCATCACCGTGGGGAGCCCCAGTGCTCTTAGTTGAGAAGAAGGATGGATCCTTGAGAATGGTTGTTGATTATCGCGCATTGAATGAAGTGACGATTAAGAAAAAGTACCCACTGCCAATGATTAATGATTTGTTTGATCAGTTGCAAGGAGCTAAAGTGTTCTCCAAGATCGATCTGAGATCAGGGTATCACCAGCTGAAGATCCGAGAACAGGATATACCTAAGACAGCCTTCACCACCCGGTATGGGCTATATGAGTACACAGTTATGTCATTTGGATTGACTAATGCCCCTGCCTATTTCATGAGTATGATGAACAAGGTGTTCATAGAGTTCTTGGATAAGTTTGTCGTGGTGTTCATTGATGATATCTTGGTATACTCAAAGAATGAAGAGGAGCACAAGGAGCATCTGCGTTTAGTTCTCGAGAAGCTCAGGGAACATCAGTTGTATGCCAAGTTCAGCAAATGTGAGTTTTGGTTGAAGGAAGTTGGATTTCTTGGACATGTTATATCGGGCGAAGGTATAGCAGTAGACCCCACTAAGGTTCAGTCTGTCACTGAGTGGTTGGCACCCACCTCAGTGGGGGAGATCCGCAGTTTTCTTGGACTTGCAGGATATTATCGGAGATTTATCGAGAATTTTTCTAAGATTGCGAAGCCTATGACGGAGTTACTGAAGAAGGACACTAAGTTCAAATGGACAGATGAATGTGAGGCAAGTTTTCAGGAACTGAAGAAACGTTTGGTTACAGCCCCAGTTCTGATTCTGCCAGATATACGCAAGGATTTCCAAGTGTATTGCGACGCTTCTCGCTTAGGACTGGGAGGAGTACTTATGCAGGAAGGAAGAGTTGTTTCATATGCCTCACGTCAGCTTCGGCCGCATGAGTTGAATTATGCCACGCATGACTTGGAGTTAGCAGCTGTAGTTCATGCACTTAAGACTTGGAGTCATTTTCTTATTGGGAACCGTTGTGATGTGTACACGGATCACAAGAGCTTGAAGTATATTTTCACTCAGAAGGAGCTGAACCTCAGGCAAAGGAGATGGTTGGAACTTATAAAGGATTATGATATGAAGTTGCATTATCATCCAGGAAAGGCCAATGTCGTAGCAGACGCTTTGAGCCGGAAAAGTTATGTCAATACCCTCAAAAGCGGAGGTTTACCAAAGGGGTTATCCGAAGATCTCAGGGAGTTTCGTTTGGGGATAGTCCCTAGAGGTTTGTCGCAGTTATGGAAGTTCAGTCAACATTATTGGGAAGGATTCGAGAAGCTCAGAAAGATGACAAAGAAATTGCCGAGATAAAGGATAGAATGCGCAAAGGAAAAGCCAAAGGTTTTCGTGAAGATGAGCACGACACCTTATGGTTTGAGGACCGTGTGTATGTACCCAATAATGCCGAGATCAGGAAGTTGATACTACAGGAGGCTCATGACTCGCCATACTCGATACACCCCGGAAACACCAAGATGTATTTGGATTTAAAAGAGCGTTTCTGGTGGACGGGTATGAAGAGGGATATTGCTGAGTATGTAGCCGTATGTGATGTATGTCAGAGAGTGAAGGCAGAGCATCAGAAGCCCGCAGGATTGCTACAGCCTATGCCAATACCCGAATGGAAGTGGGATAAACTTGGCATGGATTTCATCACCGGATTACCCAGGACCCGATCAGGATATGATTCTATCTGGGTAGTAGTGGATCGTTTGACCAAAGTAGCTCACTTTATTCCAGTGAAAACCACATATACGAGTGCGAAGTTGGCCAAGATATATATGACCAGGATCGTATGTCTGCACGGAGTTCCGAGGACCATCGTATCAGATAGAGGAACCCAGTTTACTTCAAAGTTTTGGCGCCAACTTGTAAAATCCCAAATTTTTAATTTGGAATGTTATACATAGATCATCCACTGCATATCATATTTTATTGCATTTCGTTTTGCGATCCTCGAAAATTCTAAGCAACTCAAGGACCCACGGAGAGAGTTGGGGATTTCACCGTTTTCATATTTGAATTTTCTCAAATATTGAAACAGGGATCAATTTGGTTTAACTATTTTTCTCTCCGAAAATATTTCATATTAAAAATATATGAGAGGAGATAATATGACTTCTCCAAAATAAATGGAATATTGGAGGAAAAATATTAAAATCAAATAAATATTTTATTTGGATTTTTATTGCAATTTTATTTGAATTTAGAAAAATATGCATTTTTCAAAATTGCATTAGAGTCCCAAATAAATGTTTACCTTGCCCGGTAGATTTTTAGAGGACGGGGAAAATTTATTTCGGGAATTTTGGAGTCCGTTTAGTATTTCTTTTATTTGTTTTTAAATGGGTATCAAGCACACGCTGGCTGTAGACCGACCACTAAAAAAGCCATAGGTCCACTCTTCTCTACTCATTTTTGACTTCTCTCCATCTTCTATTCTCTAGGATGCGGACTAAGGAACAAGTTTACACAACCGGATGAAAACACACCTTTGGGCGACACTTGAAGGAAGTCACTAGTACCTGAACATCGGAATACCAAGCTTCACCAGGACCTACACCCGCCACTGTACTAGAAGAGGAACTCAAGTCACACGCGATGGATACGAGGAGGAAGATCGCAAACTAGTGGAAAAGAATGACGACCTGACAAGGAAGCTAGGAGTTTCATGGGAGACCCCGCGCCCGGAGAAGAAGACGACGAACCTGAGGAAATTCGATCTGAAGCTACTCATCATCGACGACACCGACTCCGACCCCGACAGTAGTGATGATGATTATGAAGACGAAGCTGGGCGACATCATGGAGCTTCCACCAGCAAAATTTCTAGATGACCACCATATTATCATTAGTATTTCTCCCCATGTAAATAGTAATAGTCCGAGCACTTTTGTAACGGTAGTTAGATCGATTGTACGCTCTTGCTTGAATTGAGTGGTGTGTTATGAATGTGTTTGTCTCATGTGCAATGGGTAGTGCCTTCTCACTAGACCTTACTCTATTCTAATCTCTTCCCTCTAACCCATCTAGATGCCATTGATCATTGGAAGTCATGTTTTCCCCTCAGACCTGATAGTTTTTGAAGTCAAGGATTGGATGTGATACTAGGCATGGATTGGCTATCGATGTATGAAGGAAGCATCGATTGTGCGAGTAAGTTGATTTTGCTTACCACCCCGGAGGGAAAAAGGATCAAGTGTATCTAGGCATGTGCCTAGAAGGAGCCAAGTAATTCTCTCACGGGAGTTGTTCAGAGGAGGTGCCTATTGTGAAGGATTACCCAGATGTATTTCCAGAGGAGTTACCAGGCATGCCGCCGATCGGATTCTAGCATAGTTGAGTATGTTACATGACCTCTTTCAGTGGTAGGCTAGCAGATGTAGGGGAAAGTAGGTGTAACTGTCTACCCAGAGTAAAGAGTAAATGTTTCTGAAAGACTGTGTCTCGGTCATCCGTTTCTCAAACACCATGTAGTGCGAGAAATCCAACGGAGGAGATCGAGTCTTGTGGGGAAAAGTGCACAAACCTCTGCAGAGTGTACAAACTAGTCATGATTAGCCGTGTCCCCGGTTATGGACATCTTGAGTATCTGGTTCTTGGATTATCGTATTGAATCCCATCACTCTAAATTAATTTGTTGGGATTAATGATTACTTTTAATTGGGATTGAGAGGGGGTTTTACCTTCTCAATGTTCAACAACCACCATGATAGTTAAATAAAATATATTCCTTTGTTGTAGGGAAAAATTGGCTTTTCGCAAAATAGTATAACCCTAGAGCTTTTCCACCAGCCAAATATGCATGTAGTATTAGCAATTATTCTGTTCATTGCTCTACTGTGTTATATTGCCAGCATATTCCATGTGCTGACCCGTTTCGGGCTGCAACGTATCATGTTGCAGACTTTTCAGACGAAGAGTAAGGTGTGCTAGGTCATTGTCGTGCACTCAGCTATGCCGTTGGAGTTGATGGACTCACTTTATCTTCCAAGCCTTCCGCTGTTATCTTATTTAGATGGCCTTAAGCCATATTTATTGTATCAGTTCTCTTTTGAGACATTCGATGTAATAAGTGTGCGATTGCTACTCTGTTATAAATCCCTCAAGTACTGTGTGTGTCAGCATTACCGATCCAGGGATGACACTTGAACACAGAGATTCGATCCATTCGGGTCGGGTCGCTACACAACTACACCAGACATTGGGAACCAGGCTAGAGTTTAGTACAGCTTTTCATCCGCAGACAGATGGACAGACCGAGAGAGTCAATCAGATCCTGGAGGACATGTTAAGAGCTTGTGCGCTAGATTATGGATCTAGTTGGGATGACAATCTGCCCTACGCGGAGTTCTCATACAACAACAGCTACCAAGCCAGTTTGAAGATGGCACCTTTCGAGGCTTTGTATGGAAGGAGGTGCAGAACACCGTTGATGTGGGATGAAGTTGGAGACCGTCCGTTGTTTTGACCGGATTTGATTAAGGAATCCGAAGAGAAGGTTAAGCTGATTCGAGATAGACTAAAAGTAGCCCAGTCCAGACAGAAGAGTTATGCCGATCCAAAACGCAAGGAGGTAACCTATGAAGTCGGAGACAGAGCATATCTACGTGTGTCGCCACTTCGAGGAGTTAAACGGTTCGGAGTCAAAGGAAAGTTAGCCCCGAGGTTTGTAGGACCATATCGTGTTGTGGAACGGATGGGAGAAGTTGCCTACAAGTTGGAGTTACCCGAAGGACTGTCAGGAGTTCATGATGTGTTTCACGTTTCCCAGTTAAAGAAGTGCCATGCGGAGATGGCTGATATTTCTCTAAGAGATACAGTGCCCCTAGAAGCAATTCAATTGGATAGTGATCTAACCTACGAGGAGAAACCCGTCAAGATTCTCGAGTTTGCCAGCCGAGTTACACGCAACAAAGTTATCAAGTTTTGCAAAGTTCAGTGGAGTCATCATACCGAGGAGGAAGCTACCTGGGAGCGCGAAGAAGACCTCCGGAAGGACCACCCGCATCTGTTTCCTAGCCAACCCGAATCTCGAGGGCGAGATTCATCTTAAGGGGGGTAGGTTTGTAACATCCCAAATTTTTAATTTGGAATGTTATACATAGGTCATCCATGCATATCATATTTTATTGCATTTCATTTTGCGATCCTCGAGATGGTATCAGAGCACACGCCTGGCTGAGGACACGACCACTAAGAAAAGCCTAGGTCACTCTTCTCTACTCATTTTGACTTCTCTCCATCCTATTCTCTAGGATGCGGACTTAAGGAACAAGTTTACACAAACCGGATGAAGACACACCTTTTGGCGACACTTGAAGGAGTCACTGGTACCTGAACATCGGAATACCAAGCTTCACCAGGACACACCGCCACTGTACTAGAGAGAAAACTCAAGTCTACACGCGATGGCATACGAGGAGGAAACGCAATACTAGTGAAAAAGAATGACGACCTGACACAGGAAGCTAGGCAGTATCATGGAGACCCCGCCGCCGGAGAAAGACAGACGACGAACTGAGGAAATTCGATCTGAAGACAATCATCTCGACGACACCGACTCCGACCCCGACAGTAGTGATGATGATTATGAAGACGAAGCTGGAGCGGACATCATGGAGTTGTCCACCGATCAAAATTTCTAGATGACCACCATATTATCATTAGGATTCTCCCACTAATATAGGAATAGTCCGAGCACTTTTGTAACGGTAGTTAGACGATTGTACGCTCTTGCTTGAATGAGTGGGTGTTAGAATGTGTTGTCTCATGTGCAATTGTAGTGCTTCTCACTAGACCTTACTCTATTCTAATCTCTTCCCTCTAAACCCATCAGATGCCATGATCATGACATGGAAGTCATGTTTCCCCTCAGACTGATAGTTTTGAAGTCACAAGGATTGGATGTGATACTAGGCATGGAATGGCTATCGATGTATGAGGAAGGAAGCATCGATTGTGCGAGTAGTATAGTATGATTTGGTACCACCCGGAGGGAAAAAGGATCAGAGAGTATCGGCAGTGCCTAGAAGGAGCCAAGTAAATTTCTCACGGAGTTGTTCAGGAGGAGGTGCCTATTGTGAAGGATTACCCAGATGTATTTCCAGAGGAGTTACCAGGCATGCCGCCGGAACGGAGACATTGAATTCTTGATAGAGTTGTGCCAGGCACCGGACCAATATCAAAGAGACATACGGATTCCCGCAAATGATCTGGAGGGATTAAGAAGCAGATCAAGGATATTATTTGAGGAAAGGTTACATTCGACGAAGATTCATCACCGTGGAGCCCCAGTGCTCTTAGTTGAGAAGAAGGATGGATCCTTGGAAATGGTTGTTTGATTATCGCGCATGAATGAGTGACGTTAAGAAAAAGTAACCCACTGCCAATGATTAATGATTTGTTGATCAGTTGCAAGGAGCTAAAGTGTTCTCCAGATCGATCTGAGATCAGGGTATCACCAGCTGAAGATCGAGAACAGGATATACCTAAGACAGCCTTCACCACCCGGTATGGGCTATATGGTACACAGTTATGTCATTTGGATTGACTAATGCCCCTGCCTATTTCATGAGTTATGATGAACAAGGTGTTCATGAGTTCTTCTGGATAAGTTTGTCGTGTGTTCATTGATGATACTGGTATACTCAAGAATGAAGAGGGAGCACAAGGAGCATCTGCGTTTAGTTCTCGAGAAGCTCAGGGAACATCAGTTGTATGCCAAAGTTCAGCAAATGTGAGTTTTGGTGAAGGAAGTTGGATTCTTGGACATGTTAATGGGCGAAGGTTAAGCAGTAGACCCCATAAGGTTCAGTCTGTACTGAGTGGTTGGCACCCCCTCAGTGGGGAGATCCGCAGTTTTTTGGACTTGCAGGATATATCGGAGATTATTCGAGAATTTTTTAAGATTGCGAAGCCATGACGGAGTTACTGAAGAAGGACCACTAAGTTCAAATGGACAGATGAATGTGAGGAAGTTTTCAGGAACTGAAGAAACGTTTGTACACCGCCCAGTTCTATTCTGCCAGATATACGCAGGATTTCCAAGTGTAATTGCGACGCTTCTCGCTTAGGACTGGAGGAGTACTTATGCGGAAGGAAGAGTGGTTTCATATGCTCACGTCAGCTTCGGCCGCAGGAGTTGAATTATGCCACGATGACTCTTGGAAGTTAGCAGCTGTAGTTCATACACTTAAGACTTGGGTCTTTTTCTTATTGGAACCGTTGTGTTGATGGTACACGGCATCACAAGAAGCTTGAAGTATATTTTCACTCAGACGGAAGCTGAACCTCAAGGCAAAGAGGAGATGGTTGGAACTTTATAAAGGATTTGATGGAGAGTTGCATTATCATCAGGAAAGGCCAATGTCGTAGCAACGCTTTTGACGCGGAAAGTTATGTCCTACCCTCAAAAGCGGAGGTTACCAAAGGGGTATATCCGAAGATCTCAGGGAGTTATGTTTGGGATAGTCCCTAGAGTTTGTCGCAAGTTATGTGAAGTGCAGTCCACATATTGGGAAGGATTTCGAGAAGTCTCAGAAAGAGACAACGAAATTGCCCGAGATAAAGGATAGACGCGCAAAGGAAACAGCCAAGGTTTTCGTGAAGAGGAGCACGACACCTTATGGTTGAGGACGTGTTGATGTACCCACATAATGCCGAGATCAGGAAGTTGATACTACAGGGAGGCTCATGACTCGCCATACTCGATACAACCCGACTAACACCCAAGATGGTATTTGGATTACAAGGGTTTTCTGGTGGACGGCGTAGGAAGAGGGATATTGTGAGATGTATGCCGTTTGTTGTATGTAAGAGGTGAGGCAGCGCATCAAGAAGCCCGCAGGATGCTACAATACAAAACCTATGCAATCCGAATGGAATGGGATAAACTGGCATGGATTTCATCACGGATTACCCAGACCGACAGGATATGATTCTATCTGGTTAGTAGTGGATCGTTGAGCCAAAGTAGCTCCTTAGTCCAGTGAACACCACATATACGAGTGCGAAAGTTTGGCCAAGATATATATTGACTCAGGATCGGTATGTCTGCACGGAGTTCCAGGACCATCGTACAGATAGTAGGAACCCAGTTTACTTCAAGTTTTGGCGCCAACGTTAAAATCCCCAAATTTTTAATTTGGAATGTTATACATAGTCATCATGCACTATCAATATTTATTGCATTTCTTTGCGATCCTCGAAATCCTAGCAACCAAGGACCACGGAGAGAGTTGGGGATTTCACCGTTTTCATATTGAATTTCTCAAATATTGAAACAGGATCAATTTGGTTTAATATTTTTCTCTCCGAAAATATTTCATATTAAAAAATATGAGAGGAGATAATATGGACTTCTCCAAAATAAATGGAATATTGGAGGAAAAATATTAAATCAAATAAATATTTTATTTGGATTTTATTGCAATTTTATTTGAATTTAGAAAAATATGCATTTTCAAAATTCATTAGAGTCCAAATAAATGTTTACCTTGTCCGGAGATTTTTAGAGGACGGGGAAAATTATTTCGGGAATTTTGGAGTCCGTTGTATTTCTTTTATTTGTTTTTCTGCGGAATTATTATTTAAAAAAAAAAAATCCGCCGGACCGAACTGGGCCGAAGCCCAGCCGGCCCAGCAGGCCGGGCCATTTCGAGTCGCGCCTCCCGTCGAGCGAGCCCGTGCGGTGCCTCCCGCGCGGCCCCCTCCTAGCCGCGCGGCCCGCGCGCACGCCTGGCCAGCGCACAGCAGCCGCGCGAGCAGACTGCAGCCGCCGACCGCCGCCCGGCCCGACCCCGCGCCAGGAGCCGCCGCGCCGCCGCCGCACGCGATGCTCGCTGGCGCCGCTCGCCGCCGCCGCCGTCCCGCCGACCGCCGGAGGTAGCCGCCGCCGCCGTCGTCGGTTTCGTTGTAAACCGTCGGTTTTTGGTAAACCCTAGATCTAGATTCGTTTTTTTTAAATTCCGGTTATTCTTTTTAGATCGGTTTTCCGTCGGTTTAGTTATTTAGCGACGTCGTTCGTACGTTCGTTTTAACGAACGGTTTCACGTTTAACACCAGACAGCACGTTCGTTCGTTAGCCTGTTCGTTAGTTTTTTTTTCTCGGATTTTCGCGATGTTTTCGATCGCGATTTCTGATCCGATTTTCGTTTTAGTATAACTTTTCGCTCGTTTGTCGGAATCAGGCGATTCAGCGCCTAGATCTTCGTCTCGAAGCCCTCTTTCTGTTTAACCAACTTAAACAAGTTTTTGCTACGTTAAAATTTGACTTTAGTCCAGATTAGTAATCGAAGCGTGTTTCTTTCGAGTTTGAGTTTCTTGCTCCGTTTGATTGATTCTTTTTGCAAACCAGAGTTCTTCAGTGAACTTTTGGTTAGGTCTCTTATCTGGGTTTTACCCGTGCATCTTCGCTTGATTGCTTATGTATGCTATTGGGTTTGCGATAGAATTCCCGGAGGCGAAGCTGTGCTACTACGAGTCTCTAGGATTTGCCGATCGTCAGCAAGGCAAGTAACACATTGATCATACTCCTTCGTTACCCAGTTTTTATGCATTAGTTTCGACCCTCAAATATTGCATGATTAGGATGTGGATTACTTGTGGGTACTGGGAAGTAGATGATGGGAGAACCTATTGCCCTTTTTAATAACAAACCCTTGGGAGGTACTTCTACGCTATGCTTATGTGCCATGCTATGCTCGTAGACGTGGATTGGTTGAGTGTATCCATGACAGATGTGAGATTTTTTTAATGGTTCAACTTAAGGTGGCAACTTTAATACACATCTGGGTGGATTGCGGTTTGGGCACTCGGGGATTAACCAGTGTTGTCCTAGGAGATCCCGGGGATATACCGTGTGATCCTCCTACGGTCCGCCACCCGGCTCAAAGGGATCATAAGATTTTCATGCTAGAAACTTCGTGTGGCCCCAGCCACAAGCTATAGGGTATTTAAAAAAAAAAAAAATCCGCCGGACCGAACTGGGCCGAAGCCCAGCCGGCCCAGCAGGCCGCCGCCGCCTTCGTCCTCGTCCCCGAGCCGGACTCCTCCAGGGAGTCCGAGCCGACGCCGCCTCCGCCCCGTCGCCCCTTCCCCAAGCCGCCACCCCTCCCCCTCTTTAAAAGCCGACCCGGGGCCCCCCCCTGGAGCCCCAAGCCGCCGCCGCCGCCTGCCCTCGCAGCAGCAGCAGCAGCCGCCGCCGCCGCGTCCGCCGCTGCAGCGCCGCCGCCGCACTCCGCCGCGCCGCGCCGCTGCACCGCGCGCGCCCCGCCCCGTCGCCTCGCCGCCGCACGCCGCTCGCCGCCACCGCCGTCCCGCCGGAGCCTCGCCGGAGGTAGTAGCCGCTGCCGCCGTTCGTCGTTTTTTTTCCGGTTAACCGTTCGGTTTTTTTGGTAAACCCTAGATCTAGATTCAGTTTTTTTTAAATTCCGGTTTATTCTTTTTAGATCGGTTTTCCGTCGGTTTAGTTATTTAGCGGACGTTCGTCCGTACGTTCGTTTTAACGAACGGTTTTCACCGTTTAACCACAGACAGCAAACGTTCGTTCGTTAGCCTGTTCGTTAGTTTTTCTTTTTCTCGGATTTTCCGCGATTTTTTTCGATCGCGATTTCTGATCCGATTTTCGTTTTAGTATAACTTTTCGCTCGTTTGTCGGAATCAGGCGATTCAAGCGCCTAGATCTTCGTCTCGAAGCCCTCTTTCTGTTTAACCAACTTAAACAAGTTTTTGCTACTGTAAAATTTGACTTTAGTCCAGATTAGTAATCGAAGCGTGTTTCTTTCGGAGTTTGAGTTTCGTTGCTCCGTTTGATTTGATTCTTTTTGCAAACCAGAGTTCTTCAGTTGAACTTTCTGGTTAGGTCTTCTTATCTGGGTTTTACCCGTGCATCTTCGCTTGATTGCTTATGTATGCTATTGGTTGTTTGCGATAGAATTCCCGGAGTGCGAAGCGTGCTACTACGAGTCTCTAGGATTTGCAGATCGTCAGCAAGGCAAGTAACACATTGATCATACTCCTTCGTTACCCAGTTTTTATGCATTAGTTTCGACCCTCAAATATTGCATGATTAGGATGTGATTACTTGTGGGTACTGGGAAGTAGATGATGAGGTAGAACCTATTGCCCTTTTTAATAACAAACCCTTGGGAGTTACTTCTACGCTATGCTTATGTTGCCATGCTATGCTCGTAGACGTGGATTGGGTTTGAGTGTATCCATGACAGATGTGAGATTTTTAATTAATGGTTCAACTTAAGGTGGCAACTTTAATACACATCTGGGTGGATTGCTTGTTTGGGCACCTGGGGATATACCAGTGTTGTCCTAGGAGATCCCGGGGATATACCGTGTGATCCTCCTACGGTCCGCCACCCAGGCTCAAAGGGATCATAAGATTATTCATGCTAGAAACTTTCGTGTGCAGCCACAAGCTATTATGGGGCTCTAGCATAGTTGAGTATGTTACATGACCTCTTTCAGTGGTAGGCTAGCAGATGTAGGGGAAAGTAGGTGTAACTGTCTACCCAGAGTAAAGAGTAAATGTTTCTGAAAGACTGTGTCTCGGTCATCCTGTTTCTCAAACACCATGTAGTGCGAGAAATCCAACGGAGGAGATCGAGTCTTGTGGGGAAAATTGCACAAACCTCTGCAGAGTGTACAAACTAATCATGATTAGCCGTGTCCCCGGTTATGGACATCTTGAGTTCTGGGTTCTTGGATCATCATATTGAATCCCATCACTCTAAATTAATTTGTTGGGATTAATGATTACTTTTAATTGGGATTGAGAGGGGGTTTTACCTTCTCAATGTTCAACCACCACCATGATAGCTAAATAAAATATATTCCTTTGTTGTAGGGAAAAATTGGCTTTTCGCAAAACAGTATAACCCTAGAGCTTTTCCACCAGCCAAATATGCATGTAGTATTAGCAATTATTCTGTTCATTGCTCTACTGTGTTATATTGCCAGCATATTCCATGTGCTGACCCGTTTCGGGCTGCAACGTATCATGTTGCAGACTTTTCAGATGAAGAGTAAGGTGCGCTAGGTCGTTGTCGTGCACTCAGCTATGCCGTTGGAGTTGATGGACTCACCTTATCTTCCAAGCCTTCCGCTGTTATCTTATTTAGATGGCCTTAAGCCATATTTATTGTAATCAGTTCTCTTTTGAGACATTCAATGTAATAAGTGTGTGATTGCTACTCTGTTATAAATCCCTCAAGTACTGTGTGTGTCAGCATTACCGATCCAGGGATGACACTTGAACACAGAGATTCGATCCATTCGGGTCGGGTCGCTACAACCCACATCTGTCCTTGCCTCCTTAGCACCAAATAGGAAACTGCCTTCTCTACGACCGCTGGCACCCGCCTGCCTTGGTCGTCATGATAGCCTCATGAGGCTGGGTACCTGCATAGAAATCTCCGCTCCTCAGGAGGCAGCCTGGGGTGGCCACTCCCTCGGGAGCTCTTGGTGTCGTCCGCCTCGCGAGGCTTGGCCCCTCGTGAGGGTCTCGTCTTGATAGTCTTGGAGGTGGGCCGTACCAGGCCGTCGATGGAGCCACGCCGTGGGCCGCAGGCAGGCAAGTCTGGGAACCCTGGTTCCCAGAACGCCGACAGTTTGTTGGGATCCGATGAAGTGTGAGTGTATGATCAGATATATCTATGAATATTATTTGAGTTTTCTTTGATCTCTTATATGCATGATTGTTATAGCCTCGTATTTCTTCTCTGAAACATTGGTTTGGTTTGGCCAACTAGATTGATTTTTCTTGCAATGGGAAGAGGTGCTTTGTGATGGGTTCAATCTTGCGGTGTCCTCACCCAGTGAAAGAAGGGGTAGCGAGGCACGCATGTATCATTGCTATTAAGGATAAAAAGATGGGGTCTATTCCTACATGAATAGATCTTGTCTACATCATTTCATCGTTCTTATTGCATTACTCCATTTCTCAATGAACTTAATATACTAGATGCATGCTGGATAGCGGTCGATGTGTGGAGTAATAGTAATAGATGAAGGCAGGAGTCAGTCTACTAATCTTGGATGTGATGCCTATATACATGATCATTGCCTTGGATATTGTCATAATTATTTGCTCTTCTATCAATTGCCCAACAGTAATTTGTTTACCTACCGTATGCTATTTTCTCAAGAGAAGCCACTAGTGAAATCTACGACCCCCGGGTCTATCTTTTATCATATTGTTTTCATATCTATTATTCCAAAAACCCAAAAATACCTTGCTGCACTTTTTCTTTACTTATTTTATTTTGTGTTTTCGCTAGATCTATTTATCCAATCTCATACAATTTTATCTATCTTTTTACCGTGGAGGTATTGACAACCCCTCTTATGCGTTGGGTTGCAAGTATTTGTTCTTTGTGTACAGGTACCATTTACATAGTGTTGCTTGGTTCTCCTACTGGATTGATAACCATGGTTTCATAACTAAGGGAAATACTTACCGTTGCTGTGTTGCATCATCCTCTCCTCTTCGGGGAAATACCAACACAGATACAAGCAATCAGGAAGAATTTCTAGCGCCGTTGCCGGGGAGACATCATCAACATCTATCAGGTTCCTAATCACAAATCTCATCTCCTTGCAATTTACATTATTTGCCATTTGCCTCTCATTTTCATCTTCCCGACTTCACAATTTTTTTGCCTTTTTATTTGCCTTCTTTTTCGTTCGCCTTTTTCTTGTTCGATCTTTTGTTTTCGTGTTGTCTTGCTTGACTACTTTGTCGTTATGGCTAGTTCCTCCTCTATTGCATGTACCCCAAGAATGAGGTTCTTAACTTTAAACAAAGGGGAGGGGAGAATCTAAAAGATGCTTGGTATAGGATTTGCAATGCTCATAATAGATCTATTTGTAAGCAATCTACCGTTATTCTTCTTTGCAGTTTTCATGTGGGCATTACCACTTGGTATAGATTCGTCCTTGATACGATCACCGGTGGGAATTTCTTGATGTTTCCATCTTTGGATGCTTTTAATGCTATGGGAGATTTAGTGGGTGCACCACCTATCATTATTAATGAAACAGTCTTAACTCTCGAGCATGTTATGCAAAGGTTAGATGCTATTGAAAAGAAGATGATTACCGAAGAACATATTGAAAATTTGGATAAAAGGATGCATAATATTGCTAATAAAATTGGGTCTAAAGTGGGAGATGCTCTTAAATTATTAAGGGAAAAGGAAACCGTAGTTAATGAAAGAGTAGAAGAAAGTCCCTCTCGGATTGATAAGTTGGAAGAAATTTTTAGTAACTTAAGCTCGGCCTTTTCTTCTGTTAAAACTATTGAAAACACTACTATAAAAATTTGCAAGCGTACACATGTTACTAAAAACAAGGGTGCTACTTCTAATAGCAACAATGAAGATCTTAAAATGATTAGTATTCACCCAAATTTTGTTGAAGTGATAAAAAGCCCTACTTGCAAGATTGAATTCTTCAGTCTTATTCCTAAAAGTATAATTGTTGAAAATATGCATGCTAAATCCTTGAAGAATTTTGGTTGTGTGATTGAGGAGTTGGAAACTAAAGATGAAAATACTTGAATCTATGCATTATGTCTAGCTAGGGGCATAAAACATAGCGCTTGTTGGTCTACTAATCTTGGACGTGATGCCTATATACATGATCATTGCCTTGGATATCGTCATAATTATTTGCTTTTCTATCAATTGACAAACGATAATTTGTTTACCCACCGTATGTTATTTTCTCGAGAGAAGCCTCTAGTGAAAACTATGGCCCCCTGTGGCACCCCGGCTCAGAGAACCGGTTTACCAGTGTTTCCAACCCAGAGATCAAGTCTTCTGGAAACACACAACAACTTGGAACAGAACATAGCTGAACTTTTATTGATAATAGTCGAGTACAAGCTTATATATTACATGATCATCGAGGCCAAAAGCACATCTAGTGCTATGACAATATCTACATTATTTATCTAACATATCAGGGCCTCGGTATTACTGCGGAATACTACAGCGAAAGACTACTGCTTAGCGGAACATGATAGTAACTCCATCCACAGGGACACTGCTGAGGACACATCCTAGTCATCGCAACACGGACCTTCAAGACCTCCGTCTCAGTCTTCTCCTGCATCTGGCATGATACGCCAGGTGAGTACTTTGAATGTACTCGCAAGCACATGACAACCAAATATGCAGCAAATAAAAGCATGACAATCAACTTGTTAACTCTTAACTGATTCACTTACTGATGTTAATTTACTCATATCCGGGTTGTCTCACAAACCTCGGAGTACTCGATGCCAACGAGTACATCCACTCATAAGACAAGTTCTTCCATCATTACTATGGTTATTACGGTTGATCACCTAGAGAGGTCTGGACGGGCTGTCCAATACCGTGGACGCGGCTATTCGAATAGATTTTACACTCTGCAGAGGTTGCGCACTTTACCCACACTATGGAGCACCTGACCTCGTGATCCCATTCGGGTGGACCAGTGTTGCTCCAACGAAACCCGCCTAACCTGTGACTCTCCCATCGTACCACCGGCAATCATCCTCCCCCGAAGTCAAGCCCTGGGTGGCCCCGTGTCACCTCGTGACACCTGCCACCGTCGTGGCCTAACTAAACTGTCCCAAATTGGGACGCCGGCACAAAACTCAACTGGGCTCAGTGGGTTATCGCCGTCTGCCTGATCAGGGCAGCACGCACGCATAACCCTCCCTGTCTGGAGGTACCGGTGAAAGAGCACGGAGCCAGACCAAGTCAAGGCCGTCCCATACCGGCAAATGTGGCTGCACGGGTAAGCCCGGACAGGTGACTCTTGATCAACCAACTAAGTTTCTCTTAGCAATCAGGGTCATTCATCATATCAATTTAAGTTTTCAACAATAGGCATTTAAATACTTCACTTGAATTATCTATGTTAATTAAATGCGGGAAATGAATATGAATTATGCAATGCTATGAAATGCTTCATAATATGGATGTCCTGGCTTGCCTTGATCAGTTGGGTTGTTCAGAAACTCCTGGTCTTCAAATCCACAAGAATCTCCTTCTGAAAATATTTTTAAATGGCAAAGGAAAATGTCACATAAAGCCTTTTTATTCACCAACAATTCTGTGAGTATTGGAAAAATACCAAACTTGGTCAGAAAATAAAGAAGTTGAATATGAACATAATGCAAAAAGAATCAGGTCAATTGGACTTTTTAATAAAAAGTTATTAGTAGTCAAAGTGGCTGGTCAACTCTGTTTAAATAAACAAAATTCAGAAAAACAGAAGAAAAAAAACCCTGGAATGGGCCACGTCGAAGGCGTAAAGGCCAAAGGCGCCTTCACTTACCCCTTCACGCGCATGCTGCTGGGCCGCTGACAGGTGGGGCCCGCTCGGTTTAAAACAGAGGGAGGAGGGAGAGAACAGAGGGAGGCGGGGCTCCGACGACGCTCACCGGCGATAGGGACGGCAGCGGAGCTGGGAGTTGACGGGGATCGATCGGGCACTCGAAGACAGTGCTCCCTGTACCCGTAGCTCCCCCGGAGATGGATGGACGGCGCGGCGCCCTTCTTCTCCGGTGGATGAGCGCTACGGTGGTCGACGGAGGTGGCGATTCCGGCGACTATTCGCTCGGGCAGGAGGTCGAGGAGTACCAGTGGAACTTGCTGAGTGCTACGGTGGTCTCAGGCGAAGCGGAGGAGGAGTGGTGTGGCTATCGACAGCGCGAAGGCGGCGGAGGAACTCCAGCGAAGCTCGAGGCCAGAGGGCCTCTCGGCCTTGGCTCTTGCTTGGGGAGGCAATGGAGGATGGGGGGAGAGGGGTGAGGAGCTTAGCGAGGCCGGACGGGGCTATTTATAGCCGAGAGGAGGCGCTCGGCGATCTCTCTGGATCGGCGGCGACGTGGATACGCCACTGGAGCAAGGACGGCGAGCTGGCCGTCGTGGTGTGGGGCGAAGCGACGGGAGCGAGCAGAGGCATTAAATGCATGAGAGGATAGCTCGGGGAGAAGAAGACGAGCGGCGCCGCCACTATGGCCGCACGGGTGGCACAGTGCTTGCGGTTGTCGCGGCCGCCGAGGGCTTTTCCGGTGAGGGCGAAGGATCTGGGGGGGCTAGGTGTCGCACGGGAACGATGTCGACATGCTTGGACAAGCTACTGCGGCGCAGGCGTCTCGCTCCGACGAGACCCGAGCCTGGCGGGGCACAGAGCGCGGCGACAAGCATGCCATCACCGTGCTCACCATGGTGCTTGCCACCAGGAGGCCACGCAAGCCTGGCAAATCTTGTCTGGCACGTCGACCCTCGATCACTCACTTCACCTGCACCCATAGTTTGGCTTGGTTGGGTCTGAGATGAAGGGTAGCCTTAATAACAATTCCTAACAGTGAATTAGAGAGGGATCTGGAGAGGTGGAGAGCTAGGGATGGATCCAAAGAGATTGTCTGGAGTAATCATCGTTGGAAGGACTCCAAACTGGCAATGTTTGAGTAGGTTTGGTTGAGATTTGAGGGTAGTTCATGTGTAACCTACCAATCTGGTCCAGAAACTAAATGTTGAGGTACTGCTCACTTGGATGCTCCCCTGAGGCTGAAACTTGGTGGAGGGAAGTCATTTGTAGGTGTCCTCATGCCACAAAAATTTCAAAGCATTTGGACAAACCTAACAGGTACTTCCTTCACAAAGGTTCAGACTGTCCAGGGACAAAACTGAATTATTTTGCAAAATATTTGAACTAGGCCATGGAATATTTTTTTGGGGCAAGATATATTCCAAGGTATTTTAGGGAATTATTTGAGAATTTTCTGGCCATCCAAACTATAGGTTGCTTCACAACCCATAGTGATGACCTAAATTCCCAAATAAAAGAAAAAGTTATTGGAAAAGATTTAAATTGGGATTTGGGTCCTTGAGGTACTTGGCAGGGTTTTGGCAAGGTGATGAGGCTTTGGATTACTTGGAAAAGATTCAAAAGTTTCCAAGACCAAATGAAAAGGTTCAAAAACCATTCAAATTTCAAATAAAACCAAGAAAAGTTTGAAAAGAAAAAGTTGCCAAAATCAGGTTGTCACACCCCCGGGTCTATTAAAACCAAAAATACCTTGCTGCATTTTTCTTTTATTTATTTTATTTTGTGTTTTTGTTAGATCTATTTACCAAAACCTATACAATTTAATCTTTTTCTTGACCGTTGAGGGATTGACAACCCCTCTACGCGTTGTGTTGCGAATATTTGTTGTTTGTGTGCAGGTGTTGTTTATATAGTGTTGCTTGGTTCTCCTACTAGATTGATAACCTTGGTTTCATAACTGAGGGAAATACTTATCTCTATTATACTACATCATCCCCTCCTCTTCGGGGAAATCCCAACGCAGCTCACAAGTAGCAGTACCCTTAGTGGATTTTCTGTCAACCTTGTCTCCGGCATAGTCCGAATCAAGATAGCCAACAAGTTTGAAAGAAGATCCTTTGGGATACCAAATGCCAAAGTTTGGTGTATGTATAAGGTATCTCACAATCCTCTTCATGGCCTTAAGGTGACACTCTTTTGGTGCCACTTGATATCATGCACACATGCACACACTTAGCATAATGTCGGGACGGGAGGCACATAGATATAGCAATGAACCAATCATGGATCGATAAACCTTTTGATCAATGGGTTAGCCATCCTTTGACAAGTCAAGATATCCGGTGGTAGGCATGGGAGTTTTCATACCTTGGCTTTCTTGCATGTTGAACTTTTTGAATAGATCCTTGGTATACTTTGTTTGTGAAACAAAGATACCATACAAAGTTTGCTTGATTTGGAAACCAAGGAAGAATTTTAGTTCACACATCATATACATCTCATACTTCTCCGACATAAGCCTTCCAAACTTTTCACTAAAGAGAGTGTCAGTAGATCCAAAGATAATATCATCAACATATATTTGGCACACAAATAGTTCACCATTTACTCTCTTAATGAACAAGGTTGAATCAATTTTACCAATCTCAAAGCCTTTTTCAAGAAGGAACTTTGTCAAGCATTTGTACCAAGCTCTAGGAGCTTGTTTGAGACCATAGAGAGCTTTGTGAAGTTTGTAAACATGGTTTGGTTTCTTGGGATTAACAAAGTCGGGAGGTTGTTTTACATAAACTTCCTCCTCGATTTCACCATTTAGAAAAACACTTTTAATATCCATTTGATAGAGGGTGGTATCATGATGATTGGCATAAGCAAGTAAGATGCTAATAGACTCAAGTCTATCAACAGGGGCGTAGGTCTCACCATAGTTCATACCTTCGACTTGAGTGTAGCCTTGAGCAACGAGACGAGCCTTGTTGCGTATGACTTGTCCATCCTCATCTTGCTTGTTCCGAAATACCCATTTGGTTCTGATGATGTTTTGTTCATCTTTGGGCTTCTCAACCAATGTCCACACTTGGTTTCTCTCGAAGTTGTGTAGTTCTTCATGCATAGCATTTACCCAATCGGAGTCTTCGAGAGCTTCATCAACCTTCATAGGCTCAATGCTAGAGATGAATGAGTAATGCTGACAAAAGTTAGCTAAGAGAGATTTAGAGTGAGTAATTCTCCCAGATTTGATGTCGCTATGAATTTGTTCAAAAGAATGATGCTTGTCGATTCTTGCTCTCACTCGGGGTAGATTTTTTGCTTGGGTTGTGGTGATGCATCCTCATGCTCATCTTCTTCTTCTTCATTGTTCTTGGTGTCATTATTCACTTGTGGAGGCAGAGAAGGAGGCTGAGGTGGATCATCTTGTTGTACTTCCTCATTCCCTTCGTCTTGATGTGTTCCACTTGTGGACCCCTCCATGTCAACTTGTGGTTCACCTTGATGTGAAGTTGGGGCTTCCACTTGAACGAACAAACTCCTCGCCACCTCCGTTGGATGGATCTTGCCAATAGACAAGTCTTGAATTGCTTCCAAAGAATCTTTGTCTCTTACATCAATTGGCAATTGCTCTACTTGCGAGTCGTTAGATTCATCAAACTTCACATCTACCATCTCTTCAACTTTTCGAGTGAAGTTGTTGTAGACACGGTAAGTGTGAGAGTTTGATCTGTAACCGAGTAGGAAATCTTCATGAGATTTGGGAGCAAATTTTGAACGACGATGCTTGTCAAGAATGTAACACTTGGAGCCAAATACTCAAAAGTAACCAACTTGTGGCTTGTTACAGGTGAGTAGCTCGTATGCCATTTTACCAAGAGGCTTGTGAAGATATAGTCGATTTGTAGCATGACTAGCCATCTGTTGGGGATATAACCCCATGATATGACCCGCCATGATGGGCCGGGTCATTCAAATGGTGACTTATGATCAAGACTCAAGATGGGCCAAGGCGCCAAGATATCAAGACCTGCGGGACGGCTCACAGAGTGGGACGGCTTGGGGCCCAACACTTGAAGACGGCGGCTTGATGGCTCAGAAGTACGCATCTCCACCTGGAGTTTCCTTACTTAGGGAATAAGATAAGCAGGAAATATATTAGTACACGGGTTACAATGCGACCCGGACTCTGTTGTAAGCCCAGGGTCTCAACCTATGTATAAAGGGGAGCCCCTGAGGCGAAGAGGACCAGGTTACAAGCTCTCGAGTACTAGGTTAGCCAAGTTGCACCCTTGTAATCGAGATCATCATCATCAATATCAATCAAGCAGGAGTAGGTTTTTACCTCCACCTTGAGGGGCCAAACCTGGGTAAACCCTTGTCTCTCGATTCCAATCAACCTCGTTCAAGCAATTACCTAGCAGTGATGGCCTCACGACTAAGTCATTTCACAAGGACATCTGCCATGACAAAACCACGATAGTTGGTGCCCACCGTGGGGCTATCGCTCGGTGGTGTTGAGTTCTTGGAGGGAGCTCTCCCAGGGATCAAAGGATACGCGATCGGACGCATGACCAAGAGTCGCCTTTGGCAAGCTCTACGTCGACGACTCGGGCTGGGGCCCCGAGGCCGACTCAATCGAGTACGGGTACCGGGTCCCCTTTGGCAAGATCCATGTCTTCATCGGCAAGATCGGCGAATTAGGACCCGAGCCGGACATCTGCGCCGACATCGTCGAGCCGGCTCGGCGCATGCAACCTGCCCGACCTCAAGACAGTCGGAACCATGTTTTCGTTGGCTTCACCCAGGGGGTTGACCTCGCAGACAACTCGGCGTCGAGGAACGACACCCTGGTCTAGTCCGACAGCGAGTCATCGATCATGGAGACGGAGTCAATCCTCCCCTTGTACGACCACAGGCTTAGGGGCTGCTCTAATGATGAGTCAGCCCCGGCTGACCATGAGTCGCCCAGTTGGGCTGCGGTCTACATGGCAGGAACCGCCCCAGCCCTTGACTCTACTGTGGCAGGTGCTGCGGGAGGTGCCGGTGCATGAGTGATGGATCCGAACGCAGCTGGCCCCGTTAAGCCGCCAACTCAAGTCTTCTCGGAGTTAGTCTCCTCATTGACGGCACTTCTTGAGTCGCCTGTAACAGCAGAAAACCAGGAAGAACGCAATGCAGAGGTAGCTAAAATCCGTGAGCAAATGACCAAAGCTCAGGAGGACATCAACGCTGAGAATACTCGCACGGCGCAGTTGCAATCCCAGATCCATAATGAGACAGAGGGTCTAAGGAAGGAGGCATGGCATTTGAGCCTTCGTCAGCATACTTCGGAGGAAGTTCACAGGAGACGTCACGCGACTCGTTTGCCTCTTAGCTTCAAGGGAAGACATCTCTTCAACACGCCCGCACCAGGCGCCGGGCCAAGCACCCCTGCAACACCGGTTATACCCCAATTGAACCGGGTCGTGCCATAGAGCGGTAACGGCGGGCCATCTCTGTACTAGCCTGCTCCAAACCCGCCGCCTATTCGAACGACTCCCGATCGCTTCGTAACTCCGGCGGGTCACTTCTCCAACCCTGTTGATAACCTGGTGGCAGCCGCTACCAATCTAGTTAAACTTCCGATTGTGGGTGCAACCCCTGTGGAGAGGGAGGCTTTGCACACCATTGAGTTGTTAAAAACTGCGGTCGCTCAGCAGGCGAATTAGTCTTACAGTCGTTAACGCCTCCACTCCACCCCGCATCCCTGTAGGGGCAGAAGTCGCCATGCTGAGTCGCCGGCCGTCTCAAGTAATGCCCAATGGATACATGAGCAACAGCGTGACCCGCCCAGGCAGGGGGCTGTAGATGCTTAGGAGATTATTGACTCGGCTCGGGCACGACGGGAAGCAGAGGCTGCTAATGCGGCGGTTTATCAGTCATCTCCTGTGACCCCTTTGGCTTCACAAGGTGTCGGGTCAAGCACCCGAACCATCAGGATTCCGTGCCTACTACCAGCTTTGCGTAATGAGTGTATGCCCAAGGATTTCAAGGGCCCCTGGAAAGTAGCCAATTACACACCCGACCTTGAGCCGGCGGCTTGGATCGAGAGTTATGAGATTGCCATGGATATGCTGGATGTCAGTGATGCAGTCTGCGCCAAGTACTTAACAATGATGCTGGAGGGGCCGACTCATACCTGGCTAAAGAACCTGCCTCCTAACTCCATCAAAACTTAGGGCAGAGTTGAAGGCACGCTTCATCAAACACTTCCAGGGAACTTGGAAGCGTCCTATGACGATTGTTGATCTACAGCACTGTGTCAGCGCGAAGGCGAGACAGCTCATCATTAGTCTCGCCGGGTCACGAATATCATCCACTCCTCAGATGGTATATTGGCAGCTCAAGCCATGTTGATTTTGTAGAAAAGTTGTCACTTGCACCCTCTTGTCCAAAAGCTTGGTCGGCTTAAGAGGATGGCTACGGACATGGGCGATCTTATGGTAGTTTTAACCCGGTATGCAGACTAAGACACCACTAAAATCCTAACCCGGACGATGACCAGACCAACAAGGGTAAGAAGAATGGTGGCGGCAAAGGTCAGCAGCAGGGTAACCCGGGGCACAATGGCAACCATGGTGGTCAGAACAATGGTGACAAGAGCAAGCACCAGGAGGGCGGCTCAGATCTTGTCGCTAACACCAACACTAGTTTCAAGGGCCAGAGGCGAAATAATTCTGGGAGATCGTTCAATGCTAATTGTTGGTGCAATATCTTCCTACCTATGTTTTGGCGATTGTTGACAGAAACAGGTATGGACTGATTTGTTTGCTAGTGCACAGAGAGAGAAATAGTCCATACAAAACCGAAGAGAATGTTGTCTTTGGTGCTAAGTTTGTGGAAATTCACTAAAGTATATCTGCGTTGCAGAGAAGAAAGAGCTACATATCTAGAAGACATGTAGACGAGGAGATTGATGTGAAGAAATTAACCCATCAAAAGTTTACTGCCGAAGCGAAGCATTTGGTTCGGTGTCGTTCGAAGAAATTGACTGCAGCGAGCAGAAGTCGAAGACAAATTGAAGACATAGTATTCTTTTTTGTTGTTCTTCTTTTGTTCATTTGAGTCATAGGACGTACGTACTATTAAGAGGGGTATAGGTTCTCGAAGCTTAGATCAGCTGTGATGCTTAGCCCAAAACCTATGAAAGATGCGAGAGAAATCTCTTTATGCTCCGAATGATCACCTCGCAGTGGTAGACATTGTTCTTCGTGCTGCAGGAGATATCTTTCAGACTGAGGAGTTAGCACTACTTGCCCTGCAAGTAATTTTACCGTTGTGCTCAAATTTCTGACCGTTGGACTCGTGTCATTCGGCCATTGGCTACTCTCGATGTCCAATTTGGTCATTTCCCTTCAGGGAAGGGTGCGACTATAAATAGCCACCCCGCTCCAACATTATTCGTTGGCTGTTCCGCTTGAGATTTATGAGAAGATTGATTTGAGCAACCCCTCTCCGAGTGATTTGAGTTTAAGATCCACCGAGAGAAAATCAAGAGCCCAAACTTAGACAGTGGTTTAGCATCACAGTAGTTCTGAGTCAGAGTTCTTGTACCTATTACTCTTAAGAGTTGCGCACTCTCTAGATGGATAGGTTTCCGCTCGAGTGTTGAAGAGTTGTTATCTTCACCGAGCTAGATCTTCAGCAATCAAGAGTGATTGTGGTTCGCGAAGGTGGGTTGTGCCCCCCTCGGGGCACCCCTCTGGTACTTCTTTGTCCCAAGTAGTTCCTTCTGGTCCATAAAAATTCTCCAAAAAGTTTCTCTACGTTTGGACTCCGTTTGGTACTGATATTCTGCGAAGTAAAAAAACAAGCAAAAAACAGCATCTGGCACTGGGCACTATGTCAATAGGTTAGTCCCAAAAAATTGATATAAAGTTGCTATAAAATGATTGTAAAATATCCAAGAATGATAATATAATAGCATGGAAGCAGCAAAAATTATAGATACGTTGGAGACATATCAGCATCCCCAAGCTTAATTCCTACTCGTCCTCGAGTAGGTAAATAAAAAAAAATCATGTGGAATGCTGCCTAACATGTTCATCACATTTTCTTTTCTTTTGTAGCATGGACATATGGACCTTTATATGGTTCAAAGCAATAGTCTAGTTTTGACATGAAGATTTCAATACTCAAGCATATCAACAAGCAACCATGTCTTTCAAAATATCAACACTAAAGAAAGTTATCCCTAGCCCATCATGCTCAATCATTGATCCATTCATGAAACACACTCGCATATGAGCTATACCCAATGCTCATGTACAATCATAGTGCCCCTTAGTTGGTGCTTTATAAGAGAAGATGGAGACTCAAATAAAAATAAAAATTGCATAAAGTAAATAGATAGACCCTTCGCAGAGGGAAGTAGGGATTTGTAGAGGTGCCAGAGCTCGAAGCTTAAATTGGGAGATAAAAAATTTTGAGAGGCATACTTTTCCCGCCAACAAAAATGACCGAGTAATTCCCAACACTTTCCATGATTGATATATCATAGGCGGTTCCCAAACAGAAAATAAAGTTTATTCCTTTTTCCACCATTCTTTCACAATCCATGGCTAGCCGTATCCACGGGTGCCCTCCATACCAACACTTTCCAAGGAATTTATTATTTTACAACATAAAGTAAATTTCTCTTTCATTTTGGGACTGGGCATCCCTATTACCGCCGCACTCTCATGCAATGACAAGTGAATAAACCCTCATCTTGAGAATAACACATCTTGCATGGAAAATATTGGCCACCCCCTGCTGCTTCATGAGCGGTACGGGCACACAAAAAGGAAATTCATTTTGAAAATTAGAGATGCACTGGTACAGCGAGGTGCTATACAAACGGTTTTAACCCCTTTCCGTGACGGCGTTCTGAACCGTCGCCTAGTGAGTGACTGCGATGGGGGGGGTCCTTCCCACACGACCCAGAAACCGTCAGGGATATGCCCTCCTGGCACACATGCTCGGCAAAATGAGGTCGTGCACGACCGGCGAGCGATCAAATACAGTTATACGTACAGTAGTGCTCAAAAAAAGTACAATTATACAAGCGAAATCGTTTTCGGTCGTAAGTACATCCCACACAGTCAGTCCCCGCTAAACGTTTCTGTTCGTATATACATCCCACATAGTCGCTCCAAGGAAAACGTTTCCGTTCGCAAGTACATCACACACAATTTTTCCCATTAAATCGTTTGTGATAGCATTGCCATTGCACACGATATTAACAATTTTATCATTTACATTATTGAATGCATCACACACGGTGCGTAGAAGAAACTGTGTGGCAAAGGCTGTCCATCACACACACTTTTTATGTGGTAAATGTTTGCGCAAGGTGGCCTAACGCAAACAGTTTTCAAGAGGATGTCGTGTGTGATTGTTCATTGATCCAACACGGTTTATTCCTAGAAACTATGTGCGTTACCTGAGGTGATCGCCCACGATGTTTTCTCAATAACCGTTTGCAATAGAAAAACCCAATTAGCAGGCTAATTGGCCATTAGCAGGCTAATTGCCCTATTATTAATAATCCATTTATTAATCTAATTGACATTTCATATTAAGCACACAATATATTTCATTTCCATATTAAGGAAGAAGGATTTCATAATTGAAATAATCAGAGTACAACATCATATAGCTTGAGCACTCAGCTACCCCATTACACAATTGCACCAGCACCAAGTTTCACATGCAACATCTAGAACCTTTCGAAATTAGCATCATAGACGGTACATAGACAGATGCATCTCATCTGGAAAACTGCTGAAGCGGAAGGCGAATATTGAGCCTTCATTGATGTTGAAGGTATTTGCAACTTTAGGCCAGTGCCTGTGGATGATTGACTGTCCATCCTTCGTCCTCTTCAGGAACACTTCAATATTGAACCGTGGGTGTTGTATGAAAACCTTCCTCGCCTCCTGACCATAGAGGTGGTTTGAAAGGTAATCATCAGTGAACTGCTTTGGAAAGGCCTAAAAACAAGGATGTGCATAAATATCTTCTCTATATTGGAAATGGGGCAAAGGAATAAAAAAAGGCAAGGTACAATAGTTAGTACCATCTTGTAGTGAACTGATGTCTTCTTCATTGTGCAGACAAAGATCTTGTTGTTTTTTGTCGCTAATTTCTTTATCCTAACAATCTTTCTGAGTTTCTTGACTTGATTGATATTCATGGACAACTCATTTCCCCATATGCAAAAAGGGTCAAACAGTGGGTCAAAACCTCTGACAACAGGACCTACATGTGCAAGACCAAATCGTTAAAAACCTAAATATTAGAATGGTTCCTGCAATTGCACAATAATGTGTTATTAGACAAAGGACCATGCATGTGCTAACCTCGATTGTGATCCTCAGTGCTTCCCATTGTTTCCCTGCAACACATATAAGGTAGTTAGTCATCAGGTTAAGTGAGGGTTCGCATGCTATCAGTAAAATATGTTGATGAAAAATAAGCACATTGCAGATTCATCAGATTAATTCAAGCCACATGGAAAATCCATTTATCCAAACCAAGCATGATTAAGAACTAGGAAATATAGCACTTGTATATGTTTCTCATGTATTAAGTGCAGCCAAATTCGATTTATTCCTCACATGCACAACAATACAAAATTCTACCAACGACAATTGGACATCGCATTGCAGAATTGAACCAAGCAGTTAACTAAACACCACAACAAATGAACCAAACATCAACTGAGCACCACATTGCACAATATAACATACTCCAAATAGAAGATCAGACAGTTAACCAAACCAAGCATGCTTAACAATTTGGAAATATAGCAATTGTATTTGTGTCTCGTGTATTTAGTACAGCCAAATTCAATTTATTTCTCACATGGTATACAATAAAAGAATGCACCCACAACAATTGAACATCGCATTGCAGAATTGAACCAAACAGTTAACTAAACACCACAACAAATGAATCAAATGTTAACTGAGCACCACATTGCACAATATAACATACTCCTAATAAAAGATCAGACAGTTAACCAAACCAAGCATGCTTAACAATTTGGAAATATAGCAATTGTATTTGTTTCTCATGTATTTAGTACAGCCAAATTCAATTTACTTCTCACATGGTATACAATAACAGAATGCACCCACAACTATTGAACATCGCATTGCAGAATTGAACCAAACAGTTAACTAAACACCACAACAAATGAACCAAATGTTAACTGAGCACCACATTGCTCAATGTATAACATACTAGAAGATCAGACAGTTAACCAAACCAATCATGCTTGACAACTTGGAAATATAGCAATTGTATTTGTTTCTCATGTATTTTGTAAAGATAAATTCGATTTATTTCTCACATGGAAGACAATACAAAATTGCACCCTGAAGAATTGAACATCACATTTGCAGAATTGAACCAAACAGTTAACTGAACATGACAACTAATTAACCAAATAGTTAATAAGTGAGCACCACATTGCACGACATATAGAACATATACACTAGAGCAACAGATTGCATGGTAAAAGTAGATAGCATAATTCACTAGAATTTGTTAAGGAAAGGCAGGAGCAGCACATGCAACGGGTAAACCGAGCATTCTTAACTGGCGTAGCTAGCAAACTGAACATGGGTCCTTATAGTGAGCTAATAAGACAAGCTACTCCTCATCGTCGGAGATATCGATGATGATTGGCTCCTTGGACATGGAAGAGGGCGAGGCCTCCGCATCGTGGGTGCCCTCGTCGTAGTGGTGAGTTGCCTGAGCCGCTCCAGGCACCAACCTGCTGGCTCTCGAGTTGAGGTAAGCACGTGCATGCTGAGAAAACACCTCGTAGTCTTTGTCGAAGGCACCGAGGGTGGCCTCGGGAAAATGCCACAAACTGTCATTTAAAGCAGCCAACCGCATCGTGGCGTCGGTGCGCGAGGCGTCGATGGTGGCCTCGACGGCGAGGTGCTCCTCCAAGATCTGGGGGTCGGCACGAATGGTAGCCATCGCGACCTCATCTGCACGTGCGGCCGCGATTTGCTTCTCTGCTGCCAAATGCTCCTTGAGCCCTTGGCTATACTGCATGCACCATGGCTTAGGGCGGCGCTTATTTGGTGGAGGGGTTGGTGATTTGGGTGGAAGGTGTCGCGCCGGTGGTCGGGGCATGTCGGATGTGGAAGGAGGAGGAGGATGGGGGTCGGGTGTGGATTACCTGCCTGGATAGACGAGGTCGAGCAGCGTGAAGGAGGGTCGCCGGCGAGGAGGCGGTGCTGCAAGAAAGGAGTGAAGGTTTCAACTTGGAAAGGAAGGTGGAAGCAGGGGAAATGTGGCTTTTGGTAAGGGGGGGGCGGGGAGGTAGATATTTCGGCGGAAGCCGAAAATTTTGAATCGGTTCAGCGAAAAAACTTGCGTGCAAAGTGTCATCAGACACGGTCCCTTATTCAGCACTGTGTACGATATGTGAACATCCCAAACGATTCATATAGCTTAACCCGTGTGTGATGAGTTTGAACATGAAAAATTTTGGTTCGAATTTTCATGGTTACAATGGTCATCCACGTCATTGCATAATTTGGGTACACAAAAGAGAACACATCACACCCACACTTCTTAATTGAGCAATTTCAGTAATTAAACAGAGCTAGCTGACCTAAACATTACTCTAACAAATTAAAGACCGTCGCTCTTAATTAAACAAAACAAAGAATACTACTACGGCTGGTGCTCGTTGATCTCCGCCGCCTCCTCCATGTCCAGCTCGCGCCCGATGATCTCCTGGGGAAGGGGCTCCATGGCATCCATCGCACCATACTCGGCAAGCATCTCGCCATCCGCATCCGCCATATCTTTGGAATAGGCCGCCACGAGCTGGGCGTGGGCGGTCGTGATCTGGGCTTGGGCGGGCTCCATCGTGGCAAGGTATGCCGCGCAGGAACGGACGGCTGCTCGAACGCTCTCGGCGATTGCCAACTCTTCGGCCGTGGGTTGCCGACCATTGTCGGAGAAGCTTCGTTCGATTTGTGCGGTGACCGCCATGAGCTGGGCGTGGGTGGCCTCGACATGGTCATGGGCGGCCTCCATTAGGGCTAAGGCCACCGCTGTAGAACAGACAGCTGCTGTGCCGCTCTCGCCAGTTGCTATCCCCGAGGCAGATGTTGCTGCCGCCACTTGAGAAGCAACAGCGGCCGTTTGGGCTGCCTTGGCCACCCGGTCGCAGATTGCGGCCGCGCTCATGAAGCTTGTTAGCACGCGCCTGGCGGCTGCGGCCGCACTCTCGCCGGAGTGGGCCGCCGAAGTTGCCCTCACGAAGCGGGTCCACATCCCCATCTTTCACCGGCGACGATTGAACAGTGAAATGATATTTGGGGAGCGAGCTAGTGTGCTTGACACGCCGGCTGTGGACTGTAGCCGACGCACCTTCTCGCGTAAGCCGTATGCATACTATACTCCGACGGTGCTCCAATATATTTTGTGCTGCATCTCACACAGTTGGTGATAATAAACTGTGTGCGATCTACTTGATTTTTTGTCTTGATTTGAATTACATAATGGGGTCACAGCTGCAATGGATGGTGTTTGAATTGCTAGAACTTTTATCTGCAAAGAACATGCAACTATAGGTGTGTCGTCAAAAAAATTAGAATTATTCAGGGTTCGTTTGGACATTTTTATACATTAACTTGGTTTTCTAGGCATTTCAGGTGCACAATTCAAAATTAAACTATATGCACATGCTCCGGTGCACCAAAATGGTTGTAAAATGATATATGTGTCCATGGGTTGATGCTTATGTCCCATGCAAGAAATGGGGATGAATTTCAAACACCACGGCACCATGGCTCTCCGGCAAACGTTGAGGTGCTTGCTTTTGTAATTCTAGTAAATCCAAAACTCGTCTGAAATTCATGAACCTTGGCATGTTATCATGGAATGGCATCAACATGCTGGGGTAAAAAATATTGTCCCATTTGGGGTAGGTTATGGTATAAGCTTCTCACAAACCAGAGCTTCTCACAAGAAGCCTCATGGTTCCGGTAGGGAAACATGTCACCTTTGTGGACGAAACAATATCCGTTGCCTCTTCTTGCTTTCAAAACATTTCTAGTGTCAACGTAGAACAACAGGAGTGTTGTGTCATTTTTTGGGATTTTTCGTGGTTTGCTTCGACATTTTTATACATTAACTGAGTTTTCTATGCGTTTATGTGCATAATTCAAATTTGAACTACATGCACATGCTCCAATGCATATAAACGGGTTGAAAAATCAAATGTGTGTCCTTGGTTGCAACCTTAGGTCCCATGCAAGAAATGGGAATGAATGTCAAACACCTTTGCCACCGTCGCTCGCCCGCTAACATTGAGATACATGGTTTTAAAATTCTAGTAAATCGAAAACTCGTATGGAATTCATGAAACTTGACATGCTATCATGGAGCGGCATCAACTTGCAGTGGTAAAAATATTGTCCCATTTGGGGCAGGTTGGGGTATAAGCTTCTCACAAACCAGAGCTTCTCGCAACAAGCCTCATGGTTACGGTAGGGAACGTTTCACCTTTCTGGACGAAACGATATCCGTTGCCTCTTCTTGATTTCAATTTTTTCTCTAGTGTCAACATAGAACAACAGGAGTGTTGTGTTAAATTTTGGACATTTTTATACATTAATTGAGTTTTCAATGCATTTATGTGCATAATTCAAATTTGAACTACAGGCACATGCTCTAATGCATATAAATTGGTTGAAAATTCAAATATGAGTCCTTGGTTGCATGCTTAGGTCCCATGCAAGAAATGGGAATGAATGTCAAACACCCTGCCATCGTCACCCGGCTGCAAACATTGAGATACATGGTTTTTAAATTCTAGTAAATCCAAAACTCACCTGAAATTCATGAAACTTGGCATGCTATCATGGAGCAGCATCAACATGCCGTGGTAAAATTTCTGTCCCATTTGGGGAAGGTTTGGGCATAAGCTTCTCACAAACCAGAGCTTCTCACAACAAGCCTGATGGTTTTGGTAGGGGACGTGCCACCTTTGGGGACGAAACGATATCCGTTGCCTCTTATTGCTTTTAAATTTTTTCTAGTGTCAACATAGAACAACAGGAGTGTTGTGTTAAATTTTGGAATTTTTTGGGGTTCGTTTGGACATTTTTATACATTAACTGGGATGGACGGTTTTTAAATATAAAACACACATCGCAAACGTTTTAGTTAGAACACCCGTATGCAAACCGACAGCTTCCCCAGGAAGCCTAGCGAAAATGTGTCGGGCAGGATTTGTGCAGCTCTTGATCGCAAACGTTTTAGATAGAACACTCGTATGTAAACCGACAGCTTCCTCAGTAAGCCAAGGGAAAATGTACCGAGCAGGATTTGTGCAGCTCTTCATCGCAAACGTTTTAGATAGAACACCTGTATGCAAAGTGAGAGCTATGGTCTTCCGCAGTAAGCAAAGGGAAAATTCACCGCGCAGGATTTGTGCATCTCTTCAACGCAAACGGTTCAGATTGAATAAGGTATGCAAAGCGAGACTTTGGTGCTAAGCCAAGAAAAAATCTGGCAAGCAGGATTTGTACCTCCCTTCAATGCAAACGGTTTTTTTCGGATGACCCGTGTGCAACCACGTACAGACAATTTGGTAAGATTTGCATCTGTCATATTGGGTATATTGCCATTTGTCAAACTGGAAAGATTGACATTTGTTGATCTAGTAATATTGCCATTTGTCAACCTTGTAACACTGCGATTTGTCAAAATATGCAGCTAAAAATCACTAGCACTATATAATTTTTGCAACTAAAATTCAGTAATTAAGCATAGATTTCATTCATAGATTAATCAGTCATTCTTTATACAAACAGTTCAACTCGATAGCTGAACCGACCAAACTTTTCCCCAATTGTTGCCAACCACGTACTGAAATAGTAGTTCAACTATATATACTAGCTAATTTTAAGTATGTTGTACAGTTCCACCACATCTATAGTCAGATGAACTGAACAAAATAGCCCCTAAATACTACTACTACGGAGGGGCTTTGTACTACTTCTGGCAGCCTCTCCTCTGTCGAGCGCGCTCAGTAAGAGGAAGAGGAGGAGGAGCCTACCGACGAGCTGGACAACTGCAATACGGTGCCTGCCACTGCTGCACCTTCAGCGAAGCTCACCTCGAACGCCCTCTGCCGCTCCAGATGACCCCTCTCGAAGCGGTGGGACTGCTCATAGATCTCCTTATTCCTCGCCTTTGCGTCGGTGTGTGGTGCGGCCACGACTGCAGTAAGGCTCTTTGCGTGCTCGACGAGGCGCTCCTCCTCCTCCCGCAGGAACTCGATGTAGCACGCAAGGTCGCTGGCGCATGTGCGGGCCTCCACCTCCGCCTCCCGCCTTCAGGCGGCAGTGGTGGAGCGGGTGATGATCCCGGCGGTCGACGGCGGGCTGGCGGCCACGGCGGCCGACGATGGGGTGGCGGCCACGACCACCACCTCCCACCTTTGGGCCGTGGTGGCAGAGCGGGTGATGGCCACGGTGGCCGGCAGTGGGGTGGTGGCCACGACGGCCACCTCCCGCCTTTGGGCCGCGACAGCGGAGCGGGCGATGGCCCTAGCTTTCGACGGTGGTGTGGTGGCAACGGCGGCTGGCAACAGCTGCCGACGGGCAGCGGCGACGAAGCGTGTGGTGGGTGTTCCGCGCACACCCAACAGGGACGCCACGCGCACTACACTACGCCGGGGACTGCGCCGCCGCCGTGGTGTAGCCTCCCAGCTGGAGCTGACCTCTGATGACGGTGGAGTGGCTGAGCGATGACGATGGACCGGTGCCATTGGCGATTGTGGGAGAAGCAGACGAGGTAAGCTACAGGGAGGGAGGGGAAAATGCGACGCAGGACTCGCCGGCCGTGAGGGTTTATATAGTAGGCTGGTAAGCATTGGGATTTTGGGGGATTTCACCGAGTCGGGCGGGAAGCTTGCGCGGGAACCTGCGCGGGAATGGGATCACCGCCGTTTGGCCAAATGAACGCCCCCGCGCGCTGCTCAAGCTTGCGCTCGAAGCCGTCTGCGGCAGTGGGGTGACAAGACGTGCGAGAGGAGGACGAAAAGACACATACACATACGGTTAATAAAAAAAACATTTGCAATTTAATTAGCTACTATACCCCCGTCCTGGTTTATAAGTAGGATTTAACTAATAAAATACGAATGGATGTCGCCAAAGATTATATCGTTGGATTCGTATTTGAACATAGTTTCCAATTATATAATTTTCGTAACATGTATTAACATTTTGTTGGTTAAATTTAAGGTCAAAATATGGCACAGAATATAAATGGGACTAATAGACCAAGACGGCGGTAGTAGCACACGGCCGCTCTCTACGCAGCGACACAACTGCCGGCCGGCTTGTAGACGACCATTTCCTGCATGTTCAACTGCTCTATGCATGTGGTTGCTTGCGATTGAGGCGGCCGCGGCGCGCTCTGCTCGCATCCCGCCACGTGCGCTCTGCTCTCGCATCCCTCCGGGCACTCTGCCCTCGTCCCTCCATGCGTGCTGCCAGTGTTTGGGGCCGGTGCACGATCACGCACGTTCGTGTGCATGCGGTTGCGCCGGGCGCGGCGTGACGATGCAGTTACCCGCTGCAAAAACTGCCATGCGGATGCGCCAAGAATCCAGGCTGCCCGGCCCCCATTTATTCCTGCGGCCATTTACCTTCATCTCTCGCGCCACACGACACAATAAGCACACCCACGACGACGCATACAGAGAGGACATCCAGCGGTTCCAATGGCGCTCCCCGTGGCTCCAATGGCGCTCCCAGCGGCCGACGACGACAAGGGCGGGCAGTTCACCATGCATCACGTAGTGGACACCCATGTGAGGGGGAAGGCCCTCTTGGTGGTGTACACAAATGATCTGGTCTCGGTGGAGAGCTCCATCCAAACTATGGAGCGGTTGCTTGCCGAGGACAAGTACCAAGTGGTCGGCTTCGACCTCGAGTACACCATCGGTCGTGCCGGGCACGATCAGAAGGTTGCCGTCGCCCAGTTGTGTGTTCGACATGACGTCCTCGTCTACCACTACCACCTGGCCACAAGGCCTTGCGAGCGTTTCTCCAGGTTTATCAACAGCTCCAACTACAGTTTCGCTATGGTGGACACCACCAACAATGTAAAAGCGCTCAAGGTTTCGGGCTTGAAATGCCAGAATCTTGTCAACATCCAGGACCACTACAAGGTCTGGGGTAGTGACAACAACAAACAGAACTCCCTGGTTGACCTCACCTCGGCCATCATCGACCCCTACTACATAAAGATGAAGGATGAGAGCAAGAAGGACAAGAACGCCTGGCACAGTGTCTGGCATGAGAGACTGGATGAACAACACGTCAAGTACGCGGCCAAGGACGCGTACACAAGCTACGAGATGTACATGCGTATTGTTGACATGAGGGAGTGTCTTCTTCCTGCCCCAGACAAGGGATCGAGTCACAGAGCAGTGACGGGAGCGTCACAAGAAGTAGATGACTAGATGATCGTTTCTCCTAGTTTAGAATGCATACAATTGTTTATTGAGGTGTGTGCGAATGATCTGTATAGTCACTCATGTAATTGGATGTTTATTTCAGTTATATATATATATATATATGTTATTCTTCTGTAGACAGAGCAAATCACACGGCTTATTAGCAGCGATCGTCTGTGTTATTATTGGTCTTCGCACACATTTCTGATTACGGACCTGTTTGCCGCGTATCACACACATCTTGTTCAGTTGAACCATTTCTATTGTGTTGCCTAATCACACACAGTTCATCCTAGTGAACTGTATGCCGTATATCGCACACACTCTCATCTGGCTGCCCGTTTCTATTGTTCTGCATCATCACAAATAGTTCTTCTGGATTAACCGTTTGCCACTCATCCAAGGGAGGGAAGCTTCTACATTCGTGGGGGACGTGGCATTGACCATTGGGCGGCAACAGTCAGTCATCCGGGTATGCAATAAAGGATGCAAAGAGGGATACTACAGCAGCAAGGACCAGCTTCCCTACCGATAGCTCATCTAATAAAACTCCCAAGTTAACTGTGCTGAGACTGGAGTAGTCATCAGATGGGTGACCGGATGGGAAGTGGGCTCGATTTTAAATTAACTGATTTGATGGATCACTGTAAACATTTAATTGTGTTGAATGTATATAGTGCTCCATCATATTAGTTGAATTAACCTCGAGGTCCTTGTTTTGTAATTTTTGACATTTTTTTGTTTTTTGAACACATGTTGATTGGCTTGAAGAAGGTCTATCTCGTTACTTTTTGATAATTTTTGTTTTTTGAACACATGTTGATTGGCTTGAATGAAGGTCTATCCCGTTACTTTACGACATGTTTCCAAAACATGGACCTCGAGGTTAATTCAACTAATAGGACGAAGCACTATATACATTCAACACAATTAAATGTTTTCCAAAAAAAGTGATATGATTTCTGTGAAACTTATAAGTCATGTATGTCAAATTAACCTCTGTGTACTTGTTCTCAAATTAACCTCCAAGCCTTGCAGGAGTGCTGCAATGTGTCAGCGTCAATTGCAAGATGAGCCATTTTTCAACACATGTTAATCTAAGGTCTATTGTGTTACTTTACGACATGTTTCAAAAAAAGTGATATGACTTCTGTCAACTTATAAGTCATGTATGTCAAATTAACCTCTCGGTGGTGTACACCAACAACCCGGTCTGGGTGGAGTACTCCATCCTCATCATGGAGCTGTTGCTTGCTGAGGAGAAGTACAAGGTGGTCGGGTTCAACCTCGAGTACACCAGCGCTCGTGCCGGGTCTCATCCCAAGGTCGCCGTCGCCTAGATATGCGTGCGCGATCATGTCCACGTCTACCACTACTGCCTGGCCACAAGGCCTTGCGAGCATTTCGCCAGGTTTGTCAACAGCCCCCACTACATGTTCGCTACGGTGGACATCACCAACGATATAAAGGTGCTCAAGAATTCAGGCATCGCCTGCCAGAATCTTGTCGACATCCAGGGCCAATACAAGATCTGGGGCAGCAACGAGCATGAGAAGGACTCACTAGTTCACCTCGCCGAGCCCATCATCGATCCCTACTACAGAGACATGAAGGATTCCTGCAACAAGGACAAGCGTGCCTGGCACTTGGCCTGGATGGAGAAACTCGACAAAGCTCACGTCGTGTACGCGGCCAAGGAGGCGTACACGACCTACGACATGTACAGGCAGATCATTGGCATGAGGAAGTGCCTCCTTCCCCAAAATGGCCAGGGATCCAGCCAGAAGCAGAGCAATGGCAAGCGTCGTCGCAACAAGAAGTAGATGATTAGATGCTCGTTTCTCCTAGTTTAGTATGCATGTAATTGCTTACTTTGGTGTGTGGAAATATTATGTGAGTAGTCACTTGTGTAATTGTATGCTTAATTTGGTTTTGCAATGCTGTCTTTTTAAGTATATATGTTGATGCTTTGTAGACAGAGCAAATCACATCGCACACGGACTAAACAATGGAACCCATCGGTGATGATTTCATCAATCACTGACAATTGTATACCAGCAATTGTTTGCTCACAACACACACGGCTTGTTAACAGGAATCGTCTGTGTTGTTATCAGTCTTCCCACACATTTCCGATTACAAACCTGTTTGCCGCGTATCACACACATCTTGTTAAGTTGAACCGTTTCTGTTCTCTTAGCTCAACGCAAACAGTTCATCCGAGTGAACTGTATGCCGTATATCGCACACACCTTCATCTGGCTGTCCGTTTCTGTTGTTCCACCTCATCACAAACAGTTTATCCGAGTGTATATGCCGTATATCACACATGCCTTCATCTGGCTGCCCGTTTCTTTTGTTCTGCCTCATCACAAATAGTTCATTGGAGTGAACCATATGCCCCTCATCGCACACGCAACTAAAATCTGAACCGTGTTTGATGTATCCTTCATCGCAAATGTTTGCATCTTTTTTTACGGTTATTTTACATCACCATTTGCGATTAATGCATCGCACATAGTTTCGTCAAAGGGTCTCTGATCGTAGTGTCGCGTTAGCAGCATCCTGCAGTAGTGATGGCACATGCAAATTTTCTTAGAACGACACGGGAATACCACATATAGGTAGGTATGATGGACTCATATGGCAAAACTGGGCTTAAAGATTTTGGATGCACGAGTAGTATTGAGTAGTACAAGCGGAGGCTAGCAAAAAGATTAAGAAGCAACCAACCAAGAAACGAAAAATCACATAGGCGAGCATTAAGCATAACTAACACCGAATAATGCACCACAAGTAGGATGTAATTTCATTGCATAACTATTGACTTTCATGCTTGCATAGGGAATCACAAACATTAACACCAATATTCTTACTAAAGCATAATTACTCACCAACATGACTCACATATCACTATCATCATATCTCAAAACTATCACAAAGAATAAAGTTTATTTCGTCCAATGATCTTCATGAAAGTTTTTATTATATCCCTCTTGAATATTTATCACTTTGGGACAAATTTCATATATTGCAATTGCTTTTGACCAGCTCAAACAAATCTAAGTGAAGAACATGAGCATAAAATTTTCCGTCTCTCAAAATAATATAAGTGAAGCATGACATAATTTCTTCAAAAATTTACTAACTCTCAAACAAATCTAAGTGAAGCATGAGAGCATTTCTTCAAAAATATTAAAGCACACCGTGCTCAAAAAGATATAAGTGAAGCACTAGAGCAATTCCATAGCTCAAAAAATTTAAGTGAAGCATATAGAGCAATTCTAACAAATCATAGCATAATTTTGGCTCTCTCAAATAGGTGTGTCCAGCAAGGATACTTGTGACAAACTAAAAAGCAAAACAAGCAAAGACTCATATAATACAAGACGCTCCAAGCAAAACTCATGATATGTGACGAATAAAAATATAGCTCCAAGTAAAATACCGATGGTCGTTAGAAGAAAGAGGGGATGCCTTCCGATGCATCTCCAAGCTTAGTTGCTTGGTTCTCCTTGTGTCGGCGTTCTGGGATCAGGGGTACCCAGACCTGCCTGCCTGCGGCCCATGGCGTGGCTGCCTCGATGGCCCTGTACGGCCTAGCTGCGACAACTCCAAGACAAGACCCTCGCGAGATCCCCTGGCCTCGTGAGGCGGACAACACCAATACCTTCAAGGGAGTGGCCTCCCAAGGCTGCCTCCCGAGGAGCAGAGATTTCTATGCAGGTACTTAGCCTCATGAGGCTGCGATGACGTGAGCCATGACGACCATGGCCAGGCGGGCGCCAGCATGCACAGAGGAGGCGGTTTCCCTTTCGGTGCTAAGGGAGCAAGGACAGGTGTAGGTACTTGAATTGGCCACTGTGGGATCCCTTCCCGCCTAAGTTTTGAGGGAAGAGGACCAATGCCACTATAAATATAGGTTAGCCACCACCATAGAGGGAGAGGAGAGATCAGATCCTTTCCACCCTCACCACCTGAGCCCTCGCAAGGCCGCTCAAACCACTGTACTAGTTCATCCTCGGCCCCTCGTGAGGCCAATCCACCACAAAGCAGGAGTAGGGTTTTACACCGCAAGGTGGCCCGAACCTGGGTAAACTGCCGTGTTCATCTTCTTCCCCGCTCGCGTGCGCTCGATGAGTCTAGGCTGTAGGGTGTTGAGCTTGAGAATTGGGTTGGTTGAGATCTTCACACACGCCCCAGAGTTCGAACCTTCTTGGGTCTGTAGAGCCCTGAATCCGACATTTGGCGCGCCAGGTAGGGGTGTGTTGAAGCTCTGCCTCTTCACCAACCACGCTCTGCCCTCGCTTTGTCGTTTACATGGCGGACGCTGCCCCACCGTTCTGGCCGCTCGAAGCCTACGGTGGCGCTGCGGGCTACCCGGCCTTCACTCCCGACTTGCGCCAGGTGCGGTGGCCTGCGAAGTTCAAGCCAGCGCTGCCCCTGTGGTACGATGATATTACGGACCCCGAGGAGTTCCTCCAGCTGTACACGCAGGCCATACAAGTGGCGGGCGGCGACGACAAAGCCATGGCGAACTGGCTTCCCCTGGCCCTCACGGAGGTCCCTCGGTCTTTGCTCCGCGGCCTCCCGGACACCTCGATCTCTTCCTGGGAGGAGCTTCGTGGCCGGTTTTTCGCGCACTTCGTGGCTCCGGTGCCCCACGCGGCCGCATGCATCGTCGGCAGGTCGCAGACGCCTGCCTCTAGCCGCCACATCAAGCAGTTCTTCCATCGGCCGGGCGCCGCTCGGCCGCAGCATGAGGCTTTCGGGGGGCACGCCGGGCCAGAGGTCAACATCACCTTCGACTTCAAGGATCTCCCCAAGACTACGGCCGCAGCGGGCGCGCTCCCCATGCTATGCATGCCCAACATCAGCAACGTCGCGGTCACCAAGACCCTCATCGACGGCGGCGCCGGCCTCAATGTCCTTTCCCTGGAAACCTTCAATATGCTCCAGGTGCCTCATGACTAGCTCGCACCCACCAAACCCTTCTTGGGGGTGACCAGGGGCTCTGCCACCCCCGTGGGGCAGGTGCGCCTTCCCGTCACCTTCGGCAAGCGCGGCAATTACCGCACCAAGATGATCGACTTCGACGTGGCCCACATCGGCCTCCCATACAACGCCATCCTCGGGTATCCGGCCCTCGCCAAATTCATGGCGGCAACTCATCCGGGCTACAACGTCATCAAGATGCCGGGCAGCGGCGGCATCATCACGATGGCCGGGGACACAAAGGATGCCGTCTGAGCTCTCAAGCTCGCCTACGGGGCCACGGCGGCCTCTAGACCAGGTGCTGAGGACGCCCCGGAGGCCCTCGGGGCCGTGCCCATGAAGAAAAAGCAGTTGGTCTCTCAGGACCGGGCCGAGATGAAGTAGGTGCCCGTTGACGACGAGAATCTAGGCCCCACCTTCACCATAGGAGCCGGTCTCCCCTCGGAGCAGGAGCAGGCACTGATTGGCTTCCTCCAGGCGAACAAGGACATGTTCGCTTGGGAGGCGTCAGACTTGGTCGGCGTCCCAAGGGAGGTGATCAAGCACCACCTAAGGGTATGCCCCGGAGCGCGCCCCATGAAGCAAAAGGCGTGATGTTAAGCGCAAGAGAAGCAAGCATTCATTGTCCAAGAGTTCCGCAAGCTACAGGAGGCCAACGTTATTCGGGAAGTGCGGCACCCGGATTGGCTGGCCAACCCGGTGATTGTCCCCAAAAAGGGGGGGAGGAGCGTATGTGCGTCGACTTCACAAGCCTCAACAAGGCTTGTCCTCAGGACCCCTTCCTGCTTCCACGCATCGACCAGATCATGGACTCCACCACCGAGTGCAATCTATTGTGTTTTTTGGATGCTTTTTCTGGATATCATCAGATCAAGATGGCGACAGAGGACGTCGAGAAGACGGCCTTCATCTCTCCATGTGGCGTGTACTGCTACACCTGCATGCCCTTCGGGCTGCGGAATGCCGGTGCAACCTTCCAGCGGCGGATACACATCGCGTTGGGGTCGCAGCTGGGGCGAAATGCGGAGGCATACGTCGACGACATCATGGTCAAGTCACGGGAAGCGAGGACCCTCATCGAAGACCTGGAAGAAACTTTCGCCAACCTGCGCCAAGTGAACCTGAGGCTCAACCCAGAAAAGTGCGTTTTCGGGGTCCCACCCAGCAAGTTGCTGGGTTTCCTCGTATCACACCGAGGGGTCGAGACTAACCCCAACAAGATCAAGGCAATTGAAAAAATGCGCCCGCCGCAGACCCTCAAGGAAATGCAAAAACTTGCGAGGTGCATGACCTCACTGGGGCGCTTCATCTCCAAGCTCGATGAGCGTGCCCTCCCTTTCTTCAAGCTGATGAAGAGAAAGAGCCCCTTCGAGTGGACTCTGGAGGCTGAGGCAGCTTTTGAAGACCTCAAGAGGTACCTCACGAGTCCGCTCATAATGGTGGCGCCTCGTCCTCTTGAGCCTTTGGTGCTCTACTGTGGCACCCCGGCTCAGAGGAAACCGGAACACCCCATATTCCAGCCCAGAGATCGAGGAGAAGTCTTCTGGAATACGGCACTACTTGGCATAGAACAAATCAGCTCTTATTACAAAGGATAATGGTACAAGGGTCTGATGTTACAAAGGATCACATCAGCACGGCGACACTACGCCTGCTAAGGTAGCTATATGCTAGCAGCGGAATACTTCTAGCAGCGGAACAACGACGAAGGTGGTGAACTCCACTCTGCAGGGACTCTGGCTGGGACACGATCTAGCCCGCACGATCGGTAACCTCGACAAGCAATCAATCAATCAATCACGGCATCACCTGCAATCTGGCATGACACGCCAGGTCAGTACATTGAATGTACTTGCAAGCTCACAACAACCATAAGCATCAAGGCAAGACAATAACATAGCATTTAACAGATTACTTAATTAACAACTACTATGATACAAAAGCAACTACTAAGCATGATATGAAACTACCACAATGCTGATAAGCCAACATCTCAATCTCAATAACCATCTCACTCTTGGCTATCCGGCCAAGCAATATACCATCTCGATCACCTCGTGATCAAAACATCCACGTGATCACCTCGTGATCATCACCTCGTGACCACATCACAAACTGAATGATCATCCTCGAGATCATCCCAACATCAACATCAACATCCTACCAAACTGTTACTGCTCACAATATCAACATATCAGTCATCTATAAGTCATTCTATCACGTGAGTGTTGATCGAACGGTGTGACCTAGTACGAACTTGTGCCCATGACCGTGGATGCGGCTATCGATAGATTTAACACACACTCTACAGAGGTTAGTACACTGTACCCACATCACAGAACCCATGGCCTCTAGCTCCCATTCGGGTGGACCAACTGCGTTCTGACAAAACCAATCTACTGCCATGACACTCTCCCGGCCACTCCGACCAACACCCCCTTTGGGTTCAGTCCTGGGTGGCCCCGATGTCAACTCGTGACATCCACCGGCCACCGTCGTGGCAAAACATAAACGGTCCCAAACGGGGACAAAAAGGGCCCTATCCAACTACGGGCACACAAGGCTTATGTCCGCCTACCTGATCAGGGTAGCGCACGCCCATAACCTTCCCTCGTTGGAGGCACCGGCGAGAGACATGTCAATAGATTGCATTAGGGCATTCCCATAAAGGAAAATGTGGTTGCACTGGAAAAGCCCGGTTCGGTGGCACCTGACCAACGAAATGACGGAATTTATCCCCAAACTATATCTGATACTCTGATGTCATATATCCATCTGTCAACCAAGTTATAGCGATATCCAACACATGATCTACAGCATAACTAGTCTTATCATAATCTCTGAGGATAACAAAATACTGAGAGCATGCTGAATCCGAGAACAATAATACCACTAATCCCATAGCAATAACAAACTATCCAACTAAGATTCACATGCAAGTATCAGCTCCGAAATCATACTCCAAAACATAATATCAACTATCATCATGATGAAAATAATACTAGCCACTAATAATCCAATGGCAACATGACATCCATTAACTACAAGCATAAGTCCTAGTAATCCAAACAGTAGCATGGCAATAGCAAGATCAGAGAAACTCCAAGAAATGCCATGCACAAAGTCATGTAGCTAAAGCAATATTTTAAATAAGTTCAACTAAAGAAAACCATGTTATTGCATTGCATTCATGCAAGTGGAGGGTGTGGTTTGCCTGGGGTGGAGGGATTCATCGGAAGAAAGTGCGAGAAGCTCGCGGAAAGAATCGCCGGAAAACGTTCTCTCTCGGAGGGGCTGAATAAGGGCAAGGGTGTAATGGTCATTTTCAGAATGTGAAAACATCATGAAAATGATACCAACAGAACGGGCTCAACGAGACGATGAAGTGGGCTTTGGAATCACCTCATTTGGAGTTGGGAGCAAAAAGTTATAAGGGTTTTTCTGCCAGGGACCTTTCTGTAAAAATTATATCCACAACCAAGTCCCTAACTGCAAAAACAGAAAACACATTCACTGAAATACGTTTCGGCGAATGAAAATGCCTTTCCAGCCGCAGTAGCACAGAAATACGCTTTCTGGAACCGAAGACGTAATCCAGTGGAGTGCGTTTCCACTTATCCACGCTGGCAGGCGCGGGACCGGGCCTTGTGCCACTGCCATGTGGGGCCACGGGGTCCACCGGCCAGCTGGAGGGGAGGGGCTTCGTCTTCGAGCTCTGCCCGCGCCCGGCCGAGGATAGGGGCTCACCCCGACGGCGACCGCCGGCGATGTAGGCCACAGCTCGAGGCGTGCGACACACCGGCGTGATCAGGGGATCGAGCCGCATCCACCTGTCTCGTCCATGGCTGGAGGTGAGGACCGAGAGGATGACGGGCTTGGCACTGGCGGACAGGAGCTTTGGCTGGAGTGGGGCATGCGGCCAGAGGCCATAGGAGGGAGGGGCGAAGGGCAGGGGAGGCTCTCCAGGGTTCGGGTGGAGCTCGGGTGTTGGCTAGGTGAGGAGGGAGAGTTCGGAGGGCTCGGAGCAAGCTTGCCCCCTGCCATGGCGGACGGCGGCCTCGGGCAGAAGTGAGCATGCACCCACAGGCCACCGGAGGAAGAAGCGAAGGGTGGGGGAGCTTCAGAGAGGTGGAGAGGCTCCTCTGGTGATGGTGGAACGGAGAGAGGGACATGGGGTCTCCGGAATTTAGGTGGGAGGGGGCGGCGGCCGTGGCAAGAAATCGCGGCGAGGAGGAGCTCCGGGGCTCGGGGAAGTAGATGGGCGGGGTCCTGGGACGGAGAGGGAGGTAATGGAGTGCTCGGATGCCGCGGGGAAGGGCTTAAATAGCCGAGGACGCGGGGCCGTGGCCGAGTGCCGCCGCTCGGGCTCGGCCAAAGCTCTGGCGATGCTCAGCGATCACGGGAGGGCGCGAGAACACGACGAAGCATCGCTGCAGTGGTCACGGAGCAGAGGAGGCCAAGGGGGCACGGGGAAGAAGAAAACGGGCGAGCTCAGAGCCAAACCGCCACTGTTCGTCCGTGGGCACGCGGCGGCGAGCGCCGACGAGGAAGCGGACAGAGGGGGAGAGGGGTCAAGGGTGAATACGACGACGAGGGGAAGACACTGGACATGCTCACACGTGCGAAGACGACGAGAGGAAGAGGGGCCGGAGCTAGAAGACATCCTGGACGCGGCCACAGTGAGCAGAGCGCGTGAATTGGCATGCCAGTGGCGCAGTCACCACGCGACATGTCACGGGGAGGACTGTAGGGGATGGCAAACCTTGTCTGGGGTGTTGTATCTCCACCCTGGAGGCTGTAGAAAGAGAAAACTCGAGAGAACAGGCTCTGTAGCTGAGTTAGGCATCGATTAAAGTTTGTTGTAGCAAACTTGGTCAGGTTACTGTGATCAACAGAGAGATTCTAAGTGCCAAATGAGTTGTCTGGGAGGTTTATATTAGTAAGGAATATAATGCTGGAGGTTTTGGAGTACAATTACCCACAAACTAATATAGTTGCTGTGCAACTCACATTATGGTCCAGAAACTTGATCAAGATGATGCACTTACTTGGAGTAGCCACTTGAGCTCAAATTTGGCGAGGAATTATTATTTGTACATAAGAAGATTCTGTAAAAATTTCATACCAATTGGATTCACAAAAATGGTACTTGTTTCACAGACATCCTCTCTGTCCAGAAATTAGAAATAATTCTAGAGAAATATGGGCTTGATTAATTGATCCCAAAATTGGTGGAGATATGTTTTATGGTCATGATAGTGGTATGGTAAATATTCAGCCAAAATTAAGCAATATAAAATATACTTGCTTCACAACCTGAAAATATTAACAGAATCAAGGATATGAATCTGTGCTCTCATAGATAATTTTATGAAGCTGAAAATTGGAGGAGTGTGATAATATGAGCACATGAAGGAGTTTACAAAATTTCAACTCATTTGTATACTCCTAGCTAGTACTTCCTTCACAATGCTTTCTGTCTGACAGAAACTTTGAAAAATCACTGAGGAAATTTGGCTAGGAAAATGAAGTTGAATTTTTGCATGGAGAAATTATTTCGATGATATAGCATGCCCAAAAAGTTTGGGAGCAATAAATAAAGGATAGGTGGCACTTCCTTCACAGAAAGCCACTCTGGACAGAAATGAAGAATAAATATTGGGGAATTATTTTTGGGCTAGGACAGAAAAGTTTGGGCATATTTGATCAACATATGACCCAAAGAAATTATGAGAATTATTTGGGAATTTTGGGAGTGACAGAAATATAGGTTGCTTCACAACCTAGGGCAAACAGGACTATTCCTTTAATAGAAAAAGGAATATTCCAAGAAAAATAATTTTAGGGTTGGGCTAGAATGGAAATGACATGATCTTGGGAAAGTTTTGAGAATGATGAGCTACTTGGGAGAAGGAACTGCTGATGATCTCCCAGGTTGCAAAGCCACAGATCCACTCCAAAAAGAAAATCAGAACAAAAATCAATAAATCAAAAGAAAAAAAGAAAAGGGCCAAAAACCAGGGTGTTACAAACCTTCCCCCCTTAAAGAAATCTCGTCCTTGAGATTTGGTTGTTCAGGGAATAAATATGACTTGAGGACACCGTTTCCTATTCGGGTATCCAGTTCCTTTATATGTTGTTCCCTCAAGAATTTTATATGATTTACTCACCTTGCTCTGGGGTGGTTTGCTTCACCTTTCCCAAATTTTGATAGGTTTTTGCTCAGATACCAAATCCTTATGCTGACGTTGATTCTTTCAAATCTGTGGTGATATCCGAGGGATCTGAGCATAAATTCTTCTTTTGGTCATGAAAACCTTTTACTTCTGCCATGGGGTTGCTCAAACAAATGCATGTCTTCCGGATTCAATTAATGCTGAGAATCATGGCCATTCTCCTGACGGGATCTGACTGCTTGTAGGTGGTACTGACTTATCTTGATTTGTTTCTTTGTCTCGAACAGGAGATACGCACCAAAGATTTGACTGCCTTCTGTCATGAGCAATATAAAGGGGTATGGATTTATAGCTGTATCATACCTCAAATATTAACATCTTGAGACTGTCCTGACAAGGTGCTGTCGGGAAGATACTTTTCATAGCAGGTTGTCTGTGTACTGGGTTCTACCAGTGAATATACCTGATCTGAGCTGATGGTTCGGCCTTTGATTTACCCATTTTGTCGGTATACCCATCTGCGGTAATAGGCTGTGCGATGCTTTAACACTGTCGCTGAAGTCAGACTGCAGAGTTTGCAAAGGAAATCTTGGATCTGACAGAACGGATTTGGATATTCCACACTATCCATCTTAAGCGGGTCAGCGGGATATGAAGTCCTTGCAGAACAAAGTAGGCCTATGAGGGTATGCCTTTGTGGATCCATATGGAATTATGGCCTCCAACTGATTTGGGTACCCGGACCCTGATGGTTACGCAAAAAATCATGATACCTTTGCTGTCGGTCTCACCCTTTAACGGTCATGATTTTATTTGTTAGGATACCTTGCTGAAATAGCTTGGCCACACATGTCCTTGATTCTTCGTACAACCATGGATGTCGTTAGTGTAATATTTTCGGCATTATTCCTTGTGCTTGTTTTCTGACCTGGGTCCGCACATATATGACATGTACTCAGGGCTTGTAGCTGTACAAATCTCGTTGTTGAGGCCAACCATACATGATGACGACAAGAGTTCGGGATATCACCTTGTCGGGTGTGGGAATATTGGCCTTGTTGACCATTGTCACGACTGTTGACGCTGCGTTATTTGCTTTGCCACTTGTCGATCATTGTATTACACGAGATGTATCTCTTCATTTGCATGACTCATGAGATTTTGTTGAATCCTTGCCTTCTTTAGGTAAATCTTATTGGTCATAGTTGTATCCTTGAATGAGTGACTTGCATGTTCGGGGATACATTCTCACCATTATGTGGAAAGATATGTAACCGAACACTTGATTTCTGAAGAAGACCTATGCCTTGACTGATTTGTGCTTCTGACAAAAATGTTGCGAATCTAATTCTTGAGCGGTACTGCCATATATTGCCAACTCATCATATAATCTCTGAGGACGGTGCATAGTGTGGTCCTGTCGTGGGCTGAGTGGCTTACGAGAGAAGCCATCCGAATAGCTTGCTGAGGAAGACTCGGTAGCTTCTGCTCAAAGCTTTTGCTTGGGTAGCGTGCTGGAGAAGCCTGGGTTCCGTACCTGAGAAGCTTCCCGTCTGGTTGCTTGTTGAGAAAGGTTCAGTCCCTTATGTCAGAAGCCTTCACTGGGGTATCTTGCTGTGGAAGACTGGGTATCTTGGACAGGAAACTTTCCATATATTATACCGGGAAAAATTGATGAGTCTTGCACCATGAGCTTCTTTCGATACGTGTGGAGGAAGACTGAGTTTCTCATATCCAAAGCTTCATACCGTGATATGCAGACGGAAGGCCATACACACACCCATAATATTTTGCGGCTGGTTACTTGCATGAGAAAAATTGTTTGACTGTCTTCCTTTATCATAGCACATTCTGGCTTTCTTTCGGATGATATTTCAAGCATCATTTATTGCTGAGCCAAAACTTTGTATATGATCCATACCTTTGACTGAAAATATACTGTTGATCTAGCACATGACTTGTCTTCCTGCTGGCTGAATCATTACTGCTGTCAGGATGTTGTACTGACGTAGACTCGATGTGTTTAGCTGAGCTTCTTCAAAATATTTGAAATCCTCATTGCTTCTCTCAGTCCGGTGTCAATTGATGAGAAATTTCCATAAGGGGAAATAAGGTAACACCGAGGGCCCAAAAGAAAGAAGCAAAAGAAACAACTCAACTAAACAAGAGCACAAACAAACAAAGTCACATATTACTGCTAGTCACACAATATGCATGCCTACTTAAGCACACAAATTTTGGGGGATCTCCGGTACTACAATCTAGCATGCTGTGACGGTGTGCACGAAAATGGATCAATGTGTGGAAAAGTTAGTGTAAACAAAGCTACACCAAGTGCGGCTTATCAAGGTAGCATCCTTGACTAGCTCGGAGGTGAGGATGTACTTGGTAACCATGTAGTAGGACACGAATGTCATGACCACATCGTCATCAAGCGGACGGAAGGGATCCATACTCGTCCAAGGAATAGGATAGCGGGGAAAATTGAGTCTGCTGGCATTGCCCTTTCTTGATGACTAAGATCATTAAGGGTTGCCAACCGTGACAAGATAAAAGGACGAGCCAGGATGGAAGCATGTCTACCACCGAAACGATAGGTGTGGCTGGAAGAAAGATATCGGCGTGATACCTGAGCACCATTCCTGAAAACAGTGTCGGGATCACTTGGCATCACTCCGCTGGGACAGAAATGATGCCAAACACCGAAGAACGAGCAAGAAAAGAAACTGGAAGAAATGCAGGGGCTGAGCTGTAGTGGATCCGAACCGATGCCAGCTACACTCACCAGATAAACCGTTAACCACAAATAATAAAGCTATATGCATGCCATGCACAAACAAATGCAGCAACTAAACGCAACAAGCAAGACATACTCTATACTACCGATTTCTATCGCTCGCTCTAACTAGGGCGTCCTAGAGCCAGACCTGCTCTGATACCAAGCCTTGTGGCACCCCGGCTCAGAGGAAACCGGAACACCCCGTATTCCAGCCCAGTGATCGAGGAGAAGTCTTCTGGAATATGGCACTGCTTGGCATAGAACAAATCAGCTCTTATTACAAAGGATAATGGTACAAGGGTCTGATGTTACAAAGGATCACATCAGCACGGCGACACTACGCCTGCTAAGGTAGCTCTATACTAGCAGCGGAACAACTCGTAGCAGCGGAATACTTCTAGCAGCGGAACAACGACGAAGGTGGTGAACTCCACTCCGCAGGGACTCTGGCTGGGACACGATCTAGCTCGCACGATTGGTAACCTCGACAAGCAATCAATCAATCATGGCATCACCTGCAATCTGGCATGACACGCCAGGTCAGTACATTGAATGTACTTGCAAGCTCACAACAACCATAAGCATCAAGACAAGACAATAACATAGCATTTAACAGATTAATTATTTAACAACTACTAAGCATGATATGAAACTACCGCAATGCTGATAAGCCAACATCTCAATCTCAATAACCATCTCACTCTTGGCTATCCGGCCAAGCAATATACCATCTCGATCACCTCGTGATCAAAACATCCACGTGATCACCTCGTCAAAACATCCACATGATCACCTCGTGACCACATCACAAACTGAATGATCATCCTCGAGATCATCCCAACATCAACATCAACATCCTGCCAAACTGTTACTACTCACAATATTAACATATCAGTCATCTATAAGTCATTCCGTCACGTGAGTGTTGATCGAACGGTGTGACCTAGTACGAACTTGTGCCCATGACCATGGATGCGGCTATCGATAGATTTAACACACACTCTGCAGAGGTTAGTACATTGTACCCACATCACAGAACCCATGGCCTCTAGCTCCCATTCGGGTGGACCAACGACGTTTTGACAAAACCAATCTACTGCCATGACACTCTCCCGGCCACTCCGACCAACACCTCCTTTGGGTTCAGTCCTGGGTGGCCCCGATGTCAACTCGTGACATCCACCGGCCACCGTCGTGGCAAAACATAAACGGTCCCAAACGGGGACAAAAAGGGCCCTATCCAACTACAGGCACACAAGGCTTATGTCCGCCTACCTGATCAGGGTAGAGCGCGCCCATAACCTTCCCTCATTGGAGGCACCGGCGAGAGACATGTCAATAGATCGCATTAGGGCCTTCCCATAAAGGCAAATGTGGTTGCACTGGAAAAGCCCGGTTCGGTGGCACCTGACAAACGAAATGACGGAATTTATCCCCAAAGTATATCTGATACTCCGATGTCATATATCCATCTGTCAACCAAGTCATAGCGATATCCAACACATGATCTAAAGCATAACCTAGTCATATCATAATCTCTGAGGATAACAAAATACTGAGAGCATGCTGAATCCAAGAACAATAATACCACTAATCGCATAGCAATAACAAACTATCCAGCTAAGATTCACATGCAAGTATCAGCTCCGAAATCATACTCCAAAACATAATATCAACTATCATCATGATGAAAATAATACTAGCCACTAATAATCTAATGGCAACATGACATCCATTAACTGCAAGCATAAGTCCTAGTAATCCAAACAGTAGCATGGCAATAGCAAGATCAGAACAACTCCAAGAAATGCCATGCACAAAGTCATGTAGCTAAAGCAATATTTTAAATAAGTTCAAATAAAGAAAACCATGTTATTGCATTGCAGTCATGCAAGTGGAGGGTGTGGCTTGCCTGGGGTGGAGGGATTCATCGGAAGAAAGTGCGAGAAGCTCGCGGAAAGAATCGCCGGAAAACGTTCTCTCTCGGAGGGGCTGAATAAGGGCAAGGGCGTAATGGTCATTTTCAGAATGTGAAAACATCATGAAAATTATACCAACAGAACGGGCTCGACGAGACGAAGAAGGCTTTGGAATCACCTCATTTGGAGTTGGGAAGAAAAAGTTATAAGGGTTTTTCTGCCAGGGACCTTTCTGTAAAAATTATATCCACAACCAAGTCCCTGACTGCAAAAACAGAAAACGCATTCACTGAAATACGCTTTCGGCGAATGAAAACGCCTTTCCAGCTGTAGTAGCACAGAAATACGCTTTCAGGAACCGAAGACGTAATCCAGTGGAGTGCGTTTCCACTTATCCACGCTGGCAAGCGCGGGACCGGGCCTTGTGCCACTGCCATGTGGGGCCATGGGGTCCACCGGCCAACTGGAGGGGAGGGGCTTCGTCTTCAAGTTCTGCCCGCGCCCGGCCGAGGATAGGGGCTCACCCCGACAGCGACCGCCGGCGGTGTAGGCCACAGCTCGAGGCGTGCGGCACACCAGCGTGATCAGGGGATCGAGCCGCATCCACCTGTCCCGTCCATGGCTGGAGGTGAGGACCGAGACGACGACGGGCTCGGCGCCGGCGGACAGGAGCTTCGGCTGGAGTGGGGCATGCGGCCAGAGGCCATAGGAGGGAGGGGCGAAGGGCAGGGGAGGCTCTCCGCGGTTCGGGTGGAGCTCGGTTGGTGGCTAGGTGAGGAGGGAGAGTTCGGAGGGCTCGGAGCAAGCTTGCCCCCTGCCATGGCGGACGGTGGCCTCGGGCAGAAGTGAGCACGCGCCCACAGGCCACCAAAGGAAGAAGTGAAGGGTGGGGGAGCTTCAGAGAGGTGGAGAGGCTCCTCTGGTGATGGTGGAACGGAGAGGGGGACATGGGGTCACCGGAATTTAGGTGGGAGGGGGCGGCAGTCGTGGCAAGAAATCGCGGCTAGGAGGAGCTCCGGGGCTCGGGGAAGTAGATGGGCGGGGTCCTGGGACGGAGAGGGATGCAATGGAGTGCTCGGATGCCGTGGGGAAGGGCTTAAATAGCCGAGGACGCGGGGCAGTGGCTGAGGGCCGCCGCTCGGGCTCGGCCAAAGCTCTGATGATGCTCAGCGATCACGGGAGGGTGCGAGAACATGACGAAGCATCGTTGTAGCGGTGACGGAGCAGAGGAGGCCAAGGGGGCACGGGGAAGAAGAAGACGGGCGAGCTCAGAGCCAAACCGCCACTATTCATCCGTGGGCATGCGGCGGCGAGCGCCGATGAGGATGTGGACAGAGGGGGAGAGGGGTCCTGGGTGAAGGCGACGACGAGGGGAAGACACTGGACATGCTCACGCACGCGAAGACGATGAGAGGAAGAGGGGCCGGAGCTAGAAGACATCCTGGACGTGGCCACAGCGAGCAAAGCGCGTGAATTGGCATGCAAGTGGCGCAGTCACCACGCGACATGTCATGGGGAGGACTGTAGGGGATGGCAAACCTTGTCTGGGGTGTCATCTCTCCACCCTGGAGGCTGTAGAAAGAGAAAACTTGAGAGAAGAGGCTCTGCAGCTGAGTTAGGCATCGATTAAAGTTTGCTGTAGCAAACTTGGTCAGGTTATTGTGATCAACAGAGAGATGCTAAGGGCCAAATGAGTTGTCTAGGAGGTTTATATTAGGAAGGACTATAATCCTGGAGGTTTTGGAGTACAATGGACCACAAACTAATATAGTTGCTGTGCAACTCACATTATGGTCCAGAAACTTGATCAAGATTATGCACTTACTTGGAGTAGCCAATTGAGCTCAAATTTGTCAAGGCATGATTATTTGGACATAAGAAGATGCTGTAAAAATTTCATACCAATTGGATTCACCAAAATGGTACTTGTTTCACAGACATCCTCTCTGTCCAGAAACTAAAAATAATTCTAGGGAAATATGGGCTTGATGAATTGATCCAAAAATTGGTGGAGAGATGTTTTATGGTCATGAGAGTGGTCTGGTAAATTTTCAGCCAAAATGAAGCAATATAAAATATACTTCCTTCACAACCTGAAAATATTAACAGAACCAAGGATTTGAAGCTGTGCTCACATAGATGATTTGATGAAGCTGAAAATTGGAGGAGTGTGATAATATGAGCACATGAAGGAGTGTGCAAAATTTCAACTCATTTGGATACTCCTACCTAGTACTTCCTTCACAATGCTTTATGTCTGACAGAAACTTTGAAAAATCACTGAGGAAAGTTGGCTAGGCAAATGAAGTTGAATTTTTGCATGGAGCAATTATTTGGATGAGATAGCATGCCCAAAAAGTTTGGGAGCAATAAATAAAGGATAGGTGGCACTTCCTTCACAGAAAGCCACTCTGGACAAAAATGAAGAATAAATATTGGGGAATTATTTTTGGGCTAGGACAGGAATGTTTGGGCATATTTGAGCAACATATGACCCAAAAAAATTATGAGAATTATTTAGGAATTTTGGGAGTGACATAAATATAGGTTGCTTCACAACCTAAGGCAAACAGGACTATTCCTTTAATAGAAAAAGGAATATTCCAAGAAAAATAATTTTAGGGTTGGGCTAGAATGGAAATGACATGATCTTGGGAAAGTTTTGATAATGATGAGCTACTTGGGAGAAGGAATTGCTGATGATCTCCCAGGTTGCAAAGCCACAGATCTACTCCAAAAAGAAAATCAGAACAAAAACCAATAAATCAAAAGAAAAAAGAAAAGGGCCAAAAACCAGGGTGTTACATCTACTTGGTGGCCACCCCCCACTCGGCCAGCGCAACGCTCATGGCGGTCAGGGAGGAGCACGCCGGTGCGGGCGCAAAGCGAGGCGTCCCACGAAGGATCGCGCCATGTTCACTACCTCAGGATGGCGCTCCTGAGGCTCCCATCACTTCACCAGACGGCGAGGCTCCCGAGTCCCTCTTGCCCCACGAGGAGCGGGGCATCATTGATACCTCGCCCCTCGTCGAGCACCCGATGTATTTCGTCAGCATTGTGCTGCGCGACGCGCGCGCACGCTACCCCATGCAGCAGAAGCTCCTGCTCGCGCTCCTCGTCGCCTCTAGGAAGCTACGTCATTATTTCCAAGGCCACCCCATCAAGGTCATCTCCACGTACCCCCTGGAGAAGGTGCTCTGCAGCCCCAGCATTGCTGGAAGGGTGGCAGAGTGGAACATCGAGCTGCAAGCCTTTCAGCTGGAGTTCAGCACCACCCAAGTCATCAAAGGGCGCGGCCCTCGCTGATTTCATGGCGGAGTGGACGGATGCTCCTGACTGGGGGCTGGACGAGGGCCAATCCCTCACACCCGGCGATGAGGCGCCCGACGGCTGGATCATGCAATTCGATGGTGCCTTCGCGCGGCGAGGCTCGGGGGCTGGAGTTGTACTCATTTCACCGACTAAGGACAATCTCTACTACGCCGTGCAGCTTTGCTTTTAGCATGGTGAGAAGGTCTCCAACAACATCACGAAATATGAGGGCCTGATCGCCAGCCTCAGGGCCGCGGCCGCCCTGGGGGTCAAGCGTCTCAGCATCAAGGGCGACTCCCAGCTTCTCGTCAACTTCTCCAACAAGGAATACAAGCCAAAAGACGAGCACATGGAGGCATACTTGGAAGAGGTACATAAAATTGAAAAGCGCTTCCTGGGCTTAGAGTTGTAGCACGTCCCGCGCGGCACGAACAAAGAAGCAGACGACATCGCCAAGAGGGCATCTCGCCGCGAGCCCCAGAAGCTTGGCATCTTCGAGGAAAGGCTCTTCAAGCCATCGCCGGTGCCCCCCACAGCGCTGCTCCAGGAAGAGCCGCCTTCGGCCCCATCCTCGGGCGCCCTGGCCTGTGGTCCAACCTCAAGAGCCTGCCTGCTCCTGGTGCTGGAGCCTCAAGAAGGCTACTGGACCGAGGAGTTCAAGGCGTACTTACTTTGCGGTGCCCTGCCAGAGAAGGAGGCAGATGCAGAACGTATGGTTCACCAGGCCACCGCTTATTGCTTGCAGGACGGTGAGCTGTACCGAAGATGCCCCAACGACGTCTCGCAGTGGTGCATATCCAAGCAGCAAAGGCGCGACCTGTTGGTCGACATCCACGGTGGATACTGTGGACACCACTCCCCGTCGCGCACCCTCGTGGACAAGGTGTTCTGCAGCGGGTTCTACTGGCCCACCGCGCTCAACGACGCCACCGAGCTGGTGTGATCCTGCGAGGCCTGCCAGTTCCACGCCAAGCAGATTCACCAGCCCACGCAAGGTCTCCAGACCATCCCGCTCTCATGGCCCTTCGCGGTCTGGGGGCTGGATATTCTGGGCCCGTTTCCTCGGGCAGCCGACGGATACTGCTACCTCTACGTCGCCATCAACAAGCTCACCAAGTGGGCGGAAGTGGAGCCCGTGTGCTCCATTCCCGTCGGCTCGGCCGTCAAGTTCATCAAGGGCCTTGTGAGCCGTCTCGGAGTCCCTAACCTCATCATTACTGACAATGGCTCCCAATTCACAAGCAACCTCTTCAGGACATATTGTGCTAACCTTGGAACGCAGATATGCTACCCTTCGGTGGCGCACCCATGGAGCAACGACCAGGCTGAGCACGCCAACGCGGAGGTCCTGAGGGGCCTCAAGGCAAGGAGCTTCAAGAAGAAGCTTGAGGCATGCGGCAGGGGTTGGCTCGGTGAGCTTCAGTCCATGTTGTGGTCCATCCGCACCACCGCGACTAAGCCCACCGGCGAGACCCCGTTCTTCCTCATTTACGGGGCTGAGGCGGTCCTCCCGCACGACGTCAAGCACCGCTCCCCACGGGTCCTGCCATTCGACGAGGGGTGCCAGGATGCCTCGTTGGGGAACGGATCTCATGCTCGGTGAGGAGCCATCGCCAGGCCTCAGTCCGCGCAGCGAGGTACCAGCAGGCACTGCGGCGCTACCACTGCCGCAACATCCGCTCCTGGACCCTCAAGGTGGGTGACCTCGTCCTGAGGCGGGTCCTCTCCAAGGAGGGCCTTCACAAGCTCTCGCCCATGTGGGAGGGCCCGTTCAGGATCACCCGCGTCCCCAGGCCCGGTGTCGTACGCCTGGAGATGCAGGACGGGGTCCCCATCCAGAATGCTTGGAACATCCAGCATCTCCGCAAGTTCGACCCATGACACTCTCACGTAATAATGAGTGGGGATGTACGCGCCCCGGAGTCTCCCTGAGCGCCGCTCCCCGGCCTCACGGGGGCTCCCACCCACACCCAAGTGGAAGTCCCATGCTCCGCGCTGGCGGACGACATGGTCAATCAGCGACTATGCCCACGCCTAGTGGAGGCCCCATGCTCCGCGCTGGCGGGAAGACTAGAAGACTAGCATAGGCGCCGAACGCGGCTATTCTTTTGCTTGCTCTTGTAACCAATTTGCCACTTCTTGGAATGAAATTTGAAGCTCTCGTGTCTTTATTTGAAAAAGGGGTGAATTTTCTTTTTCTTCTTGCAGTGCTTCCTCTCTTGAATTCCATCTTTAAGAAGTGTGGCCGCTGCCCGTGGCTCCCTCCATTGCGTCCCGCGAGCAGGGGCTGGGCACGGTGTGTACGCCTGAGCCGGCCTAGGCTGTGCCAGCGGCAGGCCCGCTCATGCGCGCACCTCGCCAAGACCTTGGCAACTGAATCCTTGCGCGACACTCTCGAGCGAGCCATCGGCCCCCCGGCCTCAGGAACGCTCACCTCCTGGCCTTACCGGGCATCGCGCCCCGGCGTGCTAGCGGCGGTCGGCCCTCGTTCGGGGGCTCCAGACTCAGGATGATCGATAACCACGGTTTGGCTCATCATCAAGGAACCCTACGTAAGTTGCGTCTCAGCGCCTCGCGGGGTTCGTTGCTCGGTGAAGACATCCCCGGAAGCTCCGGACCCTCGTGAGTCCCCCGGAGGCCTCGTGGGCAGCATGCCCCTCAAGGCTCCGGAGCTATTGGGTCACGAGAAGGAAGGTCTCTCGACAAGCTCCCTAGGCCGCTCCGGCACCCTAACCGCATCGTCAATAGAGGAAGGGACCTGCATGAGGTCAAAAGCTCTAGAGGAATGCGCCCCCGTGACACAGGAACCCGCCAAGGGCCACGAACGCACCAAGCTAAGTTATCCTAATCGCGCCAGGCGAGAACTTTTCGATCAGTAACGATATAAATGCTAGAACACAAACAGGAAATACTTATATAGGGGCGCAAGCGCCGCAGTTCATTACACGCCCCCGCGGTTTTTTTTCCCATAGTTCTTAATGCAGGAATAAAAAATGAAGAGGCGGCCTCCCGAGGACCGCTGCTCCTGAGGCCTGGCTCCACCGCCGCCCGCGCTTAGTCGGAGTCCTCCTCCTGCTTGATGGGGGTGAGGTGGTGAGGCGGCTGGACGTCCTCCTGAGCGGGGGCAAGGCGGCATGGCGGCTTGCCGCCCTCCTGGGTCCGGGAGCGGCGACGGGGCGGCTCGTCGGAGTCGTCGTCGCTCGAGCTTCCCCCCAGGGGGCGCCGCTGCTGCTGGAGGTGCATCGGCCAAGGGCAAGTTCACCGCCAACGACATCGCCGCCGCGCTGGCCGTCGTCGTCGGAGGGGCGGTCGATGTCATCGTCGTCGTCACCTTCTGGGCAGCACCCCAGGCGACTGTCGTCCTCCCCGAAGACCCTAACAAAGAGCGTTGCTGCCCCATCATACCTGAAGTGGAGGGTGCGCCTCCCCTTCAGGCCGCGGGCGTGGGCAAATGACTGCCATCCGCGGGTCAGGAACACATGGCCGATGGAGGTGACCTCGACCTCCACCCATGAGGACCCGTTTCAGCAGCCGTCAGGCTGCAGCCATGGTCCAACAGGTCCCACTACCGGCAGCTCCTCCGCGAAGGAGGTTGGAAGCAGAAGCCAGGTGCCAGGAGGGCCCTCCACCCGTACGATGAACTCGTGGGCCGTGTCGTTTGAGCGGGGGCGCGGGCGCGGTGGCCGGACGGCAACGGCACGCCTTCCCGCTTGGCTGCGACTGCTAGGACCCCCGCAGTCACCCCGTGGGAGAGACCCTTGCCCCCGTGACGATGCCGCTGGTGCGGCCGCAGACTTGCGGGGACGGTCGCGCCTCTCTTAGGTGGAAGCGCCTTCGGCCCCTCCTGGGAGCCTTGCCTTTCTCTTCGGCTGAGAACCTTCTCACCGGCGCCATGGATGCTGCTGCAAGAGTGCATAATGGAGAAGCAAGGAGATGAAGATGGGCTAGGGGGCAACGCCCCCTCCCCTTTTATAGGCGAAGCAGGGCTAACCGGTGCACTTCCACGTTCCGAGTGATGATGGCCCTGCTGCATGCACCAGGCTGCCATCAATTCGAAGCGGTTGCCGAGGCGACATGGGGAAGCGGAGGCATCCGCGTCCCGTCGAGCGCCACGCGTCAAGCCTGGCCCGCAGGTGATTGGAGCTCGCGGTGCTCCACCCTCTCTCTTTGGCTTCGCCTCGAAGCTAGTCCGAGCGCGCCTTGGGCCCGGCGGCTACTGTCGGTGTTCTGGGATCGGGGGTACCCAGACCTGCCTGCCTGCAGCCCACGGCGTGGCTGCCTTGACGGCCCTGTACGGCCCAGCTATGACAACTCCAAGACAAGACCCTCGTGAGATCCCCCTGGCCTCGTGAGGTGGACAGCACCAAGACCTCCAAGGAAGCGGCCTCCCCAGGCTGCCTCCCGAGGAGCGGAGATTTCTATGTAGGTACTCAGCCTCATGAGGCTGCGATGACGTGAGCCATGACGACCATGGCCAGGCGAGCATCAGCATGCGTAGAGGAGGCAGTTTCCCTTTCGGTGCTAAGGGAGCAAGGACATGCGTAGGTTCCCGAGGAGTCTCCCAAAGGTTTCTATTCCAGTGCAACTAGACCAAGACCACGAGCTCGGCAGGATGGATGTCATCGCTGAGCTCACCGCTGCGTCACGACCAGAAGCTTTGCAGGAAAAGACCACCATTCATCAGGATTAGATGTACTTCTTGTCCCCTTTCAAATTGGCCGTTGTGGGATCCCCTCCCGCCTAAGTTTTAAGGGAAGAGGACCAAGGCCACTATAAATATAGGCTAGCCACCACCGTAGATGGGGACCGACCCGGATCTGATCCACTCCACCCTCACCACCAAGCCCTAGCGAGGCTGTTCATCCACTGTACTTGTTCATCCTCAGCCTCCTCGTGAGGCCAATCCACCACAAAGAAGGAGTAGGGTTTTACACCGCAAGGTGGCCCAAACCTGGGTAAACTGCCATGTTCATCATCTTCCCCGCTCGCGTGCGCTCGACGAGTCTAGGCTGTAGGGTGGAGAGCTTGAGACTTGGGTTGGTTGAGATCTTCGCACACGCCCCAGAGTTCGAACCTTCTTGGGTCGGTGGAGCCTTGAATCTGACACCTTGAATATTAACTTGGGGTGCCATGGGGCATCCCCAAGCTTAGGCTTTTATTGCTCCTTATTCCTTCATCCATCGTGATCTCACCCAAAACTTGAAAACTTCAATCACACAAAACTTAACAAAACCTTCGTGAGATCCGTTAGTATAAGAAAACCAATCTTTACTTTAAGTACTGTAGAAAACCCATTCAAATTTTGTTATTGCATTATATCTACTGTATTCTAACTTTTCCATGGCTTATACCCCCCGATACAATCCATAGATTCATCAAAATAAGCACACAATGCAAAGAAAACAGAATCTGTCAAAAAACAGAACAGTCTGTAAAGATGCGAATTGTTCTTATACTTCTGTAAGTACAAAACTTCTCAAAAATTAGGACAACAGAGGAAATTTGTGTTTCAATCTTGTGTAAAAACTTCAGAATTTTTTGTCACTTCTGTGAATTTAGACAATTATATTACTCGGCGTAAAAGTTTCTGTTTTTCAACAGGATCAAATCAACTATCACCAAAGCTATCCCAAAGGCTTTACTTGGCGCAAACACTAATTAAAACATAAAACACAATCATAACAGAGGCATAATTGTGCAAACACTCAAGAACAGAAAGAAAAACACAAAAATAAATTTTATTCATTGGGATGCCTCCCAACAAGCGCTATTGTTTTATGCCCCTAGCTAGGCATAATGCATAGATTCAAGTATTGTCATATTTAGTTTCCAATTCTTCAATCACACAACCAATATTCTTCCAAGATTTAGCATATAAATTTTCAATACCAACACTCCTAGGAATGGGATTGAAAAATTCATTCTTGCAAGTAGGGTTTCTCACAACTTCAACAAAGTCGGGGTGAAAACTAATCATCTTAAGATCTTCTTTGGTATTATTAGAAGTTGCACCCTTATTCTTAGTGACTTGAGTAATATTGCTAATTTTTGCAGGAGTCTTTTCAATAGTTTTAGCAGAAGCAAAAGCCGAGATCAAATTACAGAAAATTTCTTCCAACTTATCAATCCGAGAAGGACTTTCTTCAATTCTTTCATGAATTATGGTTCCTTTTTCCTTTAGCAACTTAAAAACCTCGCCCACTTATGACCCAATTTTACTAGCAATATTATGCATCTTTTTATCCAAGTTTTCAATATGTTCTTCAGTAAGCATTTTCTTTTCAATAGCATCAAGCCTTTGCATAACATGCTCAAGTGTTAAAGCAGTTTCGTTGATAGTGAGCGGTGGTGAACCTACTAGATTTCCCATAGCATTAAAAGCATCCAAAGATGGACACATCAATAAATTCCCACCGGTAATCGTATCAAGGATGAATCTATACCAAGTGGTGATGCCCACATAAAAACTGTGAAGAAGAGCAATGGTAGATTGCTTATGAATAGATTTATTATGAGCATTGCAAATTCTATACCAAGCATCTTTTAAATTCTCCCCTCCCCTTTGTTTAAAATTAAGAACTTCGTTCTCGGGGGTATACGTAATAGAGGAAGAACTAGCCATAATGACAAAGTAGGCAAACAAGATCACACACAAGAAGATAGATCTGACGAGAAAACGGCAAACAAAAAGAGGGCGAATAAAATGGCAAATTTTTGTGAAGTGGGGGAGAGGAAAACGAGAGGCAAATGGCAAATAATGTAAATTGCAAGGAGATGAGATTTGTGATTAGGAACCTGATAGATGTTGATGATGTCTCCCCGGCAACAGTGCCAGAAATTCCTTTTGATGTCACTTGAACTACGTCGGTATTTCCCCAAAAGGAAGGGATGATGCAGCACAGATACGGTAGGTATTTCCCTCAGTTATGAAACCAAGGTATCAATCCAGTAGGAGAACCAAGCAACACTATGTAAACGGTACCTGCACACAAATAACAAATACTTGCAACCCGACGATTAGGAGGGTTGTCAATCCCTCTATGGGTAACGGTGCCAGAAATTGTCAAGTTGACGGGATAAAAATTGTATAGATTGGATAGATAGCTCTCGATAAAACACGAAATAAAATAAATAGCAAAAAATTGCAGCAAGGTATTTTTGGCTTTTCAGAATAATAGATCTGAAAATAAAAGCGAATAAAAATAGATCTCAAAGAAAATATGATAAAGAATAGACCCGGGGGCCGTAGATTTCACTAGTGGCTTCTCTCAAGAAAATAGCATACGATGGGTAAACAAATTACTATTGGGCAATTGATAGAACATCAAATAATTATGATGATATCCAATTAATGATCATTATATAGGCATCACGTCCAAGATTAGTAGACCGACTCCTGCCTGCATCTACTACTATTACTCCACACATCGACCGCTATCCAGCATGCATCTAGTGTATTAAGTTCATGGAGAAACGGAGTAATGCAATAAGAACGATGACATGATGTAGATGAGATCTATTCATGTAGGAATAGCCCCCATCTTGTTATCCTTAATAGCAATGATACATGCGTGTCTTTCTGCCCCTTCTGTCACTGGGAAAGAACACCGCACGATCGAACCCATCACAAAGGACCTCTTCCCATGGCAAGAAAAATCGATCTAGTTGGCCTAACTAAACCAAAGATTCGAAGAAGAAATATGAGGCTATAAGTAATCATGCATAAAAGAGATCAAAGAAATCAAATAACTTTCATGGATATAGATCTGATCATAAACTCAAAGTTCATCGGATCCCAACAAAAAACACCGCAAAAAGAGTTACATCAAATAGATCTCCAAGAGACCATTGTATTGAGAATCAAAAAGAGAGAAGAAGCCATCTAGCTACTACCTACGGACCCGTAGGTCTACAATGAACTACTCACGCATCATCGAAGAGGTACCAATGAGGATGATGAACCCCTCTGTGATGGTGTCTAGATTGGATCTCGTGATTCTGGAACTTGCGGCGGCTGGAATTGTGTTTCGTCGACTCCCCTAGGTTTTTTTGAAATATTTGGGTATTTATTGGGCGAAGAGGCGGTGCGGGAGGCCACCGAGGTGGGCACAACCCACCAGGCGCACCCAGGTAGGTTGTGCCCCCCTCGGGGCACCCCTCTGGTACTTCTTTGGCCCAAGTTGTTCCTTCTGGTCCATAAAAAATTTCCAAAAAGTTTCACTGCATTTGGACTCCGTTTGGTACTGATATTCTGCGAAGTAAAAAAACAAGCAAAAAACAACAACTGACACTGGGCACTATGTCAATAGGTTAGTCCCAAAAAAATGATATAAGGTTGCTATAAAATGATTGTAAAACATCCAAGAATGATAATATAACAGCATGTAACAAGCAAAAATTATAGATACATTGGAGACGTATCACTCGTCAGATCGCCCGCCGTTCAAAATCAATGACTATTATCCATGGCGTGTTACACAGACGAAGCATCACTGGTGTTTTTCAATGTTGTGTCTCCCCTGAGGAGGGCCGCAAGATCCTCAATGAGATTCATTCTGGCGACTGTGGTCACCATGCCGGCTCAAGATCATTGGTTGCAAAGGCTTTTCGACATGGTTTCTATTGGTTCACGGCTCATGCAGATGCTGAAGACATCATGCATAAGTGTGATGGATGTCAGAAGTTTGCACGACAGGCTCATGTGCCGGCTCAAGAACTCCGGATGATTCCCATGACTTGGCCTTTTGCGGTCTGGGGGCTTGATTTGGTTGGTCCGTTCAAAAGATCCAAAGACAAGAATACTCATCTTCTCGTGGTTGTTGATAAGTTCACCAAGTCGGTTAAAGCAGAGCCTATCAGTAATTGCGATGCAGAAACAGCAGTCAAGTTCGTGAAGAAGTTGATCTTTTGTTTTGGTTATCCACACAGCATCATCACTGATAATGGGACTAACTTGTCCAAAGGAGCCATGAAGAAATTTTGTCTGCAAGAGCATATACGGCTTGACGTGGCCTTTGTGGCACACCCTTAATCCAATGGCCAAGCAGAACGTGCTAACCAGGAGATTTTATGAGGTATCAAGCCTAGGCTTATGATTCCTCTTGAGCGTACTCCGGGTTGTTGGGTTGAGGAGCTTCCTTCTGTCCTCTGGAGCATACGGACCACCCCCAACAAATCAACTGGTTATATGCCTTTCTTCATGGTTTATAATGTTGAAGCAGTACTCCCAAGTGATATTCGTCATGATTCCCCCAGAGTGGTGGCTTATGTTGAAGCAGACAATGAGACAGCTCGACAAGATTCCCTCGATGCTTTGGAGGAAGAACGTGAGTTTGCAGCATCAAAATCAGCAATATATTAGCAAGACCTATGTCGCAATCATAGCCGTAGAGTTCATAGCCGTACTTTCCAGGAGTGCGACTTAGTGCTTTGGTTGATTCAAGATCAAACTGGTCTGCATAAGCTTTCACCTCCTTGCACTACAAAAAAAATACACTTCCGTGATGATACGTGTTTGTCACAGTAGGTCATGTTTTCTGTCATGCATGTACATCCATGACGATTTTATGACAGAATCAAGATAGTCATACATGTGCTGTCGTAGAAGTGTTCCATGACAATACCAAAATTATCATCACGGAAGTGTCCACTTCCATGACGATAAATGGCGCATCATGGAAGTGCTTTCGTCAAGGGTAACCAAGACGTGGCATCCACCGTAACGGGTCGCCGTTAAGCTATCAGGTTCCGGTTTGGATCCGATAACCCGTTAACACCCGAGACCAATGGGGATTTTCCACGTGTAAAATTCTTAATGGCCAGAGAAACCACGTGTCGGCTCATCGTTGGGATATATGTCATCCACTCATTGGACAGGAGGCGCCTATGATAGGTCGACACATGGCACGGCCCAACAAAGGCCCATTTTGGTGAAAAAGCCGGCCCGTTTGACTTGGTCAAAAGCTAGCGGGCCGGCCCATGGAAAGCCTATTAACGGCCTGTTCGCATATAGCCCATTTACAGCCCGCTAACTCACGACCCGTTATGGCCTATCCGAATTAGGCCCAGTAGCGTCATCTGGGCCGTCCAATATGATTCCAGCCCATTGTAACTTCCGGCCATGTATGGCCCATGACGTCTTTCGGCCCATACGAGGCCCTTTGTAACTCTGGGCCCATTAAAGGCTCGAGGTGAAACTAGCCCATAATGAACAGTGTATCCCTTTATACCCATTAACGGCCCATTATTCTGTTGGCCGTTTCCAGCCCGTGTTAACTTTTGGCCTTCTAAGGGCCCATTTATTCTTGGGCTCATTTCCAGAATTCGATTACTTACGGTCCATTACTAGCTTGTTCCGCTTGTGGGCCAAATTCAGCCCGTGGTTACAGTCGGCCCGTTTGTGGCCCGTTAACCCGTTGGGCTGTTTTCATAGCGTCATCAAATACGGCGTATTAACGGCCCGTTATGGTCGGGCCATAAACAGACGATTTCCACTCTAGCCCGTTTACGGCCCATTTTGCGGACCATTATTGGTCCATGAATAGTATGGCCCATGTTTGGCCAAACGATTATACGGCCCGTAGAAGGCCCATTGGTTATACGGCCCGTAGAAGGCCCATGGATCCTACGGCCCACATGAGGCCCATGGTCACTACAACAGGTAGCAGGACCATGGTTACAACGGTCCGTATGTTGCCATGGTTATTGTGGCCTAGTTATAAAAATAGGTTATTGTGGCCACTAGAAAAACGCGGAAAAAGAACTACAGTGACTACAAGCAAGCAACTAAATAAGACAATAAGGAAATAAATAAGCAAGCAACTAACGCTAGGCTATTACGGCTATTACACATATTACATCCACTAGGCATCAAAGTTCGCCACCAGTGCAAATATAGGGAACAAAGCAGCATATTACATACACTGGCCGTCTAAATTGGCCACCAGTGCAAATAAACGCGGCAGCAAAACAAGTCCATAACTGAAACAACTTCAGAAGAGCTCAAGAAACATTATCCTGGGTATCCACCATGCTGGCAATAAGCTTAGCAAGCTTATTAGCTTTCTCCTATTTGGTGCTAAAATCCTCCAACGCTTGTTGTTGCACCCGAAAGTATGCATCTGAATTCTCTAGGGACTTCCGTAGTCCTTTGGCTTCTTGTCGCAGCATAGCTGATCGATGTCTTTCAGCTTGTAGTTGAGACTCAAGAAACCGAACTGATCCAGACAGTGAGTTCGAATAGCTTGTGCCAGCGGTAGTGGCTAGTAACTCGAACACTACACCAAGACAGGACTTTGGGGTTGTCTCACTGTCTTCAAGATAGTTTTCCTTAGCTGTTTTATCAGCTTTGTTGGAGACCAACAAGGATGTCTCACTATCCTGAACCTTATCTGCATTACTTCCTTTACCATGGCTTAATAAGGTACTCTTCCCCAATATTCTGTCAACATTCTAAAAGAAGAAACAAGCAGACACATAACCGGTTTAGTTCAAATCATATCAGTTCAAGACAAAGCAGCATTGAAAGAATACAAAGCGTGGGAAACTACACGGCACAACAAGATTTCAGATGGGTACCACGGGTCTACATGTACAACAACACTATTGGCTCTGTTGTGATGCTAGTAATGAGCATGATATGAGAAGTCAACTGTATATATAATTGAAATTGAAATCAACAGAGCTATTTATAAGAGAAAACCTGTTAAACAAACATGCTTAAACATACTTGTTGTGCCATTGGAGTTTCGATTGCATCCTTCAATTTAAAAATAAGTTTGCATGAGTAAATACAGTGATACAAGAGCAAAGCAGTATGCACGAGAGCAATGGAATCTTAAATAAGAACAGTTGTTCTTCAGGTTTAAGCACTTGTTCTACACAAACGGAGTACAGTAAGACGCAGACAAATAGTACTTAAAAATAAAAAATGACCTCATAGAACTTACCACATTCTTGGTCCGGGACCAGTACAGAACAAGGTGTTCCCAATCACCATCCCGTAAATGTGTCTCAGGAGAACATAAGGGAATTTGATGAGTTTCTTTGCTAGTGAAGTACATTTTCTTCAGGTAATTCTGATACTGCCACCAAGCATTCTTGAAGATAGCAGAGGTATTAGCACAGGTTACCTCATCCTGAGTTTCCAAATCGACCTTCTCTATAGAGAAAAATGGGAACATTTGCTGTATTATAACCATCATGGAGGTAGAATGTATGGGACGAAGCAAAGTAATTGACATGAATAACATTACTTACACATAACTCCTGGACGAACACCTGCAACTGTCATTTTCCTTCATCTTCAGTATAATATTTCCATGATGGGAAGATACGCACATAGGATTTAACAACATCAAATGCGATAGATGCTAAACTACGAATGGTTGGTTGTGCTTCCTCCATAGGAATAGGTGTACTAACTGGTGGAGTTGGGGTTCGCCGTGGTAGTACTGGCGCTTTGGGCACTGGAGCTGCCTTACTAACTGCTCTTGTTTGGGAGACCTGTGGTGGAGATGGTGTTGTCTCAACAGGAACTGAGTTACTATCTGCTGGGGTTGGGGTTAGATTGGGTGAAGCTGGTTCTCTGTCCATCGCAGTAGTGGTACAATCTGCAAGAGTCTGGGTTATGTGTGGTAGGGCTGGTTCTCATGCATGTACAACCGGGGTGCTATCTCCACCATGAGGTAACACTGTTTTATTTGAAGACCGTGTTTTTACTCCGCTAGATACTGCCATCACCCGCTCCAATTCAAATGGCTGATAAACAGGAAACATAGTTGAATGTACAGACCTTGTATGAGAGACAGATGCAATAGATAGTGTGGAAAAAAGAGGGCATGAAATAGTTCACATGTATATTGTTTAACTAAAAAGGATAGCATGACATAATTTCACATATATGATGTCTATCTAAACTGGATAGCATAGCATGACATAATTCAAAGATATGATGACTAACTAAACAGGATGGCATGAGATAATTATATGATGTCTTTAGTAAACAGGTTCGCATGACATAATTCACATACATGTATCTAAGTAATCAGGATCGCATGATTTAAGTCACATATGTGATTTATATACTAAGCAGATGGCATTCACATATATGATGTCTGAACTAAGAACATGGTGTTGAATATTGTGTATATGATGTCTAAACTATGCAATGCAAGACACCATATGCATGATATGAGCAGTATAACCATGCCAACTTAGAGCATACACCTCGGTGGGGGAATAGGACTGGTCATCTGTCTCTGAATCCATCTCTGAGGAGCTATCGGGACCCAGTAAGAGATCTGCTTCGACAGGTAGATCTGTCTGCTCTGAAGACCTTGTTTTCACTCCAGATTTTTCCATCACCCACTCAAATGGCTGATTCATAGGGAGAGTAGTTGAATGTACAAACATTGTCGACAAATGGAAATGTAATGAAGAAAAGGATTGGCAAGATATCATTCAAATATATGATGCCTGGTTAAACAGGATGGCATTGCATATTTCATATATATTAAGGCTGGCTAAGACACTACAAAAAAATACACTTCCATGATGATACGTGTTTGTCACAGTAGGTCACGTTTTCTGTCATGCATGTACATCCATGACGATTTTATGATAGAATCAAGATAGTCATACATGTGTTGTCGTAGAAGTGTTCCATGACATTACCAAAATTATCATCACGGAAGTGTCCACTTCCATGACGTTAAATCACGCGTCATAGAAGTGCTTTCGTCAAGGGTAACCGACACATGGCATCCAACGTAATGGGTCGCCGTTAAGCTATCGGGTCCAGTTTTGGATCCGATAACCCGCTAACAGCCATGACCAATGGCGATTTTCCACGTGTAAAATTCTCATTGGCCGACGGAACCACGTGTCAGCTCCGCGTTGGCACAGATGTCAACTGTCCATTGGACAAGAATCGCCAATGAAACGTTGACATGTGGGACGGCCCAATAGAGGCCCATATAGGTTTAAAAGCTGGCCCGGGAACAGGCCCACAAGATTTTGTCAGATCTAATGGGCGGCCCGTTAACAGCCTAACATTTTCTGGACCAAATTATGGCCCACATCAGATACGGGCCGTTAAAGGACTGCAATATTCTGGGCCAGTTTACGGCCCATATCAGATCCGGCCCGTTAACAGCATGCAATAGTTTGGGCCAAATTACGGTCCATACCGGATTCGGCCCGTTAACTGACTTCCATTTCTTGGGCCAAATTACGGCCCATAACAGATACGGCCCTTTAACAGCTACTGTGCCATCGGGCCCATTGGGGGCCTGATTTGCTCTTCGGCCTCTTAATGGCCCATTTAACAGTTTGGCTCGATATTAGTTTCGGCCTGTCAGCGGCCCTGTCTACATATGGGCCTCTTTCGGCCCGGTTTTGCTTTCATCCATTTAAAGGCCCGAGTTGCACCTGGGCCTAATTCTGGTCCGTAGTTACTTTCGGCCTCTTAACGACCCGTAGTCTTCATGGATACATTCTAGCCCAAACTGCCTATCGGCCCGTTAAAGGCCCTTGAGAGTGTTGGGCCTAATTTTGGCCCGTTATACATCCGGCCTGCTTCCCGCTCATCATGTAATTGGGTCAGCTAATGCCCAAAAACATTTCAGCCTGTTAATGGCCCGTCACACAAATGGGCCAATAATGGGCCGATGTATATTACAGCATGCTATCGGCCCATGAATTGTTCGCCACAATTAAGGCTCAATTTACTCAACCTGTTAAAAGCCAATTTAATTTTTGGGCCCAATTAAGGCAAGCGATTTACTCGGCCTTTTAAAGGCCCGAAACTAATAGTGGGCCAGATTAAGACTAGGCCTAACTAATGGCCAAAGATGATTGTAGGCCCACGGTTCGGCCCGTACTAGCGATTGGCGACCGACCAGTTTTAGTACCAAAATTATTATTTTTATATACCTAACCTATTGGCTCATTGCGCTCCGATCGAAGATTACGACCTTTTCTCAGAGCGACGAAATAAACAGCAAATAAATTACAGCATCATGACGAAGAATAAACCTAGACTATACAACAAAGAAATTACAGCATATTACATCCCCTGGGCATCAAAGTTCGCCGCCAGTGATAATAAAGGGCAACCAGACAGCAGATTCCATAAATCGGGCAGGTCGCCACCAGTGGAAGTAAACAGGCTGACAAAATAATAGATAGAACCGACAGCACTTCAACACAGTTCAAGAAAGGTTAGCCCGGCCCAGGAGCTGCAGCGCAAGCAGCTTAGCAACCTGATGAGACTGTGCTTGTTTGATGCTTATATCCACCAACTTAAGCTGCATAGCCTCAATAGACGTCATGTACTTATGGTTAATCTTGCATAGAGATTGGAGTTCCAGTCGAATTTGAGCGGAAGCATGTCTTTCTGCTTGAATTTCGGACTGAAAAAGTCGAACAGATTCAGGCGGCGACTTCATCGAACTTGTGTCACTGAGTAAGTTTGACACTACATCAAGACATGACTTTGTGGTTGTATCCCTACCCTCAAGATGTGTTGCCTTCTTCTCTGGAATATATGTTAGAGGGACAAACAATGGGTTCGTCTCACTATCATTGTGGCAGTTCTTCCTAGCATCAGTGCTGTCACCCTGAAAGAGAAACAAGTAGGTAGATAACAGGTTTTGCACGTATAAGCATCAGCGCTGTCAATTCATCTCATTTCTTTGTCAGAAATAAAGAGACATGGTTTAAAATAGCATTAACATAATAGGCATTGTTCATAGTTAAGACGGCAGGAAATGGCATTGTGCAGGAGCGGCCAGCTTCACCATACCACTGGATTACAGATCAAGAACACAAGCATACATGTAGTGCTAAACAACGTATAAGCATGAATGGTGAGTGTACTGTCAATTTATACCATTTCAGATTGGCAAATAAAGAGACATGATTTAAATAACATTAATATAATATGGCATTGTTCATAGTTGAGACATAGCAGGATATGACATTGTGCTGGAGTTGGTAGTTTCACCACACCACTGGATTACAGATCAAGAACACAAGCATACACACAGTCCTAAAGAAGATAACTTGGTATGTTTGGTTTAATTTACATGGTATGAATAAGGAACTAGGTTGTACAACTAAAGACTGAAATTGAGAAGGAAAAACTTATGTTTATGTACTTCTTCGTTATAAACTTTGAACAAGCAATTTGATGCAGACGACAAAAATAAACAGCATTTGCACTCATAGCTATCCAAATATACACAACAAAGTTTGAAGGCTCGAGGAGGATAAACATACATTAGGAGTGAAGACCGGCCCTATAAAGCCCTTGTCCATATTGATGAAGGGGCAATTCAAGAAGTTTACCGCACACTCTTCTTCAAGAGCATTGCCTTTATTCTACATTTTGTTAAGAGTAAATATAGATGTGAAAATATAGGAACAAATGGCGATTATTTAACCTAAGATGCAGAGTACAAATCTAAATACAGCATACAGGCAAAAGGCACTGACAAGAGCAATGCAGAGCTAAACTTCTTCAGTAACATTGGTTTTATTCAATATTTTCGCAAGAGTAAATGTAGATCTGATGTGTGGAAAATGGAGGGCAAGGAAAAATAAGCTGCAAACTGTACATGAACTAGCCGACAATATAAGTACAGTGATGAAGGACAGCAGATACTTACAAGAACAATGCAGAACTAAATTTCTTCATAAGCATTGGGTTTATTCTACATTAATTTAAGCATTAATATAGATCTGATAATTTGGAGCGAACAGTGGATAAGCAAGCTATAATGCACAATGATGTCACATAATCCACCAGGTATGAATGTAAGTACAGCGATAGGACAATAGGTACTAACAAGAGCAAAGCAGCGACCAGCATAGTTGCGATATCCTAGGTTTTGTGGCGCTGGTTCTATCGCCAATATACGTGGGGTGCTATCTGATTTCTCCGGTAGCACCACCTTTTTCAAGGACTTTGCTTGTACTCCTTCAGGTTCTGCAATCACCCTCTTCCTTTTGGATGTCTGAAACACAAGAACAACATTTGAATGGAAAAACATGGTATGATGACAAATGGAATAGGTATTGATAATGGATGGGCATGGCATCTTCACATATATCATGAGTAAACTAAGCAGATGGCGGTGCAACGAAGCAAAAGAAATGCAAGACACCTTATGCAAGATATGTGCAACCAATAAAACCTTGCCAAATTAGAACAGGCATCTTATTGGGTGAACAGGATAGGCCATCTACCTTTGACTCCTTGAGCTCAGAATAGTCATTAGGATCATATTCTGAATAGGAATCTATAGGCCGGGAGCATGTGGGTTTCATTGCATCCACAATGGACCTCAATTCCTTGATGCCAAGATTGTTACCCATTGAACTGTTTCGCAATATTCTTCTGATGTGCGCATTCTTATATTCATTATGATTACATACAATATCTGAAAAGCATGAAAACATAAATAGTAGTGAGATTATCTTTGTAATGCATAGGATATTGTAATATAATAGGGGCTCCCTGTAAACCCTTGTGTGCTATCACTGGATTCTGATGAGAGAGCCCATGTGTGCTGTAATATGGTGAGTAGATTAATATAATCTAGCACAACTACAAAAAAAAATAGGCTCCCTGTTGGGAGCTCCAGATGTAAGGATAGTTGGCAGATGATAGGTTCATAATATACCATATAGAAAGTTTATTGCCAAACCATGATAACGAGAGCGCACAGCCACTAGGCAGATCGTGGTGTAGATAATAGGGGTACACCATAACCACCATAAATAAATCGGGAAAGCGAAACTGGCTGGAAAATACAGGATTTTGCCGATACTAATATGCAGCCTATCGATCACCTACAGGCTAGCTCTATTCATCTGAAGGCGCACAGCTGTTACTATCAGTCTAGTATATCAAAGACCGCGCGGCTCCCACCATTTCCAGGATATTATGGCAGACCAACTCGAAGTGTGAAATCATGTAGCAGAACCGGCCCAATAGAGTTGTCGACTGTAGATGTCCCTGCTCCCCTTCCTGACAAGGAACATACTATACTTACTAAAGAAGAACAGAAGAGGAACATGTTAAAGAATAGAAAGGGAAGCATATTATTGAGATTCCCCTTCTTTCTATACAATGTTGGTTGCCCGCCCATGATGAATCAGAGCGCCCAAAGAAATGCCATTCCATGATGTCTCTCTATATGTGGCCACATGCATTTGGAAACTCAAGTGGGAGCATTAGCTAACCAATTAAATGTGTGTCTGTTAGCTAATGTCAGTATCATATCACATTCGTATTTGAAGAACCTTAGGACATATGATTGGTGTGTTATTTAGCTTTAAAGGGTGGACAGCTGCTAGTAGGACACAAAGCACCTACGCAGATCATAGTGTAGATATAATGGGAAAACCCTAAGAACCAGGAGTAAAATCAGGAAAGTGAAACTTGCTGGAATATATGTGCTAGTATTGCCGGTACGGCTAGAAAGGCTTCGGATACCAGCTCTCTACAACTGAAGGCGCAGTACTGTTACTATCAGTCTAACTCTCAAAGGCGACACATACGACCGAATACGAAGAGTTGAAAGCATCCATGACAATCGACATGAAGGCCAACACGAAGAGTTGAAAGCGTCCATGAGAAGCGACCGAATAGACCTATACACTGCAAATGTCCCTGCTCCTCTTCACTACAAAGAACATACTGTACAACTATTATACTCCCTTTGTTCCTAAATACAAGTCTTTGTAGAGATTCCACTATGGATCACATACGGATGTATATAGATACATTTTAGAGTGTAGATTCACTCATTTTGCTCCGTATGTAGTCCATGGAGGAATCTCTACAAAGACTTATATTTAGGTACGGAGAGAGTACTTACAAAAGAAGAACAGAAGAGGAGCATGTTAAAGAAGAGCAAGCAGATTTTGGATAATAAAATGTTGGTTGGCCACACATGATGAACCAGAGCGCATTAAGAACGCAACTCCCTGCTGTCCCTCGATATGTGGCGCATGTGCTTTTCGAAAGTAAAGTAGGAACATTAGCTGACCAATTAAACATTCTCTGTTTTAGTACATGTCAGCATCATATCAGATTCGTATTTGAGCAACTAAGTTTGGAGTTATGAGTGGCATGTTGTTTAGCTTGATGGGTTGAGGAGCACTGCTTGCACGTACGTCTTGAAGCACCTACGATAATGGTACTGAATATATGGGAATGTCTACATGCAAGTCGCCTAACGTTCCTCATTTGAGTCAGTCGACCATTTCAGGCGGTTGGATGAAGATCCTACGTCTCCTAACCCTTCTTCTTCCTCGCCTCTTATTCTTCCCCTAAAGACCACCGCACGGGCCTCCGGCCGAACCACCGGCCCCCACCCTCCCCTGAACCGCCCACCGCCTCTGGTCTTCCGCCGCCCCCGGCCATCCCTCTAGCTAACCCCACCCCCCACCCGCATCGAGTTTTGCCTCCGACGAGGCCCCACCATAGCTCGACGACAGCCCCCCACAACCATGGTCCCCACCCGAAACCCTAAGATAGATAATGGGGCAGCCCTTCGGCGAGCCCCTTCCTTCCCTCCGGCGAACTCCCAAAAATGGACTGACCCCAATTTGAAATTCAGTCGACTGTCATTTGAGCTAATGTGGAATATAAAAGGGGAAAACCGTAAGCATTGCGAGTATAGTGGTGCGCGTGCCATGGCGGATCTGAAGGTGCAAACCGGGCAAAGGCAACTTTGCAACCAATGTTTGGTTTCAACTAACAAGTAAGATTCTAAGTGATGGACAAGAAATCACAGTAAAGCAGTGGCGATCTATTTTCTTGCTGAGATAAATAACTTGAGCAGATACGAAAGAGCACCGCCTCTGGTGTGGCGCCGTGTAAGCATCTGCTGAGGCGTTGAGGGTGCTGCGGTAGCGATGGCTGTCGATGGCGTGGAAGCAGATCTAGGAGGGCAGACGGTGGAGGCGAGAGAAATATCCTGGCGCGGTGGACGAGACGGTCGTACAAGCGGCCTCGACAAGGTGGACGATGGCGCGGATGAAGCGAGAGGACGCGATGCAAGGATCCTGGTCCAAAACCGTGGATGAGAGAGGTCGATCTCTTGTAATGGATGACAGTGTCGGGGTATCAGCTCCGGCATGGTGGACGAGGACGGCGGTGGATGGGGTGGCGGACGGAGGAGAGTGCGGTGGAGAGGGTGTTTTGGCGCCCACGGAGTACGAATGGGGAAATGGAGGGAGAGAGGAAGGGGGAACCATGTCTTCAGGGTGCGCTTGTCTCAAATGCGAGGAAATTTACAAACTTAGCCCCTGTTTAAAATTTCCTACATCACAGCAATATTAGTCAGTTGGCGATAGGACGGTAATCTCGCATACACCGAATATTTGCCAACGGAGATTTTGGCCGAGGAGAGTTTGTTTTGGCGCCCACCGTGTATGAATCAGGGAGGGAGGTGAGAGGCGATTTCGGCCGAGGAGAAACTGTGTTTTGGTGCCAACCGTGTATGAATCCGGGGAGGTGAGAGGCGGAGGCGGTTATGTCACGTTTGAGTGAAATTACAAGCCCACCCCTATCGAAACCTATAGAAATCGAGCCGATAGGCTTTGCGTGTCAGGGATAGGCAGTAATTTCCATCTCACGGATTTTGGTTTCAGGCAGTTACTCTGGGTTTCCCCGCTTTGTTCAAACTTTTGCGGAGAAAGAGTGCACGTTTACCGTGCCAACTCAATTCGAATCCAGTTTGTATTTTTTTCGGGCAGGATCCATTTTGTATTCGAATACAAATCTATATACATCATTTTTTATATATAATTTCAAAAGCACAACACCCTTTATACATAAATGTGGTTTACAAATGGCATGATCTCAGATTCATAAGGCTGGATCCATCTTAATTTGGATTTTCAAATATTTGAAACCACTTTATGTTGAAATCCAATGTATGCATTCCTCGCTAACTGTCTCCAATTAATGTGTGTTTCATGTGGGTTTTTTTTTACTTCTCAAACACGTATAATGTGTTTGACACATGCAACATATAGTGTAATCCCGTTTAGACATTAATTGCATACAAACCATGCATTGTCTCTAATTAAAGAATCTATGGATCACTAATATTGATAAACTATATAACATTACACGTGTCCCCAAATTCAAATGAACATGCATGTTTGATAGACCAATTTTCGTTATGATATTATCGATGTCGTGATCACTAGTTTAAATATTTGAATCCCCTTTAATCCAGATATTCGTCCCATATAGCAATCACTCATGCTTGTATATCTCTCTAGACCTATACGCCTTCATTGTCTCTCGGGTATCTCTCGTGCTACTTGTATGTCGACAATGATCTTTTATCTTTGTAACACACTGACGGTACTATCTCCCTCGACATTCACTCTATCTCTCTCTAAGTATATCTCGCTCCCTGCTATGTGTCTCTAACTATGATTCTCCCTGTGAAATCTCTTTCTCTCACACAAACACAAACTTTGTCTCCTGGGGTCTCATTTCTCTCTACTAATCCCCTGTGTGCCACTCGCACACCCCCTCTCACACAGAGATATCTTGCGCTCCTTAGGTATGAGAAGCTGCGACTCTCCCTCTTAAATATCTCTTTCTCACACACAAACACAAACTCTGTCTCCCAGGGTCTCATATCTCTCCACCATTCCCTTGTATGTCGCTCACACACACTCTCTCTCCCTAGAGATATCTCGCGTTCCCTGATATGTCTCTCTAGCTATCACTCTCCTTGTGAAATATCTTTCTCTCTCGCAAACACAAAACTCCGTCTCTCAGGATCTCATTTCTCTCTGATATTTGTTTGTATGTGACTCACATGCACCCTCTCTCTATCTCTCTCACATCCACACACATAACTCAGCCTTCTAATCCACTCGACTCTTATCTCTAACACACACACTAGCTAGCCGATCTCCCTCTAGCTAGCATCTTTATCTTTCTATTTATCTGTTTCTCCATCAACCTTCTTTCTCGCCCTCACTCTTGCTTCCTATCATGCACACTATATATGTTTCTCTCTACATGCAGTCATGTGCCCTCTTTATCTTTCTCTCACACACACATAACTTCACCCCTCTGAACCACTCGGCGGTCATCTCTAACACACAAACTAGCCGATGTCCCTCTAGCTAGCATCTCTATCTCTCTATCTATCTGCAGTTTCTCCGTCAACCTTTCTTTCTCGCATGCACTCTTGCTTCCTATCACGCACACTATATTTGTCTCTCTATACATGCATCTATAGGTTGATCTCTTTTGCACAATCATTGTGTCTCGCTTTCTCTGCTCGCCATAGATGCATGCTCTAGCCCACGCCACTATCTCTTAAAGACAAAAACACATGCTCAATTATCGGGCCTTCTTCCCTCCACTCTCACATGCATGCATATTGTCATACTGATCCGTCTCTCCCATGTCATTGATCTTATGACTTATGTCTTCTTTCTTTTATCTCGATCATGCATGTGCGCACACACACACATCCCACGTATACATGTATACCTCTCGCACATGCATGTTCAAGGTCTCCTATGTCTCCATACATAGTTAATTACCCTCAGCCCTAACCCCACATCGAATCGTTCTCTTCTTGTGTGCACATGACTTCCGCCTGGATGGGTCTCTTCTCTAAAACACACACTCACACTTAACAATCTCCTTCTAGCTACCCCCTCTCTCACTCTTCCACTATATCCCCGAAACCAATAAGACCATCCCTTCGTTTAATTCCCGCCTACATGCATCATCGATATATAGTAGTCTTCCTCGGTGTCTCTCGAACAAACACGTTATCTCGATGTCGACTCCTCTCACGCGCACACGCCTTCTCTTCCCTCTTTACGGGCCTCTTCTCTCTCGCACCCCCATCATTGGTGGCCTCTGCCATACACATCACCTCTCTACGATGAAGCCACACACACTTAAATTACTTTTGCCACTGAAGACTCCGCTTCACACACACACACACACACACATTAAGACTCCATCACACACACACATGCTCTAGGTGGAGCATTTGTTCCTACCACCCTTCGTCCAACCTTACCCGTATGATAAACAATCACCTTAATTTACTTATATAACATGGACAAATTCCACTTTATTTTAGTAGTTAGCAAAGTTCTCATAATTATATAACGCAAATCACGAGCACAAAGTGACATTTTTTTACACAGCCACATTAACATGGCCACGTAAATCACAAGCTAAAGTGTAATACCATTATACTTATATCCCGATGCAAAAGCTGGAGTACATATCTGAAGAGTAGAGTCACACACATGCACTCTGTCTCTCAGAATCTCACACACATACCAGTTACGTGATGCCCCCTAAGCAGACCCGTATGTTACAATTTGTGCACCTGCGAGTACACATGATGGTGCGCATTTATTTAAGCCGGACGGCGAACCCAAATAGGAGCTGCATTCATTCCCCTCCCGCCGCCTCTTCTCTGGTTGCCGTCGCCCGATAGCCATGCCTCGGCCGAAGGTAACGACATACACCATGCTCCCGCTGGAGCGGCGCTTTGATCTGGAGGCGGTGCGAAGCCCGGATCGCAGCCGCCCTGCCTCCGGAGTCCGATATCCGGAGCCGGACGAGGAGGCGTTGGAGGCGGAGCAGCATGCGGAGCTGGAGGAGAAGAACGACAACGCGGAGCCGGAACAGGAGGACGACGACGCGGGCAAAGCGGAGCTAGAGGAGGACGATGATTTCCATTATACTTAGACTTAAAGGGATTTGAGTTTCACGCCACATTTATTTCATAGAGATAAAGAAAGGAAATTTTAGTGGTCATGCATGCATCTATTTGTGCTAGCACTCCTATATAATGGTTGACCGATCGCTTCCCGCGGACGTGCGTGGGCGGTGGAAGAGGAAGGAGAAGGGAACCGGGCTGTGGAGTACGCCAGTTGCAGCACGAGCTCCAAGGAATGTTTGTGCCAAACAATGCATAGTAGTACAATATAGTCCAGCGGAGTATGAATTGGCCTTTAGGTTGCGTGTGGATGACATGACTGCAACATGCAGGCTGCAGTTCGACAGCCTACCGCTCCACTTAGCATGGTTTGGTCACACAAGATTTGCATGCGAGCATGTCACGCACGTACTTGTCGAAGGTGTGCTTGAAAAAGGGCGACCAGGTCTGCTAGTCCGTGTTGGTCCATGCGCCCGGAAAACAACTAATCCCAGTCGCTGTAAATGTCGTGTGTGCTTTAATTCCGGGCTAGTGGATGGACGCGAACGTGCCGTACAACGAATCGCCCACCAGCTCCCTAATCTCTATCTCTACTCTTATAATAATAATAATCTATCTATCTACTCTTATAAAAAACAGAGTTGGTGATGATGGTGTGCCTGCCATCCTGCAATATAGGCCGTCCGATTTATATCTGACGGATAGGAAGGAAATGATGGCAATTTTACAAAAAGATACCCACACCCCTCTCCACATTTGCAAATAAGGCCTTCCCTCGTTCATCCTTTTCTCTCACAAGATAAACTGCTCATACAAATGCATCTTGATGTTACATGCAACGCACGGGCATCTTGCTAGTAATAAATAATAAAAATAAAAAAAATAAAAAAACAGAGTTGGTGATGATGGTGTGCCTGCCATCCTGAAAAATAGACCGTCCGATCTATATCTGACGGATAGAAAGCAAACTATGGCAATTTTGCAAAAAGATACCCGCACCCCTCTCCACATTTGCAGATAAGTCCTTCCCTCGTTCATCTTCGTCTCCCACATCTTATTGCCATGTCATCTTATAACATTTCAGTACATGTCTCTTTGCACTCCAGGAGCAGGAGTAGTTCTTTCCTTCTTTTTTTTATTGATTCGGATAGTCGTCTACGCAACTTTATAATGCCAGTTGTATAAACTATAAAGGACTTAACAATTTCAATTCCGTGTAGTACTAGCTAGGTAGCCATAATCCCATCAAACAAAACTACTCCTACTTTAATTAATGTACATGGCCCAGGTAACACTCTCAAATTGTTTGTCGTCGCCCTGCCGCAGCTGGTCTATACATTGCTTCCGTTCCCCCTCATAGAAATAAACAATATAAAGTATTTTATTTTAATTCGTATCCCGTGCTTACGTCACCTTATTATACTGCATGGACCAGAACCATGCACGTCAGCATGTATCCAGGTTTGAGATGCCAGGTGTACCAGATGGACAGCGGCGTGTTCGACCCCCGTGATGCTACCTGGGTGCGGATGAACACACTTGAAGAGTACTCAATTTTCATCGGGGACAACTACCCCATAGTGCAAACGATGCCACCTTCCGTGCACGACGCCGACGGCCTGCCGTTCATGAAGAACGGGTGCGTTTTCATTGCACATCGACAGATTCATATCTTGAACGCCCCTATCCGTCATCTATGCCGCTTCAGTTTGGATGAGGCTCCATCGTAGGGAGCCACACTTAAGAAGCTGCGATGATATGGACTCCCGTTGCCCACCGTTATGGATTGTTCCATCTATGAAGAACACGTGGGACTGGAGCTATGATACGGACATGTACCCAGGGATGTACGAACCTGAGTAATGTAGCGCAGTAAGTGAAGTAGAAAGGCACAAATAGTATGAACATGCGTGGCATATAGGCATTTGTCTTTTACTACCACTAAATGTTGTATGTGCAATGCACGGTGATATTATGATGTACGTGCCTAAGTACTCTACTACTATATTAATTGGACGCACATATTAGGTTTTATATTTGTTTACGTGTATGGCCCGAGACCTTCCAACTAGACGTGTCTTTCTCTTCGGGTCGCACTTTGTATCATTCATACTACTAGTACTACGTGTGGTCTCCGACCTAGAAGTAGAAGAAGTGGAGACGCTCTACCACGCTGTTCATGTCCCACTCCTTTCGCTGATGTGTGGGACATCCAGTACGGGCCGTGTTTGGCACTCCTTCGTCGTAAGAGTTGAAACGCTAGCTTTCATCAAAAATAAAAAATAAATATAAATCAGCAGTGATACTATACCACGCGGTTTCCTTGCTCCTCGATATCGGAAAGAATACTTCCGTTCACCGACATGTGGGACGTCGACCATCCTGGTCCACTTGCCATGCACGCAGAACTCCAAGGGAGAGTCACCCCGGTTGTCACGCCGCAGTAATAATGATTAATGAACCGTCAAATCACAGGCCCAACCTTTCCCACTATAAAGTTGCTCGGATGAAGGAACCATCATGACTTCGTTAAATTCCGCTTCTTGAAGAAAACTACTGTACCAGCAATAGTGCTAGCTACCGTAGTACTATACTCCAGCGGAGGCCTCCTTTGGTTCAAAGGATAGCAATTTTATAGGAATATCAAAATCATAGGAAGTGAGATGACATGCATCTCAATTCCTATAGAGAAAGAGATGCCATTTGATGCATAGGATAGGAATTTTTCCATTGAGTCTAGGCTAATGTACTGGTAATTTGCTCTAAAAACTACAGTAGTAACTAGTACTGGTACATGCTCGTAATTAATTAAACAAACGTACAGGCGACATAGACACACACACTAACTACTAGTACTACTACTTCTCACATGCTGGCCAGACGCCGTCGTTCTCCTTCCCGGCTTTGTCGGCGACACCCCACAGTGCTTGGATCTCCGCCGAGCTCTCCGCAGCAGCGCGTGCGTCCTCTTCTTTCTTGCTGCGGCGGGCCTCTCTTTTCTTGAGTGCTTTCTGCCTTTTCCGCTCCCTCTGTGCGGCTTTGGCCGCCTCTTTCTCTACCGCCCATTCGGCCTTGGCAGCTTCAAAGTCCGCCCACATAGGTGTGAGGTCGCGAGCGGCGATGAACTCGGCACGGCGGGATGCCATCGCTTCCCTACCATTTTGTGTGCGGTCGTGGGCGGCGAGGAACTCGGTGCGGCGGGATGCCATCGCTTCCTTGCCGGTTAGTGTGCGGTGCGATGGCATGAAAGACGCTTGGTGAGAGCTCTGGGGCAGAGTGGCCGGACAACCGTATAGTGCATTGGTTTGTCAAGAGCTCAAGGACAGACGATGAAGGAAATTTGGATTCCCCTTCAATCCTGGTCATTTATTACTGAGTAAAATGCATTGGCGGTCATCGAACTTGTCTTGATAGCTCACTTCTATCATTGTACTTAAGAATACGGTCAATACGGTCATTATATATGAGATATGGTGATTATACGGTCCCTATCATCACACCCGTGTAGCTGTAGCTGGGATTTGATGTTTCTGCACCTCCGTCTTGGTTGATGCATGTAACTACAAATTATATCACTAGAAACTATGTTTATTAGTAAGGTACACGTGCATTGCACGCATGAGATTTGACAACCAAATTATGAATAAATACCACACTATAGCATGTAAGCTTTGAGTCATATATGCATGATGTAGATGTTCGTTAATCCTTATACTGGTAGTAAATTTCTACAAAATGCACATAATGGCCTAAATATGGTAAATGAACCCGGAGAAGTGCCAAATTTGAACACGGTGCTTTGTAGGGTGTATGTTGATCGTAGAAAAAAAAGTGAACTGCCACATTAATTGAGTACTTTTGCAAACTACAAAAACAATATACCACCACGCTAGCGTCTGACCGCCCTGGCCTACCGAAACCCCTTCCATCGCTAGCGTGCGCTTCCCTCCTGAAACGGTCACCGTCGCTCTAGAACGTCAATGCCGCATTCACGCCCGACGCGACCTCTCACTGGCGCCGGCATTGCAGCAACGCAACGGCCAAGAGAGTGCCACCCGCGCGGCATCCCGGTGCAAGCGACTGCTCCGTGTTAGCGACACCACGGCCATCCATCCATCCGCCTCCCACATTAATGACACGCGGCTGCCGACGAACCTACTCTGGCACCAGCCGTCCATCCATCTGTCGCGGCTCATTGCCATTCGCCCACTATATTAACTTCAGCCCCAGCCCCCAGCCATAGCCAAAGACCCACAGTCATTCTCCTCTGGTCCCTTCCTTCTGTCGGCACCACTCCAACCATGGCCTCCTCGTGCTCCAAAGCTCTCTTGGACGTACTGTCGCAGGAGCAGACGAAGGACATCGCCGGCTCTGCTTCGGGCGCGCTCCAAAGCTCTCTTGGACGTACTATCACAGGAGCAGACGAAGGACATCACTGGCTCCCCCCCCCCCCCCCCCCGTCCGCCCTCCGCTGCCACGACCACGAAGCCGGCGCGCATGCGCGGGCGCAGCCGGCAGCGATGAAGAGTAGTACATGGTAGGTCACCACCGCTCTGGTCCCAGGAAGGCCACTACTCCTCCACTCAGTCGATGCCAAGCTTGGTGGGGTAAACATCGGCGGCCGATTAGCCGCTTGACGGCGACATGGAGGCGGAAATCTTCAGAACCTTGTACCCCGGAGGAGGAGGTTATCGAGGCAGAGCTGGACAAAGCCGAGGCGGATGAGGAGGAGGCAAAGGCAATAGCCGGAGCGTCAGTTCTCGGGGCTCATGGCCGGACATGGTGGTCGGTCGCCGGCGATCGTTTAGATTAGGTTTACAGTAGGTTTTAGTACGGTTTGTGCGAAATATGTAATGAATTTCGTCCAGTTTATAGGAAAAGTTTTCGAAATGTAATGAATTTCATCCGGTTAATTTGAAATTTGCTTTGTTTGCACAAATTTCGTCCAGTTCGTTCATATAGTTGTTGAAAGGTATGCGGGCAACATTGGATGGTATCCTCTGGCATCAGTGTCCTTGGACAGATGCCGGTGTAAATTTGTGGGTCAGCGCTGGAGATGCCCTAACTATCATGCTATAATCGCTAAAAGTGCTCCATTATTTTGCAGGGAACAGCTATCCCTCGATCAAAATCAGATCCGCCGTGTTTCGCACTCCTCCCATGTAAGAGTGGAGATGCTTGCTTACATAAAAATGGAGCAAGTGGATGGCACTGTAGCACGTCATATCGCTCAAACCCACTAGGCCAAACTAGCCCGCCTAACACGCGGGAAAGCCCCGCCCTCGTCATTTTGTTCTGGATTTCTATCGATCGATCGCACGAAAATGTTACACTTTAAAAGTTCAAAAGGAAAAGGCGGCACACTTAAAGCACGCCTGTTGCGTTCACGTTGCACCCTCGACAGTCCGGCTCGCACGCCGCTCACCAAAGGGGACACGCGTTGTCTTGCATTTTCACTAACATGTGAGACTGCAATTGAATAAACTGTCGATAGCCGAAATCTAATCGCTCAGCGGGTGTCGGCTGAGAAGAGAGAGACGGGGGAGGGAGAAGAGATCGCCCGCCCGCCGCGCACGGACTCCAAGAAATATGGTGATAATGTGAGGTGGGCCATGCGGGAGTCCAGACCGCTTCCAAGCCCACTTCTGACTACCCTGGCCCACCAGAAAACCCCTCCCCCCTCCCACGCACGCTCCCCCTTCAGGCGCTAGCTGCCCGCATTCATAGCAAGTACAATACTGGGCTATAAGCCCGCTTATGTGGAGGAGAGAGGCATTGAAAAAGTGAAGGAGTGGGCTCTGCAAGAGCCCGTCTCTACACGTGCTCCTAGGTATAAAAAACTAATTCTAAAAAAAGGTATAAAAAACAATTGTGTCTAAAAAAAGAAGGTAAAAAACATTTGAGAGGAAATAGCTAGAGAGAAAGTGAGAAAAAGTTGTAACCTTATAGCCAACCTTATAGTCAACACTATGGTACATGAGGAAGGAGGGAGTTGTGCACATGCCAAGTTCACTGAGCTGCCGTGTTTCACACTCCTCCATCGTAACAGTGGAGACAATAGCTTTCATAAAAAATAAACAATGAATACTCCTTGCTCATCCTCGATATCGGAAAGAATACTTTCAATCGCCGACATGTGGGACGTCGACCATCCTGGTCCACTTGCCATGCACAAAATTATCCTGGTCCACCCCGGTCGTAGCGCAGGCCCAACCTTTCCCACTGTAAGTTGGTCGGACGAACGAACCATCATGACTTCATTGAATTTCGCTTCTTCAAGAAAACTTACCGTACCCACAATACTGCTACCACACGCGAAGACTGGATGGCACTGTAGCACGTCATATCACTGAAACCCACTAGGCCAAATTAGCCCGCCTAGGATTTGTACGTCTCTGTACTGCTATGATTTTGTGTTCTCAAAAAATATCCTTTGTCAATATAACGATTAGGAGTAGAAAGAAATGGGGCCACCTTTGGTTCATAGGATAGGAATTTTATAGGAATAGGAAAATCATAGGAAGTGAGATGACATGCATCTCAATTCCTATAGAGAAAGAGATGTTATTTGGTGCATAGGATAGGAATTTTTCCATTGAGTCTAGGCTAATTTTTTTCCTCCAAAATATGAAGGATTGATTCCTATCCTACATAGGAATAGGAATCCATTCCTATAAACCAAAGGTCTTCAAAGGAACTTTTCCTTTGCAAATCCTATCCTATAGAGTTCCTACAAAATTCCTACAAACCAAAGGAGGTCGGAGGGTCTTTCTCTCTCTCTAGATCTCTCTCCATCCCACAACCCCTCTAGCACACCTACACACTCTCTGTAGCCACTCCGAAAGTACGAAGTCACTACACATTCACGCTTCCAAAAAAAATTACACATTCACGCATGTTACAAGTACGTGCCAATTTTGTTGGCTATTAATGTGAATGTATCCATGAACCAACTCTTTGAGTTTGATGTGAATTAATGTATAATTATGCACTATTGTCTGATCGATCGCTAAACCTACAATTTTAGGAGCTTGGGCTATTGGCCGATAGACGACGGATCAGACCTATAAGTGTACCACGAGCTCATCAGCCCCAACGTTTCTCTTCGGTGAGTGTTTGCAAGTACTATATCTCACACAGTACCTAGCCTACTAACACCAAGAATCATCAAACAAGTCCTGCTGATATGATAAATAGTTCAAACTTACATCTAAGCATGCCATATATTACATCAAAAGCTGGTGAGGATACATCTGTTTCCATAACTTGGAGAGGGTTCGCATGATTCACTATCAAACAAAAGTAGCAAGTACCGCCCACACAAGACAATGCACTAGCCCTAAGACGGTTTGATAACACACATCGTTCTGCTAATTAAACACAATGCAAACTACCTTGAAGGATTAGCGCGACCAACTATTTCTTGTCATCGATCTCTCAGGCAATGACCACAGCACGGACAGCGGCATGGGAATCGATCTCTGGGGAGATGTCCACAGGACGGACCGCGACATCGAAATCGATCTCTGGGGCGATTTCCACAAGATGGACAGCGGCATCGGAATCGATCTCCGGGGTGATGTCCACAGGACAGACAGCGGCATCGGAATCGATCTCCGGGGCGATGTCCACAGGACGGACCGCGACATCGGAATCATCAAGGACGTCCACCAGCACCTGCACAATCCTAACATATTAGCAAGCACATTGCAAATAATCAAAAACCACAACTATGGTAAGCCATTTTTTTACCTTGTGCAGCTCACCGGGGGATCCCATCCCTCTGTGGGCCATCTCCTCGATGGGGGCCATCGCCTTGCCAGGGAAATACTGCTTCTCAACGGCGACTATCTCCTCAAACTCGGCCTTGAGCCTCTCATAGGTGGCCATTAGAGTTTCTAGGGTAGGCACGGTGGGGCCCTTGCTGTTCTTCCAGTTTTCTTTGAGGAGTTCGTCCGCCAACGTCATCAACTCTTTGGCCAGTGCTTGTTTCTTGGAGTTCTTCGTCTCCATGGGTTGGCCCGCCAACATGGCCAACTTGTTGGTCGGTGCTCACTTCCTGGAGATCTCTGTCTCGAGTGGGTTGTCCACCGGCAACTCTTTGCCTAGTGCTCCAGGATCCATCAATAAACTGACAAACAAAAAGCAATCGGAAGGAAACCACAATCGCAATGAAAACGGGAAAAGAATAGGCAGTGAGAATCGGTCAATGCTTCACAAAAAGAAGATTCTTGGAATGAAAATATAGTAGCATCACTGATTCGCCCACCTTTCCTTCGTCGGTACAGAAGAAAAGTGGCAGAAGTGAGTAGCCTGGAGTGAGGTTTTCTTCAAGAAAGGGGAGAAAGGGCTTCAACGAGCGTTCCAGTGAAATGATGGTTGCTTCGTCCAGTCCAACTTCGAGGCCACTTTACCACTGCTGGTAAAGGTGTGGGTTTTGTGATATGACGGGTCATGACGGCCACACCGGGGTGACTGGTGAGTCTCGACTGTAGCACCTCGCTGTGATTTGGTGGATGGCACACGGGCCCGGATGCTTGATGTCCCGCATGTAATAGAGCGGCTAGTCATATAAGTAGTTTGGACAACAGACGAGGAGCTCCGTCCTGGTTTATTGGTCCTTGGTCCCTATGATAATCTGTGCCAAAATTTGACTATAAATTTAACTAACCAAATGTTCATGCATGTCACAAAAAATTACATCATTGAAAACTATGTTCAAATACGAATCCAAGGATATAATTTTTGTTAACATGCACTAACATTTTGCCAGTTAAATCTTTGGTCAAAATTTAGCACAAATTACAAAGGGGCCCAATAAAGATTGTACTCTCACATTTTGTTTTGAGGATACTCCCACATCAAAAATATAAATAATAATGCATGTTGGTGCAGCCCATGTTTCCGATAATTTTAGCCGTGGGCTTGTTCACAATTTTTACGAGGCGGTGGTTGTTCACTTAATGGAGGGTCTAGTACCAGACTTGAACGATACAAAGTGTGACCTGGCACACCGTAACACCACTTGGAATAAGCGGGTAGCTATATCAAAAAACAATCAACAACTCAAAAAAAATGGTGACCTGGCACGTACACAATTTTAAACGATTGTTTTGATGGAGTGAAAAAAGAAAACTACCCCACTATAATATATATAGGCAGGAGCCTCCGCGCTTGCTTGCTAGGGTTGCTTTATTCACACACTCTCATCATCTCCAGATCTAAACAAGATAGCGGTGGTAACACTGTCTTTCTATCCTCACCGCTTGTTAAAGATCCAGACGTATCCCCCTCCGCCGGTGAAGGGGAGGAGGGGCAGCGTTTAGGCCGTCGTCGACAGCGAGGGAGGAGACCCACTGCCGGCCGCACCGTTATCTCTGGCCAAGCGCCGGCGCGGGAGATCCTCTGATCCCTTCGTCGCTGCTCTAGTGTGGGCGGATCCAGCCTCCCGCCACCCACCTATCCACAACCTGATGACCTTCAGGTATATCTTCCTTCGAAACCGTCCTAGCTCTACTTCCCCAGCTCGCTACGTCGTTGCATGTGCATCATTTTCTACCTCTCAGCCCCCCTCGTAGCTAGGCTCGATCGGATGGTCCAACGTCACCTAATTTTTTTTCTATTGTTATAGGTAAAGCTACTTCATGGAGTCGAATCTTGTACTTGGTTCAAACAAGAAATAAAGGGGGGAAATTTAGTATGCACATCGGACTTGGTACAAATAGGAAAGAAAGGGGGTGAAAGTAGTACAGACTAGTCATCCAACCGGTCTCTTGGTCGAAAAGGGAAATATATGGGAAACGTTGTACACAGTGGTATGACCAGGACTAGATTTGCTATCCACACATAGGAATATGTGGCTAGAGTGAACAAAAATGGGACCAACCCAGATATGTTTCTTGGATGTTTGTTTCTTGGGGCAACAAACTCTGAATCACAACTTTATGCCCCGGTTTAGGTACATGGTGCTGGACTGCTGGTGCACCCACTGTCCCATGCCCTTATAGCAAATATTTAGCTATTCTTAATCTAATGCCCCTGGTAAAATGAAGCCATGCCACTGTTATAAGCCATGACAAGTTTAACCAATTGTTTTTGCCAGTAATTGTTTAAGACTCTGACTGTTTCCTCTGTAGCTTTTTGTGCAAACAGGGATATCCATTTCACCTCATTGCTATTGCGACCTTTTGGTGCACTGCACAAAACACTTCTTAAAAGAAGTGACTTTTGTGTTGTTTAACTGGAATGTTAGAATGGAACCGTTGGTTCATTTCGGTGGAACTGCATAAAGGGAGATCTGTGTTCCAATCCTCATCCTCCATATTGGCACCATAACCTTCCTTTAGGTAAGAATGATATTTAATGCATGTGTTCACCTCTATTTTGCGACTGCCATGAGAAAATAATGCTACTGTTTACTAGTACACTTGTACTCCCTCACTGACAAAACCAATTCTGAAATAGAAGGCCAATCATGTACTTGGTTTCACCAACTGGTGAGGATAAAGAGAAACAGAGCATGAAGAAGAAGAAGAAGAAGAAGAAGAAGAAGAAGAAGAAGAAGAAGAAGAAGAAGAAGAAGAAGAAGAAGAAGAAGAAGAAGAAGAAGAAGAAGAAGAAGGAGGAGGAGGAAATGAAGAAGATCACACGATGGTACCATCCTATGTTATCCTGACATCTTGCTAGTGGTATTGTATTGATGTGTTGCTACTAGTCTTACTTTACTTGGAAGACTAGCAAGATGCCCGTGCGTTGCACGTAACATCAAGATGCATTTGTATGAGTAGTTTATCTTGTGAGAGAAAAGGATGAACGAGGGAAGGCCTTATTTGCAAATGTGGAGAGGGGTGTGGGTATCTTTTTGCAAAATTGCCATAGTTTCCTTCCTATCCATCAGATATAAATCGGACGGCCTATATTGCAGGATGGCAGGCACACCATCATCACCAAGTTTGTTTTTTATAAGAGTAGAGAAGTAGAATAGATAGAGAAATGCAGCAGAGTAGTACTTGGCTTGACGACACATCATACTAATTAACTGGATTCTGGATGCATGTGTGACCCAGCTCTACATGATCAACAATGCCAAGGTGATCTTGCTGAAGCCGAGGCCTCAGTCGAGGCCATTCAAGGGCTCCGGCAACGTCTCCCTTACATGTGAGACGATCCTCCAGGAGCCCTTCCACTTCTGCTGTCTCTCCTGTAAGGTCACTTAATTAATTAGGAGTACTTAAGTAGCACTAATTTATTGCTGCCTAATTTTCCTGTCGGAGTTAAACAAATCTTTAGTAGCACCCTATGCTGAATCATGTACGTGTCTATGTGTGTCTATGGAGGTAAATCATGTGGTGGAGCAGGGAGGGAATCTTGGTAGTGTCATGACATAATAATGCTATTGTTTTGCATGTCAATTTATTGCCACTGGTTCAATGAGGCAATGTTTTGCGTATTGTCCATCATGAATTTGATGCTACTGTTAAAGTAATATGCTAATGTCTTTCTATCCTTTCTCACTAAGCTAATGAAGGTTTCACCTTGTTCCTACTTGTGCAAACAGGGATCATGTTGTGCCAATCGTACATTTTAGTGGAACTGCACAAGAGAATACAATGAACTGTATCCCAGCCAGTGCTTTAACTCTGCTGGAAGTTCTTGATAATCTTTCGGTATAATCTCACCACTGGTAAACAAGAGTGATGTCAACCATACATTTTAAGTGCACAAAAATATATACTATTGAATGATTCCAGTGAGCGCTTTATCATCTCTTCTGGGACTACTTGAATAAGCTTTTTTTCTCAGGTTGGTACCGTCCTAAGGCCTTCATCCATATTAGTTTGCTGTCATCTCTATTTGTATCGTGCTTCTGTGTTGCTACTGTCATGAGAAACTCCTTTATCTTTGCACGTTAAAGTTTTGCAACCTATGATACATGGCAATGCTTTGAGTGTTCAGCTAATTGGCACTGATTAAATAAACTAATACCTCTCTTTAAGCAAGACTACTATGTTGCTAACTTTACCCATTAAGATAATGAGGGTGCTTCTATTTGTTAGTGTATGTTTCATCAACTAGTCCCATTATTACAGTAGTCTCACTCTCTCAATATATGCACCAACAGGGATGCTCGATTTTGGTGGAACTGCACAAAAACTTTGGGTGCTTCATTGCCTCAACTGCTTCCTTCATTTCCTATCAGTCGCTTATCTCGGCTTCCAGTCAAAGGAAATAGTATTTGATATGCTACCTCACACAGGTTGGTACCGGTCTTTATCCTGATTATTGTGCTTGTCATATGTATTGGTAATTTGGTATTGCGCTATTGTTTGCCGATTTCATAAAGGAGTAACTTGGAGACTGAACTCGCAGGCAAATCATTACATTGGGCGATTTCAGTAGAATTGCACAAAAAGATCAGATGGACAGATACTTATGCTGCTGCTATGTACTCCAAAGTTCACTCAGACAAGCATCGATGTTGAAAAGAAGAAGTGCCAGAGTGAACGCCAACAATATTGCTTGGCGCATAGCCCAGAAAAAACGCAGTCCAGTCTTTGGTCCCAACTTTTGCCTTTTGGTTATCGGCACATATGGTAGCGAACTGTATGGCATGGAGTCTAAAGATTCCAGACAAGTTGGTTGACGCGTATATTCATCTGGCACTTAATCAGTCTGCACACCAGGGATGCACCATGTCAGTTAAACTGCACAAAAAATTTGGGTGGTTCATTTTATCGACCGCCTACTTTCTTGTCTGCAATGTAGAATTTTAGCAAGCTACAGGACCAAGATGAGCCAGTAAACTAGTTGGATGAAAGTAGTGGCCAAGTTGCTCAAACCTCCCTCGGCATCGAGGCCACTATCTCGAGGATAAACCTACAAGCAAAGTTCAGATTGTCTGTGCTGCCTCTTATGTACTCGAAAGTTTACTCGTACAAGCATTAATTTTAGCAAGAAGTACCACCGAGTGAACACCATTTACCAGTTTGTACCCTAGGTAATTAAAGTTTGTCCATGGATGATATTGGCTATGATCTCAATCATTTGGATGCATAAACATGCTGAACATGTGTATATCTGAATCTTTTTGTGAATTATCTATGAATATTGTCTTGTGATCTATCAATCATTTGGATGCATAGACATGCTGAACTTGTGTATATATGAATCTTTGAGTTGTTGATTGTGAATGTTGGCTATGAATATGAACGTGTCCTATGAACCTGAGTTTGATATGAATGTTTACCTTTTCTGTTGTACTTGTGTGTGAACTTGTTAGAATGTCTACTGTGGGATGGTGACGTGTGAGTGTCAACGGCACACCTTCTTCCCGAGAAGAATTGCACCTGCTTGTTCGGGTAGCAACGGCGCATCAGCTCTTTTTTATCTTTTTGCTCTATCTTCCCCCCTCCCCCGCTCAACCCCTGCCATAATGTTTTTGGCCTCAAAACAAACATAGTACTGCGCTGTTTTTGGGCCTTGATGAAAAATCAAGTGCTGCTTTCTGTAGGTTGGCCCGCCCAGCAAATGGGCTGCTGGTCCACCACGGATTGGGAGGCTAAAACTACAAGTTGTATGGTGCAGAGGCAAGTAAAAAAAACGCCATCGAGAGCCATCCACTGGAAAAAAATCATGTCTGATGTGCTTCTTCAGTCGCGCTGCCGGCCCCCTCTTTAATCCAGTTCGCTCCATTCCCCAACCGGCAGCACGGGATGGAAGTTTATTTCCCCCTCGCACTGTCGGGGGATTGAAGAAGCACGGCATCAAATCCAACACCGGCGATGGCTGCTTGTCCAAGTGATTTTCAGATAAGAAACTACATGTTTCAGTGCATAGCATTTAAATCAACACGCACTTTTCAAACATGGATAATAGAATGTTGGAAATTTTATTCATGGTAAAAAATGGAACTAACAACAAGTTAACATCATGCTAATCAACATTCATGTATAGCACATCTTCTTATGATGCAAAGTCAAAAAGATAAGCTATTTTAAAAATGGCAAGACAATCTTGAGTGTGCGAAAAACTGGGTAAACCAGGGACAAAATTTTGGCAAGTGTTAGATATTTTTTAACTACACCAGTTGGAATCGAACCCGGGCAGTACAGCTTTTGGGTGAGAGGGCTGCAGCCACCGGGCTAGTGCGGTATGTTCGAAAGAATGAAGGCATCTTCCCCGGCTCCGGTTCTTTCCCGTCCATGTGCGCTCGCCGTGGCGCCGCCGTATGCCATTGTCAACATGCTTAACAAATGAGAGGAATCCAGAGAGGACTATATGCTGAGAGGCTGATAGTGAGGACCCACCAGGTCCAAGCCGTACGCAAGCAAGTCCCTCATTGGAAAAAAGCTTCCTCCTAATTGTATACTGACGTTGGGGCCCACGGGTTTGTCAACCTAGTCAATAAATGAAATAAATTTCCAACGATGACTGTCATCGGGGAGCTTTTTTTTCAGGGGTATCCGGGATTTTTTTTTTGTTTCGGGAAAGGGGTATCGGGTATCTAGCTGGTATCATTTTTTTCAGAGGGCGAACAAGTATCAGCTAGGCCTAGGTTTTGTTTTTTAACATGCGTAGCCCACGACATACCGAGACAGTGGTTTCAACTTATTTTTTAAGGTCCATCATGTACGTACCGGCCTATGGGCCTCCCAGCGTAGGTTTTACTTTTTCTTAAACATCGGCAGCCCAATGTATTTTTTTAATAAAACACAGATCTCTGTTCTATTAATCTACATATAAGAATAATAATGCAGTGTCCAATTTATGTTTTCCTTTCTAACCACATTAGATATATTTATATTATTACTATTATAAAAACATCCCACATCTTATTAACTTATAAAAGTAAATGTTTAACAGAAGTTGGCAAGGAAAATCCTGGTTGTTTTTGACTCACAGGCAAGGAAAATCCTGGTGATTGCGTACAAAAGTTTGCGAAGATTTTAAGGACCAATGTAATAATAACGTGCTCATTTTTCTTTTGAGCAATAACTCACTAATTTGTTAATTTTATATATAATAAAATGTGTAGCTCCGGTTTATTTTTTGATATTAATTGCTCCTTCTAATCTAACATTAAATATAGAACAACCCCAGCTAATTCATGTATTTCAAGAAAGTGCAAATGGGCTGGGATTTCTTAGAAAATATTAAATGGGCCGCATTGACGCGAAATTATTTGTTCACCCAGCCCAGCAAATGGACTGTAAATTCTAGAAAACATGGGTTAAATATATGCCACATTTTTGGAGGCTGACATGTGGGCCAATAGGTCGAAGCCTACGCAAGGCATTGTCAACTTAGTCAACAAATTATTCTGACATCCACAGCCATTGGATTTATATCCAACGGCCAGCATGCACCTTCAATCTCTCGTCTTCTTCCTCCAGCGTTGCCGGCACCGCCTGCTCTGGCCTCTGGCGGCTAGCGGCTCTGCTTACCACGCATCGCTGCGAGGAGCTACCCCACCTCCGGCCAGGCTATCCCTCCACCCCTCCACACCTCCTGTTATTCTCCACCAACTGCAACCCCATGCCGCACCAGAACCAGTTATATAACCCTTGTACTCCTCTCAATCTGCGACTCCACTGCCGCGTCTTCCCATCTCCGGGTCGGTCCCGTCCGGGGCCTCGCTGTTGTCCACCACCTTGTTGCGCTCGGCGCGGCGTGGTCAACAAACAAGAGGCATCGGAAGAGCACTGTACGTGGAGAGCCTGACAGCTGGGACCCATGAGGTCCATGGTTGCACGCAAGGAAAGTTCCTCCTTATTAAGATGAAAAAAATGTTTCCTCCCCCTGACAGCTGGGACCCACCGGCTGTATCTTCGCATGGAAGGAAGTGCCTCCTTGTTATGCGAAAAAAATTATTCCTCCCGATGACAGCTGGGACCCGACAGATTTGGTGGCTGACTTGTGGGCCTACTAAGCTGATGCGTACACATGGCTTTTGTCAACTTAATTAACAAATGATTATAGCAGCTGGACCGTTGGATGTTAATCGAACAGCCGTGCTGCTTCTTCAACCTTTGTTCTTGCTCCTGTCTCTCATGGGTGGCAGTGCTGCCGCGCACCCGAACCAATCAAGTTTCCCACTCCTCTCCATCTGCAACTCCACTGCCACGTCTTCCCCATCTCCGGGTCATTCTAGTCTGGGGCCTCGCCGTCATCCACCGGCCTTGGTGCGCTCGGCACGATATGGTCAACGTGGTCAACAAACGAGAGTCATCGAAAGATGACTGTACGTGAGAGGCTGACAGTGGGGACGCACCACGCCCATGGACGCATGCATGCAATTGCATCCTTTTTACCCTGAAAAATAATGTTTTCTCCCCCTGACAGCTGGGACCCACCAGCTACATCTTCACACGCAAGGAAGTGTGTCCTTATTACGGGCAAAAAAAATGATTCTTCCCCCTGACAGCTGGGACCCAGCAGCTATATCTTCGCACGCAAGGAAGTGCGTCCTTATCCTCCCTGACAGTTGGGACCCACCCGGTCGAAGCGTACGTAGCGTTGTCTGTCTTGTCGCGAACGTGTACGTACATACTGGTCGATCGGTCGCTCTGCAACGATGAACCGTGGCCGAGTAAGTAGCGGCACATGTCATAGTAGAGCCCCCCACGTAGCAGTTCAGGCTGTCCCATCTAAACCGTGTACACATACATACAGCCACACGCCAAAAAATACGGCCACGTACGTACATACGAGCGGGGTCTCAAAACGCGTACTCGCACATACGGACGGCCAGGGCTCATGTACATGGAGAGGCAACGGACGGCAGCAACGGCGTCCTGTTCATCGGCAGCTAACCGGTTGGGTCAGAATGGAGGAAACAGTATCGTGTTCACCGGGAGCCAAGTGACTGGGTCGGAATGCGTCATGTTCATCGGGAGCGAAGCCACTGGGTCGGAATGGGTCGTGTTCAATGGGAGCCAACTGGCTTAGACGAAACAGCCGGAATGGGGTCTGGCGTACCGCAAAAGGGAGGAAAACGGCCTTCTGTTTGATCGCGTAAGGTCGAAACGGGGTCCTGTTCATCGGGAAGGGTCTGGTGTACCACACAACAGAGGAAATGGACTTGTGTTCGAGTGCCTACGGTCGAAATGGGGTGCTGTTGATCGGGAGGGGTGTGGCGTACCGCAAAACGGAGGAAACAGACATGTGTTGGAGCGCCTACGGTCAAAACGGGGGTCCTGTTCATCGGGAGGGGTGTGGCGTACCGCAAAATGGGACTCCACGGGCTACTGTTCATCCACCGTCTACTGCCTCGCTCCAGCCTCCATGGGCTACTGTTCATCCATCATCGACTTCCTCCAGCCTCCACCTGCTACTGTTCATCCACTGTCGACTTCCTCCAGCCTCCACCAGCTACTGTTCATCCACGGGGTCCTGTTCATCCAACCTCCACCGGCTACTGTTCAACCAGCCCTCCATGGGGTCCTGTTCATCCAGCCTCCACCGGCTACTGATCAACCAGTCCTCCACACGGGGTCCTGTTCAACCAGCCCTCCATGGGGTCCCTCCACCAGCTACTGTTCATCCACCCCCACCTCCTTGATTGGGGTCCTGTTCATCTAGCGGCAATGGCCTCTACTACCACGAGATCCTATTCATCCAAACCCCCACCAGGAACTGTTCATCCAACCCCCACCGGCCGAGGACTGTTCATCAAGATGCAGCTTCGATCGGCTTCAGTTAGCAGCAGTAGCGAAGGAATCACTCGGGTTCAGTTAACACCCAAGGGATCGATCGGGGTTCAGTAACGTAGCTAGTGCAACCGCTCGGGTTCAGTTAGAGCCCAACACCTCGCTCGGGTTCAGTTAGAGCCCAAAGCCTCCGTGCATCGCTCGGCCTCGACCACCCACCGTAACCGGGAACTCCCCGAAATTTTCCTCGCCCTCGCTTCTACCACGATTTTTTCTGTCATGGACGGCCCAAAGAATGTCATGCAGGTGCGTCCCCCACCCGCCCAGGACGAAAAGCCCATTTTCTGTCATGATTTTTTGTCATAGAAGTAGGAGCCCACCACATCTATGATGATACGTGCTTTTGTCACAATTATCTTCATAGAAGTGTCATAAGCATGACAGAAAAAAATTCTTTCAGCCCAAAATGTCACGGATGTGTCTTTTTTTGTAGTGAAAGAGATGAGATTACATAATTCTCATATATGATATAGAAACTAAACAGGTGGCATTACAGAACATGTCTAAACTAAGCAGATGACATATATGATGTCGAAAGTAGGCACTGCAAGGCAACATATGCATGATATGACCAACATCACCATGCCAAGTTAGAGCAAACACCTCGGGGGGTAAATAGGAGTGGTCAGCTGCGTCTAAATCCGCCTTAGAACAGATATCTTCCTCTGGATTACAATCTAGAGGGGGGCGGGGAGGTTTTGCCATTGAACCCACCATGGAGCGATGTCTGCATGACATTGTATTGACGCGTAAAACTCTTCTCTTTTTCTCTACATGTTCAGCATGACTGTGTACAATATCTGACATGCATACGAAAAAATATAGTGAGATTATGTAAGGAGAGCATGCAAAAATCTAGAGTGATGGTAACAACCAGTGGATGGATCCAAAAATAATGATAGCAGGCTGATGATAGCTTTAATTTAATAAAAAGACAGATGATGATTTCTTTACTATTTGTTTCCCACCCAAGATGAACAACATAGGCATACCCTAGGTGAACCAGATAATAGAAAGAGATACTATTCATTGCTGCCTCGATATGTGCCCCACAAGTAATTTTAAAACTCAAGTTTGAACATTAATTTGGACCTGACTTGGAGTCTAAGAGGTGAACAGGACGATAAAGTAGCAGGTAATATTAAGCAATGCATTACATAAGCAGAAACGAAAGAGTGCGACCTCTCTTGTGGACCCGTGTACTCCTTAGGTTCATCTGCTGAGTCGATGATGGTGATGCAGTTGTGGTGGGTGCCGGTGGCAGGGAAGGAGATATGAGGCGGTGAAATACGGTCAGGAGTCGTGATGTCTGGTATGGTGGATGCTTCTGTCGATGGAGCAGCTCAGGTGAGGTGGACGACGTCACGGCAGGAGCAGGACAAACCACACAAAGTTTTCTTCGACACCTATCTGTAACTGAAGTAATTCTGTAAGGGCTCCTTTGGATTGCAGGATTCTAAAAATGCAGGGATAGGAAAAACACCGGAATAGGATAAGAATGCATGTGGGAAATAGAGCATTTCTAAACACAGAATTTCTGTCAACTTGGGTGTTTGGTTCACAGGAATTGGAAGAGCAGAGGAATGCAAAGAAACATGGCCAAATTAAAGTGAAACCATATGAAAGTGTGTACAGTTAGAATGTTATTCTGCCACTAATGCACTTAGTCTTGTTTTCATGCATAGGATTTTGAAAAGTAGGTCCAGGTGGATGTTTTGCTCCATTCCTTTCAACGAAATGCATGAATAATTGAATCGTAGAGTGCCATAGGAAAATTTCCTATTGCTACGTTTTTCCTTCACTTTTTCCTTTGAACCAAAATAGCCCTAATGGATCGACATGAATGTAGAGTAATAAGTGATGTGACAAGTGTACAACCTCTTGGGCGTAGCTGTGTCGACCTCAGCATCATTGGGTTGGTTGCTGAAGAAGTTGCGGTAGAGGTGGCTGTCGGAGGTGTGGAGGAAGATCTGAGGCGTCTGTAGACGGCGTCCAGGGCACTACTCTATTGTGATGGATGGTTCCATCGTTGGAGCAGCTCGGGCGAGCCGTAAGACGTCGAGGCTGAAGCAGTACAAGATAGACATTGTTAATCTCAAGTGGGATTCTAATAGCATCTCCAATAGATGATGTAAAATACATTACCAAAATGTGATAGATGTAAAATTTACATCACCAAAAAACACCTGACTACAACAGATGAGGTAAAAACTATTGGCTCTGAACTTAACTGTCGAAACTAAAATTTATTTTGGAATCTGAATGTTACTGTCGAAACTGAACGCACTAGTAGCAGAGAGGCACTTCACATGTAGTTTAGGCCGCTCGAGCAGTAGTAGTAGAGAAACAGTGATCTAAATCAGCAGGCGATCGACGGGGAACATGGTAGCAGATAGCAGCCGGAGCAGCAGCGTCTGGAGGAGCGGCGTGAACTAGAGCCAGAGCAGCAACTCGTGTAGCTGCAGCAGCCCGTGTACCAGCATCAGCAGCGTGAGCGAGAGCAAGAGCAGAGCAGCAGCATGAGCGAGGGGGAGAGCAGAGCAGCAACGCGACCAAGCAAGAGACGGAGCAGCAGCAGCACGAGCGAGCGAGAGTCGGAGCAGCAGCAGCAGTAGTGCAAGCTAGCGAGAGCCGGAGCAGTAGCAGCAGCGTGAGCGAGCGAGAGCCGGAGCAGCAGCACGAGCGAGCGAGCGAGAGCCGGAGCAGCAGCAGCAGATCCGGCTGGTATGGACGCCACCGCCGAAGGAGCCTCGCACTGGGGGAGAGCCACCGTGGAGATGTCGCCCGTGGCGCCGGCTTCGAGGTAGCCGCTCCATGGGGGTGTGGGATCAAGCACCGTCGAAGCCGGGAGGTCAAGTTACGAAGAAGGTGTGATGCGATGAGTGTACAACCTCTTTGGTGGCGCCGAGTAGGCCTCGGCTTCGTCCGAGGAGTCGGTGAGGATGCTGCGGTTCCGATGGAGCGGGTTAAGGCGGCGCTGTGGGGATGGATCAGCCGCGATAGACGAGGCGATCATCGGAGCAGCTCCTTGGAGGTGGAGGACGGGGCGGCTGAACCGGCGGGACGATGAGATCGATGACGGGTCCTCATCCGGGGAGGTGGATGAGGGACGTCGAGCTGTTGCGGTGGACGACGTCCTCAGGGAATAGGCTCCGGCTGGCCAGCGGTGGGGTGGCGGACGGAGGAGGGTGGGGTTTCATGGCTGGAGCAGAGAGGTTATGGCGGCCTGGGATTTTGAATGGCGAAAAGGAGGTGATGGGAGGGGGGAACCATGACTTAGGGACGTGCTTGTCCAAAATGTAGGGTGTGTTACAAAAGTACCCCCACCGATTTGAACTAGCGGCCCTTTCGGCTCAGGGTTAGAAGGGGGATTTCGCATGTCGGGATTTGGCAGCTAGAGGGAGTTTTCGCGCGTTGTAATTTCGGGATAGCAAGGCGCGGGTTGTGAAGGCGCGAGTTTTGGGAGCACGATATCTGAATTTTTGGGATAACAAGGCACGGGTTGAATTTTAGGGACAAGCCTAATGTATAATTATGTATGTACCAAATCAATTCGCACTTTCCTCAATGAAAAAAACAAAAAAAAATACTATTCGCACCACACAAAGAGAGAGTCTTGTCCCGTTTTACTGTACAAATGCTATTCAAAGCTATGAATCCATGTTATGTCCAATTAAATTTTTTCGCTGGCTGTATAATGCATGTAACCTACTCATACGAACAATTTAGTGCATTCCAAATGTCTATACTACCACTGCAATTCAAACTAAATTTGAATTCGTTTCTCTATTTGAATAAGAATCTACAATCATGATTGTTGCCAACTTAAACCATCATTCATATATTATCTTAACAACACACCACATGATTACTATAGAGATAGATATGAACTATGTGTACTATATGAACTCGAATTCAAAACTTTGAATACACTTGATGTTGATTCCAAATAATAGTACATTTGATGTACTAACTAGATCTTCATAATCCAAACCATGTTTCATACGTACACTGTGTTTATCACACAAAGTATAGTGCCCCGCTGAAAGTACATGTAGTCCCCATGTGTGGTTTTGGTAATTGATGACAATCCTTATGGACTAATGTTTTCATTGAGATATACATTTGAAGGTTAGTCCCATTGGAAAATGATTGAAGAATAATGGAAGTCAACTCCTTTGAAGCAGCAATTACATTGAGATGATCAAAATGAAGTTCATTGGAGTATCTTAAGGGTTGCCATGCTTAGAGCTATGGTTTGAGCCATAATGGATCAAGATCTTAAAAGGATGATTTGAATGATGAATTCTAGGAGTGGCTCAAAGATATGATCATAATGGACTCATGTGTTGAGTCATGATTGATCAAGTATTCAGGTGATTCTCATGGGCTCGCATCGAGAGAGAGATTTCAAGTGTCTGTGAGAGGATGACATCAAGTGTTGGTGATCATGGTTGACAAGGGCAAGTTCAAGATAACCATCCCAAAGGATTACATGCTTGAAGCTTGTGGATGATCACATGATGGACAAGTGAAGATGAATACAAAGCAAAGCTTCCCACATTGTGTATGGGGGAGAGACTTGAAGACTTCACCAATGTCTTGCCTTCATCTTGAGCCAAGAAGAAACATCAACATCAAGCTCAAGTGAACGGCTCGTGTCAAAGGTATTAGTTCCTTTGACGTTAGTGTTGTGGAGTGATGGCCACCAAAGAAACATATACTGTAACATCCCAAATTTTTAATTTGGAATGTTATACATAGGTCATCCATGCATATCATATTTTATTGCATTTCGTTTTGCGATCCTCGAAAATTCTAAGCAACTCAAGGACCCACGGAGAGAGTTGGGGATTTCACCGTTTTCATATTTGAATTTTCTCAAATATTGAAACAGGGATCAATTTGGTTTAACTATTTTTCTCTCCGAAAATATTTCATATTAAAAATATATGAGAGGAGATAATATGACTTCTCCAAAATAAATGGAATATTGGAGGAAAAATATTAAAATCAAATAAATATTTTATTTGGATTTTTATTGCAATTTTATTTGGATTTAGAAAAAATATGCATTTTTCAAAATTGCATTAGAGTCCCAAATAAATGTTTACCTTGTCCGGGAGATTTTTAGAGGACGGGGAAAATTTATTTCGGGAATTTTGGAGTCCGTTTAGTATTTCTTTTGTTTGTTTTTCTGCGCGGAATTATATAAAAAAAAATCCGCCGGACCGAACTGGGCCGAAGCCCAGCCGGCCCAGCTGGCCGCCGCCGCCTTCCCCCGCGCAGGAGTCCGCCGCCCGCCGCCGCCGGCCGTGTCCGAGGCGGACACGCCTCCGCCCCGTCGCCCCCTCGCCCAAGTCGCCCCCCCGGCCCTTTAAATGCCGCCCGCCCCGCCGCCCCGACCCCCACCACCACCAGCCGCCGCCGCCGCGCCGCTGCTGCTGCCGCTGCCGCCGCTCGCCGCTGCCGGACGCCGCTGCCGCCGCTGCCGGACGCCGCCGCCGCCCGCGTCGCGCCGCCCGCCGCGCCTTGCCGCCGCACCGCGCGCGCCCCGCCCCGTCGCCTCGCCGCCGCCGCTGCCCGCCGACCGCCGGAGGTAGCCGCCGCCGCCGTCGGTTTTCATGAGAAAAACCGATCGGTTTTTGTTTAAACCCTAGATGCGTTTTTTTTCGGTTCGTTCGGTTTTCCGTCGGTTTAGTTATTTAGCGGACGCCCGTCCGTACGTTCGTTTTAACGAACGGTTTTCACCGTTTAACCGCAGACAGCGAACGTTCGTTCGTTAGCCTGTTCGTTAGTTTTCTTTTTCTCGGATTTTCCGCGATTATTTTCGATCGCGATTTCTGATCCGATTTTCGTTTTAGTATAACTTTTCGCTCGTTTGTCGGAATCAGGCGATTCAAGCGCCTAGATCTTCGTCTCGAAGCCCTCTTTCTGTTTAACCAACTTAAACAAGTTTTTGCTACTGTAAAATTTGACTTTAGTCCAGATTAGTAATCGAAGCTTGTTTCTTTCGCAGTTTGAGTTTCGTTGCTCCGTTTGATTTGATTCTTTTTGCAAACCGGAGTTCTTCAGTTGAACTTTCTGGTTAGGTCTTCTCATTTGGGTTTTACCCGTGCATCTTCGCTTGATTGCTTATGTATGCTATTGTTTGTTTGCGATAGAATTCCCGGAGTGCGAAGCGTGCTACTACGAGTCCCTAGGATTTGCAGATCGTCAGCAAGCAAGTAACACATTGATCATACTTCTTCGTTACCCAGTTTTTATGCATTAGTTTCGACCCTCAAATATTGCATGATTAGGATGTGATTAACTTGTGGGTACTGGGAAGTAGATGATGAGGTAGAACCTATTGCCCTTTTAATAACAAACCCTTGGGAGTTCTTCCACGCTATGCTTATGTTGCCATGCTATGCTCGTAGACGTGGATTGGGTTTGAGTGTATCCATGACAGATGTGAGATTTTTAATTAATGGTTCAACTTAAGGTGGCAACTTTAATACACATCTGGGTGGATTGCTTGTTTGGGCACCTGGGGATATACCAGTGTTGTCCTAGGAGATCCCGGGGATATACCGTGTGATCCTCCTACGGTCCGCCACCCAGGCTCAAAGGGATCATAAGATTATTCATGCTAGAAACTTCCGTGTGCAGCCACAAGCTATTATGGGCTCTAGCATAGTTGAGTATGTTACATGACCTCTTTCAGTGGTAGGCTAGCAGATGTAGGGGAAAGTAGGTGTAACTGTCTACCCAGAGTAAAGAGTAAATGTTTCTGAAAGACTGTGTCTCGGTCATCCGTTTCTCAAACACCATGTAGTGCGAGAAATCCAACGGAGGAGATCGAGTCTTGTGGGGAAGAGTGCACAAACCTCTGCAGAGTGTACAAACTGATCATGATTAGCCGTGTCCCCGGTTATGGACATCTTGAGTATCTGGTTCTTGGATCATCATATTGAATCCCATCACTCTAAATTAATTTGTTGGGATTAATGATTACTTTTAATTGGGATTGAGAGGGGGTTTTACCTTCCCAATGTTCAACAACCACCATGATAGTTAAATAAAATATATTCCTTTGTTGTAGGGAAAAATTGGCTTTTCGCAAAACAGTATAACCCTAGAGCTTTTCCACCAGCCAAATATGCATGTAGTATTAGCATTTATTCTGTTCATTGCTCTACTGTGTTATATTGCCAGCATATTCCATGTGCTGACCCGTTTCGGGCTGCAACGTATCATGTTGCAGACTTTTCAGACGAAGAGTAAGGTGTGCTAGGTCATTGTCGTGCACTCAGCTATGCCGTTGGAGTTGATGGACTCACTTTGTCTTCCAAGCCTTCCGCTGTTATCTTATTTAGATGGCCTTAAGCCATATTTATTGTAAGCAGTTCTCTTTTGAGACATTCGATGTAATAAGTGTGTGATTGCACTCTGTTATAAATCCTTCGAGTACTGTGTGTGTCAGCATTACCGATCCAGGGATGACACTTGAACACAGAGATTCGATCCATTCGGGTCGGGTCGCTACATATACACTCAAGAATGGATTCTCGATAGCTATGTAGTGTAGCTCTTTTATGTTTCTTGAGTTATAGGGATCCCGCACTATTAAGAGGGGATCAAAGGGGTTTGTGATGGATTTGCTCAAGTCAACATCTTCTATACAAAATTCCACTCATATCCTATATACCAAAGAAAAGCCAAAGCCAAATAGTTTCCCAAATTATATGTTCTAACCTTTGCATACTTTGCACCCTCCATTTTGGTTTATCTTGGGTGGTTCTCTATGTGAGGACCTGGAGTTTTTCCATAGCTTCAAAACGAGCCCAAGATCATCAAAATCGGAGTCCGTATGAAAAAGTTGTGCATGTTTTAGTTTTGGGGTTCCTGCTGTTTTTTATTGGCCGGACGTCCGGTAGCGTCCGGAAATCCGGTGGCCATATCCAGCAGCAAACGGACAGATTTCCGGTACTTACCGGACGTCCGGTCACCGGACGTCTGGAAAGTGTCGGATGTCCGACAAGCCTGTTTCGCAAATATCCTGCTACATTCGTCTGATGGCATGCTACAGCCGTCGGACGTCCGGTGTTCCACCGGACGTCCGGTGCCTGTTTTGCCACCGGACGTCCGACACTTTCCTGAGCAGAATTTCACCCCAACGGCCACATTTGGGGCCACACTATAAATACCCCTTCACTAGTTCGTGGAGGGGTTGAGCAACACAACTATCTTGACCCACACTTGAAGAAAAGCTCCCTCTCCTTTCTCCTACCTCAAATCTTAGATCCCGGAGAGATTTGTGAGAGTTCTTGAGAGAGATTCCACTCAAGTGAAGATCCACTCCCTCTCCCTCTCTTGACCAAAGGAATTCATGATTTGAGCAAGTCTTGAGCATTTCCCCCTTGATCTTGTTACTCTTGGAGGTTGGAGACTCCTAGGCGGTAGGAGTGCTCCGGTGAGGAATCAACTTGTGATTTGTCCCCCGGAAAGTTTGTGAAGGTTTGGAGGCCGCCTCAAGGTCTACCACTAGTGGTTGGGAATCGCCTTCGTGGTGATATCTCAAGGAGAATAGGGTGAGCCTTCGTGGCGTTGGTGTGCCTTCGTGGTAACATCCACCTCTCTAACGGTGACTAGCTTCCCTCCAAGGAAGTGAACATCGGGATACATCATTGTCTCCGTGACTTCGGTTATCCCTAACCCTAACTCCTTACTTGTGGTTTACCTTGGTCACTTGACCGTGCATTCACTATTCTTGTTGTCCTCATTATATTGTGTTGGTTACCATATCGTAGAGATTATTTAGGCCAACACTTTATAGTCCGCAATTCATACTTCCTACTATTGTTCTATCTTGTGTTTAGTGTGAATTGCTAGCTTGTAACTTTCATTTCCATATCTTGTAACATAATTTGTGTAAGCTTGTATTTCCTACTTGTGGGTGTGTGCATTATTCATTTCCATATCTCGTGATATACATTGAGTAAGTTTGTGTAACTTACTTGTGCTTACTCATATCCTCATTGTTCTCATCTTGTTTATGATAAGTTGTTGGTGCACTTAGTGAGCCTAGTATATTTAGGATTTGTGCTTGAAAAGTATCCGCTTAGTTTATTTCCGCATTAGGATATAGCCAAATCCGTAAAAGATTTTAAAATGCCTATTCACCCCCCCTCTAGGCGACATCGTGGTCCTTTCAATTGGTATCAGAGCTAGGTCTCTCCTTATTAGGCTTAACCGCCTAGAGAGTAACGATGTCGACTAGTGAACTAGTGCACGATGACACATTTTGTTTTAATGGCACAAATTACATTATGTGGAGATTACGCATGCTTTGTCACTTTTGGGCCATGGGTCCAAATGCTTTGCGGATTATGGTTGTAGGGAATTCAAATCTAAAGGATGGACAATCTCCGTCACTTGATGATATGCATCTTGATTGTGAAATTTTAAGTGTCATTCACCAAGCTATAACCTTCGAGGTGTTCAAGTCAATCTCGTCTTGTTCGTTGTCTCATGAGGCTTGGACCAAAATTGAAGATATATATGGTGGGTCCAATCTTAATGAAGAGCTCTTTATTGCTTCCACCTCCGATTACTTGCATACCTCAACATCTTTCACTTCACCAACATGTGGCTTACCACAAGGTAATGACATGGTGAGTGAAGAAATATCTCGTGATGATGGTATTAAGCTCATCATTGATGATCTTGCTTATGTTGATACTAGTGATGTATCTTCTATGGACACGAGCATATCTAACACCGAAAACATCATACATTCTTGTGTAGAGAGTCCATGCATATCATCTAATGATGCACTCATAAATTCTTGTGATGATATGTTTGGTCGTTTGTGTTGCCATATTCAAAATGCCGTGATTCCCTCTAGTTCTCTTTGTGAAACTAACCATGTAGAGGAAATCAAGAAAAATGAGGCACGCTTGGTTGATGAAGAACCCTCTTCTCCAAAAGAATCATCATCAACCCCATGTGTTCACATGTGCCTCATGGCAAGAGGTAATGACGAGGTATCATCTTCTCTTAGTGATAATGATGATAGTTGTAATGAGGAAGATGATGAAGTCTTGACTCAAAATCTCTATGAGATTGGGAAAACTCTTCGTAGAGCTAAAAATAACACTTATAAAAGGCTCCAAGATGTTCTTGCTTGCTTTCAAAAACGTAATGACTTATTTCTTTACGAGCAAGTAAAAAGTGAACAACTTGAACATGAACTTGCTATGGCTCATCAATGTCTTAGTGACTTGAGGTCTTTAAAAGAAGATATTGAAGTTACTCATTGTAAACTTAAAGAGGATTTTGAGCACCTTGACCTTGACTACAAGAAGGTCAAAGGAGAGCTCACCAAACTCTCTAAGTCTCATGAGGAACTTCAAGCTACTCATGCGGAGTCTCTAGCTTCTACATGCTCCTCTCATATTGATAATGATGCTTGTGCTACTAACTCTATCTTGTGTGAAGCATCGATATTAAAAGAAAATGTTGAGCTGAGGACTCAACTTGATTTGCTAACTAGCAATTATGGGAAATTGGGAGAAAGTCATAAAAAGCTCTCAGGCACTCATGAGGATCTTCTAATCTCTCATGATGAGTTAAAGTTAGCTCATGAGGCTATGGTCACCAAGGTAAAATCATGTGAGTCTCATGTGGATATTAGCACATCTTCTACTCGAAATGCCTTATTGCCATGTGCTAGTCCTTGCAATTCCTCTCTACATGATATTGGTACATCTTGTAATGAATTGCTCACCATGCCTTGTTGCTCTAACAATGAAGCTTCTACTTCCTCTAGTTCTTTTTGTTAATACTAACCTTGTAGAGGAAAATAAAGAGCTCAAGGCCCAAGTCACTAGTTTGAAGAAAGACTTGGAAAAATGTTGTGATAATATCTTGAGTGTGCAAAAGGACCCTCAAGACAAAATAGGACTTGATTTCATCTCCAACAAGAAGAAGTCCAAGAACAAGAAGAAGGGACAAGATCAAGTCAAGAATTCGGCCAACATTACTTGCTTTAAGTGCAAAAATGTTGGACACCATGTGAGATCTTGTCCACTAAAGAAGAAGGCTTCAAATAAGAAGCAACATGGGAAGTGGCCTCAAGTTCAATCTCAAGATGTAGAAAGGCCTCCACCCATGATGAACCATGATGATGCTTCTCAAATTGAGAAAATAAAGAAGAAAAGAAAAGGGGGCACATGTTGCTATGTTTGTCGTGAGAAGGGACACATAGCTTCATCTTGTCCCAACGGTAACATATCTAAGCCTCCTATAGTCAATAATCATTATTCGCTAAGGAAGGATATTGTTGGCAATGTGTTTGCCAAGTTTGTGGGTTCCCAAAGAAGTTTGAAAGTGGACAAGACCATTTGGGTTGCCAAGCCTATTGTTACTAACTTCTTAGGACCCAACTTGGTTGGGGACCATCAAGCTCAAACTAGATCAATAGGTGTGTGGAGGGCATTGGAGACTTGGCTACTTCATGAAGAAAAACTATTTTCACCATATGTTATGGTTAATGCCAAGTCAAGTGGATTATCATCATATCTATCAATCCAATGCTCCTCTTTGCGGTAACTTGTACTTGCATTGTTTACATTAAAAGTTACTAAGTCCCTTGCATGTTTAGGTTTTGTACCTAGCATGTGCTTGTATATGTTGTGCTTCCTAGTATGCTTGATTTGTGTTATCTAGCATGTCTAGGTCGCAATGCACTTCATATATTTGTGTGTGTGGTTTCGAGCCTTTATTGCTTCATTAGTTGAATCTTCCTTGGCTCTTTTGAGATATTAATGGATCATCACATTATGGGGGAGTGCTATGTTTTACGCATATCACAAACCTTAAATGTGTATATATGTGGGATACCACCTAGTATTGTTAGTGCAATATTATCTAGTTACTATGTGGTATGTAAAGCTCATTTGAAACTCAAATTCTCATCCATTAATTATCCTTAGTTGGGTTTCATTTGCTTCTTGTGGATAATACATGGATCATCATATTATGGGGGAGGGATATGCTTTGTGCATATCACAATCCTTGTTAATATGACCAATTGAGGGATGCCACTTAGAATTTATATTTGAGATTATCTTATATCTTCATGGCATGCAATGCCTTGTTTACATATGGCATTCTTGTGCAGTTTTGCCCATGGTTATCTTTAAAATCATATTTGGAAAATCATTTGATTAAAGCTATTCCAATTGTTGCTTTGCATGATGATCTATCTAGTTGGAATGTTAATAATATGCTATCCAAGCATTGTGTTTATTTCTAAACTCTCATGTTATGCTTGTGTTAGTATAGATGATCATGTACTTATTTGGTTTCTACACCGAATGATAACTCGAAATACCATTTTGTTCGAGTTCATCTTATTGCTCTATATGAGAGTTTGTTATCTCATTGTTTATAGTGTCCTATATCTACTTGAGTGAGATATTCCTATGAGTATGTGTGCAATGCATATCTTATATGCTCATTGGTTTTTCCTTGGTTCATATGTTGAACTTTGTGTGCTATCATATGTTGATTTGTCACTTTGATTCATTTTGGACAACATGAATGACTAGTGATGTTATTGGAAGTATTAACGGTTATGTGTTCATTTGTCCAATTTGTATCTCCCTAGATTTTGGTAGGCTTGTGCATGCATATTTACTATGTGTAAATTCACATGCCTTGTTTGCCTTATTTGATCCAATATATATATGGTAAATCCATCAAATTCTTAATAGCTAAGATGTGCATGAAATTCAAATTCATATCAATATGCACATATTTAAGTGGTTTTACCCTATGTGTTGTAGTTATGCTAACTACTTCGGATCCAATAAGTTTGGGGACCATATTGTACTTAAAATGTTTTAGGTACATTTGAGAAGCATTGGGTGCTTGGCTTATTCATGAAGGTGGTGGCACTATGAGGAAATTAGAGCCAAGCTTGGACATTTTATTGGTCTACGACTTCATACCAATGCTATCTCGGTAACAAGTATTTACTTCATGCATATATATAGAAATGGGGTCAACCTTATGTAGGTTGCATCATGGCATGAATTTCTTGACTCGTTCCTGTGATACTTGTTTCCTTTCTCAAAGCATCCCAACAATGATCTCTTGTTGCTAGTTGTGATGTCTTTGATGGTTGTGTGTTTGGAGTTCATTAATATACAATAAGATTATATTAAGCCACGTGCTATGCTTTCAAGCAAAGATCTCATTGGTATATTTTATGACTCCCGTTTGGATATCTTATTCTTTCCTTTTGTAACTATTTTATGTGTACATCCTTCTTTGTGGATATCATCTACCTAGAATCTTATACACGTGAGAGAAGTTACATCTCTAGTTGATATCCCTACTCTTTCATGTCCACCATTTCATTCACTTTTTATATCTTTGGTGGCTCCATGGAAGCAGTTGTTGTATGAGTGCATGTCTTACCTCTTTGCATCTTAGTGCACTCATGTTTGGTGAAGATTGTTGTCCTCATGCTTGTCTTGACAAGCCTATTATTTCCTATCTTCATCATGGGTTGTCACAAGCTTTGATTTTTAATTTGCTATTAGTGAGCTTGTGAACCCATTTGCTTGATGTGTGTGTGACCTTCTTAACTTCGTGTGTGTGGGAAGGACATGTCTTGCACCTTGTATCTCATTTACTCAAGACTATGTTGATGCTTAATTCTCATCCTTATACTAGTCTTCTCAAGTGCTTTGACGTGACTCACACACATCATTTTGGTTGGGCCTATTCTTAGGTTGCCTCATTTACATGTTGCTCAACCATATGTTTGTTGCAAATGCTAGGCTTCTTTTCTTATCTATGCCTGCTTGCAATTGCTTTGTGTTCCTATTAATTTTGGGGGAGTGATGATCCTATTTTGTGCACTTGCATCCAAATACAAAAATTCTAAATAGTGCACAAATCATGGGGAGCTTCTCTATTTTCCTTAGAACACTCCTTTGCCCAAATCATAATATTCTTTTATCCTTTTGGCTCGTCGGATCTTTTGATTGCTTGCTTCACTTTGTGTTATGCAAATGGGATCAATTTGTGCCATGTGCTTTGTGCCATGTGCCTTGCTATTATGACTAGGTTTCAGTTGTATAATAATGGATTCACTTGTGTATATCATGTTCTTATCAATTGCGTCTATTTTGTGTATGCAAAGTTTCTTTGTGGATACATATCATGATTATGATTGGCCACTCAGAAATTTTTATACATGAGAAAGTTCATATCTTTCCTTGATATCATTTATTCCTTGCCGGCCACTTTGTTTGTTTCCTCTTATTCTTATGGTGGCTTCGGTAAGAGGTTGTGTCATGAGTGCTTGTATGTTTGGCATATAATCTTGCGCACTCATGTGTTTTGACTGTTTTCCTCACATGTCTAATGCTTGTTTTCATATCTGGTTGCATTCTATAGATTCTGAGCTCCTCAAATTGTTCATTATTAAATATGTGCATTTGCGTTCACTCACATTTTGTGATATGCACACATCAAGGAAGAACTCATACTATATTGGTCTTCTAGATGTTTTGTCTTCCATTTTGGCATTTGTTGCCAATGGGGGAGAAGTTTAGAGGGTTTAAGATAAATATCTTTTGAAGTTCTTGTTGTCATTTATGCATATCCACCCTAGTTATATATGCTTGTTGCATGAATGAATATATAGAGAAATCTCCAACTAGTTTATATCAACCAATATATGCAATGAAATTCAAAGTTCATTCACACATGCATATATTGTGGGGGAGCTTGCTCTATATATTGCGGTCTTACTAACATCAAATGCTTGTGTAGTGTTTTGATTTTAGTACAACCGGTTTTGATAAACATCAAGTTTCTTTGTGATAATTGATGCTATCAAAATCTCCGCAAGTATACAATTTATCCTCGAAAAAATTGCGTGCTTGTGTAAAAATTCATTATATAAACCCTCTCGTTGAGATTGTCATCAATTACCAAAATGGGGGAGATTGAAAGTACATGTAGTCCCCATGTGTGGTTTTGGTAATTGATGACAATCCTTATGGACTAATGTTTTCATTGAGATATACATTTGAAGGTTAGTCCCATTGGAAAATGATTGAAGAATAATGGAAGTCAACTCCTTTGAAGCAACAATTACATTGAGATGATCAAAATGAAGTTCATTGGAGTATCTTAAGGGTTGCCATGCTTAGAGCTATGGTTTGAGCCATAATGGATCAAGATCTTAAAAGGATGATTTGAATGATGAATTCTAGGAGTGGCTCAAAGATATGATCATAATGGACTCATGTGTTGAGTCATGGTTGATCAAGTATTCAGGTGATTCTCATGGGCTCGCATCGAGAGAGAGATTTCAAGTGTCTGTGAGAGGATGACATCAAGTGTCGGTGATCATGGTTGACAAGGGCAAGTTCAAGATAACCATCCCAAAGGATTACATGCTTGAAGCTTGTGGATGATCACATGAAGGACAAGTGAAGATGAATACAAAGCAAAGCTTCCCACATTGTGTATGGGGGAGAGACTTGAAGACTTCACCAATGTCTTGCCTTCATCTTGAGCCAAGAAGAAACATCAACATCAAGCTCAAGTGAACGGCTCGTGTCAAAGGTATTAGTTCCTTTGACGTTAGTGTTGTGGAGTGATGGCCACCAAAGAAACATATACACTCAAGAATGGATTCTCGATAGCTATGTAGTGTAGCTCTTTTATGTTTCTTGAGTTATAGGGATCCCGCACTATTAAGAGGGGATCAAAGGGGTTTGTGATGGATTTTCTCAAGTCAACATCTTCTATACAAAATTCCACTCATATCCTATATACCAAAGAAAAGCCAAAGCCAAATAGTTTCCCAAATTATATGTTCTAACCTTTGCATACTTTGCACCCTCCATTTTGGTTTATCTTGGGTGGTTCTCTATGTGAGGACCTGGAGTTTTTCCATAGCTTCAAAACGAGCCCAAGATCATCAAAATCGGAGTCCGTATGAAAAAGTTGTGCATGTTTTAGTTTTGGGGTTCCTGCTGTTTTTTATTGGCCGGACGTCCGGTAGCGTCCGGAAATCCGGTGGCCATATCCAGCAGCAAACGGACGGATTTCCGGTACTTACCGGACGACCGGTCACCGGACGTCCGGAAAGTGTCGGATGTCCGACAAGCCTGTTTCGCAAATATCCTGCTACATTCGTCTGATGGCATGCTACAGCCGTCGGATGTCCGGTGTTCCACCAGACGTCCGGTGCCTGTTTTGCCACCGGACGTCCGGTAATCCATCGGACGTCCGACACTTTCCTGAGCAGAATTTCGCCCCAACGGCCACATTTGGGGCCACACTATAAATACCCCTTCACTACTTCGTGGAGGGGTTGAGCAACACAACTATCTTGACCCACACTTGAAGAAAAGCTCCCTCTCCTTTCTCCTACCTCAAATCTTAGATCCCGGAGAGATTTGTGAGAGTTCTTGAGAGAGATTCCACTCAAGTGAAGATCCACTCCCTCTCCCTCTCTTGACCAAAGGAATTCATGATTTGAGCAAGTCTTGAGCATTTCCCCCTTGATCTTGTTACTCTTGGAGGTTGGAGACTCCTAGGTGGTAGGAGTGCTCCGGTGAGGAATCAACTTGTGATTTGTCCCCCGGAAAGTTTGTGAAGGTTTGGAGGCCGCCTCAAGGTCTACCACTAGTGGTTGGGAATCGCCTTCGTGGTGATATCTCAAGGAGAATAGGGTGAGCCTTCGTGGCGTTGGTGTGCCTTCGTGGTAACATCCACCTCTCTAACGGTGACTAGCTTCCCTCCAAGGAAGTGAACATCGGGATACATCATCGTCTCCGTGACTTCGATTATCCCTAACCCTAACTCCTTACTTGTGGTTTACCTTGGTCACTTGACCGTGCATTCACTATTCTTGTTGTCCTCATTATATTGTGTTGGTTACCATATCGTAGAGATTATTTAGGCCAACACTTTATAGTCCGCAATTCATACTTCCTACTATTGTTCTATCTTGTGTTTAGTGTGAATTGCTAGCTTGTAACTTTCATTTCCATATCTTGTAACATAATTTGTGTAAGCTTGTATTTCCTACTTGTGGGTGTGTGCATTATTCATTTCCATATCTCGTGATATACATTGAGTAAGTTTGTGTAACTTACTTGTGCTTACTCATATCCTCGTTGTTCTCATCTTGTTTATGATAAGTTGTTGGTGCACTTATTGACCTATTAAATATGATTTGTGCTTGAAAAGTATCCGCTTAGTTTATTTCCGCATTAGGATATAGCCAAATCCGTAAAAGATTTTAAAATGCCTATTCACCCCCCCCCCCCTCTAGGCGACATCGTGGTCCTTTCACCCGCCCCCTACATTATGACAAGTATTTAGCCCTGAGCTGGAAAAGCCACACATTATCACAAATGCAAATAAATGTTCTATATATTATATGTAGTATAACATGTTCATAACCACACCATGCGTATCACCATTATATATATTCATGCATGTGTCGGTTTAAAACACTATGATATCTTCTTCAAATATCCGAATCCACTTTTTTATGATGAATTATGATCTCTGTTCGTCTTTTGCACCCACACAATCTTCTTCTCTTTGTAGCTAGCGCTAACTTTCTCTCGTGCATGCACACACCCGCCCCCCTCTCACCCTCCCTCAGCATCCCCTCCATCGTGCACATTCATTATTTCTCTTTAGGTCGTTCACCCACGGTGTGTGTAGGTCCCCTGACTCCTTCTTTCCGGCACACACCGGTCGATATACCTCTCTAGCCAAGTGTGCCTACCACAAACACACACTTTCCCTCTTCTCTTCTCACCATCCATGCCCCCCTATGTCCAATACGGTTCCACGCAGGTGCACACTCCCGCCCCTCTTTTCATCGATCTCATACTCGCACACTCCTCCCCCTCGATATAGTAGGCCTCTCGCACCACCTCCTAGCCACATCCCTCTCCCCCTGTCCGTCTCTACGGACCTTATTTGCTTCTAACACATGCATGCATGTATACCTACCGATCTCCCTACATATAGCTAGGTCACCTATAAGTCTTTTTCCCCACGCACCGATCGACGTACCTCACTAGTTATGTCTCTCCCTTTCTCCGACACACGACGATTGATCTTCCTATGTAGTTACGTCTGCTTACCACAACCATATCGTCCCCCCTCATCATCCTTGCATACCTCCCGACCCATCTCTCACACGCACGTGCATAGACAGGCAGACATCCCCTCTCTTATTGATATTGCACTCGTACCCTCCGTTTGTCTAGCAGGCCTCTCCCACCATTTGTGAGAAGCAACTCCACAACCAACCCTCCGACACTCTACCTTTGTCTCTCTCCCAACCTTATTCCTCTACTACACATATGCATGGATGCCGATCGATCTCCCTCAATGCATAGCTAGGTCTCTCTCCTTCGCCACACGTATACCAGTCGATCTACCTCTCTATAGTTAGGTCTCTGCCCCCTTCCCCCCCCCCCCCCCACACACACCGATAGTCAAACATTGTAGGTAGGTATCCATGCCACAGAGACAAACTGCACCTCTGCCCTCTCACATTCCAGTAGGCCAGCCGCCCTGTATCTTTGACGTGGGCAAACACAAATTCGATGGCACTCTTTATTGATCGCGCACCCACACACTTCATCCCTGTTTTTGATTCTATCGATATCTCACACCGATGATCCCTCCACTCTCTTCTCGTGGATCGCTCCCTCTATATATGATATATCCAAGACTCTATTTTACACACATTGCATATGTTACATTTTTTTGTTTGAGATACCATCGACACATTGCCTCTGTTTCACACAAACCATCTCTCTCACACCCACCCACGTACGTACCTGCACGTAAAGAATAGGTGCACGCACGACGCACGTACTCACGTCTCGTTCCCGGCCACACCCACGCGGGTACACGGTGGAGTTCATTTCTGTACGAAAAGGCAGCCCACGTGATAATTTGACGCGTGTAGCGGTTGTTTACTCGAAGGAGGGTCGTGTACCACGCGTACACGGAACAAAGTTCGACTTGACACGTTAGTATTAAATAAAGTTATATTCCTCAATGGCATGTACAGAAAATAAAACGATTATCATCGGGAAAAAAGAAATCCGCTCCACTATATACAATGGAGCCTGCCTGCCGGGGTTTGTCTCTCGTCACACTATCTCACACAAGGCGGTGGTGGCCTCTCTCTCTCACCATTGGTCACTGATCCGGCCGCATCCTGTCCGCCGGCGGAAAGGGAGGATGTGCATCATTCCTTCGTTCGACGGCGTCGAGGCAGCATGTCTTGACCTGCGGTACCCCCCATTCTCTCTGACCAAGCTCCGGCGCGGTAGGGTCTTCGCCACTTGCTCACTGCCGCAGTATGGGCAGATCCCGCCCGCCGCCCTCCTAGTTACATCCCGACGACCCCCAGGTACAGCTTCCTCCCATCTGGCCTTGCTCCACTGCCCATCTTCCCACATCGCTGCATGTGGATCTTCCCTAGTTCTTTGCCCAGAACGTAGCTCGCCCGGCGTACTTTCCATATTGCAATCTCGTCCTCACTCCCTTTTAGATAAACAACCGTGCTGTTATCTTCCCTTAGGACAAGGAATATGCTTCTTTTTTGTCGTCGTTTGTGTCATCAACTGTTATTGGCCAGTAATTGTTTCCTTTCTACCTCTTTTTTGCAACTAGGGCTGTCCATTTCACCTCATTGCTATTGCGACCTTTTGGTGAATTGCACAAATCACTTTTTTCTTAAGAGTGTTTTGTGCAGTTCTACTAAAATTTCACACGAGCAATGTCTCTACATTTCAGTGCGACTGCACCAAGGGAGATTGGTTTTGCTCTATCCTCCTCATCCAACTCCGAGCCTAATCTTCTCCAGCTATTTGCTTAATCTTCTCCAACTAGTTAGTCTTAAGAGAGACTGCAAAGGTGACCGGCTTCTATTTGTGTGTTTATTGTTTCATCAACAGTCCTCTATTATTGTAATCACACTTAATATCTTTGGAACAGGGACGCTCAGCTCTATTTTAGTGGAACTACACAAAATGATCGAAATGTTGCATGCTCCTGACAGCTACTTTTTTTCCCAACATGCCTTGTTGATTTAGCCTGAGTTGGGGGGAAGTTGCTGCCAATGAAAGCATGGATCAATTTTAATTTAACACCTTCTCACAACTTTGTCTTAAGTTGTGATGTAAATATTAGCTCTGATCTACTAATCATTGATATGCATTAGCAAGGAAGTTAGTTTCCTTTCTAGTATTTTGATTGATGTTGTAACGAGACAACCTTCCAGCTGGCAAGACACACGAAACAAATGCTGAAAGCTTCAGAGCATTGTACAATTTCATGTCGCTGGAAAATTATTTGTATATGTTAATTATGTAAACAAATGCTGGAAGCTTGATAGCATTACCAGAAGCCATTCAGAATCTGGGTCTATGTGCCATGCACCAAATTATAGTGCACAACCGCATGGGAGACTCAGCCCGGTCGTTGCGCCGCACTAATAGTGAGTAATGAGCAGTCAAATCATAAGCCCCACCTTTCCCACTGTAAATTGCTCGGAAGAAGCAACCATCAATACGCTCTTCTTTGAATCCGCTCATACTAGTATGAAGGTGCAAAGCCAAGTCCGCGTATGGCCTGTCGGTCAACGCGCTTCCTCTTGGCATATCACTGACATGTGGGACCGGAGTGTGAGCAAACCGATCTCAATTGAGGAGGACGGCAAAATGGCCAACCCCACCGCTCCTTGAGAGAGACGAGGAGCAAGAACACACAGACGGGCTCGCACGGAGGCCAAGATATATTCGAGCATGGTTGATCGATATTATCATTACATGTTTGATGTTTTTTTAATTGTGCAATTGGGCTGCCGTTTTCCGCACTTCTCCCGAATAAATGTGTACTTCATCAGAGATTAAAATAAAATAAGAGCACAGACGCTCCACCATGTGGTTCCTAGTACCTGTATACTAGTAGTACTACTAAACCTTGTGCTTGGCTCTTCGCCTCTTTGGGAAGTCGAACAATGATGGTACAAAAGTGTATGCCTCTAGCAATCTGACACCGAATGAACTGTTGCACGTCCACCGCCTGGGCGAGGGTAGGTTGCATTAGTCAAAAGCTTCTCCTCGTCCTGCGAGCCACCGCACTTGAGGTAGACGGAGAGGGCGTAAGCAAGCTTCACCTTGTCCTGCAAGCTTCTCCTCGTTCTGCGAGTTGACGGGACACACCAAAGTAGTGCTAGTCCATACTCCCTCCTTTCCGGTTAATATGGCTTAATCTTTTTTGCGGGTAAATGAGTGAGTTTTATTCATATATAAGCATTCTTAGGACAATCAGCCAAGAAACTGCTCACTAGGAAGCGAGGTACCCCGCGAAAAAAAGGAAGCGAGGTGTTTCATCAAGCCAGCTCTCGGTCACATTCAAAGTGCAGCAAGCACGGTTCGCACAAAGATGCGCCGCAAGGTTTGCTGACCTGTTTACATGCTGAATAACAAAAAAAGAGAAAATATTACTGAGTTCTCCTATTTTTAACAGGATAGGAGCCAGAATTAAGCGAGAATTGTGGCGAGTGTTCCATGCAATAAACTTCCATTATCACCTGCGAGAACCCTCGAAGAGAAGCAAATGTGTTGAAGATTGCTTTATCACAGATTAAAATAAAATAAGAGTGCAGACGCTCCACCATGCGGTTCCTAGTAGTACTACTTGTACAGTACTAGTAGTACGTAATACTACTCGGAGTACTCTACTACCGTAGTAAACTTTGCGCTTGGCTGTTCGCCTCTTCGGGAAGTCGAACAATGATGGTACTAGTACAGTGTACGCATGCTTCTGGCAATCTGACACCGAATTAACTGTTGCACGTCCACCACCTGAGCGAGGGAGAGCTTGTATAGTCAAAAGTTTCTCCTTGTCCTGCGAGCCACCGCGCGCAAGCTTCTCCCGTCCTGCAAGCTTCTCCTCGTTCTGCAAGTTGACGGGACACAACAAAGTAATGCTAGTCCATACTGCCTCCTTTCCGGTTAATATGGCTTGATTTGAAACGAGATAAATACACTGGCTGTCACTATATATTTGTAAAAATACGGTCAATGGACTTCATAATACGCTCATTGCGGTCAATATATAGATTTTCCGGTGTTTATACGGTCACTAGCTCACCCTGGCTGAGTATGTGGGTGCATGCACGTGTAGGTTGAGCACTTGAGCGTGACTGTGTGTGTTCCATCATGTTCTCGGACATGCATGCATTAGGGCGTCACGCGCATTTTTGCTTGCATGTGTACGTGTGACTGTTGCACGAGGTTGTAGTCCCTCACATTCACATGTTCATATGTCAATGCTTTGTCAAAACGTTGCATGCAAGGTTTAATCATTCGTTGTTCACGCATGCATTCCCGATATTAATACGTTGGTAAAGACAATTTCTTGAGGAAAACGAGCCCATGAATTGAGTACAAAGGGGACCAATAAACCAGGACGGAGGGAGTACAAGTAGTGAACCGGAAGGATGGAGTAGGTACTACGTAAACAATGTGCAGTAAAAAAAATCCTCTATGCGCATCCAGTCTACGTGTAATGCAAGAAAATAGAGATAAGTACAAGTGAGACTCAGGAACGGTCATACACGTAGGGGGAGTACGTGCAGGGGCCACTCAGGAGCAGTCAAATCACACAGTAAGTTAGTTGGACGAAGCAACCATTAAAAGGTTGATATGGAGAGAAAAAGAAAACCGCTCCACTATATATACACTAGAAGGAGCCTAAGCTAGAAGCCTGCTTGCTTGGGTTGCTCTCTTCACAAGCATAGAACAACGGTGGCCACACCGCTGGTCACAGATCCGGCCTGATCCCGCCACCAAGGGAAGCAGACGATGTTCTGCGTAGACGCGGTCGACGGCGGCGAGGAAGAAAACCCACTGTACCACGGTATAGGCTGATGCCGCCTCCCACCACCCTTCTAGCTACACCCCGACGTCCCAGGTACAACATCCTTTTGGAGCCGGCTTGCTCCACTGCCACAGCTCCCCACGTAGCTCCATCTCCATGTGGATCTTTCTCTACTTCTACCGGCTTCTATTTGTGATGAGTTTATGTCTCATGAACTAGTGCCACTACAATTATTCTAATCACACTTCTTCAATATCTTTGCCAACAGGGATGCTCAGCTCGATTTTAGTGGAACTGCACAAAAGCATCGTATGATCTGAGGGGGCCAGGCTTCTTTCCTTCGACAGGTTCTACCTAGCCAAGAAATTAAATCTTGTTTAGGGTTTAGGGTTCAAGTCGTAGAGACCACATCAGTAGTTTTTTTTGTACACACTCTCACCACTTTTGTCTTTAGTTGTGAAGTAAATATTGGCTATGATCTATGAATCATTGAGATGCATCAGCATGCGTGTTAGTTTTCCTTTGTATTTGATGGAATGTTGTAACGGGGCAACCTTGGAGTCAGGATACATACATGAAACAAAATCATAAAGCTTCGTACTCCCTCCGGTCCTTTTTTGTATGTGTATAAGGCTACTCATAGTGGGGAGTATCATATACTTGTATCATGCATAAATTACATAGGGGACTAATAAACCAGGACGGATGTAGTATGTGACAGTGTATGGTGGGTCATGTGGTAAAATGTACTCCCTCCTTTCTGGTTTATTGGGCTCATCTCAATTTCTTAGTCTTATACCATATTATAAGTCTTATTTTCCCTTCTTTCTACCACATGTTCACATTCCAAGGTGCATTAAATTGATGCATGCAAGGATTAAAAGAAACCAACCAATGCATGTAACCATTCCTACTCATTTAGTGGTCATCCATGCATATATTCTAATTAATGCAGATTAAAGTTTGAGTAATTTTGTAAACTACGAGATACATTTCTCCACTCATCATCTGCCTTGGTTGATGAGATTTCAAATTTAAGCCCTATATAAACCGGAAAAGAGGGAGTACTATGCAAAGAAAAAAGGACCGGAGGTGTCGCACGATGTCCAAGGAATATGGTGAGAGTGGGAGGTGTGCCATGTAGTCACTGGGCTGCCGTGTTTCGTACTCCTCTGGTGTAAGAGTGGAGAAAGTTAGTTTTATCACAGAATAAATAAATAAGAGTGCAGACGCTCTACCGCCGCAGTAATAGTGACCAATGAGCCGTCAAATCACATAGACCCGGTATAGTTAGTTGGATGGAAGAAGCAAACCATCACTCTATCTCTCTCATGCAGTACAGTATTCTTTTGGAAACCAACATTTCATTTTGTTGGATCGCGCCATCGAGAAAAACCAACGTTTAAATCACGTCTGACGCGTTCGTGTCTCACCCTCCTCCACCCCACACGGTCGCTCGGCATGCCACTCACCGCAAACCGAGTATACGCAAACTTTCCCGCCTGCTTCTCGATGCATCACGCCATGGAGTACTAGCACTACTGGAAGAGATAAACGAGGAGGGAGAGGACAGCTAGCTGTAGCACGGACTCCCAAGAACTTTTTTACATGCATGTTGTGGCCGGCCGTGGTGACATTTGAACGCGGAGCAGTCGCGTGCACCGGGAAGTGGCACGGGCGGCGCTCCCTCGACCGGCGTGCCGATTCAATGCCGGCGCCAGTGAGAGGTCACGTCTGCTCTGGCCGGGCATGAATGCGGCACTGACCGTTTCGGGCAGGAACCGCGCGTGGGTGATGAAGAGGGTTCAGGTTGGCCAGGGTGATCAGGCTGGACGTACGTAAATATTGCTGCGTAATTAATAACATAAATAATGTGCCAGTTGGACAAATATGATTGGAGATGGAGATGTAAATGGAGATGAAAGTAAGAATTTTACGTAAACATGGATATGCATGTCTATGTGTGTGTGCGTGCTCACACACATAGTGACGACTCTCGCAACTACTCGTACACAACATCGATGTCTCGTTCTCCCTACACACACACATACACAAACTTAGTACCGCCTCATTTTGTTCCTAGGATAGGAATATCATAGGAGTGGGAAACAATATGAAGTGAGATAAATGGAGTACTACGTACAAGAAGAAATGTACACGCACTCACTCTGCCTCCGACATACCCGCGAATACACGATGGAGCGCATTTGTACACGAAGAGGCAGCTTATGTACGTAATAATTTGACCCTTTAATTTGTTCACTTAATAATGGAGGGTCGGGGACCACACATGAGCGATACAAACTACGACCTAGAAGCGGGGGCGTGTTATTGATCGAGTTTTCTTTCTTGGTACGTTAAAAAAAGATTTCTCCCCCAGTATTCGTTTCCTTTTTCCGGGAACGCGCGTATCTCTACTCTCTACTTCTACTTATACTCTTATAAAAAACCGAGTTGGTGATGATGGTGTGCCCACCATCCTGCAATATAGACCGTCCGATCTATATCTGAGGAATAGAAAGCAAACTATGGCAATTTTGCAAAAAGATACCCGCACCCCTCTCCACATTTGCAAATAAGGCCTTCCCTCGTTCACCTTTGTCTCACACAAGATAAACAACTCATATGAATGCATCTTGATGTTCCATGCAACGCATGGGCCTCTTGCTAGTCTGAACAAGATGACAGTGTCCACCCTATCTCTCTCCTCACCGGTGGTCACAGATCCGGCCGGATCCCGTCCGCTGCGGGAGGTGAGGAGGTCCAGCGTTGGCGTTGTCGCCGCCGGCGATGGAGGAAGCCAATGCGCACCGTCCTCTCTAAGCCGGCGCCGGCATGGACGAAGGTCCTCCGTGCCCTTGTTCGCTGCCGTCGTGTGGGCAGATCCCGCCCGCCTAAGCCACATCTCGCCCACCTGAAGTATAACTTCTTTTGGATTTCATGCTTCATTGTACTCTGCATGCGGGTTTTCTTCTATACCACTACTCCCCAGCTCCCCATGTACAGTAGCTAGGGTTCGTCGGCTGGTCCAACATCACCTATTTTTTACTATTATAGAGGAAAGGCCACTCCAAATGTTGTCCTGGTTTATCATTTATGCATCGGTGGAGGTATACATGTTTTTTCCGACAAAAAGTACATGGTGATTGTGCGGTCATTGTCCATATGCTCCTATTGATGCTGCTAATCTAAAATTATCACTGGTAAAATGAAGCAATGCCCATGTAGAGGCATCAAAAAATGCTTCTGTCCTGCTTTAGTTTTTTTTGGTATCCTGCTTTAGTTCCCATCAAGATAATCATGATGCTTCCATTTTTTGGTGTACGTTTCATTAATTCTTATTAATTAAGATGCCGCTGTTAATCTTGTTCCACTGCTAAAACAAAGTAACGACACCACTTAAATATCATTTTTTTTATTTTTGGAAATAGGGATGCGTATCTCCATACTCGGACATGTCTTCCTCAATTTTAGTGGAACTGCACAAAATTGGATGGCCACTGTTGCTCAGCCTCACTGTCCTCTGCCAAGTGGTTCTTCCTTTCTCAAGCTTTATTACCGAGAAGAAACAAACCATAGTGAGGATTGTCAAACTTCATTGGTGCCTGACCCAAACTTGATGCCAAAATCGATGATGCATCACCACGATGACCTATCGATGCTCATGTTTGCGTCTCATGGTTGCATCGGCTGGTGAAGTTGATCGATGTTCAATGAAGAATGGGCTGTCTTCCACCAGTGCTCTTTGCTTGTTACCACAAAGATGATATCCTTCATCAGTTCATCTTGGAGTAGTCGTTTACGTTGGTGCAATTTTATCACACAATTGGATATGAACCAAATGTTTCCTCGAAGAAGCATCGACATTGGTACTAAGAGCAAAAGTTTTGTATTGATTTCTAAGCCTTCTCACAACTTTGTCTTCAGCTACCCTGTAATTTTATTTGTCCAGCTTTTAACTAGATATGTGGTCAGACTTTGATTAAAAATATGGTGTGGACTAAAAACCCGGATGGAGGTAGTACCCCTCCATTTTTATGTACTCTGCATATTAGATTTGACTGAAGTCAAACTTTGTAAAGTTTGACCAAGTTTAGGCCGAACACAATAAACCATAATTATTGAGAGGGCAAACTGTACATATTATAAAATAATTGAAATTAAATTTCTTTATTTATACACACTCTCACACCTTTCCGATAATTTGGCGCATGTGTGGTTGTTCACTTAACGGAGGGTAGTGTACCGCACGTGAATGACAGGAAGTGCGACCAGGACGCGTGGATCGTTAGTTGATTGTAGTTTTCTTCACTAGCACGTTAAATAAAGAGTTTTGTTTCGTACACAATTTAAAACAATTGTTATGGAGAGAAAGAGGAAAAGAAAACCACTCCACTATATTAGTACTATATACGAGTACTACTATATATAAGTTGGAGCCTCAGCACTTGTTCGCTAGGGTTTGCACTCTTCACACTCTCACTGCACTATATATATATATATATATATATATATATATATATATATACACACACACACGCTGGAGGCTTAGCGTTCCTTTGCTAGGGTTTGCTCTATTCACAATCTCTCACCCTCTTCATCAGATCTAAACAAGACTGCGTTGGCCTCTCTCTCTCCCACCCCCCTCACAGCTGGTGAAGGAGCCGTCCGGATCCCGCTGCACCGGGAAGGGGAGGAGGTGCAGCGTTCACTCTGTCGCCTTCGGCGAGGGAGGCAATCCACTACCGGCTACGCTATTCTCTTTCACCCAGCGCCTATGTGGAGGGCCTCCAACCACTTCTTCCTCACTGTCGTACATAGTGTGGGCAGATCCGGCCTCCCGCCGCACGCCTAGCCAGATCCCAATGACCCTAAGGTATAACTTTCTTTGAAACCGTATTGCTCTAGCTGCATGCAGATCTTTTTCAATTCTATAGTCAAATCTAGGTCTTGGTTGAAAGAGGAAAGAAAGGGGGGTGGGGTGGAGCATGAATCTAGGACATGGTTCAATGAGGAAAGGAAGGAGGGAAAGTAGTACAGACTGGCTATCCAGCCGTTCTCTTGGTCGAAAAGGGAAAAGGGGGTAACCCAGTACACGCATCTGTAAGGAACTGATCTCTTTGTTGAAAAAGGAAAGAAACCGGGTGGTCCGGGAGTTTGTGCAGGACTAGATTTGCTGCCCTCACATAGGAAAAAGGTTTGAAGAGAACAAATATGGGACCAACACAGACATGCTGCTTGGCAACATACTCTGCATCACCCATTTATACGTGTGGAGGCACATGGTGCTGGCATGTCCCATGTCCCATACAACTATTTTGCTGTTGTTAATCTAAGAATACCGCTGGAAAATTGAAGCAATGCCACTGTTAAAAGTATATTACATTTTTAACGAATCTTATTTTAAGAGAATGTCTCTGTTAATATGAATCAATGCAACCGTTTTAGAAATACTACTGTCCTACTTTGTTTTCCATCAAGATAAGGTAGATGCTTATTTTTGTCGCCATATGTTTCATCCTCCTTTATTGGCCAGTAATTGTTTCCTTTTTTTCCTCTATTAAAACAGGGATATCTATTCAACTTGTTGCTATTGCGACCTTTTACTTCGCTACGCGAAACACTTTCATTTTAAGAGTGTTTTGTGCAGTTCAACTTAAATGTCACACCGGCGACTTTGCTTGTTTTAGTTGAACTACACAAAACGAGATTGGATTTCCTATTCGTGTTGGCAGATTCGTAGTTGATCTTGACCGCGTCATGAAAGGTCAGTACCGGACTTCATCCACATGATCGTGCAGTGTGCTTTGAGATGTTGTGCTACTTGTATTGGTGCTATTTTAAATAAATGTTGAATTGAAGCTATTGAATTGTTGTCTTTTACCATTAAGTGAACAAAAATGGGACCAACCCAGACATGATACTTGTTTCTTTGTTACAATAAAACTCTGCATCACCCCCTTTATAAGTCGATGGAAGCACATGGTGCTGTTGCGCCCACTCTCCCCTGCAACTGTTTAGGCTATTTTGTTAATCTAATGCCACTGGTAAAATTAAGCAATGCCACTCTTAAAATTAACTACTGAATCTTAGTTCAAAACTGCAACACTTGTTAGGGATCGGTGGGAGTACATGTTTAACAAATGTATTGTTGAGATAATGTCTCTGTTATTATATATCAGTTACAGTGTTTTACAAATGGTACTATCCTGCTTTGTAGTTCTTTCTACATGTTTAACCAAGGTATTGTTAAGATAATGTCTCTGTTAATATGAATCAGTTGCATTGTTTTAGGAATGGTACTTTTCTGCTTTTTTGTTATTTATACATGTTGAAACAAGGTATTGTTAAGATAATGTCTCAGTTCATATGAATGAATCACACTGTTTGAGAATTGCTACTGTCCTGCTTTGTTTCCCATTAAGATAAGGTAGATGTTTTTTCTTCTGGGAGTATAAGTCATCAACCGTTATTTCTTAGTAATTGTTTCCTTTATACCTATTGTTGCATACAGGGATATCAAAACTTCTGCTCGGTTCTATTTTGACTTTGATTTTAGTTGAACTACACAAAAGGAGCCAATGCGTTTAAGGAAAACTGTTGCATTATTGGGCCCAGTTGGTCTTTCCACTTTGCAGAAAGAAGCAGTCACTATTTGCGCTACATTACACAAGGAATGATCGAGAAGCTTTACAGAGTATTAGTAGACGCTGGTGACATAACTAGTCTGTAGAGAGCATGGGAAACTCAACAGCACGTGGAGTGCAAAATTCACTCCACAAGGAAAGGTATGACCAAGTCGATGGCCGAAGCAGCTGTAACAAACGAGGTCAGTGTCAGCCTTCGTCCACTTGATTGTGCTTTGTTATGTTGTGCTACTTATATTGTTGTATTGTTTTGAATAAATGTTTAATTGAAGCTATTGTATTGCTATCTTTTCCTGTTAAGATAATGAAGATGATTATAGTTGTGAGCGTATGTTTAATCAACTAGTACCACTATTATATTCATCACACGTTTTCTGTATTTATGCAGATAGGGATGCTCAGCTTGATTTCAGTGGAACTACACAAAATGTTCAGATGGTTCGTGTCCTCCATAATACTTCATCATGCACAATACATCGAATGGTTCTCTAATCATTCGTCGTCACCTTGAGCCACCAGACTATCTACTTCAATGGAGCTGCCAACATGTTCAACGCCTTGCAACATATAAATACGAAATCCACCATGCTATGCAAGACATTGTTTGATTTTAGTGGAACTACACAAAAAGATAAGCTGGTTAATCCGGCTCCATGTGCTATTTCAATGTGCAAACTGGTGACAATCATAGGCATTACATATTTTGAATGGGAAAAGCTTGTCAAAGTTTAATCATTGATGTTAGCAAGAAGACATTAGTTTAATATTTTTGAATTGGAAAACCTTGTCAAATTGTGCTCATTGATGATAGCTAGAAGATTTGCATTTGATATTTTGGAATGGGACGCCCTTTGCTGTGAGCAGCGTCGATCGTTTTTTCCTATTCGTGTGTTTAGTTCAGAAGTAAATATTTACTCTGATGAGATGCATAGTCATGAATGTTGACTTACGTAAGGTATTTTAAGAGTTTGTTCTGAATGTTGTCTATGAAATGCCAGGCCTTGTGAGTTTGATTGCAAAATTGAGCTTGGAATGCTGTGGCATGCGGCATCACGAGCTGTTCATCGTGCCTCCTGAGAATAATGCTTCTTATTGTTTTGCACGTTAATCTAATGCCAGTGATTTGCATGTTAAGAAGATCATCCTCTTCTGTTGTTTCTGTGCTTAAGAAGTTCATCGTCTTATGTTTCATACTTTCATTCATAGCCTATACGACAACTCGGGTAGGTTAGAGGTGAAACGATATGATCTTCCGACCAACTCATCGTATTAGGCCGTGATTGGATCGTCGTTTTCCAACCAAAACCGCTTGTAAAACTGACACTTGTAAATAAAAGAAGATGGTCTTGGGCAAAGCGCTTGGTTGGTCATTTTCGACTGATAAAATATACACTGGTTTCTCAGATTACACGCGTAACTCGCCGGTTTTCGTTACAAACCTCGGGCCGTCGGTTTCATTACGCCTGTATTTTACGCGTTGTTTCTGGTGACGAGTAAATTACACTTGTATCCTTAATACAGGTGTGAAACAATCCAGAGCTCCCAAGCGCGGCCTTACCGTTTCATGACGGCTCAGTCTGTCGAAGGTGCTCATAGGGGTCCGATGATCCTGGCTTCCTGAACGACCAGCGGGCGCTGTATCAGACCATCCGTAGGGCCCGCGAGGCCCTCTCCGTCGTCCTTCGAGTTGTTGTGCTCGCCGCGGCGCTGCCGTCTCGCGTTGTCAACATGGTCAACGAACATGAGGAATCAGGAGATGACTTAACTTGGAGAGGATGACAGTGGGGACCCACCAGGGCCATAGCCGCACGTACGCAAGTGCCTCCCTATTATATACAACTATATTTTTTTTGCTTCCTCCTGGTTTCCTGACATCATGGTCCCACTCCATTGTCAACCTATATAGTCAATAAACGAGAGAATTGCACAAGGAGCGGCCGAGAGCTGGGACCCAGCAGCTCGAGCAGTATTTGTTTTTTGAGGTGTGAGTAGAGTTTTTCTTGAGCGATATTTTTGTTGTTGTTCAGAGGAGCAGGGTATCAACTGGGCGGGCTGTGGCCCGTCTGGCCCAGGCTATTATTTTATGTCGACCAATATCCAGCCCAGATATTAAATTTTCAAAGTGAAAATGCCTAGCCCAGCTATACTTTTTTTGCGGAATACCCAACCCAGGTCAACTTGTTATTCTCCGCTCCGCAATAGACTTGCCAAGAAAATGAGCTTTAAGAAATAATAAATGGGTTGTAATTTAAAAAATTGGCTGTAAATATAAAAACCGCACCGAATAGGTAAATTTTTTAATTTCATTACTTGTTGCGCGCGCAAAATTTTATTGGATTTTTACCTAATACAAATTTATTTTGAAATTATATTTAATCTGACTCGAAATATCAGGTTAAAAATATTTCGGATCCCATCAAAATGTGGGAAATTTTGTTTGAGCGGTTGGTTGAAATTATTAACCGTTGTCCTGGCTAGAAAATGGGCTGTAATTTTAACAAACAGTAAATGGGCTGAGTAAATTCCATTAGAATTAAAAAATGGGTTGTACATTATAACAAATCGCAAATGGGCTATCTGTTCTCTGCCATAGATGTGATGGTCACTTGTGGGCCTACTAAGTTGACGCGTACACAAGGCTTTGTTAACTTATAGTCAACACACGATTCTAGTAGCAGTGGCTGTTGGATGTCCATCGAACGGCTGTGGTGCTTCTTCAATCTCGGATATTCATGCTTCAGCCGCCCAAACCACCGCCGGTGGTACCACCTGCTACCGCCTCCCGTGGCCGGTTGTGCTGCCGCGCAGGCCTCACCGGTCCACCCTACTCCCATCGCCGTCCAGACCATTCCTCTACTCACCAACACCTCCCGTTATTCTCCGGCGATGGCAGCCTCACACCGCAGCTGAACCAGTGAACCCTCGTACTCCCCTCCGCGTGGGCATCCACTACTGTGTCTTCGCCGGCTCCGGGTCGTTCCCTTCCTAGGCCACGCCATCGTCCACCGCGTTGGTTCTCTCGGCACGGCGTGGTCAACTTTGTCAACAAACGACAGCCATTGGAAGAGGCATGTACGTGGAGTCGCTGACAGTAGGGACCCGCATGGCCCATGGCCGACCGCGAGCAAGTCCCTCCTTATTATGCGAAAACAAATGATTTCTCCCCCTGACAGGTTTGAGCCACCAGCTACATCTTCACACGCAGGGAAGTGTTTCCTTTATTACGCGGAAAAAAAAGTTACCTCTCCCTGACAACTGAGACCCACCAGCTTTATTATGATCCATTTCGAGAAAATATAGATTGTACCAAAGATGCTAAATTGTTTTCTTTTTATTCTAACTCGAAAAAGAAGAAAGTAAAAAAACCAGAAAACATCTTCGCACGCAAGGAAGTGCCACCTTATTACGAGAAAAAAAATGATTCCCCCCTGCTAGCTGGGACCCACCAGATTTGGAGGCTGACTTGTGGGCCAACTAAGATGACGCGTACGGGCTTTGTCAACTTAGTGAAAACGATTCTAGCTGCACTAACCGTTGGATGTTAAATCAATGGCCGTGCTGCGTCTTCAACCTCTAGTCTTCTTGCTCCAGCCGCCCAAACCAGGCCTGCCGTACCGCCTGCTCCAGCCTCCCGTGGCTGGCTGTGCAGCCGCGCAGGCCTCACGGACCAACCATACTACGAACTGCCAGGCCTTCCCTCTACTCACCCACACCCCCTGTTATTCTCCGGCGACGGCAGCCTTACGCCACAGCCGAACCAGTGAACCCTCATACTCCCCTCCGCGTGGGCATCCACCCACCTCGTCTTCTCTGGCTCCTCATCGTTCCCTTCCTAGGCCTCGCCGTCGTCCACCGCCTTGATGCTCTCGGCACCTCGTGGTCAACGAGGTCAGTGAATGACAGCCATGGGAAGTCGACTTCTAGGCTGTGAGGCTGACAGCTGGACCCACCAGGTACATCTTCAAACATAAGGAAGTGCCTTCGTATTACTCGCAAAATAAAAATGATTCCTCCCCCTGACAGCCGGGACCCACCAGCTATATCTTCGCACGCAAGGAAGTGCATCCTTATCCTCCTTGACAGCTGGGACCCACCCGGTCGAAGTGTACGTAGCATTGTCGTGAACATGTACATACATACTGGTCGATCGATCTCTCTGCAACGATGAACCATGGCCGAGCAAGCAGCGGCACGTGTAGTAGTAGAGCCCCTGACGTAGTAGTTCAGGCAGTCCCTTCTAAACCATGTACACGTACATACAGCCACATGCCAAAAAATATGGTCAAGTGTCGGTCTTCGGAGGAAAATAATTAAATTGAGCCTGAATTATTTTGCAAGATAATTGTTGTCAACCTGATGCTACCATAAATATTTTTGCTATGCATATTAATATTATTATGGTTATGCATAATATTGAGGACTAACCCATTTCTCTTATTTTGAATTTTTCCTGAGTGTCTCAGGGGCTGGCTAGACTACCCCGGGCACACAATTTTATTTTCAAGACCTTTTGTGGCGTCTCTCGAGTTAACAGGCGGTTTATCACGCCACTACTCTTGTGGACACCCGATTGGCACTTCTCTTCAAGTCCGACCGTGGCGTCACTTGACACCCGACTGGCATTTCTCTTCAAGACCTCTCGTGGCGTCTCTCAAGTTTACAAGCGGTCCCTCCACTACTCTTGTAGACACCCGATTGGCATTTGTCTTCAAGACCTACCGTGGTGTCACTTGACATCCGACCGGCATTTCTTTTTTTCCTTAAACTTTCCTTGTTTATCACTAACATTCCCATATATTCATTTATTTGCATATGCTAATATTTTATCATGCCATGATTTAATTCCTGTCAGTAGGCATTTAAGTCCATCATGAGCATACGCATATAGTGTGGTTCATCATGATCATATAATTTAATTGTTGCATTCGGTATATCTTTTGTTCATGATGTTTGCGAGTACATTCCAACGTACTCACAAGCTTGTCCCTGGCTATTTACTTGGCCAGGTCAGGATTTCTTTGAGGCGTACCACAGCGACGTCCGTGCGGAGTCTAGGATGGCAACCACGCGGGATAGGAATTATCCAGGTCAGCCGTTCCTGTGGGAATGGAGCCCCATCGACGTTGGAGAACCACGAGTCGCTTCCGTCATCCACCACCGGAGTCACTGCTGTATCATTAGACCTGTATGGTCTTGTATCCAATTCTTGTAATAGCTTGGTAATCTGTAACAAGGACGTGTCCACCAGTAACGGTAATCCTGGGCTAGTGATGACACGAGGGGTTAATTTCTGGGATATAGTGTGTCCCGGCCCCGACAGCCTTGGTATCAGAGCCAGGCCGACCATTGGCTAATCCTATCTTAGCCTGGTCGCTATCCGTAGGTTTTCACACCGTCCACATCATTTCCTATCCATCGTCAAGCCCATCCCATCCGATAACCGCACAGTGGCAGCCGACATCTTTTGACAGTCGGTGCCCAACCTATCAACCTAGCCCATAGGCTATGTGCCTATGGCCGACACCTGAGTTGTCCCATCCGCAAGCGTGCAATGGAAGACTCCGCTGGCTTATAAGAGAAGCCTTGCCTTGACACAACACATCACAACCTCACTCTCAGTTCAATATCCAACACCCCAAGATGCCTGGTCCCATCGTCCACAACGAGACCACCGCAGACGAGCTTGAAGGCTTTGTAGCCTTTCTCGCCAATCTCACCCGTCATGCTCTCGGCATCGAAGAGCCGCCGAAGTATGTCGTGTACCAAGAGCATGCGAGTGATGCCATCCACCACTACTGGGCCAAGGTGCACATCTACGGGAGGGGCACCACCGTAGAGCGCCCTTACCGGTTCACCGGGAGGACGACCTCCGACGAGCCCCAAGCCATCCAACTTGCAGCCCGAGAGGCTGTAGTTCAACTCCCGCATCAGTCGTCGAGGGTTAACTGTCGCTCCTTCTACTACTACCCTAGTCGTGAAGGCTATGGTAGGCCGACCCAAGTCGCTAACGGAGACCACGAGACGGATCCTGCTCTGTTGCATCTGGTGCGCTACCTGAGAGCGCAAGAGGCACTGTTCGATCAGGTCACCAATGATCTGATTGAGACCCGCAAGACGCTTGCTCTCCTGACCCCGGTGAGAAGTGAAGCTGCACCTGCCACTGACAACCCGGTAGTACTGTTCGGGAGACCAATCGAGCCTGTGAGGTCTGCCCCTGTTGCCCACCCGGGCAATGCATTCGTTACCCCAGATGAACTCCGTCGTCTCTTTGGAATTTCCTCCAATGGGACTGTAGCCACTACACCCCGCGTGGGTCATCATCGCTACCCCAGTCCTATAGCTCCCCATAACACTCCAGTCAACTCCGACGTTGAAGCCCCCGGAGAAGCCTCGATGTCCGCAAGACACGCCCGTCTGGACGTTGACAAAGTGGACTGAGTCTGCAAGAGTAGTTGCCATGTCCTTAGCAACCCTGTTGCCTTGTAAATTCCACTGTCATGTCGTAGACGAATATGTGTATATTTCTAGCAGTGTGTAGTGTTTGATTGAATGATGTGCCTGTGCATTATTGTCTTGTGCATGATTGCTTGTCTGTTGTGATTTGCATCTAATTCTTCCGTCCTTAACAAATCTCGAGGACGAGATTTTCTTAAGGGGGGTAGAGTTTGTAACACCCCAAAAATTTAATCATGTTTTTACTAAATAAAATTTGGCCAGAATTAAAATTTTGAATTTTTACTAGGTCTTTTATTAATTTCAGAACCATTTTCTATTTCTGTTTTTCAAAATTCTTCCCTCCATATAGAAATTTTTGGAATAATATTGTGGCTTTGGTAGTTTTCTCAAATCATTTCAATTACATTTTAATAACAGTAAGAATTATTTTCATAATAAAAATTACCCAAACAATTCTTTTAATAGCATCTACAACACTTTAAATGCTTCTGTTGCACTACAACTATTTTAAATAATTCTTTTAAAATCCCACAAAAATTATGAGAGGTCATGTGATGCCTACAAATCACTTTTATGCAAAACCCAACTTGATCTTTTGGGAATTTTGAGTGAAACAACCTCTTTTCAATTATGTCCTCTTTTTGAGTTTCTACTGCAACCCCAATTTTCTTTGCCCCAAAAATCCTGAAATTTTTTCCACTTGCTATCCTTCCAACCAAGCCCTTAAGTCCAAAATTTTAGCTCCATTGGAATCCTTTTAGTTCACCAAATATTCCCCTAAAGTTTCTGTCCAGAATTGAAATTCTTCAAAACTTGCACTAGCAAGTATTTGTTTTTGCCAAACCAACTCCAACACCATATCTATCATCCAAAGAGACACCATCCCGCCAAATATCACTTCCAAAAAAATTCCCTAGCTAGCCCTAGCATTTTAGCAAGCAGTTTGTGTGCATGACAAAAATTCTACAGAGTTTTGAACTGCACATAACTCTAGCTTGTTTTACCAAACCAGCATGTCTAGAATCCTTGCCATCCTAACAAATGTCACACTGCCAAAAACCAGCTCCTCAGGACCACCCTAGGGCCCCCTGGCAATTGATCGAACACCCAGTGCACGTGCACGGAGCGCGTCCAGAGCATGCATTCTGCAGCCTCTGGCATCAAGCCCTGCCGCATCCCCGCTGCTTCTCCTGCACGCCTGGGTCTTCCACTGGATCACCACGTCACCCCTGGTCCTCGCCGACACCTTTCCTTGGCTCCTAGTGCCGACCCCCGCCGCCTCCACCGGCCTCAACTGCAGCAGTTAAGGCTGCCGTCGCAATCCACTCGGGGACGGCACCGACCGGGCCACCTGGTGCTCCCCGAGCTCATCCACACCGCGCCGACCTCACCGACCACTCCACCGACCCGCCGACCTCGCCAACTACCTTGACGGCGCGTTAATGGCCGCCGCCGACGTGCCTTCCCCTGGAAGCCACGGCACCACGTCGCTCCCGCCTATAAATTCCCTCCCTGAGCTCTTTTTTGTCGTAGGCACCTTCCCTCCCTCCTCTCCAAGCCTCCCTGAGTACTCAAACGACCAGAAACGGTCGTCTCCCTCACTTCCGGCAGCTTCTGCCACCACCGCATCCTCGATGGTTACGGCGAAAACACAGCTCCCCCTCCTCCAATCTATTCACCAACAGCTTCCTTGTGCATCCGCTGAATCATCCCCACCTCCAATTTTCCCGGAGAAGCACCGTAAACGGAAGCCCCAATCTGGCCGACGCCGCCGTCCGCCGGGGAGCTCGCCGCCGACGATTTCATACACCTCCCCGGGCGTCTTCGGTACCGGTGGAACCGCCTCGGTCTCCTGGACCCAACGGTGGCCTCAGCTCGACAAGGGACCTCGCCGTTCGCCGGCACCAGTCGTCGGAGGCCGCACCTCCGCTCGACCAGAGCGAGTGGGCGCGAGGCGACTGGTCAAACCTGACCAGTGGGCCAGGCGGGCCCACTGTCAGTGACCTAGTGCCCCGCTGACTGGCGCAGCCGATCGGCTGGGCCGGCCCATTGACGCCGTCCGGCTAAACCACGCCCAGGGCGTTTCCCTGTCTTTTTCTATTTTCTCTTTTCAGTAAACTCCAAATAATTACACAGCCACTTTTACAGGTCCAAACTTGCTGATTCAAATTTCTATGGATTTCTAAAATCATGATCTATTAAACTAGCCAGGGTGAACATTTTTGATAAGCTTAGTTTCTGTTGGGTTTGTTAAAAAGTCCATTAGGTCATTTATTCCATCTTGGTAATTCCCTAAGTAATTCATTTAGACTCCAAATAATTTGATTATTTTTCTGATATTCCTTATTTTGTCTCTAGTTTATTTTAGTATTTATTTCAAAAGTATTTGAAACAATTTTTGGCACTGCTTTTGCTATATGTGGTAATTTAAATATTTTTGGAAATAGGAAATGGAGGGAAGATAAAATTTTCAAAGTTTTGGAGTGCACCCAACACTTCTGCATACCTAAGGCAAGCATCTTGAACACTTGATATGGTGATTGCATGGTTGAATTATTTGCAAGAATGATTAAATCATGAGTATGTTGAATTCGAATAAATTTTGAATATAGCTAGTTATGCATGCATGATTCCTTGATAATATTGCATCTTCATGAAGCATGAATAAGGATGGTTACTTTCACATGTCACCTATGTCTATGCGATCCGGACTAATCTGCAGGAAAGAATCAGTTACGAGAAAAGTGACCGTGTGACTGAAAATCTCGTGGTGACGAGAATGATCAGTGATGGCATGTTGGGACATGCTAGGTGGTGACCCTGTTGGGTGCTACCAAGGAGATATATTGTGTTAACCTCTACAGGAAAACTTAAACCTCCTGAGTCGACCATAGATCGAGTCTTGTTCCGGTAACCCCCATACTTGTTTCGTGCTACCACAGGTTCCTGCCACAGGTAGGGTATGGTTCAGTAAGTTGCTAACCCCTTTCCGTGCACACACCGTACAGAGGGCCACGATGAGGGTTTCCCAGGGATTCGGGACTAAATCCTGTCATCGGGTCAGGGGGCATGGGTGTTTCCAGTTGTGACTGAGAGGGGGGCACCCCTTGGAATCCGCGTGTATTAATAGTGATCCCATGCAGGACGTTGGTCTCTCCGTCTCAGAGTTTTTCTTGAACGATGCTTTGGGTGATTCCGGGCATCCGGAAAGTTAATCTGGTGTGTGCTGGTTAGGTGTGTTTTCAACCCAAAGACCGTAAAAGGAATTAGTCGGTGTCATGGTACTGAGTAAAGAAATCCTTTACTTGTGGGTAAAGAGTACACCCTCTGCAGAGTTTAAACCTATTCGAATAGCCGTGTCCGCTGTTAAGGGCTACAGTCTGGGTTGGTCAAGTGTCGGTCTTAGTGTCGGTCTTCGGAGGAAAATAATTAAATTGAGCCTGAATTATTTTGCAAGATAATTATTGTCAACCTGATGCTACCATAAATATTTTTGCTATGCATATTAATATTATTATGGTTATGCATAATATTGAGGACTAACCCGTTTCTCTTATTTTGAATTTTTCCTGAGTGTCTCAGGGGCTGGCTAGACTACCCCGAGCACACAATTTTATTTTCAAGACCTTTTGTGGCGTCTCTCGAGTTAACAGGCGGTTTATCATGCCACTACTCTTGTGGACACCCGATTGGCATTTCTCTTCAAGTCCGACCGTGGCGTCACTTGACACCCGACTGACATTTCTCTTCAAGACCTCTCGTGGCGTCTCTCGAGTTTACAGGCGGTCCCGCCACTACTCTTGTAGACACCCGATTGGCATTTCTCTTCAAGACCTACCGTGGTGTCACTTGACATCCGACCGGCATTTCTTTTTTTCCTTAAACTTTCCTTGTTTATCACTAACATTCCCATATATTCATTTATTTGCATATGCTAATATTTTATCATGCCATGATTTAATTCCTGTTAGTAGGCATTTAAGTCCATCATGAGCATACGCATATAGTGTGGTTCATCATGATCATATAATTTAATTGTTGCATTCGGTATATCTTTTGTTCATGATGTTTGCGAGTACATTCCAACGTACTCACAGGCTTGTCCCTGGCTATTTACTTGGCCAGGTCAGGATTTCTTTGAGGCGTACCATAGCGACGTCCGTGTGGAGTCTAGGATGGCAACCACGTGGGATAGGAATTATCCAGGTCAGCCGTTCCTGTGGGAATGGAGCCCCATCGACGTTGGAGAACCACGAGTCGCTTCCGTCATCCACCACCGGAGTCACTGTTGTATCATTAGACCTGTATGGTCTTGTATCCAATTCTTGTAATAGCTTGGTAATCTGTAACAAGGACGTGTCCACCAGTAACGGTAATCCTGGGCTGGTGATGACACGAGGGGTTAATTTCTGGGATATTTTGTGTCCCCGAAATCCGGCCCCGGCAACGTTGATCGGGAGGGGTGTGGCGTACCACAAAACGGAGGAAACAGACTTGTGTTGGAGCGCCTACGGTCGAAACGGTGTCCTGTTCATCGGGAGGGGTGTGGCGTATCGCAAAACGGGACTCCACGGGCTATTGTTCATCCACCGTCTACTGCCTCGCTCCAGCCTCCACGGGCTACTATTCATCCACCGGCGACTTCCTCCAGCCTCCACATGTTCATCCACCGTCGACTTCCTCCGGCCTCCACCAGCTACTGTTCACCACGGGGGGTCTTGTTCATCCAGCCTCCACTGGCTACATTCAACCAGCCCTCCATGGGGTCCTGTTCATCCACCCTCCACCGGCTACTGTTCATGGAGCCTCCATGGGGGTCATGTTCATCCACCCTCCACCGGCCTCCTCGATCGGGGTCCTGTTCATCCAGCGGCAACGGCCTCTACTATCACGGGTCCTGTTCATCCAACCCCCACCGGGAACTATTCATCCAACCCTCAACAATGGTCACTGTTCATCAAGAGGCAGCAGGTTCGATCGGCTTCAGTTAGCAGCAGTAGCGAAGAAATCGCTCGATCGGGTTCAGTTAACAGCAAGGGATCGATTGCTCAGGTTCAGTAATGCGTAGCTAGTGCAATCGCTCGGGTTCAGTAAGCGAACGCCTCACTCTTGGGTTTAGTTAGAGCCCAACGCCTCGCACACACGCGCGTACGTGTACGAGAGAAACGCGCAAACCCTCCGTGCATCGCTCGGCCCCGACCACCCACCGTAACCGGGAACTCCCCAAAATTTTCCTCGCCCTTGCTTCTACCATGATTGTTTCCGTCATGGACAGCCCAAAGAATGTCATGCAGGTGCGTCCCCGGCCCGCCTAGGACGAAAAGCCCATTTTCTGGCATGATTTTTTGTCATAGAAGTAGGAACCCACCACATCTATGATGATGCGTGCTTTTGTCACAATTATCGTCATAGAAGTGTCATAAGCATGGTAGAAAAAAATTCGTTCGGCCCAAAATGTGACGGATGTGTCTTTTTTTGTAGTGTTGGGAAGGGCCTTTCGTCATCAGCAAAAACCTCAACAACAGGTCATATTATCAGATTGACATACGTGAACACAAGAAGTCACGTACATCTAAGGAGGAGACCAACAGGCCTTGGAACATTGCTCATCTCCGTCCTTATTACACGTAGAGCCACTAGCTCCAATTTTTGTACATACATCAGTGTGTATATCTTTGATGATCAATGATAATAAAGCCAACACCCTCGAAACTCGGGGTCTCTGTCGTTTCGTCCAAAATATTGTGTATGAGTCTTTATTCCTTGATCATAGGTCACTTGGGGGCTTCCAACTCATCGAGTTTAGCTCATAATAACCCTCTTGACCTGGCATATGCCACAATATCTATCATGGTTAAACCTGCCTGTTTGTTTGATGCTCATCCGCCAAGATGACCCAACGTACTCTTGACAGTCAATCTATTATGACCCTGAACTTGTCAAGGTTAAAATGCTGACTTAAGTCATGTGAGAGCCAGCCTACAGAAAGCTAGGACAAACCATTGGCTATCATGCCAGCTTCATTGAAGCAAGACTCGAGCCTCGAAAGCCGGTCTCTTTGTCGAGCCTCGAACGCCGACTTAAGATTTATACTTATGTGTTTATCTAACTTGTTTCTTTTTACACTATTATCTATCTTACAGGACTCTCTGTTTGATCATCAATTGCCAGAAGCCGCCGGGTCCTCAATACACCGGTTGATCCTGATCATAGAGTTTTATTACGACCATGAGTCGCCGGGTTTATAAGACACCGGGTTATGCTACTCCTAACTTTTGAATCAATCCAGAGAAGGATCAACTATTGGCGGTTCATACAAATATGACTCGCCATGACATTATTTAGCAAAGCACAGATTGGGCGGGTTGGCATATGTGATGCCCCCGATTCAATCGTACACTAATCATACACACAAATGTGTACGATCAAGATCAGGGACTCACGGGAAGATATCACAACACAACTCTAGACACAAATTAAAGTCATACAAGCTTTATATTACAAGTCAGGGGCCTCCAGGGCTCGAATACATCATCTTGAATGCAAACGAGTCAGCGGAAGCAACAATATCTGAGTACAGACATAAGTTAAACAAGTTTGCCTTAAGAAGGCTAGCACAAAAGCAACAACGATCGAAAAGGCCAGGCCTCCTGCCTGGGAGCCTCCTAACTACTCCTGGTCGTCGGCGGCCTCCACTTAGTAGTAGGCACCCTCTAGGTAGTAGTAGTCATCGGTGGCGGCATCTGGCTCCTAGGATCCGTCATCTGATTGCAGCAATCGGGTATGGGGGAAAAAGAGGTAGCAAAGCACCCGTGAGTACTCATCCAAAGTACTCGCAAGACTTACATCAGATCTAAACTAAGTATGCATCTGTATCAAAGGAATGGGTTGTATCTGTGGACTGAACTGCAGAATGCCAGAAGAGAAGGGGAAAGCCTAACATATCAAAGACTAGCATCTTCAAGCATCTTGCAACATCAGAAGAGATAAGATAACATATTATAATAGTAGTAAGTATGTTGTAACATGGCCCAGAGATCACTTCCTTGACTCCCTGCGAGAAAGCAATCCTAGAGCCATCATTTCCATTTCATGCCTCAGCATCCAGTTCTAGTTGTATCGATCGGGATACAACTTCGAGCGTCCATTACCGTGGACACGGCTATTCGAATAGATAATACTTCCCTGCAGAGGTGCACGAACTTACCCAACACGCTCGATCAACTCTGGCCGGACACACCATCAGGTCATGACCGGTCTCGGCCGATCAACACACCACAGTCCTAACTAGGCTCAACAGAGAGGCCAGCACGCTGGTCTACATCCTAAGCATGCAGGGGTCTTGGGCCCATCGCCCTTTGCACTCCTGCATGTTGCGTACGTGGCCGGTGAGCAGACCTAGCCCCCTTATACAAGCGCAGGCGTTCCAATCCAACCCGACGCGCGCCGCTCAGTCGCTGACATCCGAAGAGCTTTTGGCTGATACATACGACGCAGAGTGCCCATACTTATTCGCGCGTGGTGGTTAGTGCGAAAAGGCCAGAGGCCTACTCGGATCACATATCCAAACCGTTAGTGTCTTGGTAGTGCGCAGTAATGAGCAGACACTCACGATCATGTGACCCCGTCACCCCGTCTCGTGGACTTACGGCAAGGGCTAAGAATGCCCGGCTGTGCCACGTAATTATCTTGCGGGTACCCTCCAGGTCAACCCGACTACACATCAACTCGCGGGTACACTCACGGTCAACCCGACTTCAGATTTATCTCGCGGGTACACTCACGGTCAACCCGACTTCACATTTCTCTCGCGGGTACCCCTCGGGGCCGACCCAACTTCAGTCATGGTTCTGGGGTAAAGTCAAAGTAACCGTGTGGTTATAATCATCAAGAGGGAAATCCGAGGAATCACCCTCTATTGATTTCTACTCGATGGTCCATAACATCAAGGGGGAATCTGAGGAAACACCCTTGAAGGATCCCTACTTGATGTAACCGTCAAGGTGGACCTAGAGGAATCACCCTCGATGGTCCACACTTGGGAGGTTGCATGATAGAGTCGCTATCGGGAGTGGTGAAGGAGGAATCACCCTCGATGACCATGACTGAATAGCTACACTACAGGGTTAACATCAGAAGTGATGATGAGGTATCACCGTCGGCACTCGATAGTAACTCTGCAGAGTCATACAACTAAGGGGGGGTGATGTGTGGTGTCGGGGACTGGACGCCGATCACGTTGATCGAGTCATCCAACATAAAGCGGGGCAACTGGGACAAGGTGAGGGGTCACTGATGGATCACTAACCAACCTATACTAAGCAGTTTAGGATAAGCAGGTAAGGTACAAAGCAGGTTATAAAAGCAGGCTATGCATCAGAATAGAAGCAGTCATTATAGTAGCAAAATCTAGTGCAAGCATGAGAGAGAATAGAATGGGCGATATCAAAATGATCAAGGGGGGGGGGGGTTGCTTGCGTGGAAGTTCTGTTGCAAAGGAAGAAGGGTCATCGGTGACATAGTCGATCACAGGGGCAGCATCGGTCTCGGGGTCTACCAGAGAGAAGATGGGGAATAAACAATAAATATATATCAGACAAGTGCATCACTATGCATGACATGACGATATGCACTGTTAGGGGTGTTCTAACGCGGTACTACACATTACAGATGGAGAGGGAAAACATCCGGAAATGTTTTCCCAACATTTGTCAATTTCTGAATAAATGAAAAGAGGGGGACGGTTCCATGTTCAGCATGCTAGGGGCATGTGACAGATGAACAGAATGCATATTCGGATTCGTTGGATTTTTCTTTGCAACTTTCGTATATATAAATTATTTTCATCCGAGTTATAGATTATTTTATATTAGTTTTCTAAGTTTTAATCAAATTCTGGAATTTCTATTTATTTTTAATTTCAAAAATCACCAGTTAAAACTGGGTGCACCCGGTGCAGTGCACCCGATGTAGTGCACCCAGATGTGCACCAGTGGTCGACATATGGGCCCAGTTAACTGCTGAAGCAACAGTTGACTGGTCAACTTTGACCGGTCGGCGAGTCCACTGGGACCCGCATGTTAGTGACCAGGCTAATCTAAACCAGTTTTAGTTTAATTCTAACTACATTAGTTAGTGGCCAGGGGCCCACTATTGGTGAGAGTTAGCGTGGTGGGTTAGTGGCTAATGACGGCCACGTCAGCAGGTTAATGGCGGCTAACCGTCGGGGCTAACAGGGAACGGCGACGACGACCATCCGGCCAACTCCGGCTTCAGCCGGATGCGTGGCTAGGGGCGTCTGAAAGCCCGCGGCGCAGCGCTGATACGTCTCCAACGTATCTATAATTTTTTATTGTTCCATGCTGTTATATTATCATTCTTGGATGTTTTACCTTAATTTTATTAGCAACTTTATATCATTTTTTGGGACTAACCTATTGACATAGTGCCCAGTGCTAGTTGCTGTTTTTTTGCTTGTTTTTTACTTCACAGAATATCCCTATCAAATGGAGTCCAAACGCAACGAAACTTTTTGGAGATTTTTTTGGGACCAGAAGACAACTTGGGAGCCAAGGAAGCACCAGAGGGGACGCCCATGGGGCCCACAACCCTCCAGGGCGTGCCAGAGGCCCCTAGCACACACAGGTGGGTGGTGGGGCCCATGGGGGTCTCCTCCACCGCCTCTCAGCTCTATAAATTCTCAGATATTCCAGAAACCCTAGGGGAGCAATCAAAACAAATTTCCAGCCGCCGCAAGTTCCAGAAACACGAGATCCAATCTAGAGCCCTATTCTGGCACTCTGCCGGAGGGGAACACGATCACGAAGGGGTTCATCATCCTCATTGGTACTCCTTCGATGATGAGTGAGTAGTTCTTAATAGACCTACGGGTCCGTAGGTAGTAGCTAGATGGCTTCTTCTCTCTTTTTGATTCTCAATACAATGTTCTTCGAGATCTATTTAATGTAATGACTTTTTGCGGTGTGTTTGTTGGGATCCGATGAAGTGCGAGTTTATGATCAGATCTATCTATGAATATTATTTGAGTTTTCTTTGATCTCTTATATGCATGATTGTTATAGCCTCGTATTTCTTCTCTGAATCTTTGGTTTAGTTAGGCAAACTAGATTGATTTTTCTTACAATGGGAAGAGGTGCTTTGTGATGGGTTCGATCTTGCGGTGTCCTCACCCAGTGACAGAAGGGGTAGCGAGGCATGCATGTATCGTTGCTATTAAGGATAAAAAGATGGGGTCTATTCCTACAGGAATAGATCTTGTCTACATCATGTCATCGTTCTTATTGCATTACTCCGTTTCTCCATGAACTTAATACACTAGATGCATGCTGGATAGCGGTCGATGTGTGGAGTAATAGTAGTAGATGCAGGCAGGAGTCGGTCTACTAATCTTGGACGGGATGCTTATATACATCATCATTGCCTTGGATATCGTCATAATTATTTGCTCTTCTATCAATTGCCCAACAATAATTTGTGTACCCACCGTATGCTATTTTCTCGAGAGAAGCCACTAGTGAAATCTATGGCCCCCGGGTCTATCTTTAATCATATTGTTTTCAGATCTATTATTCCAAAAACCCAAAAATACCTTCCTTCACTTTTTCTTTACTTATTTTATTTTGCGTTCTTGCTAGATCTATTTATCCAATATCATACAATTTAATCTATCTTTTTTAACGAGGGAAATACTTACCGTAGTTGTGCTGCATCATCCCTTCCTCTTTGGGGAAATACTAACGCGGTCTCAAGCCACGTCAAAGGAATTTCTGGCGCCGTTGCCGGGGAGACATCATCAACATCTATCAGGTTCCTAATCACAAATCTCATCTCCTTGAAATTTACATTATTTTCCATTTGCCTCTTGTTTTCATCTCCCCCACTTCACAAAAAATTTCTTTTTTATTTGCCTTCTTTTTCGTTCGCCTTTTTCTCATCAGATCTCTTGTTTGCTTGCAATCTTGTTTGCATAGTCACGATGTCTCAAGAAAATACCAAATTGTGTGATTTTTTCAATACCAATAATAATGATTTTATTAGTACTGCGATTGCTCCTCCTGCCACTAGTGCGGAGTCTTGTGATATTAATGTCGCTTTGTTGAATCTTGTTATGAAAGATCAATTTTTCGGTACTCCTAATGAGGATGCCACGTCCCATCTAAACACATTCGTAGAATTTTGTGATATGCAAAAGAAAAAAGATGTGGACAATGATATTGTGAAGTTGAAATTATTTCCTTTCTCTTTGAGGGATCGTACAAAATTTTGGTTTTCTTCTTTTGCCTCACAATAGTATCGAATCTTGGGATAAGTGCAAAGATGCTTTTATTACTAAGTATTTTTTGCCCACGAAAATTATTTCCCTTAAAACTCAAATCATGAATTTTAAGCAACTTGAGCATGAACATGTTGCACAATCTTGGGAAAGAATGAAATTGATGCTAAGAAATTGTCCTACTCATGGTTTATGCGGGATTGAATTTTGTTTATAGAAATCTTTTAGATTTCGTTGTGGGTGGTACTTTTATGGATATTACTTTGGGAGAAGCTACTAAATTTCTAGATAATATTATGGAAAATTATTCACAATGGCATACCGAAAGAGCACCTACTAGTAAAAAAGTTAATTCGGTTAAAGAAATTAGTACTTTGAGTGAAAAGGTTGATGCTCTTATGAAATTGGTTGCTAGTAAAAATGCTCCTAATGATGTGCCTTTGTCTACTTTGATTGAGCTGATCCCGTAGATGTGAATTTTGTCTTGCAAAACAATTTTAATAACAATGCTTATAGAGGTAATTTTAATCCTAGGTCTTTTCCTGGAAATTCCTCTAATAATTATGGCAATTCCTATGGTAATTCTTCTTACAATAATAATAGGAACCCCTCCAATCTTGAGAGTAATATTAAAGAATTTATCAATTCTCAAAAAGTTTTCAACACTATGATAGAAGAAAAGTTGAATAAGATTGATGATATGTCTAGAAGCATTGATAGAATTTCCCATGATGTAGAAAATCTCAAGATTATAGTTTTTCCACCTAATCTTGATGTGAATGAATCAATTAAAGCTTTATATGTTTTATGGATGAAAGTAAGAAAAGAACCGCTATGCTTAGAGCTAAAAGAGAATTTTTAGAAAGAGAGTTTTCTACTGATTGCTTTCATAACAATGATGAAGATCTTAAAATGATTGGTGTTTCTTCTCTTGATTCCTTGTTTAGTAATATTAGACTTGATGAAAGGAGGACTGAATAAGAATCAACTTTAGCTAGAGGGCGTCCTCATAATTCGGAGGGTGAAAACCTTGTTGAAAAAATTGATAAAAGTGGGTTTGGAGAGATCAAAACTTTAACTAGTGATGTGCCCACTCTTTTGGATTACAAAGACTTTAGTTATGATAGTTGCTCTTTGATTGAATGTATTTCTTTGTTGCAATCCATGATAAATTCACCGAATGCCTATGAACAAAATAAAGCTTTTACTAAACATATTGTAGAAGCGATGATGAAAGCTTTAGAAAAAAAGTTGGAATTAGAGATCTCAATTCCTAGAAAATTATATGATGAGTGGGAACCTACCATTAAAGTCAAGATTAAAATTATGAGTGCTTTGCTTTATGTGATTAGGGTGCTAGTGTTTCCACAATTCCGAAATCACTATGTGATGTGCTTGGTCTTACCAATATTAAAGAATGTTCTCTTAATTTGCACTTGGCGGATTCCAATATTAAAAAGCCTTTGGGAAGAATTAATGATGTTCTTATTATTGCAAATAGGAACTATGTGCCCATAGATTTTATTGTTCTTGATATTGATTGCAATCCGTCTTGTCCCATCATACTTGGTAGACCGTTTTTACGAACTATAGGTGCCGTGATTGATATGAAAGAAGGGAATATTAAATTTCAATTTCCACTAAGAAAGGGTATGGAAGACTTCCCTAGAACAAGAATTAAGCCACCATATGAATCAATCATGAGGGCAACCTATGGGGCAAAAACCAAAGATGACAATACTTGAATCTATGCATTATGCCTAGCTAGGGGCATAAAACGATAGCGCTTGTTGGGAGGCAACCCAATGACTAAATTTTATTTTTGCCTTTTTCTTTCTGTTCTTGAGTGTTTGCACAATTATGCCTCTATTATGATTGTTTTTTTATGTTTTAATTAGTGTTTGTGCCAAGTAAAGCCTTTGGGATAGCTTTGGGTGATAGTCGATTTGATCCTGTTGAAAAACATAACCTCTTACGTCCAGTAACAGAATTGTTAAAATTCACAGAAGCGACAAAAAATTCTGAATTTTTTACACAAGATTGATATACAAATTGCCTATGTTTTCCTAAAGTTTAAGACGATTTGGAGTTACAAAAATATGAGTAAATTTCACGTCTTTACAGACTGTTCTGTTTTTAAGAGATTCTATTTTCATTGCATTGTGTGCTTATTTTGATGAATCTATGGATTGTATCGGGGGGTATAAGCCATGGTCAAGTTAGAATACAGTAGGTATAATGCAATAACAAAATATGAATGGGTTTTCAACAGTACTTAAAGCAAAGATTGGTTTTCTTATACTAACGGATCTCACGAAGGTTTTGTTAAGTTTTGTGTGATTGAAGTTTTCAAGTTTTGGGTGAGATCTCGATGGATGAAGGAATAAGGAGTGAAAAGAGCCTAAGCTTGCAGATGCCCATGGTACCATAAGGTAATATTCAAGGAGAACCAAGCAACCAAGCTTGGGGATGCCCCGGAAGGCATCCCCTCTTTCTTCTAACAACCATCGGTAATTTTTACTTGGAGCTATATTTTTATTCGTCACATATCATGAGTTTTGCATGGAGCATCTTATATTATATGAGTCTTTACTTGTTTTGATCTTTAGTTTGTCGCAATCACCCTTGCTGGACACACCTATTTGAGAGAGCCAAAATTATGCTATGATTTGTTAGAATTGCTCTGTGCTTCACTTAAAAAAATTTGAGCCATGGAATTGCTCTAGTGCTTCACTTATATCTTTTTGAGCACGGTGTGCTTTAATTTTTGAAGAAAAACTCTCATGCTTCACTTAGATTAATTTGAGAGTTAGTAAATTTTTTGAAGAAATTCTCTCATGCTTCAATTATATTATTTTGAGAGATGAAAATTTTTATGCTCATGTTCTTCACTTAAATTTGTTTGAGCTCGTCAAAAGCAATTGCAATATATGAAATTAGTCCCAAAGTGATAGATATTCAAGGGGGATATAATAAAAACTTTCATGAAGATCATTGGACAAAATAAACTTGATTCTTAGTAATAGTTTTGAGATATGATGATAGTAATATGTGAGTCATGTTGGTGAGTAATTATGCTTTAGTAAGAATATTGGTGTTAAGGTTTGAGATACCCTATGCAAGCATGAAATACAATATTTATGCAATGAAATTACATCCTACTTGTGGTGCATTATTCGGTGTTAGTTATGCTTAATGCTCGCTTATGTGAATTTTTGTTTCTTGGTTGGTTGCTTCTCAATCCATTTGCTAGCCTTTCCTTGTACTAAGTGGGAATACTACTTGCGCATCGAAAATCCTTAAACCCAGTTATGCCATATGAGTCCACCATACCTACCTATATGCGGTATTTTCGTGCCGTTCTAAGTAAATTTGTATGTGCCAACTCTAATTTTCAAAATGAATTTCCTTTTTGTGTGGCTGTACCGCTCATGAAGCGGGAGGGGGTGGCCAATATTTTTTCATGCTAGATGTGTTATTCTCAAGATGAGTGTTTATTCACTTGTCATTGCACGAGAGTTTGGCAGTAATAGGGATGCCCAGTCCTGAAATGCAAAATAAATTTACTTTATGTTGTCAAATAATAAATTCCTTGGAAAGTGTTGGTATGGAAGGCACCCTTGGATACGGCTAGCCATGGATTGTGAAAGAATGGTGGAAAAAGGAATAAACTTTATTTTATGTTTGGGAACCGCCTATGATGTATCTAGCATGGAAAGTATTGGGAACTACTCGGTCGTTTTCGTTGACGGGAAAAGCATGCCTCTCAAAATATTTTATCTCTCAATTTAAGCTTTGAGCTATAGCACCTCTACAAATCTCTGCTTCCCTCTGCGAAGGGCATATCTATTTACTTTTATGCAATTTTATTTTTATTTGAGTCTCCATCTTCTCTTATAAAGCACCAACAAGGGAGCACTATGATCATACTTGTGCATTGGATGTAGCTAATATTCGAGTGTGTTTCGTGAATGGATCAATGATTGAGCATGATGGGGTAGGGAAAGCTTTCTTTAGTGTTGACATTTTGAGAGACATGGTTGCTTGTTGATATGCTTGAGTATTGAAGTCTTCATGTCAATTATAGACTATTGCATTGAACCATCTAAAAGTCCAAATGTCCATGCTACAAAAGAAAAGAATATGTGATGAACATGTTAGGCAACTTTCCACATCAAAAATTCTGTTTTTATCATTTACCTACTCGAGGACGTGCAGGAATTAAGCTTGGGGATGCTGATACATCACCAATGTATCTATAATTTTTTATTGTTCCATGCTGTTATATTATCATTCTTGGATGTTTTACCTTCATTTTATAGCAACTTTATATCATTTTTTGGGACTAACCTATTGACATAGTGCCCAGTGCCAGTTGCTGTTTTTTTGCTTGTTTTTTACTTCATAGAATATCCCTATCAAACGGAGTCCAGACACAACGAAACTTTTTGGAGATTTTTTTCGGACCAGAAGACAACTTGGGAGCCAAGGAAGCACCAGAGGGGAGGCCCATGGGGCCCACAACCCACCAGGGCGCACCAGAGGCCCCTGGCGCGCCCAGGTGGGTGGTGGAACCCATGGGGGTCTCCTCCATCGCCTCTCAGCACTATAAATTCTCAGATATTCCAGCCGCCGCAAGTTCCAAAACCACGAGATCCAATCTAGAGCCCTATTCCGACACTCTACCGGAGGGGAACACGTTCACGGAGGGGTTCATCATCCTCATTTGTGCTCCTCCAATGATGCGTGAGTAGTTCACCATAGACCTACAGGTCCGTAGGCAGTAGCTAGATGGCTTCTTCTGTCTTTTTGATTCTCAATACAATGTTCTCCTCGATGTTCTTGGAGATCTATTTGATGTAATGACTTTTTGCGGTGTGTTTGTTGGGATCCGAGAAGTGCGAGTTTATGATCAGATCTATCTATGAATATTATTTGAGTTTTCTTTGATCTCTTATATGCATAATTTTTATAGCCTCGTATTTCTTTTCCGAATCTTTGGTTTAGTTTGGCCAACTAGATTGATTTTTCTTGCAATGGGAAGAGGTGCTTTGTGATGGGTTCAATCTTGCGGTGTCCTCACCTAGTGACAGAAGGGGTAGCAAGGCACGCATGTATCGTTGCTATTAAGGATAAAAAGATGGGGTCTATTCCTACATGAATAGATCTTGTCTACATCATGTCATCGTTCTTATTGCATTACTCCATTTCTCGATGAACTTAATACACTAGATGCATGCTGGATAACGATCGATGTGTGGAGTAATAATAGTAGATGCACGCAGGAGTCGGTCTACTAATCTTGGACGTGATGCCTATATACATGATCATTGCCTTGGATATCGTCATAATTATTTGCTCTTCTATCAATTGCCCAACAGTAATTTGATTACCCACCGTATGCTATTTTATCGAGAGAAGCCACTAGTGACATCTACGGACCCCGGGTCTATCTTTTGTCATATTGTTTTCAGATCTATTATTCCAAAAACCCAAAAATACCTTGCTGCACTTTTCTTTACTTATTTTATTTTGTGTTCTTGCTAGATCTATTTATCCAATCTCATACGGTTTAATCTATCTTTTTACCGAGGGATTGACAACCCCTCTGACGCATCGGGTTGCAAGTATTTGTTCTTTGTGATTATGTATTGTTTACATAGTGTTGCTTGGTTCTCCTACTGGATTGATAACTTGGTTTCATAACTGAGGGAAATACTTACCGTAGTTGTGTTGCATCATCCCTTCCTCTTTGGGGAAATACCGACGTAGTCTCAAGCCACGTCAGGAGTGTCTAAGGGTGCTCTCGGGGCTGTGGGGGACGGCGTGCAGCAGCAGCGGTGGCGAGCAGAGCGGCGGTGAACTTCGGCCAGCGCGACCGCGCCCGCGATAGTAGCGGCAGGAGCGAAGCTGGGCGAGGCCAAGAACGGGTGGCAGTGCGCATCGGCGAGCATGTCCCGAAGAGAGGCAAGGCGCGGGAGCGCAGGGGGAGGGGAGGCTGGAGCGGCGGCGGCAGCGGGCAAAGCCGCAGCAGAGCAAAGCAGTGGCGGCGGGCAGCGCTCGGTGTCGAGGCCTTGCGGGACGCAGGGGTGAGTGAGCGCGGGAGGCAGCAGTCGTGTGTGGGCACGCACAGGGCACGCGAGGGTGCAGCAATGCGAGGGCCAGCGCGAGCGGGGGCGGTCGGCGCGGTTCGACCTCGGCAGGGCACATGCGGCTACGGGAGAGCACCGGAGAGAGGGAGGAGGAGCGGGGGCTTATGGAGATCATGTAGGGGTGCAAAGTAGGCTCGGGGAGGGCTCGGTGGAGCGAGACGGCGGCGGCGACCTCTGGCGTCCGACGATAGAGACGAAGGAGAGGGTGACGCTGTGGGGCACTCCGGCTCGAGCTCGCGGTCGAGGAAGATGTAGTGGAGGCCGGGGAAGGGGTGGGACAGGTTGAGGCGTCTGGGGACGGCGGGTGTTGCGTTGGTGGTTCGGCGATGGCGACGACAGCGCGTCGGCGAGGTGGAGGGAAGGAGATTTGGTGGGGAGAGGGAGAGGCAGAGAGGGAGAGCAGGGGTAGTGGGCGAGTGGGGAGGGAGCCCGAGGCGTTGGGGGCTGCCCGTGTCCCCTCGCCGGCGATTTGGCAGCACAGGGCGCCGGGTCCGGCGGGAACGAGCTGGGGGGCTCGGTCGCGTGAATAGAGAGAAGGAGAGGGATGACCGGGGAGGGGGAGTGGGCCGTGCCGGCTGGCTGGGGTGGGCCGAGGTCCGGGGGGCAGGGGCTTTGGCCTTTTCTATTTTTTTAGCTTTTGTTTTTCTTTTTAAAACTTTTATATTTCTAAATCTTTTAAAACAAAATGGTTTTATAAAATATAAGACTTGCAACTAATTTAGCTTAATAAATTTACTCCACTGCCACATTAGGTTTGGCACCAAAATAAAATAGCCTAGAATTTTTATAAATTAAAAGGCATTTAATTTATTGCTTTGGCCACTGTTTTAAATAGTTTTGTGCATTATAACATTTTACAAAAATGTTGGTTCACCACAAATATTAACAAATGATTATTTGCAACAACTTGAACATTTTAGTTTTCATGTTCGAGAAGTATTGAATTTCACTTAGAATTTGAAGTTGAATTCGGGTGGAGTTTCAAATGGGATAATGATCAAAGTGACTAAGCACTGTTTTAGCAAAATGATTAGCTTGATCTCAGGGATTACTGTTGCTCATTAGTACAGGGGTGTTACAACTCTCCTCCTCTAAAAGAAATTCTCGCCCCGAGAATTAAGAGGTAGAAGGGAAAAGCTCGGGGTATTCAACACGAAGATTATCCTCGCGTTCCCAAGTGGATTCATATTTATTATGATTCGACCATTGCACTTTGAGGAACTTGGTAACCTTCTGGCGGGTTCGACGTTCAGCTTCTTCAAGAATGCGGATATGATGCTCTTTGTCGGTGAGATCATCTTGAACTTCAATCAGTTCTGGATCCACTTCACGTTCCGGGTCCCTGAAGCAACGACGAAGTTGTGACACGTGGCAGACCTCATGGGCTTGAGAGAACTGAGGTGGCTACTACAGTTGATAAGCCACCGATCCACGACGGGCCAGAATGCGGAAAGGACCAATGTAGCGCGGAGCTAGCTTGCCCTTGACTCCAAACCGATGGGTGCCTCTCAAAGGAGTGACACGCGGATAAGCTTGTTCACCAAGTTGATAAGTTGAACCCCAGTGTTTCCAGTCATAGTTGCTCTTCTAGAGGGACTGGGCCGCCTTGAGATTATCCTGGACAATGCGAACCTGCTCTTCAGCTTGTTGGATGATGTCTGGACCAATGAGCGTTCATTCCCCAGTTTCTGACCAATTCAGAGGGGTTCGGCACTTACGTCCATATAGCACTTCAAAGGGTGCCATCTTCAAGCTGGCTTGATAGCTGTTGTTATAAGAGAACTCCGCATAAGGGAGAGATTCTTCCCACTTCTTGTCGAAAGAGATAACACGAGCCCGAAGCATGTCTTCAAGAATTTGATTGACTCACTCGACTTGGCGTTGGGATTGGGGATGATAAGCAGTGCTCCAGGTAATATGAGTTCCCATTGCCTCTTGGAAACTATCCCAGAACTTCGAGGTGAATAAACTGCCACGGTCTAAACTGATCTCCTTTGGAATGCCGTGGAGTGACACAAATCTGGAGATATACAAGTTTGCTAATTGACTAGCAGTGATAGTCTCCTTGACTGGCAGAAAGTGAGCAACTTTCGAGAATTGATCGATGAAGACAAAGATAGCATCATTACCCTTTTGCGACTTGGGAAGGCCAGTGACGAAGTCCATCTGAATCTCACTACTGCAGGATGCTGCTAACGCGACACTATGATCAGAGACCCTTTAACGAAACTGTGTGCGATGTATTAATCAAAAACGGTGATGTAAAAAAAACTGTCAAAAAAGATGCGAAATGTTTGCGATGAAGGATTCATCAAACATGGTTCACATTTTAGTTGCGCGTGCGATGCGGGGCATACGGTTCAGTTCAATTAACTGTTTGCGATGAGGAGGAAGAACAGAAACAGGCAGCCAGATGAAGGCGTGTGCGATATACGGCATACAGTTCACTCGGATTAACTGTTTGTGATGAGGCGGAACAACAGAAACGGGCAGCCAGATGAAGGTGTGTGTGATTGAGGGCATACGCTTCAGAAGGATTAACTGTTTGCGATTAGGCAACACAACAGAAACGATCAGCCAGATCAAACTGTCTGCGATTGACGGCGTACACTTCACACGGATGAACTGTTTGCGATCAACCACAACAAACAGAAACAGTTAGACAGATCAACGTGTGTGCTCTAGACGGGCACACATTCTAATTAAAAGAAGCGTGCACGATGGTAATAACGAGCGCGCACGGTTGTTGGAACAAGACGTGTGCTGACATTGCCTATTATGGTGCACCCTATGGTGCAAACGCCACGTACGCGGCCAAGAAAGCGTGCCCATATTACGCCGTCTGGGAATAGTGCCACACTTAGAAATTACAGAACCGTCAATAAATTTTGAGCCTGCGTCCCATCACATTCCAAATTACTACCATGTTATATTTAATTGCAAACCTGTTCACACCAATCAAAACCTAAACGGTTTCCCACTTAGGAGCGTATTAGTACTCGGTTATAAATACTACTACTCCAAGATGACTGCACATTCCTCCTCAACTCCTCATCCACAAAAACAAACAAGTCATTCATCATCGTTCCCTTGCATCTGCCATGGCCAGCGTGAGTTCTGGGTCGAGAGATTACCACCAGGGAGAGGCGAGCATGGAAGCGGAAGCACGAGAGATGTCCCGCCTCACCGCGAAAACAGCCGACATGTCCTGCTGCGCGGCCGTAGCAGCACAGAGGTCCCGCCGCGCCGCCGAAGCAGCACGGAGATCCCGTCGCGCCGTCGATGCAGCAGACTGGTCCAGCCGCACCACGGAAGCAGCAGAGATGTCCCGCCGCGCCGCGAATGCAGCAGAGATGTCCTCCCGCGCCGCGGCGGCCTGGGAAAATGTCTTGCGGAGTATTATTGTTTTTATGTCAATATTAAACTTTTGTTTTGAATCTTACAGATCTGAACATTCATGCCACAATAAAGAAAAGTACATGGATAAATATGTTAGGTAGCATTCCACATCAAAAATTCTGTTTTTATCATTTACCTACTCGAGGACGAGTAGGAATTAAGCTTGGGGATGCTTGATACGTCTCCAACGTATCTATAATTTTTTATTGTTCCATGCTACTATATTATCTGTTTTGGATGTTTTATATGCATTAATATGCTATTTCATATTATTTTTAGGACTAACCTATTAACCTAGAGCCCAGTGCCAGTTTCTGTTTCTGTTTTTTCCTTGTTTTTGAGTTTCACAGAAAAGGAATACCAAACAGAGTCCAAACGGAATAAAACTTTCGCGATGATTTTTCTTGGACCAAAAGGAATCCAGGAGACTTGGAGATGAAGTCGGAGGAGCCACGAGGCGGCCACAAGGACGGAGGGCGCGCCCAGGGGGGTAGGGCGCGCCCCCACCCTTGTGGGCCCCTCGTGCACCTCCTGACCTAATTCTTTCGCCTATATATACTCATATATCCCAAAACCAACAGAGACATCCACGAAAAGACTCTTCCACCGCCGCAACCTTCTGTACACGTGAGATCCCATCTAGGGACCTTTTCCGGCACCCTACCGGAGAGGGATTCGATCACGGAGGGTTTCTACATCAACACCATTACCCTTCCGATGAAGCATGAGTAGTTTACCACAGACCTACGGGTCCATAGCAAGTAGCTAGATGGCTTCTTCTCTCTCTTTGATTCTCAATACCATGTTCTCCTCGATGTTCTTGGAGATCTATTCAATGTAATACTTTTTTGCGGTGTGTTTGCCGAGATCCGATGAATTGTGGATTTCTGATCAGCTTATCTATGAATATTATTTGAATCTTCTCTGAATTCTTATATGCATGATTTGATATCTCTGTAATTCTCTTTGAACTATCGGTTTGGTTTGGCCAACTAGATTGGTTTTTCTTACAATGGTAGAAGTGCTTAGCTTTGGGTTCAATCTTGCGGTGTCCTTTCCCAGTGACAGTAGGGGCAGCAAGGCACGTATTGTATTGTTGCCATCGAGGATAAAAAGATGGGGTTTTCATCATATTGCTTGAGTTAATTCCTCTACATCATGTCAACTTACTTAATGAATTACTCTGTTCTTTATGAACTTAATACTCTAGATGCATGCTGGATAGCGGTCGATGTGTGGAGTAATAGTAGTAGATGCAGAATCATTTTGGTCTACTTGACATGGACGTGATGCCTATATTCATGATCATTGCCTTAGATATCGTCATAACTTTGCGCTTTTCTATCAATTGCTCGGCAGTAATTTGTTCACCCACTGTATTATTTTCTATCTTGAGAGAAGCCTCTAGTAAAACCTATGGCCCCTGGGTCTATTTTCCATTATATAATCTTCTACTTTTCATCATACAAGTTTCCGATCTACTATTTTGCAATCTTTTACTTTCCGATCTATAAAACAAAAATACCAAAAATATTTACTTTATCGTTTATCTATCTCTATCAGATCTCACTTTTGCAAATAACCGTGAAGGGATTGACAACCCCTTTATCGCGTTGGGTGCAAGTTGTTTGATTGTTTGTGCAGGTATTCGGTGATTTGTGTGTTGTCTCCTACTGGATTGATACCTTGGTTCTCAAATTGAGGGAAATACTTATCTCTACTTTGCTGCATCACCCTTTCCTCTTCAAGGGAAAAACCAACGCAAGCTCAAGAAGTAGCAGGAAGAATTTCTGGCGCCGTTGCGGGGGAGATCTACGCCAAGTCAAGACATACCAAGTACCCATCATAAACTCTCATCTCTTGCATTACATTATTCGCCATTTGCCTCTCGTTTTCCTCTCCCCCACTTCTAAAATGATTTTCGAAAAGATTTGCCTTTTTCTTCGCCCCTCTATTTGCCTTTTCTTCGTCCCTCTTCCATTCGTCTTCTTCGTTCGCTTTTTGTGTGCTCATGTGTTGGATTGCTTGCTTTGTCACGATGGCTCAAGAGAATACTAAATTGTGTGACTTTTCCAACACCAATAACAATGATTTTATTAGTACTCCGATTGCTCCCGCCACTAGTGCGGAATCTTGTGAAATTAATGCCGCTTTGTTGAATCTTGTTATGAAAGATCAATTTTCTGGCCTTCCTAGTGAAGATGCCGCATCCCATCTAAACAATTGCATTGATTTGTGTGATATGCAAAAGAAAAAAGATGTGGATAATGATATTGTTAAATTGAAGCTATTTCTGTTCTCACTTCGAGATCGTGCTAAAACTTGGTTTTCATCTTTGCCTAAAAATAGTATTGATTCATGGAATAAGTGTAAAGATGCTTTTATTTCCAAGTATTTTCCTCCTGCTAAGATCATCTCCCTTAGGAACGATATTATGAATTTTAAGCAACTTGATCATGAGCATGTTGCACAATCTTGGGAGAGGATGAAATTGATGATACGAAATTACCCTACTCATGGTTTGAATTTGTGGATGATTATACAAAAAAATTATGCCGGATTGAATTTTGCTTCTAGAAATCTTTTAGATTCGGCCGCGGGAGGCACCTTTATGGAAATTACTCTAGGTGAAGCTACTAAACTTCTAGATAATATTATGGCTAATTATTCTCAATGGCATACCGAAAGATCTTCCACTAGTAAAAAAGTGCATGCAATTGAAGAGATTAATGTTTTGAGTGGAAAGATGGATGAACTTATGAAATTATTTGCTAGCAAGAGTGCTTCTTTGGATCCTAATGATACGCCTTTGTCCACTTTGATTGAAAATAATAATGAATCTATGGATGTGAATTTTGTTGGTAGGAACAATTTTGGTAATAACGCGTATAGAGGCAATTTTAATCCTAGGCCGTTCCCTAGTAATTCCTCTAATAATTATGGTAATTCCTACAACAATTCTTATGGAAATTATAATAAGGTGCCCTCTAATTTTGAAAATAGTGTTAAAGAATTTATGAGTTCGCAAAAGAATTTCAATGCTTTGATTGAAGAAAAATTGCTTAAGATTGATGATTTGGCTAGGAACGTGGATAGAATTTCTCTTGATGTTGACTCTTTGAAACTTAGATCTATTCCACCCAAGTATGATATCAATGAGTCTCTCAAAGCTATGAGAATTTCCATTGATGAGTGCAAAGAAAGAACCGCTAAGATGCGTGCTAAAAAAGATTGGTTTGTAAAAACATGTTCTTCTAGTTTTTGTGAAAACAATGATGAAGATCTTAAAGTGATTGATGTGACTCCTATTGAATCTTTGTTTTCCAATATAAATCTTGATAAAGATGGGACTGGAGATGAGTCAACTTTAGTTAAAAGGCATCCTAATGATTCGGAGTTTTTAGATCTTGATGCAAAAATTGATAAAAGTGGGATTGGAGAGGTCAAAACTTTAAGTAGCAATGAACCCACTCTTTTGGATTTCAAGGAATTTAATTATGATAGTTGTTCTTTAATAGATTGTATTTCCTTGTTGCAATCCATGTTGAATTCTCCTCATGCTTATAATCAAAATAAAGCTTTTACTAAACATATCGTTGATGCTATGATGCAATCTTTTGAAGAAAAGCTTGAATTGGAAGTTTCTATCCCTAGAAAACTTTATGATGAGTGGGAACCTACTATTAAGATTAAGATTAAAGATTATGAGTGCCATGCTTTGTGTGATTTGGGTGCTAGTATTTCCACGATTCCAAAAACTTTATGTGATGTGTTAGGTTTCCGTGAATTTGATGATTGTTCTTTAAATTTGCATCTCGCGGATTCCACTATTAAGAAACCTAGGGGAAGGATTAATGATGTTCTTATTGTTGCAAATAGGAATTATGTGCCCGTAGATTTCATTGTTCTTAATATAGATTGCAATCCTACATGTCCTACTATTCTTGGTAGACCTTTCCTTAGAACGATTGGTGCAATTATTGATACGAAAGAAGGAAACATTATATTTCAATTTCCGTTAAGGAAGGGCATGGAACACTTTCCTAGAGAGAAAATTAAATTGCCATATGAATCTATTATGAGAGCTACTTATGGATTGCATACCAAAGATGACAATACCTAGATCTATTCGTGTTTTTATGCCTAGCTAAGGGCGTTAAACAATAGCGCTTGTTGGGAGGCAACCCAATTTTATTTTTGCTTTTGCTTTTTGGTTCTGTTTTGCAATAAATAATTCGTCTAGCCTCTGTTTAGATGTGGTTTTATGTTTTAATTAGTGTTTGTGCCAAGTAAGACCTTTGGGATGTCTTACGGTGATAGTTGATTTGATCTTGCTGAAAAACAGAAACTATTGCGTCCAGTCTCAGAATTTTAATAATTCACTGAGCATTGAAAAACTCTGAATTTTTTATACGAGATTGATATACAGATTGCCTCCGTTTTCCTAATTGTTTATAATTTTTAGAGTTACATAAGTATTATAACAATTCGGATCTTCCCAGACTGTTCTGTTTTTGACAGATTCTCTTTTCTTTGTGTTGTTTGCTTATTTTGATGAATCTATGGGTACTATCGAGGGGTATGAACCATGGAAAAGTTGGAATACAGTAGATATTACACCAATATAAATAAATAATGAGTTCACAACAGTACCAAAGTGGTGATTTATTTTCTTATACTAACGGAGCTTATGAGATTTTCTGTTGAGTTTTGTGTTGTGAAGTTTTCAAGTTTTGGGTAAGGATTTGATGGACTATGGAATAAGGAGTGGCAAGAGCCTAACCTTGGGGATGTCCAAGGCACCCCCATGTAATATTCAAGGACAACCAAGAGCCTAAGCTTGGGGATGCCCCGGAAGGCATCCCCTCTTTCGTCTTCGTCTATCGGTAACTTTACTTGAGGCTATATTTTTATTCACCACATGATATGTGTTTTGCTTGGAGCGTCTTGTATAATTTGAGTCTTTGCTTTTTAGTTTGCCACAATTATCCTTACTGTACACACCTTTTGAGAGGGACACGCATGAATCGTGATTTATTAGAATACTCTTTGTGCTTCACTTATATCTTTTGAGCTAGGCAATTTTGCTCTAAAGCTTCACTTATATCTTTTTAGAGCACAGCGGTGGTTTTATTTTATAGAAATTATTGAACTCTCATGCTTCACTTATAGTATTTTGAGAGTCTTTAAACATCATGGTAATTTGCTTTCGTTATAAATTTAGTCCTAATATGATAGGCATCCAAGAGGGATATAATAAAACTTTCATATAAAGTGCATTGAATACTATGAGAAGTTTGATTCCTTATGATTGTTTTGAGATATAAAGATGGTGATATTAGAGTCATGCTAGTGAGTAATTGTGAATTTGAGGAATACTTGTGTTAAGGTTTGTGATTCCCGTAGCATGCACGTATGGTGAACCGTTATGTGATGAAGTCGGAGCATGATTTATTTATTTATTGTCTTCCTTATGAGTGGCGGTCGGGGACGAGCGATGGTCTTTTCCTACCAACCTATCCCCCTAGGAGCATGCGCGGAGTACTTTATTTCGATAACTAATAGATTTTTGCAATAAGTATATGAGTTCTTTATGACTAATATTGAGTCCATGGATTATACGCACTCTCACCCTTCCACCATTGCTAGCCTCTCTTGTACCACGCACCTTTCGCCGGTACCATACACCCACCATATACCTTCCTCAAAACAGCCACCATACCTACCTATTATGCCATTTCCATAGCCATTCCGAGATATATTGCCATGCAACTTTCCACCATTCCGTTTTATTATGACACGCTTCATCATTGGCATATTGCTTTGCATGATCATGTAGTTGACACCGTATTTGTGGCAAAGCCACCATTCATAATTTTTTCATACATGTCACTCTTGATTCATTGCACATCCCGGTACACCACCGGAGGCATTCATATAGAGTAATATTTTGTTCTAAGAATCGAGTTGTAATATTGAGTTGGAAGTAAATAAAAGTGTGATGATCTTCATTATTAGAGCATTGTCCCATGTGAGGAAAGGATGATGGAGACTATGATTCCCCCACAAGTCGGGATGAGACTCCAGACGAAAAATAAATAAATAAAGGCCAAACAAAAATGAGAGAAGGCCCAAACAAAAAAATAAGAGAGAAAAAGAGAGAAGGGACAATGTTACTATCCTTTTACCACACTTGTGCTTCAAAGTAGCACCGTGATCTTCATGATAGAGAGTCTCCTATGTTGTCACTTTCATATACTAGTGGGAATTTTTCATTATAGAACTTGGCTTGTATATTCCAATGATGGGCTTCCTCAAATTGCCCTAGGTCTTCGTGAGCAAGCGAGTTGGATGCACACCCACTTAGTTTTCTTTTGAGCTTTCATAAACTTATAGCTCTAGTGCATCCGTTGCATGGCAATCCCTACTCACTCACATTTATATCTATTGATGGGCATCTCCATAGCCCGTTGATACGCCTAGTTGATATAAGACTATCTCCCTCTTTTTGTCTTCTCCACAACCACCTTCTATTCCACCTATAGTGCTATGTCCATGGCTCACGCTCATGTATTGTGTGAAAGTTGAAAAAGTTTGAGAACATCAAAAGTATGAAACAATTGCTTGGCTTGTCATCGGGGTTGTGCATGATTTGAATATTTTGTGTGGTGAAGATGGAGCATAGCCAGACTATATGATTTTGTAGGGATAAGCTTTCTTTGGCCATGTTATTTTGAGAAGACATAATTGCCTTGTTAGTATGCTTGAAGTATTATTGTTTTTATGTCAATATTAAACTTTTGTTTTGAATCTTACGGATCTGAACATTCATGCCACAATAAAGAAAATTACATGGATAAATATGTTAGGCAGCATTCCACATCAAAAATTCTGTTTTTATCATTTAACTACTCGAGGACGAGCAGGAATTAAGCTTGGGGATGCTTCATATGTCTCCAACGTATCTATAATTTTTGATTGTTCCATGGTATTATAATATATATTTTGGATGTTTTATATGCATTAATATGCTATTTTATATTTTTTTTGGGACTAACCTATTAACCTAGAGCCCAGTGCCAGTTTCTGTTTTTTCCTTCTTTTTGAGTTTCGCAGAAAAGGAATACCAAACGGAGTCCAAACGGAATAAAACTTTCGCGATGATTTTTCTTGGACCAAAAGGAAACCAGGAGACTTGGAGATGAAGTCGGAGGAGCCACGAGGCGGCCACAAGGACGGAGGGTGCGCCCAGGGGGGTAGGGCATGCCCCCCCACCCTTGTGGGCCCCTCGTGCACCTCCTGACCTAATTCTTTCGCCTATATATACTCATATATCCCAAAACCAACAGAGGCATCCACGAAAAGACTTTTCCACCGCCGCAACCTTCTGTACCCGTGAGATCCCATCTAGGGACCTTTTCTGGCACCCTGCCGGAGGGGGATTCGATCACGGAGGGCTCCTACATCAACACCATTGCCCTACCGATGAAGCGTGAGTAGTTTACCACAGACCTACGGGTCCATAGCTAGTAGCTAGATGGCTTCTTCTCTCTCTTTGATTCTCAATACCATGTTCTCCTCGATGTTCTTGGAGATCTATTCGATGTAATACTTTTTTGCGGTGTGTTTGCCGAGATCCGATGAATTGTGGATTTATGATCAGCTTATCTATGATTATTATTTGAATCTTCCCTAAATTCTTATATGCATGATTTGATATCTTTGTAATTCTCTTCGAACTATCGGTTTGGTTTGGCCAACTAGATTGGTTTTTCTTGCAATGGGAGAAGTACCTAGCTTTGGGTTCAATCTTGCGGTGTCCTTTCCCAGTGACAGTAGGGGCAGCAAGGCACGTATTGTATTGTTGCCATCGAGGATAAAAAGATGGGGTTTTCATCATATTGCTTGAGTTAATTCCTCTACATCATGTCATCTTACTAAATGCATTACTCTGTTCTTTATGAACTTAATACTCTAGATGCATGCTGGATAGCGGTCGATGTGTGGAGTAATAGTAGTAGATGCAGAATCATTTCGGTCTACTTGACACGGACGTGATGCCTATATTCATGATCATTGCCTTAGATATCGTCATAACTTTGCGCTTTTCTATCAATTGCTCGGCAGTAATTTGTTCACCCACCGTATTATTTTCTATTTTGAGAGAAGCCTCTAGTAAAACCTATGGCCCCCGGGTCTATTTTCCATCATATAATCTTCTACTTTTCATCATACAAGTTTCCGATCTACTATTTTGCAATCTTTTACTTTCTGATCTATAAAACAAAAATACCAAAAATATTTACTTTATCCTTTATCTATCTCTATCAGATCTCACTTTTGCAAATAACCGTGAAGGGATTGACAACCCCTTTATCGCGTTGGGTGCAAGTTGTTTGATTGTTTGTGCATGTATTCGGTGATTTGTGCGTTGTCTCCTACTGGATTGATACCTTGGTTCTCAAACTGAGGGAAATACTTATCTCTACTTTGCTGCATCACCCTTTCCTCTTCAAGGGAAAAACTAACGCAAGCTCAAGAAGTAGCATCTACCGGCTTCATCTGGCAACTAAGTGAGGGCAATGCGAAGCTCCAGGCCGAGCGCGACCTGCTGAGGGCGAAGATCGTTGGAAGTGCGGAGAATCAGGAGGAGACCACTGCCTTGTTGAAGAGGACCGGCGTAATCGTCAAGAAACTTATGGACGAGAATGACATGCTCCGCATCGAGCGCCAAAGGCTGGTGGAGGAATCCGTGGATGCTCTCAAGCAGCATCTTGAGGACACGAAAGAGCTCATTGCCACTCGCCGCGGAGACTAGTTCCCGCGGCCTGCAGCAACGCATCAAGAAAGTAGGGATCAACGAGCCAGATCATTGTCTTCCTTCTTCTTTTGCCCTTGTGTATTTCGGGCGTTGCCGCATGTGGCTTTTTTAATTATCTTCCTAAATATGTAAGACAATTATTATCCACTGTCATCGTCCTTATATTCATCAGTCTTGCTATAAGTCACAGTCGATGCTATATAGGTCTGTCGGATCTTACATCAAGATCCATGCAAAACTTTCTTTTCGGATTTTCTTTTTTCTCTCTTAAATCTCAGTCGAGTGAGACATAGCCACGCCATGAAACAAGGGCTTGGGCACCATTAATGGAGATGTTGGGAGGGAGGTGGGCGGTGGATAGAGGTCAAAGGGCTCTCCTCCCGATGAGCACGCGCAGGGGTCTGATCGCACGCCTCCCGTACTCAAATAGCTACCCCGCACGGCACCTCCTAGCCAATAAAAAAAGGGGACGCGTGGCGGCACGTAAATGGTAAGTAGAACACCCACGGTTTCAATAATACTTATGTTTCCGATTTATAACGTGACAGCACTTGTTCCTAAATGACTTTGTTGATTGTTAATGTGTGCGCCTTCGCAAATCGGACAAAAAAATTACTACAGCATGTTGGTGCCATGTCATGACACCATGCCAAGTTTCATGATTTTCAGGCGAGTTTTGTATTTACGGGAATTTTAAAACCAAGTTTCTCGATGTCCAGATGTTTGAATTCCATTCCCACTTCTTCCATGGGACCTAGAAGTTCGCCCAAGTACACATAAATGATTTTCCAACTAACTTTTGCGCACTGGAGCATGCGCTTGTACTTCAAATTTGAATTATGTGCATTAAATGCCTGGAAAATCAATTAATGTATAAAAAGGCCAAACGAACCCGGAATAATTCCAAAATTTAGCATGAAACTCCTATTTGGTCTAAGCTGCCTGTGTAAAAAAATCAAGGCGGGAGAAGGCAGTGTATGTCGTTTCGCACACTGAGGTGACATGTTCCCTCTCGGAACCACGAGCCTTCTTGAGAGAAGCTCCGGTTTGCAAGAAGCTTATACCAAAGCTTGTCCCAATTCGGCCAAAAAAATTACCACAGCATGTTGGTGCCATGTCATGACACCATGCCAAGTTTCATGATTTTCAGGCGTGTTTTGGATTTACAGGAATTAAAAAACCAAGTTTCTCAATATTTCCGGCCAAGCCACGATGCCCAGATGTTTGAATTCCATTCCCATTTCTTGCATGGGACCTACAAATTCACCCAAGGACACACATGTGATTTTTCAACCAACTTTGGTGCACTGGAGCATGTGCTTGTAGCTCAAATTTGAATTATGCACATTAAATGCCCAGAAATTCAATTGATGTATAAAAAAGGCCAAACGAACCCGGAATAATTCCAAAATTTAGCATGAAACTCCTATTTTGTCTAAGCTGCCTGTGTAAAAAAATTAAGGCGGGAGAAGGTAGTGTATGTCGTTTCGCACACGGAGGTGACACGTTCCCTCTCGGAATCACGAGCCTTCTTGAGAGAAGCTCCGGTTTGCAAGAAGCTTATACCAAAGCTTGTCCCAATTCGGCCAAAAAATTTACCACGGCATGTTGGTGCCATGTCATGACACCATGCCAAGTTTCACGATTTTCAGGCATGTTTTGGATTTACATGAATTAAAAAACCAAGTTTCTCAATATTTCTGGTTGAGCCACGACGCCCAGATGTTTGAATTTCATTCCCATTTCTTGCAAGGGACCTAGAAATTCACCCAAGGACACACATGTGATTTTTTAACCAACATTGGTGCACTGGAGCATGTGCTTGTAGTTCAAATTTGAATTATGCACATTAAATGACAAGAAATTCAATTAATGTATAAAAAGTCCAAACGAACCCGGAATAATTCCAATTTTAACACGGCACTCATATAGTTCTATGTTTCCTCTGTAAAAAATCAAGGGGGGAGGCAGCGTATATCGTTTCGCACACAAAGATGACACGTCCCCCCTCGGGAACCATGAGTCTTCTCGAGAGAAGCTCCGGTTTGCAATAAGCTTATACCAAAACTTGTCCAAATGCGGCCAATTTTTTTACCACAGCATGTTGGTGCCATGAAATGACACCATGCCAAGTTTCATGATTTTCAGGCGAGTTTTGAATTTACAGGAATTTAAAAACCAAGTTTATCAATGTTCCCGGCCGAGCCACGAAGCCTAGATGTTTGAATTTCATTCCCATTTCTTGCATGGGACCTATAAATTCACCCAAAGACATACATGTGATTTTTCAACAAACTTTGGTGCACTGGAGCATGTGCTTGTAGTTCAAATTTGAATTATGCACATTAAATGCCTAGAAACTCAATTAATGCATAAAAATGCCAAACGGACCCGAAATAATTCCAAATTTAAACACGACACTCATGTAGTTGCATGTTCACTGTACATAAATGTTCTAGCAATTCAAACACCATCCTTTCCCTCCGTAACACCATTTTGTCTTTCAAAACATAATGAAAAAATTAGGTATACCACAAACAGTTTACTAGGAAGAATCGTGTGGGATGCGATATAAAATATCTTGGCGCACCGTCTTGTCTGGCTTATGCAGGAAGCTTCGTCGTCTACAGTTCACCACCCGCGCTTGAACCACACTTGCGCGCCAGTTTCTCGCGGCACCGAGGGAAATTTTTCTGCCACCGCGGAAATATCTATCTCCCCGCCCCCTCCCTCCCACCAAAAGCCACATTTCCACTGTTCCTCCTTGCTTTCCAAGTTCAAACCTTCACTGCTGCTTACTGGCAGCTCAGCCTCCTCGCCGGCGACCCTTCTTCTTGTAGTGCCGCCTCCTCGCCGGCGACCCTTCTTCTTGCAGCGCCGCCTCCTCGCCGGCGACCCTTCTTCTTGCTACGCGGCCTCCTCGCCACCGACCTTCTTCTTGCTGCACGACCTCATCGATATGATCAGGTAATCCACACCCCACCCACACCATCATCCTCCTTCCCCGTCCCACATGCCCCAACCGACGGCGTGACACCTTTCGCCGAAAGCACTGGCCCTGTCCTCCAATTAAGCGCCGTCCACAGCCATTTTGCATGCAGTATAACATGGAGCTCAGTAGCATCTGGCAGCGGAGAAGCAAATCGCGGCCACACACGCGCATGAGGTTGCTATGGCTGCCATGCGTGCCAACCGCCAGATCTTGGAGGAGCACCTCGTCTTCAAGGCCACCGTCGACACCGCCATGCGGTTTTCTACTTTAAAATACAGTTTGTGCTGTTTTCTCGAGGCCACCGCCAGTGCCTTCTAGTGATTTGTCCTCTATAATGTTAATATGCAATCTGATGTTCAGTTAATAGTTTGGTCCTCTGAAATGTAATGTTCAGTTAACAGTTTGGTCCAACAATTGCTACATTTCGTAGTACTGTTCCCAAGCATTCTTTGTGTTGTTAACTGTCTTATCTTCTAGTACATGTTTCTATTCTGCAATGTCGTGCTCAGTTAACTGTTTTGGTTCATTTGGTCTGCTGTCCATTTAACTATTTGGTTCAATTCTGCAATTTGATTTTCATTTGCTGTGGGTACAATTTTGTATGGTTATGCATGTGAGAAATAAATCAAATTTGGCTGTACTCAATACATATTCTACTGATAGTATGGCAACTCTCAGTTAACCTGATCAAGATCTTCCTTATGTGTGTTGCAGGGAAACAATGGGAGACACTGCGGTTTACCATCGAAGTTTGCTCATGCATGGTCCTTTCGCTAATAGCACATTATTGTGCAGTTGTAGGAATCATTCTAATATTTAGGTTTCTTACAATTTGGTCTTGCACATGTAGGTCCTGCTGTCAGAGGCTTAGACCCACTGTTCGACCCATTTTGCATATGGGGAAATGAGATGTCCATGAATATCAGTCAAGTCAAGAAACTCAGAAAGATTGTTGGGATGAAGAAACTTGCGACGAATAACAGCAAGATCTTTGTTTGCACAATGAAGAAGACATCAGTCAACTATAGGATGGTACTAACTCTTTTACCTTGTTTTTACCCCTTGCGCCATTTCAAAATTTATAACAGCGATTTATGCATATCTTTGTTTTCAGTACTTTTCAAAGCGGTACACCGATGATTACCTCTCAAACCACCTGCATGGTCAAGAGGCGAGGAAGCTATTCATTCAACACCCACGGTACAATATTGAAGTCTTCCTGAAGAGGACGAAGGTTGGGTGGGCAATTATCCATAGCCACTGCTACTTCTTGAGCTTGCGTTGGTTTTTCCCTTGAAGAGGAAAGGGTGATGCAGCAAAGTAGAGATAAGTATTTCCCTCAGTTTGAGAACCAAGGTATCAATCCAGTAGGAGACAACACACAAATCACCGAATACCTGCACAAACAATCAAACAACTTGCACCCAACGCGATAAAGGGGTTGTCAATCCCTTCACGGTTATTTGCAAAAGTGAGATCTGATAGAGATAGATAAACGATAAAGTAAATATTTTTGGTATTTTTGTTTTATAGATCGGAAAGTAAAAGATTGCAAAATAGTAGATCGGAAACTTGTATGATGAAAAGTAGAAGATTATATGATGGAAAATAGACTCGGGGGCCATAGGTTTCACTAGAGGCTTCTCTCAAGATAGCAAATAATACGGTGGGTGAACAAATTACTGCCGAGCAATTGATAGAAAAGCGCAAAGTTATGACGATATCTAAGGCAATGATCATGAATATAGGCATCACGTCCGTGTCAAGTAGACCAAAACGATTCTGCATCTACTACTATTACTCCACACATCGACCGCTATCCAGCATGCATCTAGAGTATTAAGTTCATAAAGAACAGAGTAATGCATTAAGTAAGATGACATGATGTAGATGAATTAACTCAAGCAATATGATGAAAACCCCATCTTTTTATCCTCGATGGCAACTATACAATACGTGCCTTGCTGCCCCTACTGTCACTGGGAAAGGACACCGCAATATTGAACCCAAAGCTAAGCACTTCTCCCATTGCAAGAAAAACCAATCTAGTTGGCCAAACCAAACCGATAGTTCGAAGAGAATTACAAAGATATCAAATCATGCATATAAGAATTCATAGAAGATTCAAATAATATTCATAGATAAGCTGATCATAAATCCACAATTCATCGGATCTCGGCAAACACACCGCAAAAAAGTATTACATCGAATAGATCTCCAAGAACATCGAGGAGAACATGGTATTGAGAATCAAAGAGAGAGAAGAAGCCATCTAGCTACTAGCTATGGACCCGTAGGTCTATGGTAAAGTACTCACGCTTCATCGGAAGGGCAATGGTGTTGATGTAGAAGCCCTCCGTGATCGAATCCCCCTCCGGCAGGGTGCCGAAAAAGGTCCCTAGATGGGATCTCACGGGTACAGAAGGTTGCGGCGGTGGAAAAGTCTTTTCGTGGATGCCTCTGTTGGTTTGGGGATATATGAGTATATATAGGCGAAAGAATTAGGTCAGGAGGTGCACGAGGGGCCCACAAGGGTGGGGGGCGCGTGATACGTCTCCAACGTATCTATAATTTTTGATTGTTCCATGCCATTATATTATCTGTTTTGGATGTTTTGTATGCATTAATATGCTATTTTATTTTATTTTTGGGACTAACCTATTAACCTAGAGCCCAGTGCCAGTTTTTGTTTTTTCCTTGTTTTTGAGTTTCGCAGAAAAGGAATACCAAACGGAGTCCAAACGGAATAAAACTTTCGCGATGATCTTTCTTGGACCAAAAGGAAACCAGGAGACTTGGAGATGAAGTCGTAGGAGCCACGAGGCGGCCACAAGGACGGAGGGCGCGCCCAGGGGGGTAGGGCGCGCCCCCCACCCTTGTGGGCCCCTCGTGCACCTCCTGACCTAATTCTTTTGCCTATATATACTCTTATAAGCCCAAACCACCAGAGGCATCCACGAAAATACTTTTCCACCGCCGCAACCTTCTGTACCCATGAGATCCCATCTAGAGGCCTTTTCCAGCGTCCTACCGGAGGGGGATTCGATCACGGAGGGCTTCTACATCAACACCATTGCCCTTCCGATGAAGCGTGAGTAGTTTACCTCAGACCTACGGTTCCATAGCTAGTAGCTAGATGGCTTCTTCTCTCTCTTTGGTTCTCAATACCATGTTCTCCTCGATGTTCTTGGAGATCTATTCGATGTAATACTTTTTTGCGGTGTGTTTGCCAAGATCCGATGAATTGTGGATTTATGATCAGCTTATCTATGAAAAATATTTGAATCTTCTCTGAATTGTTTTATGCATGATTTGATATCTTTGTAATTCTCTTCGAACTATCGGTTTGGTTTGGCCAACTAGATTGGTTTTTCTTGCAATGGGGGAAGTGCTTAGCTTTGGGTTCAATCTTTCGGTGTCCTTTCCCAGTGACAGTAGGGGCAGCAAGGCACGTATTGTATTGTTGCCATTGAGGATAAAAAGATGGGGTTTTCATCATATTGTTTGAGTTAATTCCTCTACATCATGTCATCTTGCTTAATGCGTTACTCCGTTCTTTATGAACTTAATACTCTAGATGCATGCTGGATAGCGATCGATGTGTGGAGTAATAGTAGTAGATGCAGAATCATTTCGGTCTGCTTGACACGGACGTGATGCCTATATTCATGATCATTGCCTTAGATATCGTCATAACTTTGCGCTTTTCTATCAATTGCTCGGCAGTAATTTGTTCACCCACCGTAATATTTTCTATCTTGAGAGAAGCCTCTAGTGAAACCTATGGCCCCCAGGTCTATTTTCCATCATATTACTTTCCGATCTACTATTTTGCAATCTTTTATTTTCAGATCTATAAACCAAAAAACCAAAAAATATTTACTTTATCTTTTGTTTAGTTTTACCTATCTCTATCAGATCTCACTTTTGCAAATAACCGTGAAGGGATTAACAACCCCTTTATCGTGTTGGGTGCAAGTTGTTTGATTGTTTGTGCAGGTATTCGGTGATTTGTGCATTGTCTCCTACTGGATTGATACATTGGTTCTCAAACTGAGGGAAATACTTATCTCTACTTTGCTGCATCACCCTTTCCTCTTCAAGGGAAAAACCAACGCAAGCTCAAGAAGTAGCAGGAAGAATTTCTGGCGCTGTTGCCGGGGAGATCTACACCAAGTCAAGCCATACCAAGTACCCATCATAAACTCTCATCTCTCGCATTACATTATTCGCCTTTCGCCTCTCGTTTTCCTCTCGCCCACTTCAAAAACGATTTTCGAAAAGATTTGCCTTTTTCTTCGCCCCTCTCTTTGCCTCTTCTTCGCCCCTCTCCCGTTCGGCTTCTTCGTTTGCCCTTTGGTTTGTTCGTTTGCTAGATTGTTTTTTTTGCCACCATGTCTAAAATTGGGGAGGTTATCGCTGAAAAGGATAGTAGTAACGATGGGGGAAACTTTGATGCTTTTGCTAATACTAATCCTCATGAAGAATCTACTATCTTGCACACTAAAAAACTCCGCATAGGTAGCTGCAATATTATTGGAAAAGGGGTTATTCAAGATTTCTTTACTTGTGCCGGTGCACTACCCACTTTAGGTGGATCTATTCTCCATAAAACTAGTAGTCTTGCGGATGCTATATCTTTGCTTGTGGTTGAACTTGAAAGACAATTTGTTCATATGCATCCATCCATACAAAGGATTTTTCTGGAGTTTTCTAATATTGAGCATTCTTCCGTTAAGCGCGCCGCCACTATATTTCTAGCTCATGAATTTAGATTTAGTATGAAAGAAGCTAGTGAATTTTTTGCGCATTATAAAGTAGATGGTGGTCGTCCGCCCATAGAGGGAATTCTCTTTAACCAAGAAGACATAATGCGTTTATGATCTTTAGATCATGTGGCTTATAATGAAAATTTAAGAAAGAGGGTCCCCACCGATGTTTTAGTTGATAAGATTTCCGAGCTTAATGATAATTTTGCTATACAAAACAATGGATTGGGTTTTTCTCTTGGACACAAGCTCATGACTTTTTGCCAAAAGAATGCTTATAATGATGAGTTGGTTATACAATATGAGGGGCCGAAGGAGGAACCAATTCCTCCCGAGGTTAATCTTGGGGATTCTTATCCCATTAAATTTAGCCCTTTTGATTACTTTTGCTTACCACAAAGAAAACTTGCTGCTGAACGAAAGGAGTACGAGATGAGTTTTCAAGATTTGCCCTATCATTATTACGATTATACCTAGATCTATTCGTGTTTTTATGCCTAGCTAAGGGAGTTAAACAATAGCGCTTGTTGGGAGGCAACCCAACTTTATTTTTTGTTTTTGCTTTTTGGTTCTGTTTTGCAATAAATAATTCATCTAGCCTCTGGTTAGATGTGGTTTTATGTTTTAATTAGTGTTTGTGCCAAGTAAAACCTTTGGGATGGCTTATGGTGATAGTTGATTTGATCTTGATGAAAAACAGAAACTTTTGTGTCCAGTCACAGAATTTTAATAATTCACTGGAGCGTTGAAAATCCATGAATTTTTTATAAGATATTTATATACAAATTGCCTATGTTGTCCTAATTTTAAAGTATTTTTGGAGTTACCTAAGTATTAGAACAATTCGGATCTTTTCAGACTATTCTGTTTTTTGACAGATTCTGTTTCTTTGTGTTGTTTGCTTATTTTGATGAATCTATGGGTAGTATCGGGGGGTATGAACCATGGAAAAGTTGGAATACAGTAGACATTACACCAATATAAATAAAGAATGAGTTCACAACAGTACCAAAGTGGTGATTTATTTTCTTATACTAACGGAGCTTATGAGATTTTCTGTTGAGTTTTGTGTTGTGAAGTTTTCAAGTTTTGGGTAAGGATTTGATGGACTATGGAATAAGAGTGGCAAGAGCCTAAGCTTGGGGATTCCCAAGGCACCCCAATGTAATATTCAAGGACAACCAAGAGCCTAAGCTTGGGTATGCCCCGGAAGGCATCCCCTCTTTCGTCTTCGTCTATCGGTAACTTTACTTGAGGCTATATTTTTATTCACCACATGATATGTGTTTTGCTTGGAGCGTCTTGTATGATTTGAGTCTTCGCTTTTTAGTTTGCCACAATCATCCTTGCTGTACACACCTTTTGAGAGGGACACGCGTGAATCGTGATTTATTAGAATACTCCATATGCTTCACTTATATCTTTTGAGCTTGGCAATTTTGCTCTACTGCTTCACTTATATCTTTTTAGAGCACGGCGGTGGTTTTATTTTATAGAAATTATTGAACTCTCATGATTCACTTATATTATTTTGAGAGTCTTTAAACAGCATGGTAATTTGCTTTGGTCATAAATTTAGTCCTAATATGATAGGCATCCAAGAGGGATATAATAAAAACTTTCATATAAAGTGCATTGAATACTATGAGAAGTTTGATTCCTTATGATTGTTTTGAGATATAAAGATGGTGATATTAGAGTCATGCTAGTGATTAATTGTGGATTTGAGAAATACTTGTGTTAAGGTTTGTGATTCCCGTAGCATGCACGTATGGTGAACCGTTATGTGATGAAGTCGGAGCATGATTTATTTATTGATTGTCTTCCTTATGAGTGGCGGTCGGGGACGAGCGATGGTCTTTTCCTACCAATCTATCCCCCTAGGAGCATGCGCGTAGTACTTTGTTTCAATAACTAATAGATTTTTGCAATAAGTATGTGAGTTCTTTATGACTAATGTTGAATCCATGGATTATACGCACTCTCACCCTTCCACCATTGCTAGCCTCTCTAGTGCCGCACAACTTTCGCCGGTACCATACACTTACCATATACCTTCCTCAAAACAGCCACCATACCTACCTATTATGGCATTTCCATAGCCATTCCGAGATATATTGCCATGCAACTCTCCATCGTTCCGTTTATTATGACACGTTCCATCATTGTCATATTGCTTTGCATGATCATGTAGTTGACATCGTATTTGTGGCAAAGCCACCGTTCATAATTCTTTCATACATGTCACTCTTGATTCATTGCACATCCCGGTACACCGCCGGAGGCATTCATATAGAGTCATATTTTGTTCTAAGTATTGAGTTGTAATTCTTGAGTTGTAAGTAAATAAAAGTGTGATGATCTTCATTATTAGAGCATTGTCCCATGTGAGGAAATGGATGATGGAGACTATGATTCCCCCACAAGTCGGGATGATACTCCGGACGAAAAATATAAAAAATAAAAGAGGCCCAAAAAAAGGAAAAAATGAGAAAAGGCCCAAATAAAAAAATGAGAGAAAAGAGAGAAGGGGCAATGTTACTATCCTTTTACCACACTTGTGCTTCAAAGTAGCACCATGATCTTCATGATAGAGAGTCTCCTATGTTGTCACTTTCATATACTAGTGGGAATTTTCATTATAGAACTTGGCTTGTATATTCCAATGATGGGCTTCCTCAAATTGCCCTAGGTCTTCATGAGCAAGCGAGTTGGATGCACACCCACTTAGTTTCTTTTTGAGCTTTCATAAACTTATAGCTCTAGTGCATCAGTTGCATGGCAATCCCTACTCACTCACATTGATATATATTGATGGGCATCTCCATAGCCCGTTGATACGCCTAGTTGATGTGAGACTATCTCCCTCTTTTTGTCTTCTCCACAACCACCTTCTATTCCACCTATAGTGTTATATCCATGGCTCACACTCATGTATTGCATGAAAGTTGAAAAAGTTTGAGAACATCAAAAGTATGAAACAATTGTTTGGCTTGTCATCGGGGTTGTGCATGATTTAAATACTTTGTGTGATGAAGATGGAGCATAGCCAGACTATATGATTTTGTAGGGATAAGCTTTCTTTGGCCATGTTATTTTGAGAAGACATAATTATCTTGTTAGTATGCTTGAAGTATTATTGTTTTTATGTCAATATTAAACTTTTGTTTTGAATCATACGGATCTGAACATTCATGCCACAATAAAGAAATTACATGGATAAATATGTTAGGTAGCATTCCACATCAAAAATTCTGTTTTTATCATTTACCTACTTGAGGACGAGCAGGAATTAAGCTTGGGGATGCTTTATACGTCTCCAACATATCTATAATTTTTTATTGTTCCATGCTATTATATTATCTGTTTTGGATGTTGTATATGCATTAATATGCTATTTTATATTATTTTTGGACTAACCTATTAACCTAGAGCCCAGTGCCAGTGCAAGTTTCTGTTTTTTCCTTGTTTTTGAGTTTCGCAGAAAAGGAATACCAAACGGAGTCCAAACGGAATAAAACTTTCGCGATGATCTTTCTTGGACCAAAAGGAAACCAGGAGACTTGGAGATGAAGTTGGAGGAGCCACGAGGCGGCCACAAGGACGGAGGGTGCACCTAGGGGGGTAGGGCGCGCCCCCCACCCTTGTGGGCCCCTCGTCCACCTCCTGACCTAATTCTTTCGCCTATATATACTCTTATGTGCCCAAACCACCAGAGGCATCCACGAAAATACTTTTCCACCGCCGCAACCTTCTGTACCCGTGAGATCCCATCTAGGGGCCTTTTTCGGTGTCCTGTCGGAGGGGGATTCGATCACGGAGGGCTTCTACATCAACACCATTGCCCTTCCGATGAAGCGTGAGTAGTTTACCTCAAACCTACGGGTCCATAGCTAGTAGCTAGATGGCTTCTTCTCTCTCTTTGATTCTCAATACCATGTTCTCCTCGATGTTCTTGGAGATCTATTCGATGTAATACTTTTTTGCGGTGTGTTTGCCGAGATCTGATGAATTGTGGATTTATGATCAGCTTATCTATGAATAATATTTGAATCTTCTCTGAATTCTTTTATGCATGATTTGATATCTTTGTAATTCTCTTCGAACTATCGGTTTGGTTTGGCCAACTAGATTGGTTTTTCTTGCAATGGAAGAAGTGCTTAGCTTTGGGTTCAATCTTGCGGTGTCCTTTCCCAGTGATAGTAGGGGCAGCAAGGCACGTATTGTATTGTTGCCATCGAGAATAAAAAGATGGGGTTTTCATCATATTGTTTGAGTTAATTCCTCTACATCATGTCATCTTGCTTAATGCGTTACTCCGTTCTTTATGAACTTAATACTCTAGATGCATGCTGGATAGCGGTCGATGTGTGGAGTAATAGTAGTAGATGCATAATCGTTTCGGTCTACTTGACACGGACGTGATGCCTATATTCATGATCATTGCCTTAGATATCGTCATAACTTTGCGCTTTTCTAGCAATTGCTCGGCAGTAATTTGTTCACCCACCGTAATATTTTCTATCTTGAGAGAAGCCTCTAGTGAAACCTATGCCCCCCGGGTCTATTTTCCATCATATTACTTTCCGATCTACTATTTTGCAATCTTTTATTTTCAGATCTATAAACCAAAAAACCCAAAAATATTTACTTTATCTTTTGTTTAGTTTTACCTATCTCTATCAGATCTCACTTTTACAAATAACTGTGAAGGGATTGACAACCCCTTTATCGCGTTGGGTGCAAGTTGTTTGATTGTTTGTGCAAGTATTCGGTGATTTGTGCATTGTCTCCTACTGGATTGATACCTTGGTTCTCAAACTGAGGGAAATACTTATCTCTACTTTGCTGCATCACCCTTTCCTCTTCAAGGGAAAAACCAACGCAAGCTCAAGAAGTAGCAGCGCGCCCTACCCCCCCTGGGCGCGCCCTCCATCCTTGTGGCCGCCTCGTGGCTCCTCCGACTTCATCTCCAAGTCTCCTGGTTTCCTTTTGGTCCAAGAAAAATCATCGCGAAAGTTTTATTCCGTTTGGACTCCGTTTGGTATTCCTTTTCTGCGAAACTCAAAAATAAGGAAAAAAACATAAACTGGCACTAGGCTCTAGGTTAATAGATTAGTCCCAAAAATAATTTAAAATAGCATATTAATGCATATAAAACATCCAAAACAAATAATATAATAGCATGGAACAATCAAAAATGATAGATACGTTGGAGACGTATGAAGCATCCCCAAGCTTAATTCCTGCTCGTCCTCGAGTAGGTAAATGATAAAAACAGAATTTTTTATGTGGAATGCTACCTAACATATTTATCCATGTAATTTTCTTTATTGTGGCATGAATGTTCAGATCCGTAAGATTCAAAACAAAATTTTAATATTGACATAAAAACAATAATACTTTAAGCATACTAACAAGGCAATTATGTCTTCTCAAAATAACATCTCCAAAGAAAGCTTATCACTACAAAATCATATAGTCTGGCTATGCTCCATCTTCAACACACAAAATATTCAAATCATGCACAACCCCGATGACAAGCCAAGCAATTGTTTCATACTTTTGATGTTCTCAAACTTTTTCAACTTTCACGCAATACATGAGCGTGAGCCATGGACATAGCACTATAGGTGGAATAGAAGGTGGTTGTGGAGAAGACAAAAAGAGGGAGATAGTCTCACATCAACTAGGCATATCAACGGGCTATGGAGATGCCCATCAATAGATATCAATGTGAGTGAGTAGGGATTGCCATGCAACGGATGCACTAGAGCTATAAGTTTATGAAAGCTCAAAAAGAAACTAAGTGGGTGTGCATCCAACTCGCTTGCTCACGAAGACCTAGGGCAATTTGAGGAAGCCCATCATTGGAATATACAAGCCAAGTTCTATAATGAAAAATTCCCACTAGTATAGGAAAGTGACAACATAGGAGACTCTCTATCATGAAGATCACGGTGCTACTTTGAAGCACAAGTGTGGTAAAAGGATAGTAACATTGCCCCTTCTCTCTTTTTCTCTCATTTTTTTGGTTTACGCCTTCTCTCATTTTTTTGGCCTCTTTTTTTTATTTTTCGTCCGGAGTCTCATCCCGACTTGTTGGGGAATCACAGTCTCCATCATCCTTTCCTCACATGGGACAATACTCTAATAATGAAGATCATCACACTTTTATTTACTTACAACTCAATATTACAACTCGATTCTTAGAACAAAATATGACACTATATGAATGCCTCCGGCGGTGTACCGGGATGTGCAATGAATCAAGAGTGACATGTATGAAAAAATTATGAACGGTGGCTTTGCCACAAATACGATGTCAACTACATGATCATGCAAAGCAATATGATAATGATGAAGCGTGTCATAATAAACGGAATGGTGGAAAGTTGCATGGAAATATATCTCGGAATGGCTATGGAAATGCCATAATAGGTAGGTATGGTGGCTGTTTTGAGGAAGGTATATGGTGGGTGTATGGTACCGGCGAAAGTTGCGCGGTACAAGAGAGGCTAGCAATAGTGGAAGGGTGAGAGTGCGTATAATCCATGGACTCAACATTAGTCATAAAGAACTCACATACTTATTGCAAAAATCTATTAGTTATCGAAACAAAGTACTGCACGTATGCTCCTAGGGGGATAGATTGGTAGGAAAAGACCATCGCTCGTCCCCGACCGCCACTCATAAGGAAGACAATCAATAAATAAATCATGCTCCGACTTCATCACATAACGGTTCACCATACGTGCATGCTACGGGAATCACAAACCTTAACACAAATATTCCTCAAATTCACAATTACTCACTAGCATGACTCTAATATCACCATCTTTATATCTCAAAACAATCATAAGGAATCAAACTTCTCATAGTATTCAATGCACTTTATATGAAAGTTTTTATTATATCCCTCTTGGATGCCTATCATATTAGGACTAAATTTATAACCAAAGCAAATTACCATGCTGTTTAAAGACTCTCAAAATAATATAAGTGAAGCATGAGAGTTCAATAATTTCTATAAAATAAAACCACCGCCGTGCTCGAAAAAGATATAAGTGAAGCTCTAGAGCAAAATTGCCTAGCTCAAAAGATATAAGTGAAGCACAAAGAGTATTCTAATAAATCACGATTCATGCGTGTCCCTCTAAAAAGGTGTGTACAGCAAGGATGATTATGGTAAACTAAAAATCAAAGACTCAAATTATACAAGACGCTCCAAGCAAAACACATATCATGTGGTGAATAAAAATATAGCCTCAAGTAAAGTTACCGATAGACGAAGATGAAAGAGGGGATGCCTTCCGGGGCATCCCCAAGCTTAGGCTATTGGTTGTCCTTTAATATTACCTTGGGGTGCCTTGGGTATCCCCAAGCTTAGGCTCTTGCCACTCCTTATTCCATAGTCCATCAAATCCTTACCCAAAACTTGAAAACTTCACAACACAAAACTCAACAGAAAATCTCATAAGCTCCGTTAGTATAAGAAAATAAATCACCACTTTGGTACTGTAGTTAACTCATTATTTATTTATATTGGTGTAATATATACTGTATTCCAACTTTTCCATGGTTTATACCCCCCGATACTACCCATAGATTCATCAAAATAAGCAAACAACACAAAGAAAATAGAATCTGTCAAAAACAGAATAGTCTGGTAATATCCGAATTGTTATGATACTTAGGTAACTCTAAAAATACTTAAAAATTAGGACCACATAGTCAATTTGTATATAAATGTCGTATAAAAAATTCAGAGTTTTTCAACGCTCCAGTGAATTATTAAAATTCTGAGACTGGACACAAAAGTTTCTGTTTTTCAGCAAGATCAAATCAACTATCACCGTAAGCCATCCCAAAGGTCTTACTTGGTACAAACACTAATTAAAACATAAAACCACATCTAACCAGAGGCTAGATGAATTATTTATTGCAAAGCAGAACCAAAAAAAACAAAATCAAAAATAAAATTGTGTTGCCTCCCAACAAGCGCTATTGTTTAACGCCCTTAGCTAGGCATAAAAACACGAATAGATCTAGGTATTGTCATCTTTGGTATGCAATCCTTTTCTCATCAAATCCTCCAAAACTCATCTTAATAAATATATTCTTTCCTTTATTTCCCTCCTAGTAGAAGAACTTAAATCATGAAAAGGACTTTCGTTGGTAATTTTAACATTCATAAACCCATAATCAGGATCATCACCATATATATCATCATATAAAACACGTATCTCGTTTCTAATGGGTTCCTTCAACATTTTATTCAACAAATCCCTATAAAATCCTACATAAATTCCCCTAGTAATACAATCAAACTCCTCAAAATCCTCTAGGTACAAAGATTGGGAGATTTCTGAATAAGGGACTCTCCTAAGATTTTCACTATAAGATTGATAGTCCCTAGATTCCAAACTACGCATAGTTTCTTTATCATGGAGGATATCTTCAATTGGAGGGTGTTCAACATCCTTTTTATAGAAAGCAAAAATATCCCTAGCTTCTTGTATTATAAAATCAAACTCACGCATAAGGATAATGGTGGCAATCTTTTTAGCTATAGGATGATTAATATTGGGAAGTTCATAAAACACCTTTTGCAAAGCCGGATGAATATGCACAAATTTTCTTTCTAGTTTCTCAACGAGCATAACAATGGCATCCACATAACAGTTTGTATCGAGGAGAATAGATCGTTTATTAATAGGCATAGATCCCGTACAATCAAAGAATTCTTGAATAACACTTTTTCCAATAATAATACCATCCCCCACACGAAAGATTTTTGTTTTGTAATTAGGAGGAGTTTCAGTTTCATGATCCAAAGAACAAGATTCAAGTTTTTCCTCAAGATTTTCAATGATAGCCTCCCCAGTTTCAGACATGATGGCAACAAACCAATCTAGCAAACGAGCAAACCGAAAATGAATGAAGAAGACGAACGGAAGGGAGGTGAAGAAAAAGCAAAGAGAGGGGCGAAGAAAAAGACAAATCTTTTCGAAAATCATATTAGAAGTGGGGGAGAGGAAAACAAGAGGCGAATGGTGAATAATGTAATGCAAGAGATGAGAGTTTATGATGGGTACTTGGTATGTCTTGACTTGGCGTAGATCTCCCCGGCAACGGCGCCAGAAATTCTTTCTGCTACTTCTTGAGCTTGCATTGGTTTTTCCCTTGAAGAGGAAAGGGTGATGCAGCAAAGTAGAGATAAGTATTTCCCTCAGTTTGAGAACCAAGGTATCAATCCAGTAGGAGACAACGCACAAATCACCGAATACCTACACAAACAATCAAACAACTTGCACCCGACGCGATGAAGGGGTTGTCAATCCCTTCACGGTTATTTGCAAAAGTGAGATTTGATAGTGATAGATAAACGATAAAGTAAATATTTTTGGTATTTTTGTTTTATAGATCGGAAAGTAAAAGATTGCAAAATAGTAGATCGGAAACTTGTATGATAAAAAGTAGAAGATTATATGATGGAAAATAGACCCGGGGGCCATAGGTTTCACTAGAGGCTTCTCTCAAGATAGCAAATAATACGGTGGGTGAACAAATTAGTGCCGAGCAATTGATAGAAAAGCGCAAAGTTATGACGATATCTAAGGCAATGATCATGAATATAGGCATCACATCCATGCCAAGTAGACCGAAACGATTCTGCATCTACTAATATTACTCCACACATCGACCGCTATCCAGCATGCATCTAGAGTATTAAGTTCATAAAGAACAGAGTAATGCATTAAGTAAGATGACATGATGTAGAGGAATTAACTCAAGCAATATGATGAAAACCCCATCTTTTTATCCTCGATGGCAACAATACAATACGTGCCTTGATGCCCCTACTGTCACTGGGAAAGGACACCGCAAGATTGAACCCAAAGCTAAGCACTTCTCCCATTGCAAGAAAAACCAATCTAGTTGGCCAAACCAAACCGATAGTTCGAAGAGAATTACAAAGATATCAAATCATGCATATAAGAATTCAGAGAAGATTCAAATAATATTCATACATAAGCTGATCATAAATCCACAATTCATCAGATCTCGGCAAACACACCGCAAAAAAGTATTACATCGAATAGATCTCCAAGAACATCGAGAAGAGCATGCTATTGAGAATCAAAGAGAGAGAAGAAGCCATCTAGCTACTAGCTATGGACCCGTAGGTCTGTGGTAAACTACTCATGCTTCATCGGAAGGGCAATGGTGTTGATGTAGAAGCCCTCCATGATCGAATCCCCCTCCGGCAGGGTGCCGAAAAAGCTCCCTAGATGGGATCTCACGGGTACAGAAGGTTGCGGCGGTGGAAAAGTCTTTTCGTGGATGCCTCTGTTGGTTTGGGGATATATGAGTATATATAGGGGAAAGAATTAGGTCAGGAGGTGCACGAGGGGCCCACAAGGGTGGGGGGTGCGCCCTACCCTCCTGGGCGCGCCCTCCGTCCTTGTGGCCGCCTCGTGGCTCCTCCGACTTCATATCCAAGTCTCCTGGTTTCCTTTTGGTCCAAGAAAAATCATCGTGAAAGTTTTATTCCGTTTGGTATTCCTTTTCTACGAAACTCAAAAACAAGGAAAAAACAGAAACTGGCACTGGGCTCCAGGTTAATAGGTTAGTCCCAAAAATAATATAAAATAGCATATTAATGCATATAAAACATCCAAAACAGATAATATAATAGCATGGAACAATCAAAAATTATAGATACGTTGGAGGCGTATCAGCCACTGGCTTAAAGTTGCAAGGACATTCAACATCACTGAAGGCTCAATATTTGCCTTCCGCTTCTTCAGTTTCCCAGATGAGATTCATCTGTCTATTTACCATGTATCATGCTACTTTCCAAAGGTTTTCGATGTTGCATGTGAAACTTGGTGCTGTTGTGTAATGGCGTAACTGAGTGCTGAAGCTATCTGATGTAATTCGATTATGAAATCCTGGTTGCCGTTATACGGATATGAAATATCTGGTGTGTTTTATAAGAAATGTCAATTTGATTACTACATGGATTATCAATAATAGGCTAATTACCCTGCTTATTGGGGTTTTCTATTGCAGACGGTTACTCAGACAGCACCGTGGGCGATGAACTCAAACAACCCACACGGTTCCTAGAAAGTAGGCGTGTTCGATCAACTAGCAATCACACATGGCTTCCGGCAGAGAACTGTTTGCGTTAGGCCACCTTGCACAAACGTTTCCACACAAAAAACTGTGTGTGATATACATACGAACGAAAATGTTTTTCTGGGATTCACCGTGTGGGATGTACATATGAACGGAAACGATTGGGTTTCGATGCCTCACCCGATCGCACACGAGCTCATTTTGCCCCAGCCTGTGTGCCAGGAGGGCCTATCCCCGACGGTTTTTGGGTCGTGTGGGAAGGACCCCCCTATCGTAGTCACTCACTTGGCGACGGTTCGAAACGCCGTCGTGGAAAAGGGTTAAAAACCATTTGTATAGCACGTCTCTGCACCAGTGTCTTATCCCATTTCCATTCAGGGATAGGGAGCGGTTGTAGAAGTCCAGCCGTTTTCTGATGTTCTGCTTTGATGCGACGGCAAACGTCACATTCTTTAATATATCGAGCAATGTCTTGCTTCATCTTAGACCACCAGTACTTTTGACGGATGTCTAGATACATCTTGGTACTTCCCGGATGAATAGAGAGAGGGGTGTCATGCACTTCTTTCATCACCTTCTCTATCATAAGCTCGAACCGGGGAACCACAATGTGATCCCTGAAGTACAAGGTTCCATCTTCAGCAAGCGAGAAATATCTGGATTTTTCTAAGGCAAGATCCTTTTTCATCATATCAACGTGAGCATCTTTGGCTTGAGCAGACTGAATTGCTTTCAGAAGAGTTGGTTCCAAGACAAGGTTATTCAGAGAACCCCGTGGAACTAGTTGAAGGTTCAGCTTCCATAGCTCTTCATGAAGGCGGGGTTGAGCTTTGTAGACCATGTGATTGTTGCAATAAGACTTGCGTCTTAGAGCGTCGACCATGACATTAGCCTTGCCAGGGGTATAGGATATACCGTAGTTGTAGTCAGCAATAGCTTCCATCCATCGCTGTTGATGGAGGTTCAGATCTGGCTAAGTAAACAGGTACTTCAGACTCTGATGATCGGTGAAGATCTTGCAATGATTACCAAGGAGGTAATGTCGCCACAGCTTCAGTGCATAGATAACCGCCGCAAGCTCAAGGTCGTGAACTGGGTAGTTCTCTTCGTGAGGACGCACTTGACGGGAGGCATAAGCAATCACCCTGCACTCTTACATTAGGACACAGCCTAATCCTTGACGTGAAGCGTCGCAATAGATGACGAAGTCCTTGTGAGAATTAGGGGGAGCAAGCACTGGGGCAGATGTCAGCTTGTCCTTGAGTGCCTGGAAACTTTCCTGACATTTGTCTGTCCAATCGAACTTAACGCCCTTGTGAAGCAGATTAGTCAGGGGCTTGGCGATCTTGGAGAAGTTCTCGACAAAACAGCAGCAATAGCTGGTGAGTCTGAGAAAGCTTCTGACTTGCTTGACGTTCTTCGGGGGAGTCCAGTCAAGAATGGCCTGAACTCGTTCAGGGTTGACGGCAATACCATCCTTGGAGATCACATGACCAAGGTAGGTTACTTCGGGTAACCAGAATTCGCACTTGGAATACTTGGCATAAAGTTGATGCTCTCGAAGTTTTTCCAGAATAAGTCGAAGATGTTCAGCATGTTCTTCCTTGTTCTTGGAATATACAAGGATATCATCCAGATAGACCACAACAAACTTGTCGAGGTATTCCATGAAGATATAGTTCATCAGACGAGAGAATGTAGCTGGAGCATTGGTTAAGCCGAAAGACATAACGGTGTACTCGTATGAACCATATCGAGTAACGAAGGCGGTCTTGGGAATATCCTCTTCACGAACACGGATCTGGTGGTAACCCAACCTCAAGTCGAGTTTAGAGAATACCGATGAACTATCCAGTTGATCATACAGATCATTGATCCGAGGAAGGGGATACTTGTTTTGAATAGTTTCTTCGTTGATCGGCCGGTAATCTTGGACCAAACGATTTGTCCCATCCTTCTTCTTGACGAAGAGAGAAGGGGCTCCCCAAGCAGAGGAACTTGGACGAATGAAACCACTGCGAAGAGATTTGTCGATTTCCTCCTTAAGCTCAAGGAGTTCATGAGGCGGCATCTTCTAGGGTCGTTTGGCAATAGGAACGGTGTCTGGTTTCAAGTCGATGACGAACTCGACAGCCCGAGCAGGGGGTATTCCCGGAAGTTCTTCTGGAAAGACATCTTGGAAGTCGTGAATGATTGGAATCTTTTCAATTCCCTCAAGAGGTGCTACGTTCAATGCATTCAAGGCATAAAGTCGTGCTTCAGCGTTTCGAACAAGATGAGCATGGTAGCTTACTATCTCATTAGAAGGATGTAGGAGATGGACGACTTTGGTGGCACAAACGATAGAAGCCGTATGCGATTTCAACCATTCCATTCCCAGAATGAGGTCAATATTGGAAGACTCCGATATAATGGGGAAACATGGAATTCCAACCCTTCAATCTCAACGGGAACATCGCGACCAATCATGGTAGTTTGACATTGGCCCGCAGGGGTCCGTACCACTATCGGAGTGTTCATGGGCTCGCATCGAATGTCGTGTGCGTATGCAAAATTTTCTGACATGAATGAATGTGATGCTCCTGAATCGAATAAAACAGAAGCCGGTACTGAATTAATAAGAAGAGTACCCATCACAGTAGCAGGCTGGTCTTGAGCTTCATTCAGATCAACGTGGTTAGCCTGACCATGACCATAAGGTCTGGCATTGCCGTTGCGGGGCTGGTTGTTACAGCCAGTAGAAGGCAGAGCCAGCTAGTTCTGATTCTGATTGCAGTCTCTGGCATGGTGACCTGGACGGCCACATCTGAAGCACAAACCATCATTGGGATTGGGAGCACGAGCTTGGGGTGGTACAACCCGAAGAGGCTGCCTCGACTGTGGAGGAGGCAGACGAGGTGCAGCATAGGACTGTCTTGGTGCAGGTGCAGTTGGACGATACATGCTGTGGGGAATCCATATCCGACGCTTCTGTGCTGATGGGCCTGAAGATGTGCCAGCGTCATGGTTGCGCCTAAGAGATCCCTGGTGTTCCTGAAGACCAGTCTCGACCTAGATGGCCTTATTCACCAAGGTAGCGAAGTTAGCAAAGTCATGAACAAGGAGCGCTAGCTTGATATCAGCTTGAAGTCCGTCACGGAAATTTTCCTGCCTACGAGCATCAGTAGCAATGTCTTCTTCGGCATAGCGGGACAAGTCCAGGAATTCCCGCTGATAAGCATCTACAGACTTGTTGCCCTGGGTGAGGTTACGGAACTCGCGCTTATTCCTGTCCATGATTCCCTGAGGAATGAAGCGGGCATGGAAGGCAGCTTGGAAATCCGGCCAAGAGATGACGGTTCCAGCAGGTAGTGAACGCCTGTGGCTGTCCCATCATTGAGCAGTGGGGCCCTTCAGATAGTATGCCGCGAAGGTGACATAGTTGGCAGGGGCTACATCAGCACACTCTAGCTCGAAGGTGATGTCTCGGAGCCAGTCATCAGCATCAAGTGGCTTAGTTGAGTTGTGGTAGATGATAGGGTTGAGGCACGCAAAGTCTTGCAGTGTCACTGGGGGTGGCTGCTGATTCATGTTGGGGTGAGGAAACTGAGCCATGACTCCTTCCATGAACTGGCGATTCAACTCAAACTGTTGTATCATTTCGTCCATGAATTCGGGCGGTGGTGGATTGTTGCCACCACAGACACGACCACCTGGTCTAACCATCTTGCTAAATGTAATAGGGGTAGTTTAGCATTGAGCAATTGTAGAGACAATGAATCATTCATGATGTAACATGCACAATGGAAAGAAGTGCGATAGATACATCAAAGTAGTCAAACATGACATACAGATCCACACATAGAGTTGGATAAAATCGGCTGCATGAGTTCGGAAACACATGCAGCTAGACAACTAGGCAGCACGCTGGCACGGGATGGAGGGATACAACAACGAGACATAGCAAAGGCTACATCTACATCGGAGAAAACCACTGGAGCGAGGAATCTGTAGGGGACGACGCAGGGTGCCCTCGATAAAAGGATCCTGTGGTCCGTGAACACTGTGAAGCAGATCCTGGCCCCCAATTCAAGAAAGGGGTAAGGCAAACCTCCGTGTGGATCTGATCACGAGATCCTAATGTTAGAGTTAGCAAAATCATTTAACCCGAGTAGAAGAGAGATATGAGTCCCAGAGTAAAGGTCGAGGAGTAAAAGATCCTAATACCACCCAATTGTGATGTGGGCCCGTAAGCCGCACAACCATGTTAGTACAAGTTTTGCAATGACTAGACTCAACTTTGGCCAAGGAGGTGGAAAGGGGGCTACCTACAGGCAGTCGGCTCTGATACCAACTTGTGATGCCCCTGATTCAATCATACACTAATCATACACGCAAATGTGTACGATCAAGATCAGGGACTCACGAGAAGATATCACAACACAACTCTAGACACAAATTAAAGTCATACAAGCTTTATATTACAAGCTAGGGGCCTTGAGGGCTCGAATACATCAGCTCGAATACAAAGGAGTCAGCAGAAGATCAGGGACTCACGAGAAGATATCACAACACAACTCTAGACACAAATTAAAGTCATACAAGCTTTATATTACAAGCTAGGGGCCTTGAGGGCTCGAATACATCAGCTCGAATACAAAGGAGTCAGCAGAAGCAACAATATCTGAGTACAGACATAAGTTAAACAAGTTTGCCTTAAGAAGGCTAGCACAAAAGCAACAACGATCGAAAAGGCAAGGCCTCCTGCCTGGGAGCCTCCTAACTACTCCTGGTCATTAGCGGCCTCCACATAGTAGTAGGCACCCTCTGGATAGTAGTAGTCATCGGTGGTGGCATCTGGCTCCTGGGATCCGTCATCTGATCACAGCAATCAGGTACGGGGAAAAAGAGGTATCAAAGCAACCGTGAGTACTCATCCAAAGTACTCGCAAGACTTACATCAGATCTAAACTAAGTATGCATCTGTATCAAAGGAATGGGTTGTATCTGTGGACTGAACTGCAGAATGCCAGAAGAGAAGGGGAAAGCCAAGCCTATCGAAAACTAGCATCTTCAAGCATCTTGCGGCATCAAAAGAGATAAGAGTAACATATTACAATAGTAGTAAGTATATTGTAACATCGCCCAGAGATCACTTCCTCGACTACCTGTGAGAAAGCAATCCCGGAGCCATCATTTCCATTTCATGCCTCAGCATCCAGTTCTAGTTGTATCGATCGGGATACAACTCCGAGTGTCCGTTACCATGGATACGGCTATTCGAATAGATAATACTTCCCTGTAGGGGTGCACAAAGTTACCCAACACGCTCGATCAACTTCGGCTGGACACACCATCAGGTCATGACTGGCCTCGGCCGATCAACACACCGCAGTCCTACCTAGACTCAACAGAGAGGCTAGCACATCGGTCTACATCCTAAGCGCGCAGGGGTCTTGGGCCCATTGCCCTTTGCACTCCTGCATGTTGCGTACATGGCCGGTGAGCAGACATAGCCCCCTTATACAAGCGCAGGCGTTCCAGTCCAACCCGGTGCACGCCGCTCAGTCGCTGACGTCCGAAGAGCTTTCGGCTAATACATACGACACAGAGTGCCCATACTTATTCCCGCATGGTGGTTAGTGTGAAAAAGCCAGAGGCCTACTCGGATCACATATCCAAACCGTTAGTGTCTTGGTAGCGCGCGGTAACGAGCAGAGACTCACGATCATGTGACCCCGTCGCCCCGTCTCGTGGACTTATGGCAAGGGCTAAGAATGCCTGATCGTGCCACGTAATTATCTCGCGGGTACCCTCCAGGTCAACCCGACTACACATCAACTCGCGGGTACACTCATGGTCAACCCGACTTCAGATTTCTCTCGCGGGTACACTCACGGTCAACCCGACTTCACATTTCTCTCGCGGGTACCCCTCGGGCCGACCAGACTTCAGCCATGGTTCTGGGGTAAAGTCAAAGTAACCGTGTGGTTATAATCATCAAGAGGGAAATCCGAGGAATCACCCTCGATGGATTTATACTCGACGGTCCATAACATCAAGGGGGAATCCGAGGAATAACCCTCGAAGGATCCCTACTCGATGTAACCATCAAGGTGGACTTGGAGGAATCACCCTCGATGGTCCACACTTGAGGGGTTGCACGACAGAGTCGCTATCGAGACTGGTGAAGGAGGAATCACCCTCGATGACCACAACCGAATAGCTACACTACAGGGTTAACAGTAGAAGTGCTGATGAGGTATCACTCTCGGCACTCGATAGTAACTCTACAGAGTCATACAACTAAGGGGGGTGATGTGCGGTGTCGAGGCCTGGACGTCGATCACGTTGATCGAGTCATCGAACATAAAGCGGGGCAACTAGGACAAGGTGAGGGATCACTGATGGATCACTAACCAACCTATACTAAGCAGTTTAGGATAAGAAGGTAAGGTACAAATCAGGTTACAAAAGTGGGCTATGCATCAGAATAGGAGCAATCGTTACAGTAGCAAAATCTAATGCAAGCATGAGAGAGAACAGAATGGGCGATATCGAAATGATCAAGGGGGGGTTTCTTGCCTGGAAGCTCTGCTACAAAGGAAGAAGGGTCGTCGCTGACGTAGTCGATCACAGGGGCAGCATCGGTCTCGGGGTCTACCGGAGAGAAGAGGGGGAAGAAACAATAAATATATAGAAGACAAGTGCATCACTATGCATGACATGACGATATGCAGTGTTAGGGGTGTTCTAACTTGGTACTACACATTACAAACGGAGAGGGGAAACATCCGAAAATGTTTTCCCGGCCTTTGTCAATTTTCGGACAGATGAAAAGAGGGGGACGGTTCCATGTTCAGCATGCTAGGGGCATGTGATAGATGAACGGAATGCATATTCCGATTCGTTGGATTTTCTGAGCAACTTGCATATATAAATTATTTTCATCCGAGTATAGATTATTTTATATTAATTTTCTAAGTTTTAATCAAATTCTAGATTTCTATTTATTTTTAATTCTGAAAATCACCAGTTAAAACTGGGTGCACCCGGTGCAGTGCACCCAGAGGTGCACCAGTGGCCGACATATGGGCCCAGTCAACTGCTGACGCACCAGTTGACTGGTCAACTTTGACTGGTCAGCGGGTCCACTAGGACCCGCATGTCAGTGACCAGGCTAATCTAAACTGGTTTTAGTTTAATTCTAACTACTTTAGTTAGTGGACAAGGGCCCACTGTCAGTGAGAGTTAGCGTGGTGGGTTAGTGGCTAATGACGGCCAGGTCAGCAGGTTAATGGTGGCTAACCGTCGGGGCTAACAGGGAACGGTGGCGACGACCATCCGGCCAACTCTGGCATCGGCCGGACACGTGGCTAGGGGCGTTTGAAAGCCCGCGGCACGACGCGTCTAAGGGTGCTCTCGGGGCTGCGGGGGACGGCGTGCAGCGGCAGCGGCGGCGAGCAGAGTAGCGGTGAACTTCGGCCAGCGCGACCGCGCCGGCGACAACAGCGGCAGGGGCGGAGCTGGGCGAGGCCAAGCGCAGGCAGCAGCACACGTCGGCAAGTGTGGCCTGAAGAGAGGCAAGGCATGGGAGCGCAGGGGAGGGGAGGCTAGAGCGGCAGCAGCGGCGATGACCGACCGGCGGCGGCGGGCAAAGCCACAACGGGGCAGCAAAGCAAAGCAACGGCAGCGGGCGGCGCTCGGTGTCGAGGCCTTGCGGGACATAGGGGCGAGTGAGCGCGGGTGGCAGCGGTCGTGCGTGGGCGCGCACGGGGCACGCGAGGGTGCAGCAATGCAAGGGCCAGCGCGAGTGGGGGCGGTCGACGCAGTTTGGCCGCGGCGGGGCACACGCTGCTATAGGAGAGCATGGGAGAGAGGGAGAAGGAGCGGGGGCTTACGGAGATCCTATAGGGGTGCAAAGTAGGCTCGGGGAGGGCTCGGTGGAGCGAGACAGCGGCGGTGACCTCCGGCATCTGACGACGGAGACGAAGGAGAGGGTGATGCTGTGGGGCGCTCTGGCTCGAGCTCGCGGTCGAGGAAGAGGTAGCAGAGGCCGGCAAAGCGGTGGGATAGGTTGGGGCGCCAGGGGACGGCGGGAGCTACGGTGGTGGTCCGGCGACGGCGACGACAGCGCGTTGGCGCGGTAGAGGGAAGGAGATCTGGTGGGGAAAGGGAGAGGCAGAGATGGAGAGCAGGGGGAGTGGGCGAGTGGGGAGGGAGCCTAAGGCGTCGGGGGCTACCCTTATCCCATCGCTGGCGACGTGGCAGCGCAGGGCGCCGCGCCGGGTCCGGCGGGAACGAGCTGGGGGGGGGGGGTTTTGGGGCTCGGATCGCTGACCCAGAGAGAAGGAGAGGGATGACAGGGAAGGGGGAGTGGGCCGTGCCGGCTGGCTGGGGTGGGCTGAGGCCCGGGGGGCCAGGGGCTTTGGCCTTTTCTATATTTTAGCTTTTGTTTTTCTTTTTAAAACTTTTCTGTTTCTAATTCTTTTAAAACAAAACAATTTTATAAAATATAAGACTTGCAACTAATTTAGCTTAATAAATTTAGGCCACTGCCACATTAGGTTTGGCACCAAAATAAAATAGTCTAGAATTTTTATAAATTAAAAAGCATTTAATTTATTTCTTTGGCCACTGTTTGAAATAGTTTTATGCATTATAACATTTTACAAAAATGTTGGTTCACCACAAATATTAACAAATGATTATTTGCAACAACTTGAATATTTTAGTTTTCATGTTTGGGAAGTATTGAATTTCACTTAGAATTTGAATTTGAATTCGGATGGAGTTTCAAATGGGATAATGATCAAAGTGACTAAGCACTGTTTTAGCAAAATGATTAGCTTGATCTCAGGGATTTCTGTAGCTCATTAGTATAGGGGTGTTACAGCATACAACCACACCAGTTCAACTATTTCATCCAAAATACTTCCAAGTATTCAAGTGCGCGAAGGCACGTCAGAGCACCCAAGTGTTTCCAAACTATCCTATTACATAGCCACACAATGGCCCGAATAAGTCACCGAAGTTTTTTTAGAGTTATCACTCCTTCAAATCAGCACCTGTACCCTCCGGGTTGTGGCTCTCCGGGTTAGCTTCCCCTTGATGACCTCCAGCTGTTGACGCCTCCGGGTCATCCTGCACCGACTCTTCTACATCCCTGATCTGATGGTTGTCCAGATTCCAGTCGATACTGGTTAAGGCTTGGAAGACGGTGTCATCATGCATGATAGGTGAGGGGTCGACATCAGGGGCAAAAGTATGCTTATGATGTTGTGGAGTCAAGTCAAAGGGCTCAAAGGTTGGCGGGTGAACTCGCGTGTTATTTTCATCATAAGTCGGCTGGTACTTCTTTAGGTTGAGCTCTTCAACTAGCCGACTCGCCAATACACGGGTCTCCTTCACACAACGGGCATAATCTTCTGGTGCGAACTCACTACAATCATCATTAAATTGTGGGAACCCGCCGGCCATCTCTGCAGTATCCATCTCTGGACAATAAGCCTTGGCCCGACTCAAAGACATCAACGCACCTGCTCGGGCGGCTGATTTCTTCAATTCTTCTATTTGCCTTGGGACGGTTGAGAGTAACTTCAACACGTCTCTTATGAATCGCGACGAGTCTCTTCCACCTGTGATAGCCATGATGGTAAACAAGCTTCCAGAGTACAATCTCTCTAAGAACATGTATACTGCCTTTAATTTCATCAGATTATCTTGTCAGAGATTCTGACTTCCGGGACCTGCATAAGTTTCAACACATAAGACATCAGGCGAGTTATTCATATATATGAGTCGCCAGGCGAGTTATTCATACAAAATCAATGAATCACTTACCAAAAATTGCTTGTGTCATTTGAGCAATATGACGCTTCAACCCGTCTAGTTCTTCAATCACTGGCTTAAGTTGGCCTTCAGCATCCTCTACACGCTTGAGCAAGGCGGCTTTCTCGGTCTCGAAGGTGTTTCTTTCCTTATCAAAAGCCACCTTCACTTTTTCCATCTCTTCAAGAAAGGATTGCAGGCTCGACTCTACTTTGATCCACAAAGTTTGTTCGACATCAAAAAATTTCTTCAAGCCAGTCAACTGTGACTCGGCTGCATTCAAAGTCTCCTGAAAAAAGATAAGCATTTCAAATACAAGTTAGTCCCAAGTCGGCATGAATGCATGACCCGACACTTGGGGGCTATACAATGTGAATTTGTTCTATTTTCAAAAGTCCCAAGCAGTTGCCCATAACATACATGGCACTTGGGGGCTAATGCATGTCATTTTTCATCATCCAACATATATCAACAGACCCGACTCAGTTCATCCAACTGAGTTGGCCCTTGGGGGCTACATGGTATTTCTTTTGTTTTAATCACTAAGCACTTATATTTGGAGAACCGGCTTATCATTTGCATGATAACCCGGCCCTTGGGGGCTACACATCCAAGTTTTTCAGATTTTATATACAAGTCTTACACATACCTATAATTAACTATGTCTAACAATTGGGGGCTAAGCATACATACATATAAGTATGACAAGGGCGAGTTAAGATCATACCTCATGTTTCTTCTTCAACATATTGACTATGTTGGCTTCCATATCACGGCTTTCAGACAGCCGGGTCAAGAACTCATGATGAAGCTCTTCACTAGTCATAGTATCAAAGCCAGGCAGCTCCAATGTTGCCTTACCCATGTCTTCACAAGCCGGCTCATCCTTGGCTGGGATCTTGGTCAAACTAGTTGAGGTATTGGCAGCCCCGTGACCTATTCCAGTAATGACCACTTCAGCATCAACTATCATCCGGTTAACATTTTCAGCCTCTTAATGAGGGCTTGGAGCATGAGTCAGGCTTGGCGGCTGAAGATGGTCAGCCGCCTCGTCTGGCTTGGCTTGATCATTAAGAATGGTTTCTTCAGCCGTTGGCGGCTTATCAGCTATAATTGGCTCCTGAGCCGACTGCGCATCATCCAAGTTTGTTTGAGTAACTGGAATTGCTGGGTTACCCTGCTGAAGATCTTGAGTGTCATTGACAGTTGGGGCGGCAGATGACTCGCTAGTTTTCCTCTTCTTGGCTTGCACTGCAATCACAAGGAATATATTCAAAGGTACAAAGTGATGACTATAAGTGAAATATGACTCATTTAAGGCACTTACCCTTTGTTGATGGTAAATGGAGGCAGCTGAGTACCAGTTGAACCTCCAGAAGATGGTGGCGACTCCTGATAATTTGAGTCAGAAGGGTTAAGAGGTCGTCTAAAAAGACCGGCTTGAGGAAGAGATAACGTTGGACTATGAGGCACTTCTATACGTCGCTTGCGGGCGTTCGACATATTTGATAAGCCAGCAACCAGCTCTCTAGAGCCGCTCCGGGTTTGGCGTCTCGAAGTACCTTCATGTTGTGCCTTCTTCAAAAGAAATTTGGGATCTAAATAAGCATCAGGGTGAGAAAACTTTACTTTTTGAATGACCCGCCTTATTTTCTTTGGAGGCAAGTTTTCTGAGCCGGAAGAAATTGAAATTACCTCAGCATCACTAGCCCGACTTGTTTTGGTGTTATCATGAGAATAAGAGGCGTTAGCAAGTTCAATAAAAAGGCGATCGAGGGAGTCAAGTTCTACCTCTGACTCGTCATC